>OY743158.1:9015044-9640044 GCA_963555695.1 Dasypolia templi | reverse complement strand
GCCCCTCTCCGCGGCATGTAGTCCGGTTCGCATCACGCTCGAAAGCAACACGATCTTTTGCACTAAACTCTAGTTTTAGTTACGTTCTACTTGAATTCCCCGGAACTTAAGTATTTTCTGTGTTTTGGATTGTGTGACGGATTATATTGTATGCCAAAAAACGTTATTTCATTACATTGGCCCCACAATTTTATTTTATTTGGAAAAAAACGTAATAGTAGGGTATATAAAACAAAATAATTGCAGTAAACACAACATTTACACATATTAACAAAGAGGTAGGTATTGCTATGATGAGGACTCATAGGTAAGCTACTTATTATTTCAATTCAAGGAAACATTTTTTATCATTATAAAATAACAAACTAGTCAGTTACCACAAGATGTATCTAAGTTGTTCAGTACATTTATACCTTTACTTCGAAAAGCATTATAAATATTATATAAGTGTTAGACAGAGACGTACAGTAGCGCTCAAAAGTCCATAAGCAATCTCACAAAGCAATAGATTGACGCTTCGGTTTCACTTACGACCTTCTTCTATAAGTTGTTGCTATACTATTGACACGCACACGCACTCACATGGTCTGTAATTGATAGTAGTTCAAAATTTCAACTAACTTTCCACATGGAATGCTAGCTTAGTCGTTACCGTGCTTGGTTAGCAGTGCAGCGATTATGGCGAGCCCTGAGTTCGAATGTCATCTGCGCCTGCGTGATGTTATATTCAAATAATATCAATTTCAAGTTTTTGATATGTTATTAATAATACCAAAAATTATCAATTTTTGTTTGTTTTAATGAAATTACTGGAAGTGGTTCGATAATCATTCGATAGTTGTCTAGTTCATCTTGTTTTCATAAATAATAAATTTTTGTAGGTAGGCCACAGAAAACTGAGTAAATTATTTTAAAACCGGACTAAGTGTGAATTTTATCATTTAAATATTTCGTATTTTACTAAATTTAAATTGTTATTTATTTAAATTAGTGAATGACGAGCAGAATGTTGTGAATATAAATTTTGCTTATAGATGACTAATAGTATAACATTCTTTGTTCTAGACAAATACTGTGAGTCTGTGGGTTAAGAGATGTGAGGAATAAGGAATTCTAGATAGTTGGAGCGCTTATTTATGAAGTGGGTGCTTATTTAAATAAGTCCACACAAGCTGAATGAATAGGCAACAACTGGTTTCATACCAACCGGACATTTTGCTGAATTAATTAAAAGCATCATTAAAAACTGTTCGCCGTGTACTCCGCGCTAAAAAGGTTGCATCACCGAAGCCCTGCAAACAATAACGTAATAATCAAGAACGTTTAAGTTCCGGAATAGTTTATCCTCTATACTTAATTATAAAAATTGAGGTTTAGTTTCAATCATCTTTTCACAGAACGAAAATGAAAATGAAAACTTAAGCTATCCTCAATATGTTACCTATATTTACTAAAGCCAAATAAAATGTGAAATACTTAATGTAAACAAACTGCCATACAAAACCACTTAATAAAATCACTTATTTTTTTAAAATTCATGATCGAAGCTTAATTGTTTACGGTGAAATAAATATACTTATCAATTTTTTTGAACATCTCACATGTTTAAATAAAATAAATTGCTTCTAAGTACCTTGACATAGTATTGCACATCCTATTTGGCTGAAGAAGTTATTATAAATAATCGTAGCGGTAATCTTTATGTAAAATATTATAACAAATAAAAATTCTTACTCTCTTATTAACACTTCTAACGCATTTATGTTTTATTTTTAACCCTTTATTGCAATAATAACAAAAATATAATAACAGCATTTTTTTTAAATATATTATTTCAAACCAAAAAAAAAAATTGGTAATAAAACTGCGCATGCTCTCAAGAGATCAGAACCTAAGCCGGCGACTTCTCAGTCCAACGCTTGGCGCCTACTGCTACCAGCTCATATAAGATTAACTCGAATTTTAGCAATGCCAGGTCACGCGCATGATGCGTGTCTAACAAAAGCGAAGGAAATATATTTTTAGAGCGACGCTAGTACGCGATACGACAGTGTGTGCCGTGAAAAAAACTGCGATCTTTGTGGTGTGTGTCGATGAAACACATACAATCGTACCGTGAGTTCACAGCAATACGACTCATAACGTGCCTATGCACTTTGATCGCTTACTGTATCTGTTGTGCACCAAAATTTTGTCAGTAATGTTTAATTCCCGTATAATAGGGGGCAAGCCTATTGCCATCAACCGGGGACGAATCCGTACGTAGCCCTGTGTACGGATTCGTCCCCGAAACTGAGAAATTTCAAATGGAAAAACCCAATAACGAGACCACACGACGAACGAGGTAGTATGATAGTTTAATATCAATAATAAAATTATTAACTTAACATGCTTGTGTTTTAATAATGGACTTATTGATTCATTAACGGGAAATAATTAATTTAAATATGAACGGTCATTGCATGTATCGACCGCGACGATTATTAGCGTTTGTTTACTTTTAGATTATTTAACATTTTCAGTGTACCGCATAATCAGCCTGTAAAGTTCCCACTGCTGGTACACAGGCCTCTTCTCTGTAAAAGGGAGTGTCTTCGAGTCGTTATAATTATTGCAATTTGAATGAAAAACGTTACTGTGACTGTTTTTGCTAATAGAGGCTGTCTGTGGCTAAATACGAGTAGTACCAAAATTTACCATTTGTGGCAAGTGACCAAAAAGTGATATTGTGACAAAGTTGATCGTTTTTGATTATGGTGATATAGCTTATGACAAAGGTGACAATGGAAGGGCGAATTCCAACAATGAAATTAAACGCAATCAACACATCTAAACCGCATTAAAGAGCTGTCAGTGTCATCATTGTTGTGGAATATTGACTTGGTTTATATGCGCTGAACGTGTTCAGTTTGATTAGTGAAATGCGCCCTCCGTCTTGCGACAAACGTGAACTTTTTTGACAAAAGACGATCATTTCAAAATCCACAGTGATCACCTTATCTCTTAAAATGTGACCCTCACCTCCTAACTTCAAAGTTACCATCCACTTTAACTTAATCAGTTAAAACATAACATTCTGGTGCGGTTGGCCGCGTGAATTATAGTGTCGTGGCCGCTTACTGACCTGAGACTCACAAATAGAATTGTATAGTAGCTCAGTCCTTTCAAGTCAAAATTCTGTAGGTATTTTAGTGGGTAGTGGTGAAATATTTGGCAGTGTTTTGGGCATTTTTACGCTGATCATTCCACTAGAGTAGATTACTTCGCTATTCTTAACGTATACGTACCATTTTTTCGTAGCTGTATTGTCTCACAACTCCCTCATAGCTTTCCCTTCTTCCCTGTGTATTCAAAATCAAAAGTTATTAATTCAAACTAGGCTGAGAATCAGCACTTTTCGAACGTCAAAATTACATACGACAGTCTCCCAAAACGCCCGTCCTTATACACTTCCTAGTGTCTTAGTTGGGAAGAAGAAGTGGTGCAAAAAACTTCATAACAGTACAGCTGTCTGTACAGTTATTTTATTGCCTTCTCAGGTTCATCTCCAATAAACTCCTCTAAGTCATTATGTCAAGATTTCCTCGCCCTCCCTCGGCGACGCCCGCCACCCGTCTAGCTTCCACTGCGAGACAACACTGGCTCATCTGTCGCGACGCATCCTAAATACATTACCATCAAATCCAACTCATTTTCGTGTTATTCAAACCGTAAAACATATTTTAACGTTATCATCAATGCCATGAACGTTTTTGTTTATTACGGACAGAGAATTGGAAACAACTTAGAACGATTATCAAATTAACTAATATTTGTTTTAAATCCAAATTGTGGTCTCGAGTTTGACTTTAACATCGTTTAAGACAGAAACGGATTAATGAGACGTGCAAGTTCAAAACGAGCTCCACTACTGCTGAATACTTCGTGTTTGCCAAAATTATCTACCAGGAAATCAAGGCATCCAAATAGTACCAGAAACAATTTCACTAATTCACAATGTTTCATTGTAAGAAACAAAGAACAAATGCATTTTTACATTAGCAACAATTCTAAACACCACGTTACAAGGCGCCGTAATAGCTTAGTGGGACACACTGGCGAATAACTTAAATTACATTATTATAATATAATAGCTCTTGCCCGCGATTTCGTTTTTTATAGTTTTCAGGGGTGCTGAAGCCAATAGTGAGGTCAAAATGAAAATCAAAGAGGGAAACTGCAAAAAAAAAAAAAACCTCATCGGTGTCGTTTTTATGGTTTTCGAGTGTGCTGAAGCCGATAAAGTAGTAAAAAAAAACAACGTACAGCTGCGTAAATAAAAATTGAAAAACAAGTTGAAGGAAAAGCGTAAGGATCTTCCCCTTTGATTTTACTGCGCTCTTGCGGGTCGTTGCCTGATGTTAAATAGCCTACCTTCCTCAAGAATTAGGCTATCAATTGCAAGTATTTTTTTAAAACCAATTGGTAGTTCCAGTAACTGTAGTCAAATTTGGTCAAAGATCGGCAAACTCCTATTCGGCCCATCAGTATTATTTTAGTTTGTTTGGAAAATCACTTTTTTATTTCGATGTTAGAATATATTCAATAGTTTTAAAATACATTAGTAGTACCAATGTTCTGTATCTATCCATTGATTGGACGAATTTGATAGTGAATGTTTTTGTATGCTCACTAAGTCGGCACGTGATTGGCCGTTACGTGCCCACGAGCTATTGGACAGCATGCTAAAAAGCGACGAACGCGCCATCTACAGGGAGGTTGAGGTGCGCTCGAAGCCGGGAGTCTGTCAGCGTCATTAATCTAATGAATTATCTAATATTTTACTCCGTGAGTGAAGATTGATAAACCAAGGACAAATTGTGCGTTGCCGTACGGTGTTCCCCGTGCTCGTCCCCGTGACGAACGGTCCACTCAAAATACCGTTTAGATCCATTGATTCGTGCTCGCTGCAGCAGTAAGAAAGGTGAGTCGTACTCAGCCATCTCTGTTGAATTTGTTCCTGGATTAGGAGAACGGCTTTGCCGTTCTTACAGAACTACCTATTATTTCATTCTACAACCAGTGTATTTCTTACACTCCACTCCTCTATTCCACAACCAGTGTTTTCATTTATTGTCGTCTCCACATTGTATAGATTATTTAATTGAACTTTATCCGTTTATACATACATTTCATATTCAGACCCCCTCATGTCTAGGAAAGTATGTTAAGCTGTCGATCCTAGCTATCATTCGTAGGTGGTCTTTGTCAGTCGTTACGCGCATTCAAAAGTTCGAGAGTCTGACAACCAGTCCTACACAATACTGTAACTGGGTTGTGGAGGTCATAATTAGTCGTACCATTTAAAATACTGGTGTTCTGCTGCATCCAGTGAGACTGGAAACCGACGCCAACACAAAAATGGTTGTCAGAGATTAAATGAACTTTTAACAAGGCTTATTCAATGTTCATTACTAAGTTTAAAGTTGATATTTGGAGAAGGTCGCCTATTATTCCTTACCACTGACTCATTTAATTCAAGAATTTACAGAATTGAATGATTTGACTGTCTTTGAACCCGTAACGAAAACATTTGTATTATAACTATATAATCCTAATTTGTTTTTTGACCGATATATGGAATTGCGTATGACAACTTCTTTCTCTATTGTAAGTACAAAAAGATGTTACCCAGTTGGTAACTGAGCTCTTGAGGTCAGATAGGGGTAGTAGCACGATGTTAGATACTGATTTTCAGTAACACCTAGTAAGATTGCAAGCCGACCCCGAAATATGTATTTCAGAAAAGGCTAAGCAGTTAATTTCTGCGGAGAAACAAAAAAAAACAAACAAGCAACAATAAACGCAGGCGAAACGTATTCCACAGCAAGTAAAAAAGTTCGAATGACCAAATACACAGATAATAAAAAGAAACAAAAAGTCTCTAAGACTTAAAATCTTCCAAGTTGATTACGCAAAACGTAAACTCCAGATTGTTCGCTAGGGAACCACAACTTTAACAATGAGGGTCCATTGCCATTCCTTCATTTGGACCGTGAATAATCTAGACCCGAATTATTAAGGCCATTATTTGGAGACTTAAAAAACCACTTCCAGTATTCTTATAATTCTTGGGAATATAACAGGTGTATTCGGAACTTTATTTTTTTTTTTAAACCCGGACCTAATCTCGTTACTAGTTTTGGAATTATGTTTTTGTTGTTTTTTGTTACAGTATAATATGTTTACAGTTTTACTAAATGAGACATTGCAGAAATTATTGTGAGCGTTTGAAAGCTGTGATTCCGTAATTAGGACATAATATTAATGTTCAAAGAGCTTCTCTTCTTTGTCTTCACTTTCTGTTATTTTAGAGTGCAGTAATAGAATATAATCGAGCGATAGGATAAACTCTTCTTCTATTCTCCTTTCAAATTAAAAAAAAAACCGAACACTGTTTAGTAATGTTAATAGGTATAATGAAATTTTATTGTATTTTTAACTCTAGAAAATATTTATTTGCGAAAAGTGCAAACGATATTATCGATACGATACAAAGTGTAAAAGCATAAAAATTGCCAAGTTATAAACGTTGTGCTGCTAGACAAAGAAATCACTATCATAAAATTGACGTCACCAAAAACTTTTAAAGCTCACCATCTCCATATTTCCATCGATATTACAGAGCATGTTCATCAGCGTTACCCGGTTGTGTGATGAGATCATCACACAACCGGGTAACGCTGAATAAACCGGGAAACTTACCAATGCAACTAACTGTCAACGGTGAACAGGAAAAGTTCATATCGATGAGACTTTTCCTGGTCACCGTTGACAGTTAGAATGTAGAATTGACATGCTGATTGCAGCATGTCAACTCTGTAAAAATCTCACCGTGAGGCTTGTGTTTTGTGAGTTGTCAGTATCATTCTGGGCTTGTCAATCCCTAGGATCAGTGGCACTGACACCTCACTCCACGCTCACTTCACCTAAGTTTTCACGGTAAGATGGTTACAGAAGAGCATTACTGTTCAGCACGCACAACATTTACAACTTTTCTAGATGGAAGTATATACAAAGTTACAGATAATAAGACAAACTGACAGATTTCTTTTATTCTTCACCTGTCATTTTGTCTATTCTTCTGTCTAAAAAACTCGTTTCAATGTTAGTCATGCTATGCGTACAGGTAGCTTAAACTGCCTTGAAGTAGTCAAACTTAATACTTCACAATATTTCTAACACTGTGTAATTACAACAAAATACTGCACTCCCAACAAAAAACAAATTGTAACAAATACATAACCCGCAGAACGCTCAAGCCCGTGTGTCCGAAAGTAACATTTCCTTCGCCACGTCTGCAGCTGCATCTAAAGGGTTATTTCTCAAACACGTCGCCCGCGCCATCGTAATGGGTATCATTTATACCGGTGATCACTGCTGCCGGTTACGAGTGGAATTCTATATTTTATGACGGAATCGGGTTAAGACGAGCGCTGTTGTTTGACTTTTTAGACGAGATCGTTTTGTTTGAGTGCTTTAGTTGTAGAAATAGAAGAATTGTAGGATTGTGTATTAATTAGGGATGGTTTAGACTAGGTTTCGCATGTTTCTGGGGTACGATGAGTAACGGGATCAACCTTTTGAATGTATATTTGTATAATGTAGTTGACGATAAGCATGTATAACAATAGACAATCAGTCTTACCAAGTATTTTCGTGTTGCCAGTAAGTGGATTGAGGAGATCAGGTAGGCTCTCCCATCATGGTTGGTAACTTATCTGATGACGTCACTTATGCTTACGTAATGAATATCATTCATAGCTGGTGGTGATCACTGTTGCCAATTTCGAGTAGGATTCTATATTTAATGACGGAATAGGGTTAAGACGGGCACTTTTGTTTGACTTTGTGGAGGAGAGACTGAGATGTTTTTGTTTGAAATTAATTTGGTCGGAGAAATTGAAGAATTAATGGAATTTCTGTTCCGGTTCTAAGGCACATATGAGCAACTGAACATTTACAGTGTAACAGTATAATGTATTTCAAGAGAAGTAGTAACGGTGTGTAATAGTTCCGTCAATCAACGTTTCCGTTCAGTGCTGGTACCATATTTTATATATCATCCTTAAAACCATTAAACATTCACGCTGTCCCATAATCAGAAAAGAACGAGGGAAAGTTGACCACTTATATTTTATTGACCATGAATCTAGATCAAAAGTGTCATTCAGAAGTGTTATTTAGCCAAGTGCCAATATAAAAGTTGTTTTATGAGCAAGCTGCCTTATTAACCTATTCCTAGATCCTACTGGAACAAATCCATCTCAAGCCTATTCGTTCTTTTAATCTTTAATCTGCTTTAACAACATGAAAGTCACTTTAATCCAGAATTATCCAGAGTTCTCGAAAACAGAAAGTGCGACATATTTTTGGAACCAATCCATCATTTTAACAACAAACATAGTAAAGTTTAGTACAGATTTATGGAGCGATCAAATTACTTATCGAACTGGTTATCTAACGGAATACTTAGATAGTACTTAGATACTTACATAATCAGAAAAGGTACCAAATCCTCGGCGTGTCACAAATACGAAGGACGAGAAAACTCATAAAATTGCGTTTGTTAATTTTATGATGTTTTTGCTGCAATACTTAGTACCTACCACAGATGTTTTGTCTAAACTACGGAAGTCAGAGTTTTGGCATAAAAAAGATTTGCCTTGTATTTTGAATCTAAATTCATCGATCAAGAAATAAATCTGAAAACAAAAACAGAAACAAAATGTCAAAAGTAAGCAATTTGAAAAGGCGTGTTTTTGTATATAACGTTTTTTTTCATAACATAACATAACATCACGCCTCTAATCCCAGAAGGTTAAGGCAGAGGTGTACATATAGTACACCCACATTTCGCCAGTTATGTTTAAGTCCCATGTAATAGGGGGCGAGCCTATTGCCATCAACTGGGCACGAAACCAGACTCCGGGCTGCTACTGAGAAATTCTAGATAGAAAAACCCAAAAACACTATGCCCGACCTGTTTTTTTCAGGCATTCCTTAAAGAAGGATAGCGACTATAAAGATTATATATATATATGTCGGCGTCACCATTGTTAGCAGCACGTGCAACGGGTCGAGATACGATACGTTCGCCTCCCCTCTCTTCCCACTACTCAAGCAACTTTATGTAAGCTAGTGCGCAGCGGGCAGGGGCCCCCTCCCGACCCTTGCTCGAGCCAGCCCGCGCCGCTGAGCCTGTAGCTTTAAATTCGTCCCAAAATCAAAAAAAACCTGATCCAGCCAATCCCTTGCTGCCCTCTTCCAGCGACGCCCTAAGCCGAGGTCCGTACCCCACAGGGGGTCCTCTTAGCGTTGTCGCATAGTTTTAGTTAGTATTTAAGTTTAAGTCCTAGCTGGAGGCCTTAATTTATTAGGGCACCACAGGCAAGTCCGCTTAAGCAGACGACAACCTTACAGGTTGACCTGCGAGAGGCCATACCAAAAAAAAAAACGGTCAGGTGATCATTCTTGTGACAGGCTCCGCCCGGTGCACCTGATGTAATTCCTAGAGCTATTATAGCGATCCATTTAATTAATTGACAAGCTGTCTGAATGAAGAATATTTTCACAAATCTCCATAGGACTATTACTGAAATCGATACTGAAAATGATATGACAATATCTAACTCTTCTACCTAAGAGATTAAGCATTCAGAGACGTTTTTTTAACCGGCTGATTTTTTTTACCGTCTCGAAAAAAATAGGGTGTATTAGGTGAACGGAGTAGAAGCCGACGGCATAGTTATTTTTTTAATTATTTTTTTCAATAAATAAAAAGAAATTGATGTATCAATAAATACTACACATTTGAAGTAAACTTTTCATACCAGAACAATTAAGAGAGTAAGTAAAAAAAAAAAAAAAAAATTGGAAAAAATATCGAAATTCAAATCATACGCACCCTACTAAATGCGCGGAATTTATCAATGAAATCCTAGCGCGATCCTATTTCTTGAACCCGACCGGTAGGTAGGTATACTCGCCGCACATGCTGTCGGCCTCTTTGATAATAATATCCTTTCGCAAGCGCACGAGTGCCCGCCCGCACCCCGCGCTCTCTCAATTTAATTATTATAATTCTCTTTCTCTCCAGTCATCTGCGATTAGTCACGGTGTGACGGCGCATTGTTTACGTTTCCGCGTGTGCATCATCTGAGTGATAGAATATGACGTACGAATATTCTAATGTAGAGTACCTAGCAATGGTGCGATTTTATATCCTGTCTGGTGAAAACTTACACGGTCGTTGCGAAGAAACGGTATCCCTGTTCCTCAAATTCCTAGCACTGCTCTAATATTACGGACGTATCAGCGATTACTTGATCATGGGCAGTTCCAGCTACCCAGTCATGCCAGAAGCAGGGACCAGCCACCCTTGGCCAGACACACTGAAGACGCCATACTGGATTATTTCCAAAGACACCCGAGAAGGAGCACTCGGCAAGCCGCTCGTCGATTTGGCGTAAGCCAGTATGTGGTGTGGAAGCTACTCCATTCAATGGATATGCATCCATACCATTTTTCACGAGTACAAGCTTTGCATGCACCAGACCCCGGACCCCGCATGGAGTTTTGTCACTGGCTACAGAACCATGCGGAGGCTAACATCTTGTGGAGCGACGAGTCCATATTTACCCGCGTTGGCATTTACAACGTACACAACGAGCACTGGTGGAGCTTCCAAAACCCACACAAAGTTAAAGAACATGCACATCAAGTTCGCTTCATTGTCAACGTTTGGGCAGCGATAATTCACGATCGCATAATTGGTCCAGTTTGGATAGAAGGTCGTTTGACGGGAATAACGTATCTACAAATGATACGTTCCGTCATTGACACCTTGCTGGATGACGTTCCTGTGCTCTACCTGCGAGACATCTACTTCCAGCACGACGGATGTCCAGCTCACTACGAACGATCTGTACGTGCATATCTCGATAGTGAAAATAATAAGTGAATAGGTCGCGGTGGACCTGTGAAAGTCCTGGCTGGACGCCTTAATTTATTAGGGCAACCACAGGCAAGTCCGTTTAAGCAGACGACAACCTCATAGGTTGACCTGCGAGATGCCATTCCCAAAAAAAAAAAAGGGGAGGATCATTCTTGTGACACGCTCGGCCTGGTGCACCTGATGTAATGTTTAGAGCTATTATAGCGATCCATTTAATAAATTAACTAGCTGTCATACATTCATTGAATATATGAGACCTCTGCCTTCAGGTCATTTCATGGTGATTATTTTAAGTTGTGAGTGAAATAAAGTGATTGTGCTTTTAACTACTGTCTCTATTTTCTTCGCCCGATCCACGCCTACTTACAAAGTGCAAGTGTAATATCGCTGATGAGGGCCTATCCCGATTTATATATGTAATATTTTTATTATTTTTTATTTAAAAATATATTTTGTGTACTTTAAAAGTTACTGCAATTTTAAAATTGTGGTACTACGTTTTGAAAGTCAATGTATTTTGTTAGTATGTGTGTGGGTTTGAGAGGAAATATGAGCTTATTTGTTTTAATATTATCTCGACTGTAATCAATCAAATTAACTTGTAACTAACCGGAGGGGTTCTCCTAAGCTTTAGGTATGTAGATAGATTTATCATTTGTTCGGTGTAACAAGAAAATACACAACACAACACACAAGCAAGCAAATTATCAAACAAGCAAGATCATAATATTTGCTGATGGGAAATCTCATCGAGTACAGGACTTATACGATAGTAAATGAAAACACCGAAATCTGTATTTGGTGTATAGATTTCGGTGTTTTAAAAAAATTCATAAAGTTGAAGAGCTTGTTTGTTTTTTCCAAAGCACTCATCTCTGGAACTACCAAACGGATTTCAAAAATATTTTTGTATTTGATAGCCCAAATCTTGAGGACGGCTATAGGCTCACACTTAACATCACGCTAGTACCCAGAGCCGAGCAAAATCAAAAAATGTCAGAGAGAACACTTAGCAAAAACGAGGAAATAGCGCAGGCAGGCGATGCGATGCAACGGGGTGGGCGGGGGAACCAGAAATTTCACGCTGACGAAGTCGCAAGCAGAAGCTAGTAAAAATAAATAAAATCGAACAACCTCAGTCAGTTTAGTCAGTTTACATATGTAATGTCGGGAGAAATTAAAAATAAACACCTGGTGTTGCTAGAATGCGATTTTTTATTTACTTACTGTCAAGTACTTGTGAAGTATTGTATTGTATCTCTTCATTTATTCGAAGTCATCGATGGTTCTTTAACATGTATAAGTTACAATAATTTTTGGGCTGACTATGGGTATTTGCCAATCAGTAGCTATAGCGATTAGGAAAATTATTATGTACTTGCTGACCCGGCGAACTTCGTACCGCCTCAGAATTTCTTCAATATAATTTTTCGTGATTTTTTTAAGAGAGATAAATCCAAGAATTCAAAGATCACAAAAATCTAAGATCATAGGAAGCGAATGGTGTTACTAAACCGACCTTGTTTTATTTAAATACATTAGATTGTTTTTTTTTTTAGACTGGGAACGTCATAAGTAAGATCATCATTTAAACCGAAAGACCTTCACCAAGCATCACCGCCTCGACACAAGCCCCCCAATCACAACACAGTTAAATACAATTAAGAAGTTAAATTTATTGAACGTTTCACCCTCTCGCAGAATTGAAGCTGATAGAAACACGCAAGGCGTATCACTTCTTAAATATAAGTATACACTTAACTCAGTAATAACGTTAACGTCAAAGCGATATCATATCTGTTCGAGTTATTATCTTTTCAAAATATGGATTCGATGTACTGTCGTAAAACTGACGGGATTTTAACGACCTAAAACGCTTTGAAGGCTGTCAGATAGATTTAATATTGCAGCTTCCTCTGAAGGTTTATCGTATGATGTGGAGAAGATAAATTAAAATCAAAATATTATATTTCACATAAACCTACTTACATGGGCACTAATGAAACGTTAGAATCTAGGTGCACGGTCCCAATTGGTCGTTTCCTATGGAGAAGAGCCGGCAAGAAACTCCATGGTTATTGTTTTAAAAATATTTGACTTCTACAACGTTTTCAAATTACAGTGTTAATAGGTATGGGAGGACAGTGTAGGCCTGTCAACAAGTACCATATGCTTAACAAATAAACCATGATCTATAAATCTACAATATACACGGCCTGCAACGTTCTCACATTCACTAAATATAAAAGAATATAGGAAAGAAAAAAAAATACTATTTAAACCAAATGACATGATTGCCATTTCAACTGCAACAAATAACTGACAAAATGTTTTGGTCGATCACTTTTGAGTGGTGAAAATATTGAAGGTCCAACTTTTGAAGGAGGTCATTGCTTTAGTTTACCTAATTTGCTTCTTGGCGTGTCAATGACAAATATCATTTGAAATTAAATTTCTTGTTTCGTTGACGCAGACATTAGGTCCTCACGTGTACAGTTTACAAGACATGCGGCGCAATATGGAAGATGGCTCTAGAAGGTGATAGTCTTTGCTGCGGCCGACCTGAGAAGTCTGCCACGGCAATGCGTGCCCAGGTAAGAGGCTCAATGGGAGATTCAGGCGGTTTAAGCTTCTCTCGCCAAAGATCACATCTTTACGAGGTGGTGTTGCCATTGTTTGGACTTACACACCCGAGGAAAGTTTTTCCGTTTTTGTCTCCGGGGTTTACGTTTTTAGTGAACACGATTTGCTGTGTTGTTTTTAATTGTAGGAATGTACAGTGGCGCTGAAAAGTCCATAAGCAATCTCACAAAGCAATAGATTGACGCTTCGGTTTCACTTAAGACCTTCTTCTATAAGTTGTTTCTTTAGTATAGACAAGCACACACACTCACTTGGTCTATAATTGATAGTAGTTTATAATTTCAACTAACTTAACATAAGGCATGCTAGCTTAGTTGTTACCGTGCTTGGGTAGCAGCGCAGCGATTATGGCGAGCCCTGAGCTCGAAGCTCAAATCTCATCTGCGCCTGCGTGATGTTATTTTTAAATAATATCTATTTCAAGTTTTTGATATGTTATTAATAATACTTAAAATTATCAATTTTTGTTTGTTTTAATGAAATTACTTGAAGTGGTTCGATAATCATTCGATACTTGTCTCGTTCATCTTGTTTCCATAAATAATACATTATGCTTCTGTGTTTCGTTCTCGTGATTAGATTATATACACTTGTAGTCACACATACAATGTCGCCACTAATGCACTAAGTTCAAAGAGAGAGAAAAATAAAAAAAGATGGAGAAGACACTTCTCTATAGATTTACTGCGTTCAATACCTCATTCACATTCCAGTGCTCCGCCACTTTGTATTCCTATTATTGCGTAAAAGTTTTTTATCGACAGTTTAGTGTTTTTTTGTGTTTATTAACGAAAAATGCCGAAGAGGAAACGTGATGACAAGGATTCATTGAGTTATATTAAGAAGAAAGTTAAGAAGTTTGAACTAAACCGGTTAAAAGGACGCCGTAGATGTTCATCATCCTCGGATTCTGAGCGGATGTTAACAAAACCTCAAGGTACTTAATGTTTGCGTTTTATTACGGATAATTTGTATAGTTTTGTGGATTAACGTTACAACGTACGAGTTGTAACTTATCCTTTTTTCAAACTCGGGTATACGATGCAACGCCTTGAGTTCATCTTACCCGCTGTGTCTGTACGTGTGGTTACATGTATCTAAATATTACCTGTTTAGGTTCCTAATTATAACCACGTAGCAACTCATGCATTTACTATACTTGGGTTCACGATGTAACGCTTAAGAGTTCATCTTACCCGTAAAAAAATTTAATAAAATCCGTTATTACCTGTTAAGGTACTAACCGACAGTCATGCGTACCTATGCATAGATTTACATTTTGAATGTAAATTATATTATGAACATAACTTTCGTTACAGTGTATTGGATTGCACAACAAATATTGTTCCTTTTCCTAACGGGAATGCTACAGCAATTTATTATTTTCGATTCCAAATAACGCAATTATGCAATCGAAGAATAATCAAGACCTACCGGTGGACCTTGATGAGCCGGTACCATCTACTAGCGCATCATGCTTGGGGTCACTGATGGTGTCAAATGTACTTGAAGCGACACAAGAGCCTCCTTACCAGCGAACGGCTGAAGAGGCTAACGCTGCTGAAAAGGAGGATCAGCATTATGATTTAGACGAAACCGTGTTACAAATATTGGGGACTGATCCATTTATCACGACACCTTGTGGTAAAGATATTCAGAAGGACTTAGCCGTACGCTATGAGTTCATAGCCACTTCTGGTCTGACAAAAGAACTCCGTAAGGAGCTCTTAGAATCTCATTTGCCTCCAGCTAGTTGTAAGCTGATAGACTCACTATCGCTTAACCCAGTAATTAAGGCGGCGGTCACCGAAGTCATAGTGAAGCGAGATAAAGTTATGCAGGCAAAACAGAAGCAGACAGACAGTGTTATTGCATGTCTAAGTAAAGCTATCACTATTCTTTTGTCTAAAGAAACAAAAGATCCAGACATCTTGCGCGACTGTCTTCATATTGATTCTGTCACCAGGCGGAATTTTATCCTTGCTGTGCTGCAAAAAGATTTGAATGATCAGCTGATGCAGCTGACCTACTTAGATAGCTTACTCTTTGGTCAGGAGCTCGCCTATACGTTGAAAACGGCTAAGGCTATAAATAAGTCAGGAGCTGAGCTGAAGTCTGTTCCGCCACCCAAAGTTTTAACAAACAAGGCAAGGGCTCCACCATCCAACAGGAATTTAAACTGGAAGGCTCCAGCCTCGTACCGTAGACCGATGGGGCCTCAGAGAACGAAGGAGTCTGCACCCTCGACGAGGCAACAGCACGCGCAGTCATCCAGAGGCTCACGTCCGAGCAACGGCTGCAACCGTCAATAGACAATACAGTAAATTTTGCCTACAGGCTTTGTAATTTTTGTCCGTTTTTGCAAATAACATCGGACCAAACTGTACTGTCATGGATAAAGAGTTATGAAATTCCTTTCGCAAAAACTCTATTCCAGATTAATATGCCACCGTCAAAAAGAAATATATTCCCATAAAAAAGAATGTGATTTCGACCAGGCTATATATACATGGCTATAGGTGCTGTTTCAAAATGTGAACCTTGCAATGGCCAGTTCATATCTAATGGTGCCGAAACCAAACGGCAAAACTCGCCTAATTCAAAATTAAAAAAAAAAAAAAAATGCATTTTTTGATACAAAGCATTTTAAATTAGAAGAGCTTCGAACAATAATTAAGCTTATCTCAAAAGATTGTTTTATGTCGACAATAGATATTAAAGATGCATATTTTTTTATTAAAATTCACGAGAATTCTAAAAAGTAGGTACTTAAGATTTAAATGGAAAAGTAATTTATTTGAATTTAATTAACGTTTTTACTAAGATCATGAAACCTGTTGTCAAATCATTAAGATGTACCGGTAATTTGTCAACAATGACGATTGATTTATGCCTTGTATCACATTGTCTTGATAATGTTGAAATTACAAAGACATTTCTTTGTTCTTTGGGCTTCATCATAAATGAATGTAAAAGTTGTCTGATCCCTAGCAATTCATGCAGATATTTAGGATTTGTCATTGATTCTAATACAATGGAAATTAGCTTAACTGCTGAAAAACGTGAAAAGATAAACAAGGAATTGTTACAATTTAAAACCTCAATAGATGTAAAATTAGGGATTTTGCTCGTTTAGTAGGACTATGGCCATTGAATATGGCTGGATGTATACTAAAGAGTTTGAGAGATGTAAATTCTTAAATCTAGGAGGCGATTATAATTATGAAAAGTTCATGACCATTCCTTCTACTTCAGATTCAGATTTTGATTAGTGGATAAATTTTATTAATAAATCTGTTTGCAAAATTAAATTTGATAAATATCATTTAGAAATTCAGTCTGACGCCTCAACTACGGGATGGGGTGTAGCTTGTGCGGGGAAAACGGCGAGCGGTAGTTGGAGTCAAGAGGAAAGAAATCAGCATATTAATAATTTAGAATTTATGGCTGCTTTCATTGGTCTTATATTTTTTTTTTTGCAAAAAGTTATTCGGCTGTCAAATTATTTTACGAATTGACAATACGACAGCGATTTCTTACATAAATTGCATGGGAGGTGTGCAGTTTCCCCATTTAACCAAACTTACCAAAAATATATGGCAATGGATGGTGTGAGGCTCGCAACCTCATTGTTTCTGCTCTGATGCTGAATCTAGACGAGTTCACCCCGACATTGAATGGGAATTATCAGAGTTTGAATTTCAGAAAATAATTAAATCTTTCGGTGAGCCTGATATAGATCTGTTTGCTAGCCGTATAAAAAATCCGATAAATACGTATCATGGCACAAAGATCCTGATGCATATAATATTAACGCGTTTTCATTATGTTGGTCCGAATGGTATTTTTACAGTTTTCCTCCATTCACAATTATTCTCAAAACACTACGGATGATTATTAGTGATGGAGCTAGAGAAATGAATACTAGACGTCCCGGCATGGCCGTCACAGCCATGCAACCGGCAAATACACTAGCGGATTACCCTGGTTGCCGGAGTATTGTGCGGGAATCTATAATGAGAAGAAGTATTCCTCCTGCATCAATCCACATCATGTTGGCCTCCCTCTCGGAAAATTCCATCAAACAATATGATATTTGTTTGAAAAAATTGTATCTTTTTAGTAAGAAAAACAGCGTTAACATTTATGAGGCCTCCATACCGAAGTATTTTTTTTTTTTACTGATTTATTTGAATCTGGTGCTCAATTTGGTACTCTGAACAGTTGCAGGTCAGGACTGTCTTTAATTTTAGGTCATCAAGTTAGTAAAGATGATCGGGTAAAAATATTATTTAAAGAACTATTTAGGATTCAGCCGCCCTTACCCAAATACGATTCAACGTAGAATACTTCATTAGTTATAGAAACATGAGTTACTTGGGTCCCTAATGATAATTTACCCTTAGATAAAATAACAAGGAAATTCCACTTGCACTTGTTACAGCCCACAGGGTTCAAACCCTATCAAAAATTAAAGTCGAGAATATTAGTACTTTACCTAATGAAATGTCTATTAAGATCCCTGATTTAATAAAAACATCCTGTGTAAAATCTAAACAGCCAATGCCTATACTGCCATACTTTCGGGAAAGGCCCGAAATATGCCCTGCAAAATTATTAATTGAATACTTTCGAGTAACCGAATCGTTGCGTAACAATCACACCTTTCTGTTTATTAGTACCAATAAGCCACATTATAAAGTTTGTGCTCAAACACTTAGTAGGTGGATAAAGAGTACCTTAGAGGTCAGTGGAATCGATGTTACCGAATTTTCTGCTTACAGTTCTAGCCATGCCAGTACTTCTCGAGCTCATAAAATGGCCGGAGGATCTGGCACTTCCACAACATTTGCCAAGTTTTATAACAGGGCAATATCAAATGATTCTAGAAACATTTACTAGGAGTAGGTATTTTGATTGCTGATAATTCATAAATTACTAACATGATTATTTGTAAGTAATTAACGTATCATAAGTAAAATTACTAAGATTGTGATAAATATTATATTTACATGCATTCCTATGGTAATCAGCTGTGATTAAATTTATTTTTATTTCTGTTGTCAATGAATACTTTTGGTTCTTTCAGTATGTATTGATGAACCTAACACCTATTCATTTCACAAAAAAAAACTCTCAATATCTACAAGTGTATATAATCTAATCTCTTCGAACGAAACACCTCACATAATTATGATAGAACTTCACTTACAGGTAAGTTCGTTTAATCATTAATTTTTGTAGGTAGGCCACAGAAAACTGAGTAAAATATTTCGATTTCTGTGAGGTAGATGCAATTCGTTACGACTTTTCAACTAATTGAACGTTGTTGGTTAGTGACGAATGTTTAAATCTGTTAATTAGCGGTGTTGTGCAAATATTAAAGCATTTGCAAATATTGTTGTGCTGCGTAAAAGAGGATGTAAATGATGTGATAACACAAATATATATTGAAACCGGACTAAGTGTGAGTGTTATCATTTAAATGTTTCGTATTTTACTAAATTTAAATTGTTATTTGTTCAAATTAGTGAATGACGAGTAAAATTTTATAAATATAAATTTTGCTTATAGATGTCTAATAGTATCATATACTTTGTTCTAGACAAATACTGTGAGTCTGTGGGGAAAGGAATTCTAGATAGTTGGAGCGCTTATTTATGAAGTGGATGCTTATTTAAATAAGCCCACACAAGCTGAATGAATATGCAACAACTGGTTTCATACCAACCGGACATTTTGCTTAATTAATTAAAAGCATAATTAAAAACTATTCGCCGTGTACTCCGCGCTAAAAAGGTTGCATCACCGAAGCCCTGCAAACAATAACGTAATAAACAAGAACGTTTAAGTTGCGGAATAGTTTATCCTGTATACTTAATTATAATAATTGAGGTTTAGTTTCAATCATCTTTTCACAGAACGAAAATTAAAATGAAAACTTAAGCTATCCTCAATATGTTATCTATATTGACTAAAGCCAAATAAAATGTGAAATACTTAATGTAAACAAACTGCCATACAAAACCATTTAATAAGATCACTTATTTTTTTAAATTCATGATCGAAGCTTAATTGTTTACGGTGAATTAATCTACTTATCAATTTTTTTGAACATCTCACATGTTTAAATAAAACAAATTGCTTCTAAGTTCCTTGACATAGTATTGCACATCCTATTTGGCTGAAGAAGTTATTATAAATAATCGTAGCGGTTATCTTTATGCAAAATATTATAACAAATAAAAATGTTTTAAATTTTGTTATCACTTCTAACGCATTTATTTTTAACACTTTATATATATATATATTACAACAAAAATATAAAATCAGCAATTTTTTGAAATATATTACAGCAAACCAAAAAAAATATTGGCCATAAAACTGCGCTTGCTCTTATGAGATCAGAACATAAGCCGGCGACTCCTCAGTCCAACGCTTGGCGCCTACTGCTACCAGCTCATATTAGATTAACTCGAATTTTAGCAATGCCATCAGGTCACGCGCATGATGCGTGTCTAACAAAAGCGACGGAAATACATTTTTGTTTCGTGCAGAGCGACGCTAGTACGCGATACGACAGTGTGTGCCGTGCAAAACTGCGATCTTTGTGGTGTGTGTCGAAACACATACAGTCGTACCGTGAGTTGACAGCAATACTACTCTTAACGTGCCTATGCACTTTTGATCGCTTACTGCACAACGGGTTCTTAAACTAAGCGTTACACAGATTCGTCAATTGTCAAACCACTACGCAAACTCTGTAAACCACTCTCGAGTACCTACTTAAATTGTTAAACGCACATTTAATCATTTCCGTCACGATGAGCAAAAGTCAACAGTCATTGACATTCTGACGTATTGTAGCGAAACAAAAAAAATATGAGCTTCGTCACTTAATACGTATAGTTTTTGTAATAAAGTGAAAAACACACCGAAAATATAAAAGGTAAAAAATATACGTACACAAAAATTACAGTAACACAATCAAAGATATTGCCGTTTTGAAACATTATTTATAAAGATAAAGCCAGTAAAACGATGTGATAGATTGTTATTAACGCGTTATTTTGGAAGTTGAATCTATTGAGATAAACAAATTGCATTTGTTTTCAAAAACAGGCCACTGAACACAAAATACTATCTTTACGGTATGACGCGAAGTTGGACCGTGGCTCCGTGCACAGTCAAATCTAAAACTGAATTTATAAAAACTGTTAATATCTAGAAACGAAAATAAGAATAAGGTAGATACTGTGAATACTGGTAACCCGGTGTGACAACAGATTCCCTACACAAGAGAATCTGGGCCTTGTAGGTTGGCACACGCAGTCCAAGCGCAAGCCTTGAGGGACCAACTATGATAAACGGCTTCGGAATGGGTCACGATCTATTTACGATGTTCCAACCCGTCGGGCGAGCCGAAAATCGGCTTGCATTAAACAGTCGTCATCTATAGATAAATAAATGTAGAATAAGACCAAAGATGCATGCAGAATCATTGATAGAGCCAGTGAGGGTCAATAGTGAAATCAGAAAAAGCAGTAATGTGTAAATTGACGAAATACGTACCAGATAAATGATTAGTCTCGCTGCGCTTGTGCCGAATGTTTTATTAAATTTTGGGCATAATCCGAAGTAAAATCCCAGTTTTCGTAGTGAAAAAATTGTACTACAAGAAATAAGAAGGACACTGGGATCACATACCATCAGTAAGTGTCGTATAATTTCGAAATTTCAACAAAAAATATCAGGAATCCTAAACGCCATTCAGTGTTGCCGCGTATACAAGAGTCATGTTCCCCTGGTTGAGGTTTTTATAATGTGAATTTATTGTTTTTGTATTTTATTATACACGTATATCCTAATTCATTTATCTAAACTAGTTATTGTACACTTAACATAGTTCTATAAATTATGTAATGGTTATCTTTGTAATCTATACACAAGGTGTAAAAATATTAGCTGACACTATTTCAAGGGGTGATTCTACCCATGAAACTGAACAACTTTCCTCAAGGAACATGGGTCGAAAAATTTAAAAAAAAGATTAGTCTTCGCATAAAAAATTCGCCATCAGCTGCTTGATAAAAAAAAACGTATTTCGGACCCATGGTCCTGAAATGTAAAATTCGTGTCTGTACATCGAAAATATTTGCCAAAAAAATAATCGAGGGAATGAAGGATACGTTACAATATTTTTTGGAATTTTTGTGTATCTGTTTGTACGCGCATCGCGTATAATTTATTGTTTTAAGTACTTTTCAGCTATATTTATAACTTAACTAATATATCACAGCATAAAATATTTTTCCCATTAACTCGAGTAACAGTTGAGCAGCTGGTAACACAATTCTTCACAATCACTAGTTGTTAATGTCAACTGACAAATGTCAAGTGACGATGTCCTACACACTACAATAATGAGTTGCCGCATTCACGGAACCATTGTTTTCAGATAGCGCGGTATCTAGTCGAGAGGAGCGAGACCAATCGTTTATCTAAGGTGCCAGTCTTCAAAAGAAAATATTATTTACAGCTGAGATATTTTTATTTAGGCTTAGGAGGTCAGACGTTATAAAAGTTCAAAT
This sequence comes from Dasypolia templi, assembly GCA_963555695.1. Classification (NCBI taxonomy): domain Eukaryota; kingdom Metazoa; phylum Arthropoda; class Insecta; order Lepidoptera; family Noctuidae; genus Dasypolia; species Dasypolia templi. The sequence continues at coordinate 9,617,814 of OY743158.1, read as the reverse complement.
TTTCAAATTAAAAATTAAAAACTTCCATCGTTGATGAGATAAATTCAGCAAAGTATTCCTGACAAAAAAGTTCAAATTAAAAATTAAAAACTTCCATCGTTGATGAGATAAATTCAGCAAAGTATTCCTGACAGAGAGAAAAATATATACTTTTGACAAAATCGAATTTTATAATACAGAAAAAAATAATGACAGCTAATCTGCCCAAACAGGTTGCAATTAAAATAAATACCTAAGGTTTAAGTGTAGCAGTTAATGCTACAGTATACACTAATACACGTAATTAAAACGAAATTAATTAAAACAGTAAAGGCGACAATTAGCTTTTGATTAAGTATAAAAGCAAAATTAATGCCGTAATCTTAGCAGGAGAAGGGAGAAGCAAGCCAAATACCTAGGCGTGATCCTCGATGAAAACCTTACCTTAAGGGCTCATATTAAGGCGGTTCGCGAGCGCGCCTCCTTCGCTCTTAGCAGGCTCCACTTTGTACTGACAGCCCGTGCCCGTAGTAAATTGTCATTTAAATGCAAGCTGCGCATCTACACCGCAGTCATCCGTCCCATCATGACATATGCCTGCGTTGTATTTGCGCACCCTCCAGAACCGTTTCATCAGAAAGGTCACGGGTGCCCCCTTCTATGTCCGTAATATAAATCTCCACATCGACCTTAAAATGCCTACCATAAACCAGTTAATCAAACCCTTATCGAAGCGTTTCTTTGACTGTGGCATCAAACACTCCAACCCCTTGATCTCAGCGGCCGCCCGCTACACTCCCTATTCGCCGACCAAGGCATACTTTAATCGCCCCCGACGACGCCACTACCCTCCTCCAGGAGAGTAGTAAGGCCACCAGCACACTACATAAGCCCAAAACCCGATTGCCGTCCTACCGTCCTCCTACCTAATACGATATGTCATGTTAGGTATAGTACTAGGGGAGGGGTGGTCGTATTAGGGGTAGTAGCACTTACGGTTAGCTGCCGTCAGTGCTCAAGGTCACGCTCTGTTGAACACAGCTAGGAAAACAACATTGCAAAATGACATTTTGTTGCGTACATTTTTAGTAGAGAGTGTGTATGAGACTAACCTTCTATGCGTTTTTATTCTAAGGGCAGAATTTCAAATCCTAAATTTTGACTCGTGGCTATGAAAGACAAATATCAGCGAAATTAAAAAGTTATGTCTATAATTAGTATAACGACTCAGGTTAGCCTTGACTAGAAAAGGTCGTCACATGAGTGGCTTAGCAGCTTCAATATCTAATATAGCAGTTCGTCGTCGTCGTGGTAAAAACCACGTACCCACCACGACGAACCCACGTGGCTTTCCTGACATAATCTATCATCAAAAGACAGCCGCCGTACAACCATCTGCTGGAGTTACTGTCACCAGCCAGTGTCTCTCTTATCTGACCTTTTTGTTGATTCCAGTAATTTGGTAACAAGTACATGATTTTTTCCAGTGTCAACGTATGGTACGTATACTCAATTTAAAAAGCCTGCAACAGGGATAAAAATAACCAAACAACTCACCGCTTCATTTCTTACGAGCTGCGCCCGTGGTTCAAGACTGATGGGGGTGACAAAAGTCTAGATCCTGTGTATAGTTGGATACAAAGTATTCTTTGTATTGGGAAAAATAATACTTTTTATCCAGATATTCCAAGTCATGGTCTACCGATGTGAGAAATTGCATCCATATCTGATCAGCCGTTTTATTGTTAAAGCCTAACAAACAAGCATACAAATTATCAAATCTTTTCTCTTTATAATATTAGTTACTACTCAACTGATATCCTACAAAGTCCACTGTCGTATCATATGCTTCCAATACTACTAATTGCATTATATTATATATTCTAATATAATAAAATATCCTACCAATATTACAAACGCGAAAGCTTGTGAGGATGGATAAATGGATGAATGGATGTTTGTTACTTTTTTACGAAAAAACAACTGAACAGATTTTGCTGTAACTTTACAGTAATATAGTTTATACATCAGAATAACACATAGGCTAAAATTTATAAAGATTTTGTGTGATTTGGCGATAATGTAATGATAAGTCATTTGGAAAAATCTGCTCTCAGAGCTATCTTGGCGTGCGCTGCCTAAACCGTAAAACTTACAAAGATAATGTATCGTCAAATTGTTTGTATTAACCATTTCATATAAATTTCCGCGAAAGCGTATTGCCAAATTCTAAGTGGATGCAATTATAGCCAAAATAGATGCGAAAAATTCACTTAAATTGAATACTATTTTACAAAGCACATTTTAGACATTTTAGGGAATTATTATCATATAGAATTCCTTTGTAGCTTTTGGTATTTTAGTGTAAAAGACTAAGTTTATACAACTTAGTCTTTTACACTTAGTTGTTCGGACGAAAAGTTTAAAGTAACCACGACAAGAACGCCGGCGCGCAGAGCGTGGGTGGGGGCAGTCCAGGCAATGACTCATCTGTCAATCGCCGACTGAGTCTGTCCGTCTGTCTATCTGTGTGTATTTATGTTTTACGGCTAATCCGCTGAACTATGTCTGAAGCCTGAAGAAGGACAAAGACTAATTTTCATCAACACACCACGAGGGCGAAGCAGCTGGCGGAAGCCAGTATTAGATAATTGTATGATTAGTCCAATATTTTAACACAAATGTTCAATGCCGGCAATAAAACTTCTGTAGGTCATGCAAATATTTGTTTCGTGCCCGCGACCGGAACACGTATTGTGTGCGGCCTATCGAACCTTCCGTTAGCGACACGTACTGTGCCAAACGAATTGTCAAAAACTGTTCCCGGTATATGTACCTTTGTAATGTATGCGTGCAGGCCGTGTGCGTAGTTGATTTTGAAACGTGCTATCATCCCGTCCTTTTGTTTTCTGTCGTTTTATTTTCGGCCACTTATTAAAGATACCTAGGTCAGAGCAGGCAGTGGCTCTGTAAACTGTTAAGATCACATCTTAACAGTTTACAGGGTAGCTCTCTGGTATTGAATATTTTCCCTGCCAAGAAGTTGTCCAAATTTTGGAAAAAGTAGAAGTCTGTCGGCGCAAGGTCTGGTGAGTACGGTGGATGACGCAAAACTTCCAACCCTAGCTCTTGTAGCTTAGAGACCGTCTGTTGTAGCGTATGAGGTCAAGCGTTGTCGTGTAGGAGCAGCGGATACGAGCGTATAACCAAGGCTGACCGCAGATTTGCAAGCTTCTCCCTCATTGTGTCAGGACCTCACAGTACACATCAGCAGTAATGCTGGTGACCTTTGGTAAGAAGCTGTGATGAATTATACCGGTACTAGACCACCAAACAGTGACCATGATTTTTTTGGAGTAAGTTTTCGTTTGCGGCATTGCCTTGCCTCTGAACCAGGTTCTAACCAACATGAGGATCGCTTAAGATTTTCAAAAAGAATAAATTTTTCATCGCATGTGACAATGTGGTACAAAATCCCTCGTTTCTGTGTCTTTTAAGCAACGCAAGGCATACCTCAACGCGTTCGTCGCGCTGGCGATCGTTCAGTTCGTGCGGCATCCATTTATCAAGTTTTTTACCTTGCCAGTTTGACGCAAATGGACCAATATTGTTTTGATGATAACGTTGAAAGCTGCTGCTAACTCAGTCGTAGATTGAGTATCATCAGTTTCCACTATCGCCTTTATATCGACGTTGATGATTTTTAGTTTTCGGGCGATCACGGGGTTCATTTTTTATCAGTTTCCATGTCGGAAGTGTTTAAACCAATAACGAGTCATGCGTTCGTTTGTAGTGTTCACTCCGTACACGTAATTAATGTTGCGAGTCGTTTGTGCGGCATTGCTACCGCGACGGAACTTGTGTTCAAAAATTACTCGTATTTTTATCGTGTCCATACTTATGAAAAAGATACAAATGTAGCAAACACAAAACTGATAAATAAACAAATGACAGAATAAAAAAATAAAAAAATATATATTAATTTAAATTTAATTAATTTTCGATTTTACTGCCAGCCATACATACATTATGTTTCAAATGGCTCGTATTGTGAAACAGCAACTTCATAGGTATACCTTATTAAAAGTTTCCCTTTAAAAGTAAATATTTTTGTCTTCAATATCTCCGTAACCAGAAGGTTCCCAAATATGGTCCAGTTCAACAAAAAAAAAAATACAATGACAGGGAGTAGATGTAAAGTTCACCACGTATTATAAATTATATGAAGCCAAGTAGAGCGACAAAAAACGCAATGAAAATCCACATCTCAATCTCGAACAAAAACAAGGCCTCCAAAAACCTATTGTGGCTAACGTTTTAAACTAAACACATTATTTGGAGATCCCCTCCCCCCTCTACCCCTCTGTTTTATAACTTAATTTTACGGTTGGAGTATTCCGGTAATGATTAGTCTGGCCTCCACAAACTTGAGACGGTTTTTTTTCTCGTTCAGTGTCTTGATATTCTTGCCAAGGTCTTGCAGTTTTTATAAAGCATGTTTATCTAATGTAAATAAGATTTGGTTTGAGGGAGTTTGGTATTATTTTTAATGGGGGATGCGTACAGGGAAGGTAATTGAAATGTGTTTTGGTTGTTGAGTTTTCTATGTTTACTTATAGGTAAGAGCAGTGGTGTTCGAACCTACGACTTACGAGGTGTAAGTCGCAGGTTCGCGCATTACTAAGTGTAAATTTTTTCACAACCATTGCTCTCAAAACGGTGAAAGAAAACGTCGTGAGGAAACTGTTCTAGAATACATGTGAAATCTACCAACATACACTGGGTCCGCGTGCTGGATTGCGGCTCACTCCATCTCACTGAGAAGAGGCCTGCGTCTCAGCAGTGGGGTCTTCCTATAGGCTGTTTATGCACTTAAAGGTAACACTTGGCAGATAGTTACTCGTATCAATCAATTTGGACTATCAATCTGTCTGCCAAGAATGATAATGATTAATTTCAAATATCAAGTGTGGTTGCCAGTTTGTTGATAAAATTATTACAATAACTGGCAGAAGAATAGGATGATAGAAAGATAGAATAGAAAAAGATTAAAAATCTTGCTGTCATATTGTGAAATTAATACCCTATATCCCTTTGTGGTCATTGGCAAGACGATAGAAGGCTTTAATAATAAAAGCTGTTGTATATGCATACTTGTTAGGCGTGTACCTATATACAAGAAGTTCTACCCTCCTATTCACCTGGGAGATGTGAGAGAGAGACTCCTAGCATAAATACTTCTTTCATGGGTGCTGAGGATGCTGATGTTGAAATCAATGAAGAGGTCAACAACGTTGATGATCAGCAGTCAAGCGTCATTGCGAACCCTGTTAGCGCTTGCAGTGCAGGAAGATTATAAGGTCCGGCAAATGGATGTGAACACAGCATTTCTGAATGACAGTTTAGAGGAAGAAATCTTCATGACACAGCCAGAAGGTTTTGAAAGGAAAGGCGAAGAGTCGAAAGTGTGTCTTTTGAAACATTCACTTTATGGTTTGAAGCAGGCACCAAGAGCCAGGAATGCGAAGTTAAAACAGACTTTGCCAGTTCTTGGTTTGACGAAAATCTTTCTTGGTTCTTGGTTCTGGCTGTATAGAGTGCGCTTGACAACTTCAAATGTATTTATTTATTTATTGGTTCCCCAACGATTGTTCACACAAGTTCAATGCTAAAAATTACAATCATGCGAAAATGTTTGCAACAGTGCAACAATCACTTGAAATACAAAAAAAAACTCAAATATGAAAAGATCTTGGAAAAAATATTTTCTTTACGGGAATAAATATTCACCATGATATTTATGGAATGAAGCTATCTCAGAGTACATATACTGAAAGATGCTTAAAAGATTTAACATACAAGATTGTAAGGGTGTTTCTACTCCACTGGTGGAGTGTGAGTACCTTTACAGAGAGTTAATTGGCTGTCTAAAGTTTTGGGCTGTAAATACCAGACCAGATATAGCCTACACCGTGAGTTACTATATTCAATTTAACTCTAAGTTTGATAATTCACATTGGAATATTGCTAAACGATGTCTACGTTATCTGAAAGCGACAAAAGATAGTGGAACATACAGGAAAGAATATCCGATATAACAGGTAAGTCACTTAACGTAGTTTTGTGTACGGTTAGAGTGCACAAAAAATTACCATGAATCCGGTTCACCACAATAGGACAAATCAAATAGATGTTAAAAGTTCCATTTTGTCCGAGACAAAGTGAACGACAAAACCGTTGAACTTAGGTATATGCCCACCGACAGGTTACCTGCAGATGTTTTGACGAAACCTTTGGGTCCAGCAAAGCATCGCAGTTTGTTTGCAAATGAATGGTGTAGCATAGTTTTTGTAATGGTTATATTTACTGTTTTTTTATGGATTTATGTTATGAGTGCAATGCTATTGACTTTTTGAGGGAGCATGTTGTATATTCATACTGATTAGGCGTGTACCTATATTCAAAAAGTTATGGATTGTGCTCTTTACTCTATAGTTGTCATCTTATTCTTTTTCTACTTGTAAGATGTTCGGTTCTATAAAATAAAATATAACTAAATACCGCACATTATTCCTTGAACGAGCTTATTCTTTGAAAAAAAGCAACTACTCAATTTTATTTTTATGAAAAGTAGAGGGTACCACATATTAAGTTTTAAATTTCCGAAAACCAGTGAGCAAACATGCCAATCTAAGCTCATATAAGATAATAACTCAATTTAAAGTGCAAATACTAAACGTGATGATATTAAGGGCCCCATATAATCGGACTGTTAGTACATACATTATCATTAACAACTTGGAGCCGGCCCTACAAATGTTTATGGCACACACATGTAATAAAAATTGTATGAGGTATAAAATGTACGTTTACACTGGGAGGAAGTCGCTCACAGTTACGGCGGAAAATTTAGTTTTTACCACGAATTTTCGTATTTCGTAAGTGTTTTTTAAGATAAAACAGTATTTTTTTAACAGCGTGTATCAGATCTGTTTGGTAATAAATATTTAAGGGTGGTACCGATTACCAAACTGGATAACTTTCTCCATGGGATCTTTATCGTAATCGAAATTATAAATAATTAACAATCGCACACAAAACTTCAATACCTACACGACCCAAATGTATATTTTGGTATCTGGTGGGCCTTAAAATATTACTACACCTTTCATGATATATGCTGCATAGAGTCGGTGAAATTATTTGTCAGGAATATTTTTTTGTATACTGAGGGAATTTTACAAAACGTAGAGCAGGCTTCTGTGCTAATCGAAAACTAACGGTGGTATTATTATTCAGTTAGGACAATAGACCTATTGTGAGTACCTTTGGTTATAATACAGTCAGTTTTCTGTATAACTGACCCCTCTTACCCTCTTTTACATTGTAAGAAGGGTAAAGTAATTCGGAGCAATGACCGTACCAAAGTAATAAATAATAACTTTATTTCCAATTTTATAATTAACATAAAGTTAATAAATGACACTATTGTTTTTAAATTGAATGAATCATTGACTGTCTCCACTGGCTCCCAAGTTAAGATTGAACTTGTGTTATGGGTACAAACTAGTTCTGAGTTACATTGGCTAAGTGGCTATCGCTAAGTTGAAAAAATAAACAATAAAAGTGAGTCAAAATTACTCATTAATACAAATGCTAAAGAAAGTGCGCGTAATAAACACTCCTAATCTATTACTTCAGAGAAAAAAAGGGATTTTATGAAAAAAAATATGGACACCCTCTATGTTGGAAACTAGTTTCTACTCGAGACTTCTTAACTTATTTTGACGTTATAACGTATAACAATCGGCAATACCGAAGCTTAGCAAAACCTACCTGTTTATAATTTTAAAGGTGTAATTTAGACAAACAATGGCTGTATTCCATTCACTAAAAACCCGATGTTACAGTAAGTATAAACTACCATAATAAACATTGTTTCGAATGAACAGCCAATGTAACAGACCCTTACACCCTTATAAATGAGACAGCCAGTGTGGTTCGGCAGTAAACAGCACGCATACAGTTCACGTGAACTGAATAGCTCACTCACTCTAAATTATTCACTCACAACTTTCTATTCGGCGTGTTATAGCCGTCTCTCAAGTTTACGGTCGATAAACATGTGTGCAGACAGCCTAATAAAGTTTTGGGTTGTAGCTGAACATTTTAGGATTTAACATAACAACATCACATTAGGACTGTAATCCCCAAAGGGTTAGGCAGACGTGTACCACCAACATTTCGTTACTTATGTTTAAGTCCCATGTAATTCTAATTATAGGAGAGCCTATTTATTTCGCCTAAAAGGCTTTACTGCAGCTTACTATTCAAGGAAAACTTCAAAAAGAGAGAAACTTCAAGAAATGCAAAAAAATAAGCGAAACTTGTGTATTTGAATGTTATGGTATGTTACTAACTAAGTGTCTACAGAACCCCTTCGTCAAATGTAACGATATTTACTAATAAACTCGATACTCTATTGAGTATATTGTGTCGTAATACAAGAAAGAAAATTATTATATGTGGGGATACAAATATCGATATTCCAAAACAGTCATAGGAAAGAAGGGAATATTAATTACTTCTTAAATAGTTACAACATAAAACATGCTATGTTGACACCTACTAGAATAACAGAAAAGACACAAACTTTCACTGATCACGTCATAACCAACATAGAAAAATAGTGTGCAACAGTACATAATTTAGGTTTATCGGATCCCTCAGCCCAATCATATTCTTGGGCTGTTACAAAAATTCATCAACCAGTTTTAAAAGGGTGGTATCAATTTAAACGAGACTATAGATATGACAATAAGGATTGTTTTAATAATTCAATCTCTTGTCTGTCTTTTAGTGACGTATTTGAAGAAAACTCAAGAAACGAAGCATTCCACAAAGGAGATGGACAAAATGTGCCCCACGGAGTACAAACGTACATTTAATGCAGATAATTAAAATAAAATAAATAAAGAATTTTGAATAACTCTTTATGCATCATAGCAGAAGTGGAGAAATAATCGTAATTAAAAGTTTTTCTGTTTGATTTGCGATTAATATATCTTTTAATGTTGCCATATAATATTAGCAAAGATCAGAACAGGGAAAAATATTATATGAAGGTTTTTAAAATAAAAAAATAAACGCTGAGCAGACCTAAATGCACGTAAATTATTCGTAATCATAATGTAATAAAAACTTATTTTTATTACATTATGGTTATGGTTCTTGACTATAAATTGAACCATCTATGACTGAATATACAATATGTAACAAAAACCCTGTCCGATCCAAAAAAGGTGTATTCCTGGTTTAACATACGTACTAGAAAAAATTGTAAAAAAAAAGTAACTCATAAAAACCAAAAGTTATTGATTTTTTTTATTTTTAGTTACCATGCGAAATGTGACACTAAATATGGTAAATTTTCATAAGTTGACAACACTCCACCGGCCGGCGAAATCTTTTATTTTTTGCCTATTTTTATTTCAAAGGACACCGCCGCCGCCGTGCTCTAGCCGCATTGTAAGTACTCATAACGAGTCCTCGATCCTTTGATGTAGCCGACTGGTCGCTACTTGTTTGGACACTTCGCCAGTCTCACGTGGAGATAGCTTGCGATCGGATGTCCGTACGTATCACGTGCCGCTATCGTATCGCGAACAATGTCGTATACCAATCAGGAATATTTGAATATGTGTAAAGGATGTCGTCACCGTTGCCGGAACAATTACAACTCCAGAGGTGTAGGACAAGGAATTTATTTATAACGTTGATGTACAGTATAATTTATATAGGACTCGATACACTAGCCTTTTCCCGAGGGGATGAAAGTAGTATTTTGGGTCCTCTAACCCAAAAAGAGACAAGAAGTCGTGTTTCTTTAAGCCTTAGCAGCGGAGTCCCTTGTGACTATTCCAAGTAGGACGTAATCCAAGGATGCACCACTGGTTCAGACACACAAATATTAAATATTCGAGCGGAGGTCATTAACACACGGAGAGTCATAACACCGCGATTTAGAAACGTGACGTATGTGCACAACGCCATCTAGTTTAGAATAGCGGCACTGTGTAGTGGCTTTCTACCGTAACAGGTGGCGCTGATGGGTTGTATAATATGTTTTGTTACATATGTTAATTATTATTTGTGAGTGAATGTGTGATTCGGAAATCGAAGTAACAGCTCGGATTGTGGAAGCTACATTGCCAAAAGCACATCACATTAACTCAATAATAATTGTTTCTTGATAAACAGAAGGTCAGAAATCGGGGTCATTGTGCGTAAGCCTACAATAAAATATCAGCTGATACCTACGCGTAGGCAAAACGTAGATTTCTTTAGTCCTACGTTTCTTTGGCGGCATGCGACAAAGGACCGCCGCGCTCAGGCGGCTTCTTTGGCACGAAACTGTAGGTGAACTCTGGTGAACCCGTTCGAGCGATCAGTGTTGCCTTTGGAATGATTATTTTTAATTTTTTAAATTAATAGACGTTAGTGCAGTTACGGATAGGATAATATGAAGTTATTACTGTCAACACCGCTGACAAATGTCAATTGTCAATACCATATTCCTTTGACGACGATTATTGTCTTTGACGTTTGCGCCGGTTTTCTTGTTCGAATCGTGCTTATGTTTCATTCTTTTCGCATAGAAGTTTATATTTTACTAGCTGACCCCGCAAACGTTGTTTTGCTTCTTTTTTTTATTTATTTTTTTGAAAAATAGATGTTGGCCGATTCTCAGACCTACCCGATATGCACACAAAATTTCATCAAAATCGGTCAAGCCGTTTCGGAGGAGTATGGCAACGAAAACTGTGACACGAGAATTTTATATATTAGATAGTGTCGTAGCGCCACACGAGTGCTTTAACTAATAATGATTGTAAACTGTATAATTACAAACAACGAAAATGGACCTTTTATAAGCGTGTGTTGACTGTGGTATCCCAATTAGAGAACGCGCGCAGGCGGCATGTAAAATCATTACCTCCCTGATGTGATGAGTTCTTCTATAGGAGTGGTAACCTTTTGAGGTAAGTTCTAGTTTCAATAACTACCTCCTACTAAAATATATACGACAGGTATTATTTACTGCATATTCTAACGTCGTGGTCAAATCTCTCTTTTTACCTTCACAGTTGTCACCTCATAGCTGTGTCTTTGGTGCCTGCTATGATAATAAACCAAGACGCCTTGCAACCAATTCAAGGGAAAGACAACTTGGTCATACCAATGTTTGTTAAGGCTGTTGGAGATCAGTAGTACGTGCAAGAAGACACGACATTTCGGAATTGAATAAATGTTTTGATAACATTAAATGATTAAAATAATGTTCTTCGTTTTATTATTTGCCATATACAGAATATGCTACTGTAGACATTTTACTTTTTGTGCAAAAAAAAAAATAGTTACAAACTATAGATTTTATCAGATGATAAAAAAAATGCTTTTATAATTATTTCAAACTAAAATACTATTTATATTAAACTCCTGGCAATCAATATTAATTTACATGAAATACCTTAGCCATAGTGCAAAAATCAACCTTTTCAAACGTTCATAACTTTTGCCCACAACTGCTGAGCAATATGCCTCTTTTTATTTTTGTTTGTAGAAGATCAGTACTATAAAATGACAAATATTTTGTATCTGTACATTCTGGGGTACAAGCCCATTCAATTTTTGGCCATGTCTTTTATCGATGCATTTCCGCTATTTAATAACTTATGTTTACTATCATTCGCGTAAAAGTTACAAATAAAGCATTAAATAAATTAACCTGGCTATCAAAAGGCATAAAAATAAGCTGTAAGAATAAAAGTAAATTACACTACTACAAATTAAAATATAAAAATATTTAATCTCATAAAAACAAGTGCAAAAGCTATTGTAATTTATTGAAAAAATGCATTTTAACGTCTCGGAAAAATAATAACACCAAATACATAAATTAAGCTCAAAATAAATGTAAGGCAGCGTGGAATGTAATAAAAAGCATAACGGCAGCAAAATAGCACTCAAATAGACAATTAAAGACCCGTGACTCTGATACCTATGTTTTCAAAAAAAATTGAAAAAGTGTTTCATAATAATTTAGCAAACTTCATTGAAAAACACAAGATTATTAAGGACGAACAAAATGGGTTTCGTAAAAATAGATGCACATCATTGGCAGCCTTTCAATTAGTTAAAGAAATAACAGACTGTATTGACAAGAAAATACCTGTTACAGTTTTATTCATGGATATGAGTAAAGCGTTTGACCACGTTTCTCATGGACGATTATTGGAAAAGGTTTCCTGATATGGAATCAGAGGAACGGCATATAACTGGCTGGAATCTTATTTGTCCGACAGAGTGCAATCAGTGGAAGTAACGAATTATAATGACCACACTAAAACGTTGTAATCATATCAATCTTCGCTTATGTTTAATAGATATGGCTTGCCACAGGGCAGTATTTTAGGGCCGTCAATGTTTTTGCTCTACATTTATGATTTCCCAGAAGTTATTAATCATAAATGTGTTTGTTTGCTGACGATACTACAATTATAATCAAGGGACAACTTAAGAGTTCGTACGAATAAGATATAATCAATATTCTTCAAAGAACTATAGATTGTCTAGAGGCTAATAATTTAAAAGGTAACATTAATAAAACAAAATGTATGCAATTTCATACCTATCGATCCAAACCGCTGGTTCTAAAAGTATCTTATAAAGAAGTTGCCCTGGCAGAAACTGACTGTTAAGTTTCTGGGAATCAATTTAGATCAATTTTGCCCATGGAAAAATCATATAAATGTCATTTGTGTTCAAATAAATAATTTTATATACCATTTGAGGCGTATTAGCTGCGAGGTATCTAGAAATGTCGCAATAACGGCGTTCCATACGGCTATATATCCAATCTATGGTATGGTATTATCATGTGGGGTCGTTGTATGGAGATTAACCAAGGATTCGGAATGCAAAAAAGTGTCTAAGAACTATATTTGGTTTGAAGCAAATATAATTATGTCGTCCATTCTTTAGGAAATATAAAATACAAACTCTGCCATGTATTTATTTATTAGAATCCTGTGTATTTGTTTTTAAACATAAGATACTTTTTCAGAAAGCGACAAGCTACTATGCTCAACGATCTATATAAAAGTTATTTCAACCGGGGACGAATCTAACATTTACAAGTAACAACAGCTATATGATGTGCATAAAGTTGTGTAGTAAAATACCAAATTCCATAAAAGCTTGCTACCATTTTCAAGATTTAAAAGCAATTTGACGAGGTTTTGAATTGAAAAATGATTTTATAATGTACATGAGTTTTTGGATTATACATTGTAAGTTTTGTAAATAGCACGAGCATTTAAAATGAGTATTGTAATTATTATTGTGTGGCGAAACTCTGCCAATAGTGACATGATAATTATTGACATTTCTGATTATTATTTTTTCATTGTTAAATTGACATTTATTTAATTCAATAATACAATTTTAATGGATTATCTGTTTAATGACTGCATGATTGTGTTTTTTTTAAACTTTTCTTTAAATTTACACGCCGAAATTAAAGGCAGAATAAGAGAACAATTTTGTACTTTTACAAACTTTCTGTACCCTATTTATGCAAATTAATGGTTTTGATTTGATTTAATTAATTGTCATCACTCAGGTGCAAATTCGGACTCCGGTCTGCTACTGAGTAGCTCCTGGTGAATAACCCAATAAGGATTTGCCCGACCTGGGAAATGAACAGATTGACAGATAGATGCATAGAATACTCTTCATTATGTACACCTTATAAATTATATAGAAATTTTACATTGGGTGACACAATGGGCGGTAAGGCAAAAATTTATCTTTTACGGGCTACTGGACCAACGAGACGGGGAATTTTAGGCTTTGCTACTTACATTTCCATAAAGTAAATATTGCTTGTGGCCTGCTTAAGTTATTGTTTGAATAACAAGAGATAACCATTAAAACAAAAAACAGTGAAGTCTGAATTTCGTCTGCCTTATTGTCAGGTTACATACAATATTTTTGTCCAAATACAAATTTGTGGGGTCTTACAAAGTATCTAGTTGTATGGGTGGAAAAACCTTGAAGTTAAATTAGGTGAAAATAAGACTTTCGTGAAATATGACAAATGCCTTAAAATATAATTTCGATAGTATATGCGCACATGTATTCTATTTTTATTAAATTGACAGTGTTATGATTGTCTTGTTTTATTTGTGATGATGTTAATCCGATACTATTCGTTTTTACCTTATTTAAGTGAAAGGACTGTGTACTGTTATGTTTTTTTTTTGTAATGGAAATTCATTTGGTCACGTTGAGAAGTAACAAAAGGTGATGGGTGAAGGTGGTGATGTGAGTGGAAACACCGAAAGTGGACGCCCTGGAAGAACATCATAATAGTGACCTTATTACCCTTAGTACTCCGAGCCGGCGTGTGTGTGTATGAGTGCTAATGAAGTAAAATTACGGAACGCAACCAGCTATGACCCTTACCGTTCTGTAGTTTCTGCCTACCCCCATCGAAAAAGGAATGACCTTAAGTTTATGTAGAAATTGATTTATTGAACAGATAAGTGGTAACTGTTAAACTTGAGTGATTAAGTGTGATTATTTGGATAAAAACAATACCATAAAGTGTGTATTTATTTGTGTTACCAAAGCCATAGCAAAAAAAAAAAAACGCCCTACACGTCCTTAGACTTCCAACATGCTGCAAGTATCAACCACGCGGTCGTGCCACCGTGACCGCGTGGTTGCCGCTTTTACAGGTTAGTTAACTAATTTTAACAACGGTGCTTTTTTTCGTGACATTTTTTACTGCTTGTTTGTATATTTGTTTATAATTATTTTAACAGATATAGGGCCAGTTCCTCGAACGAAAATTGACAAGTGTTCGTAAGCTGTTGCGATTGGCTATTGATAAATCATTCAACCAATCAGTTTTTTACGCGCGCTTGACAATGTTTGACAGTCGTTACGGGTAGTCTGAGGCCCAAAAGTCTGACAAGCAGTCTTACCAAGGAGTATAGTGTCACCCAGTAAATTGGTTATGGAGGTCAGATATGGAGTCGCTCAAACAGATGGATATATAAAGAACCAGTCATCGTGTGTCACACCGCAGAACATATTGGGAGCTCTCAAACCGAAAAATCCTTTAAAGTCCAGCCCTTTTATATTTTATAACCCCATCCTTCGTATAAACACGTTCCTTATTACATAATACAATAATAGAACTTAGTTGAATCTTTGTTCGCCTCACAATGCGTTCAATTGCATTAGGAGTCTGGCAACACATAAATTGTATCACTCGATCTCGCGACCCCGATTTATCTCTTTCTATAAGAACCAAGCAATTCTGTCTAGAATTGAAAATCGTTTAATGTTTTATTATACTTCTGATTCTTTTGTGGTCTAATTTTATTGGTATTTGTCAGCGGCTCTCGGGTTTTGATACGATTTTAAGGGAATTTTGGAGATTGGTTTTTGTACCTATAATATGTATTTGATTTATCAGTAAAGTAGTGGCCTATCATAATCTAATCCTCTTTAGTTCCAATTTCAAATACATCAAGTTTATTTTACACAAATATTAATTTTACAGCAGACTGAATATTCTTCTTCTTCTTCTTGTCTTAAATAGGAAAACTTGGTTAAGTGGGGCCTGGATAAATGAGAAACCTCCATAACTGAAACTCATATTCTCTCTCAGCCTCGACACATTAGCGCTGAATTGTCTCTGTTAGTGGGACGAAACAAACCTTTCTAACTGGGATTAGTTCATTCGACTTTATCGTCATTTTTACCTATATTATTGAGACAGCGAGTGTATTTTACCTCTTTTACTGAGATTATATTTTAATGAATACTTAGAATTTTCTAGGTATTGACCACTGTAACTGAGATAACCTCTATTAATGTGACAATGTGACAGATTTTATGTATACCTGTACATATGAGACACTGCGTATGCTGAATTCCTCTTTAGCATAATCAACCTACAATGTTCCCACTGCTGAGACACAGGCCTAATCTCGGTGAAAGGGAGTGGGCCGTAATCCACCACGCGGGCCCAGTGCGGATTGGTAGATGTCACAAATGTTTTTGAATTTTTGGTTCTTGGACATGCCGGTACTATTTTGAGAGCAATGATGCAATCATTTACACAAAGTAAAGTGCCTGTCTGGCTTCAAACCTACGACCTACAACTCGTAAGTCGCGGCCGTTTCCACTGGGCCACAACTGCTCGCAGATTACCTCTTTACGTCCCTGTTATACAGGTTTTACTGTATGTAAATTCAGTTGCTGTTCGTAATTTTTGCCATAACTCAGAAACGGCTTAACAGAGAATTTTTTTGGTTTAAACAAAGCCATTGTAACAACATTAGCAAATTTCATCATAAAAATAGTACAGAAATCGACATTTTGTAATCCTTTTAAAGATATATGACGAATTTGGCGAAATGTTGCACATACGTATATAGTTTATATCCTGGATATAACACATATGATACTTATTATCCGGTAAATGTTCCTGCTTAAAACTGAACCCAATTGTGAAGTTGAAGAAGAATGTAGTGGTAAAAATGCGTGATGTGTCATGATAAATTCGCAGGCTATGTTAAAACAAACTTTCTGCATTAAAGCTTTCTGTGTAATTTGTTTTTTTACACATTATGTAGGAAAATCATAATGTTACGATAATAACTCTCAGAAAAAAAATGCGATGGTACCGAAGTTTTAAAACCAAAAAAAATATAAACAACATCTTTAACCCACATTCAGCGTCAAAACATCTAAATCATAATAAATTTCTGACAAACTTCAGAGAACCACAAAAACCGTAAAACGTAGCTCTAAAAATGTTTTTAAATGCCTTGTGTTATAAAAAATGCTTGAAGAAGACCGCAGGAACCATTAGTTAGGTCGGCCTGCCCACGACTATTAAACAATGTTGTGTTAAAAATGTGTGACGGGATGTTATTGAGGTTAGAGCAAGAAGGCCTGCTTCAACAAAAATAAACACCTTTGAATGGTTGAACCTTTAAATGGTTTGTATACCCGTTTTTTCCATGGGGAAATCTTCATGGATACCTTCCGTCTGGGGAGAATGGAGGGTTTTAACAGACTCCTACTGACTAAAACCCAACTGGGTTTTAGTCAGTAGGAGTCAGTTAAAACCTACAATCATGGGCCCTGGAGATACATGTACAGTAGGAGTTCAATAAGTGAATAGGCACGTTAAGATTCGTATTGCTGGGAACTCGCGGTACGACTGTACGTGTTTAAACGACACACACCACATAGCACGTTTCAAACGGTTCACACTGACGTATCGTCACGTACTCGCATACACAAAAGTATATTTCCATCGCTTTTGTTATACACGCTTCATGCGCGTGACTTGGCCAGTTTATGGCATTGCTAAAATTTGAGTTAATCTAATACGAGCTGGTCGCAGTAGGTCGCCAAGCGTTGGACTGAGAAGCAGCCGGCTTATGTTCTGATCTCAAAAGATGCAGCGCAGTTTCATTGCCAATTGTTTATTTTGGTTTACAATAATATTAACAATTAAAAAAAATGCTGCTTTTTTTAATTTTGTTGTTATTACAACATAGGGTTTATAGTTTAAGTGATAACAAAAATAAAAACATATTTATTTGTTATAAAAATTTTACAGAAAGATAACAAACCGCTACGATTATTCATAATAACTTTTTCAGGCAAATAAAATTTGCAATACTATGTCAAGGAACTTAGAAGCAATATGTGTATATTGAGGATAGCTCAAGTATTCATTTTCTTTAAGAAAAGAATATTGAAACTAAAACAATTTTTTTTATAAATAAATAATCACGGATATAGCGCAATATACAGGATAAACTATTCCGAAACTAAAACATTAGTGTTTACATGGGTACGCCTTACCCTTCAGGGAAACAATGCGTTATGTTTAACTTTTTTATTTCAAAATCAACAGGTTTTAATAAATACATTTTCTTTTCTTAGGAGGCTTTCTTTTCAGTATGGAGATACCTGTAACAGAAGACCTCTGTTGTGCATGTTATGTACTGTGAAGTCATAAAAATATCTGCTCGTAGGTGTCGTTCCATTTAAATGTCTATCAATACTGTTATTAAAATCCGGTAAGGTTTTATTTTTATTATAAACAATAGATAGTTTACTCATAGGATAATAATCATAGTTACATAATATACAAGCTAACAGCCTTTTATAATAAATTTTATTAACATGAATATAAAAAAGAAGGAAAAGAATCACAGGGCGTCGAAAAATTTGTCCACATCGCTGTCAAAAAGAAAAGTGCCCAAAAGGCTGGTAGCATTGCCACGTTATACGGCAATGCTAATTCTATGGCCAAAAAATAGGCCAGCCCTCTGGTCACGTGACGAGTCAACCAACTTACCAATATCACTGAAGTAAACAAAGTCGTTGGTAGTTCCACCTTATATTACAATGAGGGATTAACGAGCGCCCGTCATTTAATATTACACAAAACCACATACATTTAGTTTAACAATCATTGTAATATTTCTCTCGCCATCAAACAAAACGAACATGACTTGAAATTCTTTCGTCGCCATGCTAATACTATGCGCTGGACGCTGTTAGCCCAACTGTAACCGTGGGCGTGTAGGTCTCTGATATTGAATATTCAGGGAGCCAAGGTATATTAGCATTTAGGAGAGTTTTTTTTTTGTGAAGTGCAGAACAAAATGACATGAGAAATTCTACCAAACTGAAGAGGACTTGTCAAAAGATTTATCGGAAACAACAATTTAAAGCCACAATTTGAATAAAACACCTATATGTATAAAACGTGTTATGAACAGTAAGTGTTCAAAAGTGGATAGGCACACAATAACACTTAATTTCACTAAAAAACTTACAAGTGGTCAATCGCAGACCACCCACGACCACGAACTACGCGTCTTCTACATTTTTTTACAAAAATGTCCGACAAACTTTAAAGGTTTCGGATGAATTATCTGAATAGAATATCTATCAGGCTGGACCCTGACACAATCCACAGACCATTATAACCTTTATTTATTTAATACTAGGCATTCTCGTTTTCTTCGGCTTCTCCCGCTCTGGATGGAGCGGGAGGGCGTGTCAGACTTTTACTGACTAAAACCCACCCGTGTTCCTTCAGTTGCCTGTGCCAGGGCCACCGTTATCTCTTTCGAACTACCCGCGACCCTGAGGCGTCGCCGCGTCGGCCTAACATTTCTTTAAGGCGCGCATGGAACTCGACGCGCCGTCGACCCGGGCCTGGTCCTTACCGTCCCGTCGTCCGCAAGCCCGCGCCTACGGTGGCCAGGAATCTGCAGGCGGCTCCCGACGCCCATGGCGTCTCCTGCGGCGGCTAGTGGGGGCGTGAGGGCGCAAAGCTCTCTCCCTCACGCGCTCCACCTCCTCCTTCGCAAGCATTGCTGCTTCGCAGAAGGAGCGGCTTTCCATTCTCTCTCGCTCCGTACCATGGCCTGGACCAGGGCCGGACGCGAAAGATCGCCGCCGCCGATTGCCTCCGCGAGAACACCGCGGTGCTCCGCCCAAGCTGGCAGACCTCCACCTTATGCTCCACCGTGTCCTCCGGGCGGTCCACACAATGGTGACACCCGGGCGTTTCCGCCCGCCTTATGCGAAACAGGCACCTCCCGAAACAACCGTGTCCAGTGAGGACCTGTGTCAGGAGGAAGGTGAGGACGCCGTGGCGCCTCTCCAACCACTCCTCAAAGAGGGGACTTACCGCCGCTATTGTGGCGTGCCCAAAGGCATTTTCTGCCTGTAGTCAAAATTCGGTTAATAAAGCACAGTTTGTGTCGCCCTCATATAATATAGTTCTTATATACATGTACCAGAAGGCCAATTCGCGTTCGTAAAAAAGTTCAAATTCATTCTCAGCGACAATCAATGTCATAATTTTGCTAAAAATGGTTCATAATTTTGACCGATTAAGACTGAGGTTAGAAAACGAAAATTCATAAAAATAAAAGAGATGTCCCTCTGGTTTAACGTAGGTGTACTGTACTGTAAACATACACATAAAATACAATTTTACTTAGTTTAAGAATTATATTTGAATATTTGTGCACTATATGTTGTGGTAAAATCTAAAGAACTTTTAAAATATTAAAATGTAAAACTAAATTGTTTACATAAAATATATACTAATTCTGATTATGAAAGAACCACTACAGGGAACACAGGCAGTTAATTTACCATTTTTTGTAAATTGTTCGGCCTTTTCATTCAAAACAGTCACTTTCAGATTTAACGTGTGCACTTATAAAAGATTTCTGATAGTTAAGCAATGTACGAAAAACCTAAAACTCTTTCACTTCACTAAATTGAAACTGTAAAGCAAATTTTGCGCATTCCGCTACCGGTAAGGATGTGTTTAGACGAGTCATTTATAAACCAAGAAGTGGCTGCAAAATTTGGATAATGGGTTTTAGCTCAAACTCTGTTCTTTTAAACCGCAATGCGTCGGGTAGTGTGGTAGTTATTGATTATAATACTGCGATATCTTTCGAAGAATAGAGTTTTCGACTCCTATCAAAAATGTACTATTAAAATACGTTTTTAAATAGATGTTTCTGAATAAATTTTCAATTCATTTCATTTCATTGAAAAAATGAATAAAATCGTGAGAAAAATGGAGACGCTACACTCTCTTAAAGTTCTTCTTCTTTTATCCTTCTCACGCAAAATGGCCATTGTACTGAATGGAGTCAAGTTCGTGGCGTTTCTGTCTTGTGACGTCAGATGGTAGCAGTGCGGTCTCGTTCTAGGGTAGACTTCAATGCATACAACTTTATTCATTTTTTTAATATATTGTTTACTGTGGCTATTTATTTTTTCAGTGAAAAATAACTAGACTCTAACTGGGTTCGTATAAAAACTTTTACACGTCAATCATATTTTAAAACTAGTTCGGCGTTTTCTATGCGACTACTTTGAGACGAAAGGCCGAAACAAACTCAGTCTTTTTTAAAGTCCACACATAATCTTGGTCATTCTTGTGAAGACCACGTAGTTTTCTAAAATGGTCTAGGTTTTAGAAAAAAAAACTGTCAAGTACCATATTAGCCACCCCATCATCGGGCATACAAAGTGCGTTTACTTGCGAGTTGATTCCTCCATGTTATGTTCCTTCCACAGGAAATATAGGAGGAGGTTATTGCGACCACTCAGAAAACACTTCCCACAGTTTGAACCGCACGTTGCGGTCAACTAAACAAACTCGTCCGTTTGATGAGAAACCACGAGGAGCTGTAAAATAATTATCAATACATGGAATCAACTACTTGTTATAGCTGTACACGGATCTTTTGCCGCGTGGTCAAAATAGGAACTAAGGTCGCCATCTTGTTTTATCAATACATTTCACGAAACAATTGCACAAATGTTTACAAAGAGCGCCCACTGACAATGCCATTAGAGCGCCAAAAGATACATGTGCAGTTCGTTCACAGTTATTTTACCTATGACACCAGCACCCTAACAGCAACCTTATTGTGACGAGAATAAAGATCACAATGATTTACCACAGACTTGTCACTGGCAGCTACCCTATTCGAATGAGAATAAAGATCACTGTGATTTGGACAGTGATGCAAACTCAGAGGTAGAATGCTATAGTCCGTTCAAAGTTTTGAACGGACTATAGCAGTGTACGTACAGTCAGTTTTTCATTTCATCATCATTATTTCAGCTGAAATACGTTCACTACTGGACATAGGCTCCCCAAGCACTCGCCACTTCGACTGGTTCTGTGCTTCTTGCATCCAGCGGATTTCTGCAGCCTTCACAAGGTCGGATCCATCTATTCCATATTTGTATTATTATATTTGGAAATATTCGTCTTCTAGGTCTTCGTTGCTATATTATACCAGTCAATTATTGTCTTAGTGCAGGTTAAAGGGCTCTTCTCATATAGAGAAGGCACGAGCATTGATCACCACGTTTTCTTCAGGCAAATTGGCAACTTCAGACAATTTCAGACTTATTAGTTTTCAGTCAGTTTCCTCACGATGTATTACATGACTGATACCAGTGATTTATTTATTTATTTATATTTCCACAATCACTGCTATCATTACAGGAAAAATCCTAATGCGGTAGCGTGGTCCTTGTTATACTATCTTAAGTAACATAAAACATACAATATTACTTTTGTGAATTCATTCAGAGAGCAGGAAAATAAATCGATCCTGTCAGCAGTGACATTGAGTGCGTGCAAGGCGCGCGTCAGTGGCGCTTTGCTGAGTAAGTTGGTTCGTGCGTGTGGCACTGCTAGTAACCGTGGCTTCCTGCGTCGCAATGCGTAATTGTCAGGTGCATTCAGACAAATCTGATGATGTCAAAGATAACTTAGAAAGTACATTTGAATTTGGAAAACTCACATCGTTAGGCACTTGCCTCGTGTAAAACCCACATCCTCGTGTATGAGAAGCGAAATAACCACGCGAAGTTGCGGTAGTCGTCAATAATTATCATGATCAGGGACAATACCTTTTTCAGCCACATAAAAAAGAGCGTGTGTGACTACGATTTGATAGAAGTGAAATCTTACGAATGGAGCCGAATATACTGGATTCAGCGCCGAATATACCCGATCTAGCGTCACCGACGAGCGTGGTTCAGTTTCGTTCACTGTCAGAAAGAACGCAAAGTGCGCTTTAAGAAGTTTCCACTTCGAAAACGGATTTGAAAGTGGCTCATCTGAACAAAAGTCTACATTAGAGTAAGGTAGGTACACACTCAACTTAATTGAGCTAGTTCTTACAAGATCAGAAACTATTCAAACGGTTGGTCAAATCTTTGAGTTCAGTATTTGTGCTGCGGGTCTTAAGTTTGTATAATATTTCATATTGAAGAAGTCGATTAGGGTCTGTACTAACAAATGTCATATTGTTAAGAGTGCACTTATAATTGATTGGCTGACGCCAATCTTGATAAGCAGTGGCAGTGGTGGGCCAGTGATGACGGCCCCGACTAACGAGTTGAGGGTCGTGAGTTAATATAAACGTTTATTTTCTCTTCACAAGTTATGTACTTAATACTAATATTATAATGATAGTAGTGCACAAACAAGGAGCTAACTTTGTGAGAGACTGGTGCCTGAAGTAGGTTTATACAAAAACCTGTATTACAGGTCATCAGGGCCCTCCCGCAGCTAGAAGCCTGTGATTTGGACCAACATAAAATGCAGTATAATTAACTAAGGTTTAAACTGAAAACAAAATACCCAAAACGAGTAAACAAAAAATACAATTCGAATACAGTTCGAACTTAGGCAGACACTTTACTCGTACTTGGTGTATTAAGTTTTATCACCACTCAAAACTGTGATGAAAACCATAATGAGGAAACCGGCATGTCCTAGAAGCAAAAATATGAAGACATGTGACACCATCCAACTCGCACTAGGCCTGCGTGGTGGATTATGGCACACTCCCTTGCGCAGAGAGGAGGCCTGTGTTCTAGCAGTGGGAACGCTATAGGCTGATTATACTTATGCAAATCTTGTTAATAGTTTTTTCAACTAGGAACATACTCTATGGATACCTTTATTATTTACCTTTTCCTTTACCTTTTTGAGAATTTCATTTCAGCGAAACAGCCAAAATATCAAACTTTTTCATGAATGATCTAGTGTATAGGCAAAGTCAAATTAAAAGGCACATTAGAACGTCAAAGCATTTTCTAAATTAATATACACTCCAAAATTATCATCAGATCAAATATAATTATTAAAAAGTACTCATTTATGGGACAAATTTTAATTATAGCGTTATAGCGATTGACCTTAGTTAGTTTTTTGATTTGATAGTGTGACTGTCTGTCACTTATTCCTATTTAATAACAAAATATTATATTTATTCTAAAACCATGCACGTGGTTCGGCCCACTTTACGAAACACATTAAATGTTCGAGGTGAAGTTGGTACTACGTGCGGCATTTCGTGAGTAGTAATCTAATTCCCTACAAAGATATCATTGGTAAGTGTTAAACTCTATACTAATAATGTGTCTTTTCCGTTGTATTGTTCTTGTAGGCTGATTTGTTTATGATTTGTAGGTAACATTTAGATAATATCGCTGCAGAGCTATTAATAAACATTTATTCCAGCATAGCGACATTGCGCTATTAATTAACTCTATTTTCTATTGTATTACGTGTCCATCTCCTAATCCGTACCCTGACAGATATTTGTCATTTGCGTTTGATTATAGGGTAACGGAGAAGGCCTTCCACTTTATTTGACATTGAGCACTGACGCTCGACTTTTGACGACTTTGACCTGTAACATGCGCAACCACATACGGAAGGCAGAACCGTAAATACTCTCAGTTCATTTAAAACAACATATGCTATAAAGTCGATCTAAATCGGCATTATAAAACTATCAAACGTTAGTGATAATTACTGCTTCCAAAAAGGTTTGGCCACACAACTATTTACGAAAGGCTCGTTGTAAGCGCATCTCCGGGAGAGGGGGTAGGCATCACTAAGCTCCCCAAACTGGATTGGTAGTCGTTCTAGGAACGCTAGGGTCCGTGTCTCGATAAAACCTACACCCACGCCAATTTCTAAATCGACACTATTTATCGAAACACGACAATTTGGACGCTTTGCCGCTTACAGCCGCACTGTATCCTCGAAATGGGGAAGTTTAACGAGATGTGAGGTGACGAAATAACCACCTCGGCAAACACCGATTACGATCGCATTGAGTTTTGCTACAGACTGAGTCTACGGTACGCTTGTGCGATATTTTCTGTTATTTCAGAAATGGGGCTAGGCTGCCGTAAAGATGATATTAACATTAGCACGCGATTATAATTTTATACTCAATACTTGTCTCACTTAATGGCAGTTGGGCTTCGTAGTTCACTGTCTCTAGGATTGAGTAAGACATTTATATTGTGCTTAGGGAACATGTTCTACTAAAATCGTATATTGTCCTCAGAGGTTTTATGCGTTAGGTTTAGTAGAACACGTACAATGAGACAAACGTTGTTAAACGGTTCCCCGTCTCACTGAAATGGGTACATCATACACAGATACATTAAAGTAGCTATTATTGATTGATTAAAGCGCAAGCGTAACGATTCCCTTACCTCTTCACATTATGAAGATTCTATTACAGGTATTATTAGCGCTACCTGCGAGAAGGGAGACAGACCGCGGTAGGGAGCGGTCGGTGTAAGGCTAGGCTAAGGAAGTTAGGAGAATGATTGAGTGCCAGAGGCCTTGTCCAAGTGGGCTGTTGTAGGAGAACGAGTTAATATTAAATAAGTAAAATATAGTTGGGTTGAAGCACAGATTTAGTTTATTATTATTCTATAATCTAGTTTTTAACGTAGTATGTGTTAGTGTTTGTAGGTGAGACTGGGTGAGCCTTTAGTTATTATAGTTATCCTAGGCTGATGGAGTTGATAGTCATTATAACTAATCAGACAGACACGTGTTGCTGGGGAGTTTGTTGCGCCACTTCTTCTCCCCAGCATAAGCAGTAGGAAGTGGTGACGGGTGGGCTCTTTGGGGCTGTCTAAAGACTTTCAAGGGAGTTGATTCACAACTCTATTAATTATGCTTGAGTTTGATTCTCTACTCTCATAACTAGTAATTCTTGAATATTGTATTCGTTGCCTTTGGCCGATACTAGAACTCTAAACTTTATTTAGTAATAATCCTCGAGTTTTGATTTCTCAACTCAAATTATCTAGTAATTCAAAGAATATTATATTCTTTATCTTATACTAATAACTCGGTCAGACTGACATGAGCACGTGTCTTGCAAATATGCTTGTTGTGCAAAGAGTGAACTTCCAGGGGTTTGGGTGACCACAACTATCTCATATCCAGTCTAAGGACTGATAGGGGCCATGTCTGCTTAAGAGCATGATGCAGACGCAATGCCGCTAGAACTAGCCGCTCCGTTGCTAGACAAGGACAGTCGCACGGTTGCCGCAGGAAAAGCCGCTTCGTCACGTTTATCAGTTCGAGAGAACTGCTAGGGGCCATGACTCCAAAAGAGCATGATTTCTACGCTATGCCGCTGTAAAGCCGCTTGCGTCACTTTATGGAAGTGTATCTCTGAATACTCCGAGTGTAGATGCGAGGTATTGTGTGAGTTACGACTGATCAAATACCTATTACGCGCTAGCGTTTGGGTTACTCACAAGTTTATATAATAATTATTCTGCATCCCTCTATTATTTAGCTTTCCAAAATCACTTCCAGTATATTTCATAACTATGAATTCCCAAGTATCATCTAATATTGATACACTGTTTCCTTGCCTCATTAATAATATCAAGGCTTCTATAAATTTGGGAATTCACTTCTATTATCGGTGGGAGAGTGACCAAGTCTGATGACGAGCTCTACAGGGCCGCACGGGGTTGGAGTGCGGCCTTTTGGGGAAAAGGCCGCACTCCAACCATTAGCGTTAAGGTCGGTTTCCGAAAAATTTATGACCCTAGGGTAATTTAGGTACTGCCACAATAGTTTCACAAAAAAAAAGTTTTTCATGTGACAATTTGTACATGATAATACTGTGGCAGGGAACATCGATGCGCAACCTGTACATTTTGAGCGCGTAGTTATTGCACTATGAAACAGCAGTTGTTTTTTTGATAACCGACGAAAAATGTATGCAAAACAGCTATAAATACGATACAAACCCAGCAAATATGATACAAAAAAAAACTTACCTACCATGTGCACTCTGGTTTAAAGGTTTGCAATAAGTGTAATGGAGTCTGCGAGCAGAGCAACCGTGTCCGTTATGATTTGAAAACGCTTAGGTAAATCATTTGTCTGCCATCAGCTTTATTTTTAAGCGCCCCAGTTCAAACGCGGCAGAATTTCCTTTTTATATGTACGTTTTTGGGGCGAAAATATTTTTGGGGATAGATGAATAAATTTGGTGAGCAATTGACACACTATGAGTAGTGGATATGGTGGTTTAAAAGTTGGGTAACGATGATATTCTCTATGCTTTTGACCTGAGAACCATATTTTGTCAGATTGCCCATTACGGTTGCGTCAATAATTTTTCGCAAATACACAAGAGAATCCTTGTTAGTATTATGAACGTGAAAGTATATTTGTGCCTGTCTGATACCTTCCTAAATCTCTGTAGTTATGATCGTTATGATTGTGACGTATAAGTAGCTTGGGACCTGAGAAAACATTAGGTTGCCGTTTTCTTTGTTTAAATATCAAAATAAATGTAGATCAACAGCTAGTCTCCATGTGAATAGTACGTTCTTTCAAGAAACCCAATGGCTTAATTTTGTTTTTCAATGAATCTTTTAATCCATACAAACCTAGGAGTGAACAAAGCAAAACGCAGCAAACATTTTCTAAACAACGAATAGCTACGCGGTTGCTACGGCGTAGCTGACATAGCCGCTACACGAGCTACGCCGTAGCAGCCAGTGAGCAATTCGTTGAGCGCAGATTTATTTCAGTCTTTGTTGTTCGGACATAAGAATCCAATGTATTATTGAACATAAAGCGATCTGGATCTGGCGTGACCAATTTCTTTGCTTATTGTTGTGAGAACGATGACATATCTTAGAATGTCAATATTGTCACAATAACTGACACGACTAGCGGCAAAAAGTCAGATTATTACAATTTTGAACTCAGTCTTATGATCATTACCATCTCATCTGAAATACGTCCAATGTTACTCACAAGTAGCAAACGATACTGCACCGATTCTGGTTTGGTGTAGAAGTAGACGTTGGTCGGTATTTTTCAAGTCTTGAAAAGCGGAGTCGTGCTTTGGGAGATTAACCGCGATATACAGTTATTTGTTTATATTAAAGGAAAGAGCACGACCACCATTGAAAGCTAATTTTAACCGTGGTTCACCGAGTATTTTTTAAATGTAAGTTCATCGATATTTTCATCAATTTGTTGGACGATTTTGAAAAATAGATGAAGCTCCCGAAATCGTAGTGTTTTTTTATTTGAAAATTGGTGATAAAAGTTTTTGTTTCTTATGTCTTTTTAATGTAAGTAAACTTGGAAGTTTTTCGGTTATGGCAATAATTAGAAAGCAATGCCGTTCTCGACTACATAAAATATATTTTTTGAATCTAGAACACGCTTCTTTAAGCTAAATGTCGCTATTGTTGGTGAGTACCGGGTGCCGGCGCACTTAGCGTTAAAAACCGCTTCGAGTTGCGGCCTGCTGTAAAAATCAATTGAGGTTTCTGTGTTAGTAAGTGTTTGTAGAGTCGACACTTTTAGTTTGTGTTGATTTTACGGTGGCTTAAGTTGAACACTCCAACGCCCCTTTTAAAAGATTTATACAACCTGTTTTTATATATCCCATTACTCTAGGGTATGATTGAGACTTTATCAAAGAATCAACTGGCATATGAATTATGTTTCAATCATCCTTTTTTTTTTCATACAAAATAATTCGACAAAGTCACGATTACAATGTAAAACACCCTTACGTGAAATATGACAACGTCGTATTTTCTTAGCTTTAAATATGTTTGTTTGAATAAAAATGAATTACGCGAATTTATCAATGAAACTTAGATACCTAGACACATCGAGTGTCTATTTTGTACGGTAGGCAAACAAAATTGGCAACCTCGCATAAGTAAAGATTCGCCATACTGTGACAATTTTTGTCCAAATTTAATTATGATTGATGATATCTCCGAAACTATGCATTTTTGGACGACCTATTCTGAGAGTTTTAGTATTATTAGAGTTATAGGATATTACAAAATAGGTTGTAGTAAACATAATCTGACTCCCTTAAACTCCCTAAAGATGCCACAATGGACCTAAATTCCCTTATTGATAAACGCGAGGTAAAGTTACACCATTATTAGTATTCGTTTAAATTTGCATAGTTTTACGTTTGGCATAACTTTATTGCGGGTTTATTAAGGGAATTCGGGCCCATTGTGGCATCTTATATGAATCAGTTGTAATTTATGAAATTATGATAGCAGCTGTTTATCCATAAATTTTTGGCGTTTCAATCTCCCAACCTTAAACAATATTTTTATATAAAGGGGAAGATAGTTTGCCCCGAGTAGACCAAATAAGCTACACTGGCCTTCAAAACTTAGTACGTACAGTAAGCGTTCATCAGTGGAGTGGCACGTTAAGAGTCGTATTGTTGTGAACTTGCGGTACGACTGTGTGTGTTCAAATGACACTCACCACAGAGATCGCACACATTAAAGTATCGTCGCGTACTTGCATCGCACTAAACGAAACAAAAATATATTTCCGTCACTTTTGTTAGACACGTTCACACGCATAATCACGCATCATGCGCATGACCTAGCCAGTACATGGGCTGGTGGTAGTAGGCGCCAAGCGTTTGCGCGATCTCATAAGATGCAAAGCAGCTTCTTGCTTTTTATTTAATTTGGTTTGCAATAATAATCAAAGAACTTACTGCTTTTTAGGGTTCCGTACCCCAAAAGGAAAAAACGGAATCCATTTTAGGATCACTTTGTTGTCCGTCTGTCTGTCAAGACCCTTCTCAGGAACGCGTGGAGGTATCAAGCTGAAATTTATATCAAATACTCAAGTCTACTGTCCCTTAGGGTTGTGAAAAAATCAAACTTCTAAACCAACGCAATCAAAAGATACCGCCGTTTATGCCTCAAATTTTCGACACTCGCAAGGGAATCAAAACCTACAGGGTACTTCCCGTGAACTCAGAATCTTGAAATTTGGTACGAAGCAACGTCTTATAGCACAGATAAAGAAAAAATTGCGAAAACAGTAAATTTTTAGTTACATCATATAATAAAAATATTCTTATAAATATAAAAAAAAACGCACTACCCCTTTCCTCATGACCGCGTAGAGGTATTAAATTGAAATTGATATCATCAGTATACTCTGGATACTCAGGTCTTATATATATCTACAGGTTTGCACGGAACCCTCAGTGCGCGAGTCCGACTCGAACTTATCCGGTTTTTTTATTTGTTGTTATTGCAATTAAGGGTTCATTCAAAAATAATGCGTTACAAGTGATAACAAATGTAACATATTTATTCGTTACAATATTTTACACTAACCGCTACGATTATTTATAATAACTACTTTAGCCGATTATGATGTGAAATACTTTGTCAAGGAACATAGAAGCAATTTGTATTATTTTGACACGTGATTTTTTTTTTATGAGGTGGATTATTTCACCGTAAACATTAAATTTCGAGCATCTATTTCGAAAACAAGTGATTTTACGATTGTGTAAGGGCAGGTTGCTTACATTAAATATTTCATATTTAATTCGGCTTTAGTGAATATAGGTTACATATTGAGCTTATAGCTTATGTATTCATTATATTCTATGAATTTGAATTATGTTTTTCGCCTTATTTACATTTTAATAATTAGTATTGCCTTCTCGAGCTCTGATTACAGCTTCGAGCCGGTAGAAGACGAAGTTCGGAGGCGATGTTGGGGATTTCTCCCAATCTTCCATTAAGGCCTGTTTTAGGCCGAATGGAAGAATGGGAGTTGCCCTAAGGGTGTTAGGAGATGGTCTGTGGCTTCTGACCAGCTCAGTCTCTCCTGAGCTGTTCAGTCAGGTTGCTATTTTCTATGGCCACTAGCTCTATGCGACCATCTGAAGAAATGCCAGCCCATACGTGTACATAGCGTCCACCATATTGGACTCTTTCTGTGAAGCAGGCTTGAATGTATCGCTCACCAGATTGCCTTACACTCTTGGCCTTCCATCGGCAGTGAAGAGTGAGACTCGAAACTCATCAGTGAACTGAACTATAATTTGCCATTCTTCTTTACTCCAATATATGAATTAACGGGCGTAGACCCGTCTTCGTACTCAATGCTCTCTCTTGAGTTTCAGGCCATTTGCCACTCTTTGGTGTTTAAGGTTTGCTTCAGCCAGTCTTCTTCTCATTGTACTGTCACTAATGCAGTCTCTTCGGGTCTAATATAGCTGTTGTTAGACTTCAACTGCATTGAGGTGGCGATTTTTCAACACAGTGGAGACAATATAGCAATATTCTTGGGTACTAGTGCACCTGGTTCTGCCATTACAAGGTCTCTTCAGAAGGTTAACAGCTTTTGCTTTAGCTGCCGGACCGTTCATAATGTTACACCCACGATTCTTACAGTACGATGCATATTGATGCCATGTTCCAGAAAAGCCATGATTCTTGCTCATTCTTCACGTGAAAGAGGCATGATTAGAAAAGTTTACGTGCTATAGACACCTTGGCTTTTCAATCAAAATTCATCGGTCAAGAAATAAATGTGAAAACAAAAACAGAAAAATAGAAGTAAAAAATTAGACACAGTAATTTGAAAAGGATTGTTATTATTTTTTCAATTTGTTCCAGCTATTGCTTAAAAGAAGGTTATCGACTAAAAAGTTTTTATATTTTTTTGAATTATTTTTGTAATCCTTTTTATTTCAAAAAATTATTTTGTGTACTTTTAAAGTTATTGCAATTTTAAAAGTGTGGTACTAAGTTTTGAAGGTCAGTGTATTTGAGCTTAACTGAGGCAAAAGATGAAAAGTGTCCAAGCACTCCGTACAATATGTTTTGCAACGCTCAATTTCAAGACAATTTATTATCATCATCATCCACAGAGAGCAGCAAATAGAGCAGTGGTAATCCAGTGGCTATCGGCCCCGACTTAAAAGTTGTGGGTTGTGAGCTCGTCTTCACGGTGAGATTTTACAGAATCGTCATGCTGGTCCATCAGAGACAAATTTAAATTATATTAATAAAATGACAATGCCTTATCAGTATATTTATGAGCATCTTTTGTATGCACAAACAAATACTCATCTGTTTATAAAATACAGAGATATCCATAACATAAGTAATAGGAACAAACACAAATTCGTTGTTCCTACAACTAGGCTCAAGAAAATAGGTGGCTCGTATAAATGCCAATGTATACGTTTTTATAATACACTTCCTAGCCACATTCAAGAACTAAGCATTAATAAATTTAAATCTTTTAGGTAGCGGAAACTATGCCAGCATGTCGATTCTGTAAAAATCGCACCGTGAAGACTTGCGTGGAGTGAGCTGTCAGTGTCATCCCGTCTTGGTCAATTCCTAGCATCAGTGGCACTGACAGCTCACTCCACGCTCACTTCAGGAAAGTTTTCACGGTGAGATGGTTACAGAATAGCACTACTGAAAGCCTACTATACTGTCAAAGACTTATATTGAGAACAAAAAGACTTGGGATTGAGCTGCTTCAATAAATTTACACAGAGAATGTTGATGTTTAAAATATTGTTATTGTGACGGTACCTAAATTACCCTAGGCTGATAAATTTTTCGTTTTTCCTAATTATGTTAATATTAGCGTTAAGGTCGGTTTCCTCCTAAGGGGAAAAGGCCGCACTCCAACCCCGTGCGGCCCTGTAGAGCTCGTCACCAGACTTGGTCACTCTCCCACCGATAATAGAAGTGAATTCCCAAATTTATAGAAGCCAAATGCCTTGATATTATTAATGAGGCAAGGAAACAATGTATCAATATTAGATGATACTTGGGAATTCATAGTTATGAAATATATTGGAGGTGATTTTAGAAAGCTAAATAATAGAGGGATGCAGAGTAAATTATTATATAAACTTGTGAGTAACCCAAACGCTAGCGCGTAATAGGTATTTGATCAGTCGTAACTCACACAATACCTCGCATCTACACTCGGAGTACTCAGAGATACACTTCCATAAAGTGACGCAAGCGGCTTTACAGCGGCATAGCGTCGACATCATGCTCTTTTGGAGTCATGGCCCCTAGCAGTTCTCTCGAACTGATAAACGTGACGAAGCGGCTTTTCCTGCGGCAACCGTGCGACTGTCCTTGTCTAGCAACGGAGCGGCTTGTTCTAGCGGTATTGCGTCTGCATCATGCTCTTAAGGAGACATGGTCCCTATCAGTCCTTAGACTGGATATGAGATAGTTGTGGTCACCCAAACCCCTGGAAGTTCACTCTTTGCACAACAAGCATATTTGCAAGACACGTGCTCATGTCAGTCTGACCGAGTTATTAGTCTAAGATATAGAATATAATATTCTTTGAACTATTAGATAGTTTGAGTTGAGAAGTAGAGAATCATGGATAATTATTAAATAGAGTTTAGAGTTATAGTATCGGCCAAAGGCAACGAATACAACATTCAAGAATTACTAGTTATGAGAGTAGAGAATCAAACTCAAGCATTATTAATAGAGTTGTGAATAAACTCACTTTAAAGTCTATAGACAGCCCCAAAGAGCCCACCCGTCACCACTTCCTAGTGTTTATGCTGGGGAGAAGAAGTGGCGCAACAAACTCCCCAGCAACACGTGTCTGTCTCATTAGTTATAATGACTATCAACTCCATCAGCCTAGGATAACTATAATAACTAAAGGCTCACCCAGTCTCACCAACAGACACTAACACATACTAAGTTAAAACTAGATGATAGAATAATAATAAACTAAATCTGTGCTTCAACACAACTATATTTTACTTATTTAATATTAACTCGTTCTCCTACAACAGCCCACTTGGACAAGGCCTCTGGCACTCAATAATTATTAAGCCTTACACCGACCGTTTCCTACCGCGGTCTGTCTTCCTTCTCGCAGGTAGCGCTAATAATACCTGTAATAGAATCTTCATAATGTGAAGAGGTAAGGAAATCGTTACGCTTGCGCTTTAATCAATCAATAATAGCTACGTTAATGTATCTGTGTATGATGTACCCATTTCAGTGAGACGGGGAACCGTTTTACA
Organism: Dasypolia templi; assembly: GCA_963555695.1. NCBI lineage: Eukaryota > Metazoa > Arthropoda > Insecta > Lepidoptera > Noctuidae > Dasypolia > Dasypolia templi. The sequence goes on along the minus strand of OY743158.1, from coordinate 9,583,972 downwards.
ACGTTTGTCTCTTTGTACGTGTTCTACTAAACCTAACGCATAAAACCTCTGAGACAATATACGATTTTAGTAGAACATGTTCCCTAAACACAATATAAATGTCTTACTCAATCCTAGAGACAGTGAACTACGAAGCCCAACTGCCATTGAGTGAGACAAGTATTGAGTATAAAGTTCTAAACGCGTATTTATGTTAATATCACCTTTACGGCAGCCTAGCCCCATTTCTAAAATAACAGAAAATATTGCACAAGCGTACCGTAGACTCAGTCTGTAGCAAAACTCAATGCGATCGTACTCGGTGTCTGCCGAGGTGGTAATTTCGTCACCTCACATCTCGTTAATCTTCCCAATTTCGAGGATACAGTGCGGCTGTAAGCGGCAAAGCGTCCAAATTGACGTGTTTCGATAAAAAGTGTCGATTTAGAAATTGGCGTACCATATGCCGGGTGTAGGTTTTATCGAGACACGGTCCCTAGCGTTCTTAGAACGACTACCAATCCAGTTTGGGGAAGTGTGTGAAGCCTACCCCCTCTCCCCGGAGACGCGCGTACAACGAGCCTTTCGTAAAGAATTGTGTGGCCAAACCTTTTTGGAAGCAGTAATTATCACTAACGTTTGATTGTTTTATAATGCCGATTTAGATCGACTTTATAGCATATGTTGTTTTAAATGAACTGAGAGTATTTACGGTTCTGCCTTCCGTATGTGGTTGCGCATGTTACAGGTCAAAGTCGTCAAAAGTCGAGCGTCAGTGCTCAGTGTCAAATAAAGTGGAAGGCCTTCTCCGTTTCCCTATAATCAAACGCAAATGACAAATATCTGTCAGGGTATGGATTAGGAGATGGACACGTAATACAATAGAAAATAGAGTTAATTAATAACGCAATGTCGCTATGCTGGAATAAATGATTATTAATAGCTCTGCAGCGATATTATCTAAATGTTACCTACAGATCATAAAACAAATCAGCCTACGAGAACAATACAATGGAAAAGACACATTATTAGTAAAGAGTTTAACACTTACCAATGATATCTTTGTAGGGAATTAGATTACTACTCACGAAATGCCGCACGCAGTATCAACTTCACCTCGAACACAGCTCCTCCCAGCTCACAACACTCACCAACCTCCTAACTTAACTAGCTTTCCCTCTTGAGACTATAACGACCGAACCCTGTCATGTCCTAAGACCAACTGTCCTTCCTCAACACCCCCGCCAACTATCCAAAATCTGGGCTCGGTACTTTCCCACACTACTTTTTTGTAAACTTCGACTTAAAACACATTTTTCTATTTCTTAATTGCTTTTACGATTCACAGCTGGTTGCAATAACGCGCCCTCGCTTTAACTTTCTCAGAATTTGTAAAGAACTATGGGTTTCGATTGTCTAAACATTTCTTTCAAGCGACGACGGCTGCCATAAGTGGCCATTTGCGTGTGCCATTAAATAGAAATGGAATGGACCTCTAAGAGTTTCTAAACTATTTTACAAGTGCAAAGAATTAGGATATCTTGTTATTTATTAGGGTAACGCGTCAAGCTGTCAGACCATAAAATTAAGATTTAATGTGTTTCGTAAAGTGGGCCGAACCACGTGCATGGTTTTAGAATAAATAATTATAATATTTTGTTATTAAATAGGAATAAGTGACAGACAGTCACATTATGCCAGCTATTTTTTACCTGTACCTACCTGTACCTAATCACTTAACCAATGACATGAATATTTACTGTTTAAATACCTTTTCACTTAAACAATGACATGAATACTGTTTAAATAAATATTATATTATTTTAGTTTTGTGAATGTGGGGACTATGTGGGTCATTGTTTTTTTCTTTCAGTTAGTTCTAATGATAGTCTGGCAGTTAATACTTTATGTGGCCTACCCAAATGTCCTTTCTCTTGTATTTTTCGTCGAATGGTTGAGCTCCTTAGTTCTGATTTGTGCTGCACGATAATTAACAGTGCGCTGACTGGACAGGTCCACTCAAATCTGTGTGGTACTTTCCTTTTCATACACCAGTCTACATGCCTCAAATGATCTGGCCAAGATTATAATGGAACAGTAATAAAATAATTTATCATTGATTACTATGAAGTAGGTAATAAGTATTACGAGCTAGTGCCCGCAACTCCACGTCAAAGCGCGTATTTTGTGCACAATAAAAATAATATTAAATAATATTGTGATAATAATATTTATTTTCATACTAAATGATATTAATTATTATATTAAATAATAATTAATATCATTTAGTATGACATAATTATATAAAAGTAAAGATTTTGCTTTCCTATCATCAGATTACCGTAAAAGCTGAGTGGGAATTTGTAAGCGGGAATCAACAACACGCTTGTATGCATTTTTTATCAGTTTTTCGTCAGTAATCCATCACCTGCCAACGTATCCCGATACAAAATGAAAATTTACGACATTATGCGATGGATTCTCAAGGTTTTTGTTGTTACTTTTAATAACCATTTATAATCTTTACAGGTCTAAAATATTTACGAATATACGTTTTCAAGAATATTAAAACGGCATAAACAAGGCACGTCTGAAATTAAATGGACACCTACAAGGTTTTTGCTATATATATAAGATTCCGTTCTGTATGAATTATTTATTATAGAGTCATTTCATACCTTAACATCTACGCAATATATCTCGCACATTAAAAAAAAGTTGGTTCTTCACCTTCACCAAATATTATATATCATCATCATCATCAGCAAAGAGCGCCAACCATCCCGGTCCTGAGCAGTCCGCACCCATCCGCTGCCAGCTACCTTCTTCAAATCATCGATCCATCGTGCCGCAGGGCGTCCCACAGTACGTTTGCCCAAACGCGGTCTCCACTCTAGCACATGTCTGCTCCATCGGCCGTCTGTCCGTCTACAGACATGGCCGGCCCACTTCCACTTCAGCATGCTGATTCTACGTGCAATGTCGGTGACTTTAGTTCTCTGGCGAATGATTTCGTTGCGAATTCTATCCACCAGAGAAACCCCGAGCATTGCTCTCTCCATTGCACGCTGTGCACACCTTGAATTTATGGATCAGACCTATGGTGAGTGTCCACGTTTCGGCTCCGTACGTCATAACGGAAAGGACGCATTGGTTGTAGACCCTGGTCTTAAGGGATTGTGGGATCGATGACTCGAAGATATCGCGCAGCTTCCCGAATGCCGCCCAGCCCAAGCGTATTCTTCTGGTCGCCTCCTTCTCAAAGTTGTGCCGCCCCAGTTGTATAATTTGGCCTAGATATATGTCGAGGGTAGCGCCATTTACGATTATAGGTCTCGGGGTGACATGACTATTGTACATGTCTGTACTTTTGTCCAGATTCATCCCAAGACCTACCCGCCTTGAAGAATCGCTCAGGCTGTTCAGCATCACTTCCAGCTCCTGCAGAGATTCCGCCATAATGACAATGACATCTGCAAATCGGAGGTGCGAGATTTACTGACCGTTGATGTTTATGCCCCGTCCTTTCCAATGAAGCGTCTTGAAAACGTCCTCCAACGCGTTCGTAAACAGTTTCGGAGAGATGACGTTTCCCTGCCTTACACCTCGACGCAGTTGGATTGGTTTTGTGCTCTGTTCTTGTACTTGGACGGTCATTGTTGCGGCCTTATACAGAAATCTCATCACCTCGACGTAGCGGCAGTCGATGAGACATCGCTGCATGGACTCCACGATAGCCCGTGTCTCGACGGTGTCGAAGGCTTTCTCGTAGTCCAAATACGCTAGGCACAGATGCTGATGTGAAAACAGTGGATAATTTTACACTGAATCGCAGACGAAGTCGCGGGCAACCAAAATAATCGGCTTGTCCAAAATAATCTCTCATTCACTTATAAAACCCGAAAATACGAGATCAAACATCCAAAAAACAAGTTTAACACACGCTTGTAACGAAAGCACGTTTCACAATGATAAAATCAGTCGCAGCCTGAAATAAAAACAGGATTTCTTTACTGGGCGCCGGCCAAGCGAATAAAATCGCGTTTAGATTGATAAAGCATGGAACAAAAGAGGCGCCGAGGCGAATAGCTACATGACATACTTTATAATACGATGGCATAGGATATTGTGGGTTAACGTTTCGTTATAGTGAAGTTTTTTTTACGATAGTCACTGTTCTTGAAATACAGTACGAGAATTGTCCGGAATGCCAACTTTCACTCGACACTGACGGCTCGTAAACGCAGTGTACCTATGTGCTGATCGCGTTTAATTTCATTGGTAAAATTCTAACTTTGGCGGGAAAAAAATCTCTTCCATTTTTAAATTTGGTTAAAGAAGAAAGTTCTTTGATGTTACCATCTACCTCTGCTTTGCTTTGGCACTACATTATGGTGTAGATATATTTACTATACGCGTTCCAGATTTCGGGTTTGACAGATAGTTTGCCGATAACTGCGATTCGGTTCGTGCGTATTAGGGAAAAAGGGAGATTTTCGTGTTGCTTCAAGTTTGAATAACTAGAATTGGGCATACTTGTAGGTAAAAATAACGGTTTCTGTTATTTAATTCAGGCAAAAACTTGAACATTTACTTTTCAACTTAAGCGCTTCGCAAACGAAACTAATAGTTGACGCAACTGTAAACTTTTTAAAAGGTTTCCTTAAACGGTTGTCAGTTGCAGTCATCGGCACAGCGCCTATTGCAACAAAAAATAGCCGAAAACAGCCTCAACTGTACTCAACAACCACTTATAAATACATATAAAGAATTAAAACCGTTTTACGTGTCCGTCTGTGAGAACGCGTTGTTCTTCTAAATTACGCAACAGATTTTGACACGGCTTTTTACTAATTACACTAATCATTTAGAGCATTTGTTCCGGAAGGTTTGTGCACAATACAATAATATTAAACTTACATTTTAAAAAAACTTCATTATTTGTCAAGTCATTAAAACCGTGCGAAGCAATAAATTAATTTCATAAAGAAGAGCCTAAATGTAATACAATTGACCATAATAATACTGTAGAGACCTCAGAGTAACATCAAAACAACAACTACAACATCCAACTTTGAGGCCACCAAATCAAAATTAGATTTTTGTCCAATCGCGAACCCCCGTCTTTGTTTCAGCCAGCTTTTATCTCGTCAAAAGCAGACAACACTTTTGGGAGGAATCCAACTCAGCAACTGATATTTCCTTACGTACAATGCATGGAAAAATAAAGATATAGCTTTGCTTGGAACTGTTTTTCGTGGCATTTTTGCGTGAGCTAATTAGGTTTGGACCAACTATATTTCCTTAATTGATTAACTATTAAGCTTAAATAAGACAGTGACGTAACAACGTGTGCGACTATTTCGTTAGATTTGTAATCGCAAGCACAATGACTATTATATTTTTGATATTATTTATTTATTTGTACTTTGCAAAAGACCATTCTTAGAGCAGTGGTAGCCCAGTGGTAACAGCCGCGACTTTTTTTGACGAGTTGTAGGCCATAGGTTCGAACCGAGACCAGGCATTTTACTTTGTGTATACTTTTTAATCACCACTGCTCTCAAAACATTGTAGGAAAACATAGTGAGGCACGTCCTAGAGCCAAAAACTCGAAGACATTATTGTGACATCTACTAAACGGCACTGGCCCCGCGTGGTGGATTATGGCCCATTTCATGTCACTGAGAAGAGGCCCGTGTCCCAGCAGTGGTAACATTTTAGACTAAGAAAAAAAAAACTATATAAGGGGAAGCGTAGACCGGGTCATTTATCCAATATAATATGCTTGTAAAGTATTTTTAATGTCAATCGTTTTTCCTACATTGAGATTAATAACATAACTGTCGAAGCGTGAGTGAACTATACACCTCTGCCCAACCCTTCGGGCACAGAAAATATAATAATACTACGTACAGATACCCAATCCCTTACAGATAAATAACAACTCCCTAAGTCTGGCTATTGAGCGCTGTATCAGCGACTGACTAATTACTCGAAACTGTAGTTTTACCACGCCATCTAGGAGTCGACCTACTTTTAAAACGTTTCGTGCAATCCTTTATAATTAAAGTTTAATAGTTCCGGGTTCAGTGAAACATGTAACAGATTTCTATTATAATTCTATGTAAAGTAATAGCAAAAATCGCGGGCAAAAGTTGGTATTTATAATAAATTTAATCCGTTTTTTTTTTGTTGGCTGTCAGTATCAGTGATTCCGGGAAAACTCGTTACTACAGGTAACAGATGAATATCACGAGTATTTGAGCAATCCTTCGAAAAGGCAATCCAATTACTGTTGAGGATAACGTAACGTACTCGTGTACTGCCGGTGGCATTTTAAAGTTGTCTAGAGTGATTGAATGAAGAGAAAAAAAAAACTGTTGAAAAAATTACCCTAGGAACTCAGATTTTATATAATTTTTGTTACACATTGTCTAGTATGGTTGCAAGCGTGACTATTCAGCCAAGCGTCTCAAGGGAACTGCAGGACCTGAACACAAGTTTTATAATGCCTAAAAGTATATGATCCTCTGCAGTAAACAAAATCAGAAACAAAAATATTATGTTTTTTCTATTCTACTCGTATTATACTCTTCAGGACATATGCTACGTAGATAGTTGAAAACATAATACAACTAATTTGATACGATAGAAAAAAAAACAAGAACTGAAATTTTATGTATTAAAAACCATTCTAATTTACATGCAATAATTCTGAATGTTTGTCAGCTTATTCTACAAGCAACATATTAAACGTAAGAGTGTTTTATTTTTGAGTCCATCACATCATCACGCCTTGTTTCCCCGAAGGGTTAGGCAGAGGTGTACACCCACATTTCGCCAGTTATGTTTAAGTCCCATGTGTGTGGCGAGCCTATTGCCATCAACCGGGCACAAATCCAGACTCCGGGGTGCTACTGAGAAATTCCAGATATAAAAACCCAATTCCAATCAATAGATTTTTTGTAAATAGATAATTGCTTCATTTTTTGCATTAATTCCTTTTGTATGCAGTCTGACAGTGACCGTGCCCCATGTGATGCGAGTCTTTTGCCATCATCCAGGATCAAATTCAGACACCGGACTGCTACTGAGAAATTCCTGTTTGGCATATCTAACAACACTTTGCCCGACCTGGAAATCGAAAACAGATCCATTTATGTATCATAATGAAATACATTATTACCGCACGCAGTCTGGATTCGTGCAATGAATAGGCCTGGTATGGAGACTACTATAGTTATTATAAAATTAAAGTAGTTTTCGTCTCTAAAGGATAAAACGGAACCCTTATAGGATCACTTCGTTACACATCTGTCTGTCAGTCTGTCAAGACCCTTTTTCTCAGGATTCGTGGAGATAATATCAAAAAGTGGTAATCGTATAACTTATGCCTTTTTGTTTTTCTGTTTATATAGTTTTTGCTACTTAATTTTTATATATTTCGTTTTTAACTTGATAGGTATCACTTACCTTGATATCACTGTATTTAAGAATGTTGGTTCATCTGTCATTGTTTTTAACAAATGTTTATTCCTACCTACCTTTATGTAGTATTATTTGATATTTGTATACAGAAGCTGTTGGTAAAGTTTATAAAAAAAAACAAAAGAAATAAGTTGATAATAATATCAAATACTACTAATGTATGCGGTCCCTTGGAGCAAAATCAAGCGAGCAATTCAATACAACAAAAAATACAGCCATTTACGCGACATACTCGTATTTTGATACTCGCAAATAAATCAAACCTAATTTTTTCAAGAGGCAAGGTCTCACAAAACACGTAAAGGAAAAAGTACGAAAATCGTTAATTTGTAGTTTTATCACATAAACAAAAAAACTTTTTTTGCCATTACAAACATAAATTTGCAGTTGGAGAATTGACCGTAACGTATATCGACTTATGGGAGAACATGTTTTTCAACTTTGATGTTAAGTTTGTTCATCGGATCAATTGATCCCAACTACTGAACCATTAATTTTAATGTGCGTGGGATGCACTGGGCCGGTTTTTAGCATGTCTGTGAGACCCAGTTGATGTTTTAAACAGGGAAACAGGGAATGATGGCAACTATTTAATTAGTTACTCAAAAAAATATTTGTTTGCAAAAAGTGCAAAAAATATTATAAAAGTGTAAAAGCTTAAAACAGTTGCTAAGTTATAAACGTTTTTAAACAACTGTTAGACAAAGACAGCACTTTCGTAGAAGTGACGTCACGACTATGTAACTTCATACTACCGCCATACATTGTCCGTACCGCACGAAAAGGACGGGAATAATCCCCTCCAAAAACTATAAAATCGTGTAGGTTCTTCATATTTCCATCGATTTTACAGATTTTTTTGTTGATGCGTTCTTTGGAATAACATTTTTTTTTGAACATTTTTAATATTAGTCATCAATGTCAAAGCCAAAGTCAAAGATTGATTTGCAGATAAAAATGGTTCAAAAGTTCTTACAATGATAGTATTATAGGAGCTAAATAATATATTCAATCATAACATACTGTAATGCAAATTTTTGGCATTGGTAGGTCATTTAGATTTAAACTAAAGGAATTCTTTTGTAGTATATAAGGGATTCTCAATTAGCCACCTGTGTAAAGCACTTCTGGAGCGGACCATTGGACGTTCTTTAATTTGGTTAGGAATCTTGTTATATATCTCAATACACATAGAATCATCCATATTACGAAACGGATTTTGATGCGGTTTCTACCGTTATTTATAGAAATTATTCCGGTAGGTTTATGTGCGTTACATAGTCACTAGCCTTTGCCCGCGGCTTCTCCCGCGTGGCTGTTGGACATTATAACACGGAAACTTACTACCGGGATAAAAAGTATCCTTTAAATACAGGCTATAAACTCACAAAATGTATGATTTACTTCTTTTTTAATAATTTTAAAAATTTACTCTAAACTCACCACTAAAGTTTCTGTTATAATTCAATGATGATTCAAAAGACACGTAGCTCCACCTAGCATCCTAAAGCAATTAGTATGATGTCTACTATTAAAAATATTCTTAGAAATAATGTAATTTCAAAGAAAGCATAGTCAAATGAGATAACCAAAAAAATCTTTTAAACCGATGTAAAAATGAAGAAGAAACGCGCTTTAAAAGTTTTTGGAGGGGATTATTCCTATCCTTGTCGCGCGGTACGGTAAATGTACGACGCTAGTATGAAGTTACGTACTCGTGACGTCACTTCTACGATAGTGCTGTCCTAGTCTAAAACTTACTTTAAAACGTTTATAACTTGGCAGTTTTTAAGCTTTTACACTTTTTGTAATACTATTTTCACTATTTGGAAATAAACATTTATTTTAGATAAAAATAAAAAAATTGTCATCATCCCCATTGTGACCAACGAAAATTATAGTTCTTTCCCTTGGGAACAGTAGTTTTTTTTGTGGAAGAAAGGTAACCTTTGTCCTTGTCTGACCCGCTTTTTTTAATTTTTTTTTTTGGGTGGGAAATCATCAAATGACTTCTCCCGCTCTGGGTGGAGCGGGAGGGCGTGTAAGACTTTTGCTGACTAAAACCCACCCGTGTTCCATAAAATGCCTGTGACAGTGCCACGGTTACTCTTTCGAATTACCCACGACCCTGAGGCGTCGGCCCTATCGGACCCCGTCAATTCGTTTGACATCTCTATGAGGCGCGCGTGGAACACGACGCGCCGTCGACCCGGCCTGGTCCCTACCGGACGGCAAGCTACCCATTGCTCGCCGTCCGCAAGCCCGCGCCTACGGTGACCGGGAATCTGCAGGTGACTCCCGACGCCCAGGGCGTCTCCTGCAGCGACTAGGGGCGTGAGGGCGCGAGGCTCTCTCCCTCACGCGCTCCACCTCCTCCTTCGCTTGCATTACTGCTTCGCAGAAGGAGGTGACGGCTTTCCATTCCCTCTCGCTCCGTACCATGGCCTGGACCAGGGCCGGACGCGAGAGATCAATGCGGTGCTCCGCCCAAGCTAGGCAGACCTAGTATGCTCCACCGTGTCCTCCGGGCGATCCACACAATGGTGACACCCGGGAGTTTCCTCCTGCCTTTTTCGAAACAGGAACCTCCCGAAACAACCGTGTCCGGTGAGGACCTGTGTCAGGCGGAAGGTGAGTACGCCATGGCGCCTTTCCAACCACTCCTCAAAGAGGGGACTTACCGCCGCTATTGTGGCGTGCCCAGCACTGGGTTGCGACAATCGCACCCTCCATGTCGCCATGAGATCCCGCCGGAGTCCGCTGTACCGTGATTTCTCGCGGCAGTGTAACTCCGCTAGTTTCACTCCGGCGTTTTATATCCTCGCGCCACTCCCATACGTGCGCAAGAGCTTTTGCCTCCAGATCCCATGGCGGCAATCCGGCAAGGAGACTCGCCGCCTCGCAGTAGATCGTGCGGTATACCCGGACCAGCCGGACGGCCATGACCCTTTGGGACGCGTTCAACCAGCGGGCTGGTCGGCGCCTCAAAGAACGCGCCCACACCGGTGACCCGTAAAGGGCCATGGACAGCATGTCTAGCGCGTAAAGCCTCCGGCAAGAGGCGTTTGGACCCCCTAGATTGGGCAGCAGCCGCTTCAAGGCAGCCCCAGCCCACTCCAATCTGGGAGCCAAACGTCGGAAATGCTCCACGAAGTTCCACCGGCTGTCGAGGACGAGTCCAAGGCACTTCAGCGTCGTCTCGACGCCGATGTAAACGCCTCTCGCCGGGGCGGCCTTATCTGGGAACCCGACTGTGGCGCATTCCGAGGACAATGAAAACACATGGCCTCGGACTTGTGCAGGGCCACTTCGAATCCCAACTGCCTGATCCTCTCGACGATTGTCGCAACCCCGAGTGTCGCTAGCTCGGCCGCCGCCTGGTGCGACCTCCCCTTATTTTTTTTTTGTTCCCGGGGTGGAAAATCCTCATGGATGTCCTCTGCCCTGGGGCGGGTGGAGGGGTCAGTCAGACTCTTACTGACTAAAAACCACCCCGGTGTTCCATCTCACACCTACGCCGGGGTCGCGGGAACACATTATTCTTCCACAACCCCGGCTGGTGCCGGCCCGCTCGCGTGGGCCCCGTCTCGGGCGGGGGGAGTGAGGTGTACTCCCCCCGCAATGTCTGTGGTCGGCGCGCGAGGAACACTACGCGCGCCGCCTTCTCGGGTCCTGATGTGGGGGGGCGACGGATGTCCCCGAATCCGTCGCCCCTGGACCCATTTAGGGGGGCTGGAAGAGGGCGTTGTCCGCCCTCCGCCTGCGCCCGGTGCGCCTGCTGCGGATTGGGAGAGTGGACGAGATCTCTCTCTCCCTTTCCGCAGCCTCCTTCTGCGAGATGACTGTTTCGCAGAAGGAAACCACCGCGTCCCAGGACTCGGCGCCGCCGACCATCGAACTCACTACGGTCGGCAGCGACAAGTCACTGCCTACTTCTGAGATGAGGGCACGGCGCGGCTCCTCCCAAGCGGCACACTCTGCCAGCGTATGCCACGCCGTGTCCTCCCGGCAGTCGACGCAGTGGTGACACCGAGCGTCCGGCTCCATGTTTATGCGACACAGGTACTTCCCGAAGCAGCCATGCCCCGAGAGCACCTGCGTCGCCTGAAACGACAGGGAGCCGTGCCTCCTCCCGAGCCAGAGGTCGAGCACTGGCCGGACCGCCTCGATGGTGACGAGGCCGGCGGTAGGGCGTGAAAGCCTGTCCCGCCATTCCGCCACCAGGACCTCGCGAAGCTGCGACCGGCGCTGCTCCATATGGCGCTGCATCGGCCGCTTGCCCCGCGCCCTCGCTTCCTCGCGCCACCGATAAAGTGACGCGAGCACCTTCGCGTCTAGGTCCCATGGCGGGGATCCGGCCAGTGCACAAGCCGCCTCGTAGGAGATCGTGCGATACCCCCTTACGACTCTGACGGCCATTGCTCTCTGCGGCTTTCGCAGCACAGAGATGCTGGCGGCCGTCAGGTCAGCCGCCCAGATCGGGGCCCCATAAAGGGCCATCGATCGTGCGACCTCCCCTGTGCCAGGACCAGCGCGTCGTCAGCGTAGCAAACCACGCTGACGCCAGTAGGGAGGTCGGCGCGCAGCACCCTGTCGTAACCGATATCCAGAAGCGGCCCCAGGACTGATCCCTGTGGGACACCGCACGACATCTCTCGCCGCTTCCACTCTCCTCGGTGACCAGGGTAGATGACGGCCCTGTCCGTCAAGTAGGCGTCGACCACAAGCTCCGTCGTAGGTCGGCATCCGGTGATAACGCAATGCGTCACTGATGCAACTCCAGGGCAGGGTATTGAAGGCATTGGCGATGTCGAGAGACACCGCCAAGACGACCCCACCCCGGGCAACAGCATCCCTCGTCGTGAAGGCTCACACGCGCATGATGGCGTCCACCGTAGAGCGTCCCCTGCGAAAACCAAACTGGCTCTCCGCCAAATCCGGTCCCACCCGCACCAGCCGCGCGACGTGGCGGTTTGCAATGACTCTTTCAAAGAGCTTGCCTACCTAGTCAAGCAGCACAATGGGTCGGTAAGCGGACGGAGAGTCCGCAGTGTGCCCCGGCTTCTTAATGAGGACCAGTTTCCCCGTCTTCCAAGGAAGTGGGAACTGTCCCTCCTCCAAGCATGCGCTTAGGAGCCCCATAAGTCAAGGCCCGAGAGCCTCCAGCGACTCCTCGCGGGCCAGTGCCCTGGCCCGCAAATTCTCCACTTGGAGGGCGATCTTCGCCGCTCTGTACCTCTCGTACAGTTCCAACTTAATGACTTCCGTATGCGGAAGGCGGATACGTAGCCTGCGGTGCCTGGTGTACAGGTGTCGCGCAGCCACGCACCTGGAGCCAAGCACGTCCAGGCTGGATCCGGGGCATTGCCACGTCACATATTTCGGACATAGTCTCCCGGAACCACTCCGCCTCGTCGTTGATGTCAGCAGGCCTGTCCGGTAGTGACACCCAGGCCTGCACGATCGAGGCTTCCAGGTGGAGCTCCCGGTCCATCTGCTTCGGCGCCCATCGTGGACCACTCGGGGCCTGTCGGAGCGGCGCGCTCGAGGTCTGGGCGAAGACGTCGAACCGGATGTACCGGTGGTCGGAATAGGTGTCCACCCCCTCCATGACGCGCCAGTCAATGACGTGCGGCGACAGAGCGGGGCTGGCTAACGAAATGTCCACCACTGATTCGCCCCGCATCCTTTTCGGTACCCTTGACAACGTATATGCAAAATATTATTTGGGTTAGGATATTAAACTTTCATATTATAATAAATAATAAAGAAATCTCGATACTTTGTCAAGTCGTTAAAAACTTGCGAAGTAAGGGCGAGGCGCCAGTATAATAATAGTTCGAGAAATGAGGCAGTGCAATATTCCACTTCCTACCCCTTCGAACCCTTTTGCAGGCCTGATATTATGTTAGATAACATTCCAGTCAAATAAAATGTGACTAAATATACTATTAGACCTCAACAGTTTACCCATTAGAAAATACCAGTTAGTAAAACCGCGACACTATTATCAACTAAACGTTCCAATCAACATCACTGTTCCAAAATTGAATAAATTCGACTACGTTCAAAGCAAACAAAGTTATTTGCCATTCCGGAACTCAATGCTCAGATAGCATGTGGTATTGCCAATAATATGTACTATAATATTAATTATAGTATTATTTAGTGTCGGGTGTTTGTTTCAACACGTTGTTACCGGAATATGTGGTTAGGTGTGAATTGTTTAAATAAAGCGGTATTTGCATGATTAGGTCGGTAGCAATATTTGTGAATAGATTGCCTGCACTTGTAATCTTTTCGTTGTTAATTGGTTGACGAATAAAATGAATATTGTGAATAAAGCGGTGTTTTAGGATACACAATATTTACCCGACTGTGGGACACCAAAGACAGAATTATTATATATTCTCGAAACATCCTAGCGGCTGAACGGATTTTAACACATGAGGTGCATATCGACTCGTTAAGGTCTTGCTATGGCTTTAGTTTTAAAATTGAAAATGGCGTGTTTTAGACGTCAATAACGAATGTTTAAAATATAAAAAATATACCATGTCCATGTGAGGTCGTATCAAAATAGAATCAAAATCAAAATATTTTATTTCACATAAACCTGCATGGGCACATATGAAACGTCAGATTTTAGGTGCACGGTTCCAATTGGTCGTTTCCTATGGAGAAGAGCCGGCAAGAAACTCCATGGTAGAGGTCTTTCTAAAAATAACGGTTTCTGTTATTGAACTCAGGCAGAAACTTGAACATTTACTTTTCAACTTAAGCGCTTCGCAAACGAAACTAATAGTTGACGCAACTGTAAACTTTTTAAAAGGTTTCCTTAAACGGTTGTCAGTTGCAGTCATCGGCACAGCGCCTATAGCAACAAAAAATATCCGAAAACATAGCCTCAACTGTACCCAACAACCACTTATACATACATATTAAGAATTAAAGCCGTTTTACGTGTCCGTCTGTGAGAACGCGTTGTTCTTCTAAATTACGCAACAGATTTTGATGCGGCTTTTTACTCATTACACTCATCATTTAGAGCATTTGTTCCGGAAGGTTTGTGCACAATACAATAATATTAAACTTAATTTTTTTTTTAAACTTAATTAATTGTCAAGTCAGGAAAACCGTGCGAAGCAATAAATTAATTTCATAAAGAAGAACCTAAATGTAATACAATTGACCATAATAATACTGTAGAGACCTCAGAGTAACATCAACACAACAACTACAACATCCAACTTTGAGGCCACCAAATCAAAATTAGATTTTTGTCCAATCGCGAACCCCCGTCTTTGTTTCAGCCAGCTTTTATCTCTTCAAACGCAGACAACACTTTTGGGAGGAATCCAACTCAGCAACTGATATTTCCTTACGTACAATGCATGGAAAAATAAAGATATAGCTTTGCTTGGAACTGTTTTTCGTGGCATTTTTGCGTGAGCTAATTAGGTTTGGACCAACTATATTTCCTAATTGATTAACTATTATGCTTAAATAATACAGTGACGTAACACGTGACGTGTGCATTAACGACTATTTCGTTAGATTTGTAATCGCAAGCACAATGACTATTTTATTTTTGATATTATTTATTTATTTGTACTTTGCAAAAGACCATTCTTAGAGCAGTGGTAGCCCAGTGGTAACAGCCGCGACTTACGAGTTGTAGGCCATAGGTTCGAACCGAGACCAGGCATTTTACTTTGTGTATACTTTTTAATCACCACTGCTCTCAAATCATTGTAGGAAAACATAGTGAGGCACGTCCTAGAGCCAAAAACTCGAAGACATTATTGTGACATCTACTAAACGGCACTGGCCCCGCGTGGTGGATTATGGCCCATTTCATGTCACTGAGAAGAGGCCCGTGTCCCAGCAGTGGTAACATTTTAGACTAAGAAAAAAAAAACTATATAAGGGGAAGCGTAGACCGGGTCATTTATCCAATATAATATGCTTGTAAAGTATTTTTAATGTCAATCGTTTTTCCTACATTGAGATTAATAACATAACTGTCGAAGCGTGAGTGAACTATACACCTCTGCCCAACCCTTCGGGCACAGAAAATATAATAATACTACGTACAGATACCCAATCCCTTACAGATAAATAACAACTCCCTAAGTCTGGCTATTGAGCGCTGTATCAGCGACTGACTAATTACTCGAAACTGTAGTTTTACCACGCCATCTAGGAGTCGACCTACTTTTAAAACGTTTCGTGCAATCCTTTATAATTAAAGTTTAATAGTTCCGGGTTCAGTGAAACATGTAACAGATTTCTATTATAATTCTATGTAAAGTAATAGCAAAAATCGCGGGCAAAAGTTGGTTTTTATAATAAATTTAATCCGTTTTTTTTTGTTGGCTGTCAGTATCAGTGATTCCGGGAAAACTCGTTACTACAGGTAACAGATGAATATCACGAGTATTTGAGCAATCCTTCGAAAAGGCAATCCAATTACTGTTGAGGATAACGTAACGTACTCGTGTACTGCCGGTGGCATTTTAAAGTTGTCTAGAGTGATTGAATGAAGAGAAAAAAAAAACTGTTGAAAAAATTACCCTAGGAACACAGATTTTATATAATTTTTGTTACACATTGTCTAGTATGGTTGCAAGCGTGACTAATCAACCAAGCGTCTCAAGGGAACTACAGAACCTGAACACAAGTTTTATAATGCCTAAAAGTATATGATCCTCTGCAGTAAACAAAATCAGAAACAAAAATATTATCTATTTTCTGTACTATTATATTCTTCAGGACATATGCTACGTAGATAGTTGAAAACAAAATACAACTAATTTGATACGATAGAAAAAAAAAACAAGAACTTTAAATTTATTTTATCTATTAATAACCATTCTAATTAACATGCAATAATTCTGAATGTTTGTCAAATTATTCTACAAGCAACATATTAAACGTAACAGTGTGTTAGTTTTTAGTCCATCACATCATCACGCCTTGTTTCCCCGAAGGGTTAGGACCTGTACACCCACATTTCGCCAGTTATGTTTAAGTCCCATGTAATAGGGGGCGAGCCTTTTGCCATCAACCGGGCACAAATCCAGACTCCGGGGTGCTACTGAGAAATTCCAGACATAAAAACCCAAGTCCAATCAATAGATTATTTGTAAATCGATAATTGCTTCATTTTTTGCAATAAATTACCAGCGTTGTGTCATCGCTCTTCTTTTTCTTTTGTATGCAGTCTGACAGTGACCGTGCCCCATGTGATGCGAGACTTTTGCCATCATCCGGGATCAAATTCAGACACCGGACTGCTACTGAGAAATTCCTGTTTGGCATATCTAACAACACTTTGCCCGACCTGGAAATCGAAAACAGATCCATTTATGTACCATAATGAAATACATTCTTACCGCACGCAGTCTGGATTCGTGCAATGAATAGGCTTGGTATGGAGACTACTATAGTTATTATAAAATTAAAGTAGTTTTCGTCTCAAAAGGATAAAACGGAACCCTTATAGGATCACTTCGTTACACATCTGTCTGTCAGTCTGTCAAGACCCTTTTTCTCAGGATTCGCGGAGATAATATCAAAAAGTGGTAATCTTATAACTTATGTCTTTTTGTATTTCTGTTTATATAGTTTTTGCTGCTTAATTTTTATATATTTCGTTTTTAACTTGATAGGTATCACTTACCTTGATATCACTGTATTTAAGAATGTTCGTTCTTCTGTCATTGTTTTTAATAAATGTTTATTCCTATAACCTTTATCTAGTATTATTTGATATTTGTATAGAAAAGTTTATAAAAAAAAAACAAGAGAAACAAGTTGATAATAATATCAAATACTACTAATGTATGCGGTCCCTTGGAGCAAAATCAAGAGAGCAATTCAACGCAATAACAAATACAGCCATTAAGGCATACTCGTATTTTGATACTCGCAAATAAATCAAACCTATAGGGTACTTCCCGTTGAAACATAAATTTTTCAAGAGGCAAGGTCTCACAACACACGTAAAGGAAAAAGTACGAAAATCGTTAATTTTTAGTTTTATCACATAAACAAAAAAACTTTTTTTGCCATTACAAACATAAATTTGCAGTTGGAGAATTGACCGTAACGTATATCGACTTATGGGAGAACATGTTTTTCAACTTTGATGTTAAGTTTGTTCATGGGATCAATTGATCCCAACTACTGAACCATTAATTTTAATGTGCGTGGGACGCACTGGGCAGTTGATGTTTTAAACAGGGAAACAGGGAATGATGACAACTATTTAATTAGTTACTCAAAAAAATATTTGTTTGCAAAAAGTGCAAAAAATATTATAAAAGTGTAAAAGCTTAAACAGTTGCTAAGTTATAAACGTTTTTAAACAACTGTTAGACAAAGACAGCACTTTCGTAGAAGTGACGTCACGACTATGTAACTTCATACTAGCGCCATACATTGTCCGTACCGCACGAAAAGGACGGGAATAATCCCCTCCAAAAACTATAAAAGCGTGTAGGTTCTTCATATTTCCATCGATTTTACAGATTTTTTTGTTGATGCGTTCTTTGGAATAACATTTTTTTTTTTTTTTTTTTTAAATATTAGTCATCAATGTCAAAGCCAAAGTCAAAGATTGATTTGCAGATAAAAATGGTTCAAAAGTTCTTATATTATAGTAGCTAAATAATATATTCAATCATAACATACTGACATGCAAATTTTTGGCATTGGTAGGTCATTTAGATTTAAACTGAAGGAATTATTTTATAGTATATAAGGGATTCTCAATTAGCCACCTGTGTAAAGCACTTCTGAAGCGGACCATTGGACGTTCTTTAATTTGGTTAGGAATCTTGTTATATATCTCAATACACATAGAATCATCCATATTACGAAACGGATTTTGATGCGGTTTCTACCGTTATTTATAGAAATTATTCCGGTAGGTTTATGTGCGTTACATAGTCACTAGCCTTTGCCCGCGGCTTCTCCCGCGTGGCTGTCGGACAGTATCACACGGAAACGTACTACCGGGATAAAAAGTATCCTTTAAATACAGGCTATAAACTCACAAAATGTATGATTTACTTCTTTTTTTAATAATTTTAAAAATTTACTCTTAACTCACCACTAAAGTTTCTATTATAATTCAATGATGATTCAAAAGACACGTAGCTCCACCTAGCATCCTAAAGCAATAAGTATGATCTCTACTATTAAAAATATTCTTAGAAATAATGTAATTTCAAAGAAAGCATAGTAAAATGAGATAACCAAAAAAATCTTTTAAACCGATGTAAAACTGAAGAAGAAACGCGCTTTAAAAGTTTTTGGAGGGGATTATTCCTATCCTTGTCGCGCGGTACGGTTAATGTATGACGCTAGTATGAAGTTACGTACTCGTGACGTCACTTCTACGATAGTGCTATCCTAGTCTAAAACTTACTTTAAAACGTTTATAACTTGGCAGTTTTTAAGCTTTTACACTTTTTGTAATACTATTTGCACTATTTGGAAATAAACATTTTTTTTAGATAAAAATTAAAAATTTTTCATAATCCCCATTGTGACCAACGAAAATTATAGTTCTTTCCCTTGGGAACAGTAGTTTTTTTGTGGATGAAAGGTAACCTTTGTCTGTACCGCTTTTTTTCATTTTTTTTTTTGGGTGGGAAATCATCAAATGACTTCTCCCGCTCTGGGTGGAGCGGGAGGGCGTGTCAGACTTTTACTGACTAAAACCCACCCGTGTTCCTTCAAATGCCTGTGACAGTGCCACGGTTACTCTTTCGAATTACCCACGACCCTGAGGCGTCGGCCCTATCGGACCCCGTCATTTCGTTTGACATCTCTATGAGGCGCGCGTGGAACACGACGCGCCGTCGACCCTGCCTGGTCCCTACCGGACGGCAAGCTACCCATTGCTCGCCGTGCGCAAGCCCGCGCCTACGGTGGCCGGGAATCTGCAGGTGACTCCCGACGCCAAGGGCGTCTCCTGCAGCGACTAGGGGCGTGAGGGCGCGAGGCTCTCTCCCTCACGCGCTCCACCTCCTCCTTCGCAAGCATTACTGCTTCGCAGAAGGAGGTGACGGCTTTCCATTCCCTCTCGCTCCGTACCATGGCCTGGACCAGGGCCGGACGCGAGAGATCAATGCGGTGCTCCGCCCAAGCTGGGCAGACCTCGTATGCTCCACCGTGTCCTCCGGGCGATCCACACAATGGTGACACCCGGGAGTTTCCTCCTGCCTTTTTCGAAACAGGAACCTCCCGAAACAACCGTGCCCGGTGAGGACCTGTGTCAGGCGGAAGGTTAATACGCCATGGCGCCTTTCCAACCACTCCTCAAAGAGGGGACTTACCGCCGCTATTGTGGCGTGCCCAGCACTGGGTTGCGACAATCGCACCCTCCATGTCGCCATGAGATCCCGCCGGAGTCCGCTGTACCGTGATTTCTCGCGGCAGTGTAACTCCGCTAGTTTCACTCCGGCGTTTTACCTCCTCGCACCACTCCCATACGTGCGCGAGAGCTTTTGCCTCCAGATCCCATGGCGGCAATCCGGCAAGGAGACTCGCCGCCTCGCAGTAGACCGTGCGGTATACCCGGATCAGCCGGACGGCCATGACCCTTTGGGACGCGTTCAACCGGCGGGCTGGTCGGCGCCTCAAAGAACGCGCCCACACCCGTGACCCGTAAAGGGCCATGGACAGCATGTCTAGCGCGTAGAGCCTCCGGCAAGAGGCGTTTGGACCCCCTAGATTGGGCAGCAGCCGCTTCAAGACAGCCCCAGCCCACTCCAATCTGGGAGCCAAACGTCGGAAATGCTCCATGAAGTTCCACCGGCTATCGAGGACGAGTCCAAGGTACTTCAGCGTCGTCTCGACGCCGAGTTGAACGCCTCTCGCCGTTATCTGGGAACCCGACTGTGGCGCATTCCGAGGACCATGAAAACACATGGCCTCGGACTTGTGCAGGGCCACTTCGAATCCCAACTGCCTGATCCTCTCGACGATTGTCGCAACCCCGAGTGTCGCTAGCTCGGCCGCCGCCTGGTGCGACCTCCCCTGTGCCAGGACCAGCGTGTCGTCAGCGTAGCAAACCACGCTGACGCCAGTAGGGAGGTCGGCGCGCAGCACCCTGTCGTAACCGATATCCAACAGAAGCGGCCCCAGGACTGATCCCTGTGGGACACCGCACGACATCTCTCGCCGGTTCCACTCTCCTCGGTGACCGTGGTAGATGACGGCCCTGTCCGTCAAGTAGGCGTCGACCACACGCTCCGTCGTAGGTTGGCATCCGGTGATAACGCAATGCGTCACTGATGCAACTCCAGGGCAGGGTATTGAAGGCATTGGCGATGTCGAGACGAGACGACCCCAAGACGACCCCACCCCGGGCAACAGCATCCCCCGTCGTGAGGGCTCACACGCGCATGATGGCGTCCACCGTAGAGCGTCACCTGCGAAAACCAAACTGGCTCTCCGCCAAATCCGGTCCCACCCGCACCAGCCGCGCGACGAGGCGGTTTGCAATGACTCTTTCAAAGAGCTTGCCTCCCTAGTCAAGCAGCACAATGGGTCGGTAAGCGGACGGAGAGTCCCCAGTGTGCCCCGGCTTCTTAATGAGGACCAGTTTCCCCGTCTTCCAACGAAGTGGGAACTGTCCCTCCTCCAAGCATGCGCTTAGGAGCCCCATAAGTCAAGGCCCGAGAGCCTCCAGCGACTCCTCGCGGGCCAGTGCCCTGGCCCGCAAAATCTCCGCTTGGAGGGCGGTCTTCGCCGCTCTGTACCTCTCGTACAGCTCCAACTTAATGGCTTCCGTATCCGGAAGGCGGATACGTAGCCTGCGGTGCCTGGTGTACAGGTGTCGCGCAGCCACGCACACCTCGCGCAAAGCCGTCAGCTCCGGCGACCACCACCACACCTGGAGCCAAGCACGTCCAGGCTGGATCCGGGGCATTGCCACGTCACATATTTCGGACATAGTCTCCCGGAACCACTCCGCCTCGTCGTTAATGTCAGCAGGCCTGTCTGGTAGTGACACCCAGGCCTGCACGATCGAGGCTTCCAGGTGGAGCTCCCGGTCCATCTGCTTCGGGGCCCATCGTGGACCACTCGGGGCCTGTCGGAGCGGCGCGCTCGAGGTCTGGGCGAAGACATCGAACCGGATGTACCGGTGGTCGGAATAGGTGTCCACCCCCTCCATAACGCGCCAGTCAATGACGTGCGGCGACAGAGCGGGGCTGGCAAACGAAATGTCCACCACTGATTCGCCCCGCATCCTTTTCTGTACCCTTGACAACGTATATGCAAATTATTATTTGGGTTAGGATATTAAACTTTCATATTATAATAAATAATAAAGAAATCTCGATACTTTGTCAAGTCGTTAAAAACTTGCGAAGTAAGGGCGAGGCGCCAGTATAATAATAGTTCGAGAAATGAGGCAGTGCAATATTCCACTTCCTACCCCTTCGAACCCTTTTGCAGGCGTGATATTATGTTAGATAACATTCCAGTCAAATAAATTGTGACTAAATCTACTATTAGACCTCAACAGTTTACCCATTAGAAAATACCAGTTAGTAAAACCGCGACACTATTATCAACTAAACGTTCCAATCAACATCACTGTTCCAAAATTGAATAAATTCGACTGCGTTCAAAGCAAACAAAGTTATTTGCCATTCCGGAACTCAATGCTCAGATAGCATGTGGTATTGCCAATAATATGTACTATAATATTAATTATAGTATTATTTAGTGTCGGGTGTTTGTTTCAACACGTTGTTACCGGAATATGTGGTTAGGTGTGAATTGTTTAAATAAAGCGGTATTTGCATGATTAGGTCGGTAGCAATATTTGTGAACAGATTGCCTGCACTTGTAATCTTTTCGTTGTTAATTGGTTGACGAATAAAATGAATATTGTGAATAAAGCGGTGTTTTAGGATACACAATTTTTACCCGACTGCGGGACACCAAAGACAGAATTATTATATATTCTCGAAACATCCTAGCGGCTGAACGGATTTTAACACATGAGGTGCATATCGACTCGTTAAGGTCTTGCTATGGCTTTAGTTTTAAAATTGAAAATGGCGTGTTTTAGACGTCAATAACGAATGTTTAAAATATAAAAAAATATACCATGTCCATGTGAGGTCGTATCAAAATAGAATCAAAATCAAAATCAAAATATTTTATTTCACATAAACCTGCATGGGTACTTATGAAACGTCAGATTCTAGGTGCACGGTTCCAATTGGTCGTTTCCTATGGAGAAGAGCCGTCAAGAAACTCCATGGTAGAGGTCTTCGATGTTTGTGTCTCTAATGACCATTGCTATTTGGATGAATGAATGAATGAAATGCACCGACCCAAGCGTGGTTTGACCAGACTCGATTAATCGAATGAAATTCAAGCTACGTAGGGCTACAAGGACCATTGCATATCAAGGAATAGACCGGGGGGCACTGTTATGGTAGGGAAGACGTGCCCTTAAGATTGGAAGGATTAAGAGCCTACGGAGTATGCACCCATACGTAAGCATGTGACAACTGGAGAGGCGGGTGATATTTATCTATGGGAGGGCATCTTTTAACAACGTAGCAGCCGGGTTGATTCAAGTCGAGATTCATCGGTGAATGTTTTTGCGGGGTTCAGCTGGTTTCTCGGCTCTTTTCTATGTCACTGCTCTGCTATGATAAATGTTGCTGTTTTCACTTTTCAATGTCTTCGTCATCGTCAATCTCATTCGTACATCTCATTAGCAGCCTTTTTGATCTTCCACAGTGTCCATCCAATAATTGAATCCCTTGTCGAAATATTTTAAGTCTTGAGCTATCGTTCGAGTTTCAAATGTTGTTATTCGAAATTTACAAAAGTAGAATTGGCACTTTTGGGAATCGAACCCAACACAACACATTGCGCACCGTCTGCATGCGCAGGCAGCGTGTCTAGCGCGGCGCGACGACGACACGGTTCGGCCCGATGATCACACGCCTCTGACTTCACCGCAACGGACGATACTCCACTTACTTTAGTTTAATTTTTAGCTGTTTGTCCGGTACATTAGTACATACGGTTTTATTATTGTTATAAGAACAGCGTTCAACCCTTGCCTAAAATATAGTAGTCCACTCTTTAGTTGCTCCCCGCGCTCACATTGGTCCTTCAAGGATCTCGCCGTCTTCATTTAAAAAATAAATGGTCTCGGAAAACAAAAAACTTCAAACTGACCGGCTCGGACTTCGGACCCGTCGAATGTTCGAGTCGTCGTCACGGGCTAAGAAGATCGAAAACTTGCAGATCATCGTTATCCATTGGATGGTTTAGACATTTTGTGAGTTGCTTCCAATTTATTCCCTATTTATTCATGTACTTAGTCTCATTTCATATGTTTAAATAACAACATTTAAGTCAGTGTTTTCATTTATCTTCAAGTCTTTTAGTGGCATTAATTCTTATTCATAGCCTTATATTTCTCTAAAACCACTTCTATGCATACAAAGCGAAAATATAATATTTAACATTTCATCCATCAGCTTACGCAATTTCTTCACTTCACCATAACAGCTGATAACTCGGCGACGTACTTACTTGTTACCTTCGCATCAGCTGTTCCTTAATTCGCACCTAGTCATTCACAATCGTAACTCATTAGCTAGTTACATGTATTTCTATACTTATTTATAAATTTTATTTCGGGGTACATGATACATTAAGATCTTAATTTAACAAACAGTTTCACATGTAATACCGTTGCCGGTGTTGAAATATTAAAATTCAAATTAAAGCGCAATTCATATCCCAAAAATATAAAAAATTGTCTAAAATGTAAATGAGTATTTAATTTATTAATGGAATGTCACCATTGACTTATTATAAACTGTAAAATGCTTTAAAAAAAACTCAATATGCCCATACAAAATATTTATATAATGTAATATCAACATTTAAATTTAAAAAAATTGTTCACTGTATAGAAACAGTTGTCTACATTTCGTATTGCCTATAACTGGTTTGTTATCTCTTATCTAATACAATTATTATTGCGAGTTTGCTACTGGTGCTGCTTTCGATCGCTATGGCTAACGAAGTAGCTGAAAAATTTGTTAAAAAACGCTGCTGTATAAAATCTAAGCTCACAAGTTTTACCAACTTATTAATATGCGTAACATTTCATAGTTCTAAAAGTATACTTTATTTCATTGAACTCACTGCTGTGCTACCTACTGAAGATTACATAAACGCACTGCAATAATTTTTCGGAATTCACTATGCTCTTCTTAACTATTTATCATTATTATCATTATTATTCATGCTCCAGTAACCTATTTGTTAGTGGTTATTTAAATATTATTAATTGTGTTACAAATTATTAATTTGTACAATACATTGTAGCGTTGTTTACGCTGAGCCAGTGATGCTAGCAGACAGTAGAAGCAGAGATTGCAATTTAATTAAACAGTTTTTTTTAAATCATTAATCATAACATATTATCTGCAATTCAACACAAGCCTGTCGTATGAAACTCACTGCTGTGCTACCTAGTGAAGATTTCTTATCCGTTCTGCAATAATTTTCCGGAATCCACTATACTCTTCTTAACTTCTTATCATTATGCTCTACTTTTTTTGAAGTCTACGCTTCAATCCGGGCAGCATGATGGGAATCGAACCCAACACAACACATTGCGCGCGGTCAGCACGTCCTCGGAGCGGTATCGACACGTCTCGGCCCAATGACCACTCTTAACACTTAGCACTGGGAGCAACTTAACACTTAGCACTGGGACACACGACATTTTGTAAGCTTGCTGTCACAAAATACAAATTTTTGGAAACAATGCTTTAATTTTAATGACGAAACAGCTTTTGAACAAAAATCTGGGAAACAGTTACTTATCTCACGCTCAAACCGACTTCATAACAATTTCAATGACAAGGTTTGTAGAGCCGTGATACTTAGTTTCTAAAATATCAAAGTTATGGTGAACTCGGAGTAATCGCGCGACTTCGGTTATACAACTGTTTATGGGCAGCGCATACCTAAGAGTTTACGTACCAGATACAGCTCCGAAGACAAATGCCTCAAATAAAAGCAACGATCTCACCAGGTTAACTAGCTTGGGGTAGTCTCCGAGCTCCTCAACCGCAGGCTGGAAATCAGGAACGCACGTATTCCATTTTTGAACAGTTTTAAATTATTTTACTTTTCAACACAGAAGCACAGATGCACATATGTTTAAAAGACGACCGACTCGCCCGACGGTACGAGTAGCAATCATGTGTTTACTGACCATTGCCATAGAAAAAAAAAACATATTCATTATTTTGTAGCGGTTGCCCGCGACATCGTCTGCGATACAAGGTAAAAAGGAACATATGTCTTTAGCTAGGACATTGTCTATCTGCCAAATTTCATTCAAATCCGTTCAGCCGTTGTGGCGTGAAAGCGTAACAAACCAACAAACTCACTTTCCGCTTCTAATATTACTTAGGATTTTGTGACATTTGGGATAATATAACTTGGCTTGTAGACTATCTCGCCGGACTAGTGGTAATGTGTGTGTATATATATATTCAGTAAAAGCCGGAACTTATAAGGAAAAATGTACCGTCAGCTTACCAATGTAAACAGCAGGCCCGAATATTACTAACAACCTTAAAGCTATACTATTGATCTTCATAATACAACACTGTAATAATAGTTTAATCAACTACAGATCCGTGAGCGCGGGATTTGGGTTCCGTTTGAGTGACAGCGGAATAAAAAAAAGGATTAAAAAATGATAATTTTAAAACTTATTAATTCCAGTTAGGCTGAGAATCACCACTTTTGCTTTGACAATAGATCAACCCAAAACCACACACACTTCATTGCAATAGGCCGAACCAACTAAAGAAAATTGTGACACATCCACGCAAAGCGGCCATCGCTCAGCATAATGTTACAACGCTATACGAGAGAGAGCCCTAGCTGGCGGGTTTTCAGCGACAGACGGGCGTTGACGTGATGACGTCAACCGGTGCAGCAAACAAAAACATAAATATAACAAAATAAGAAATCAAATAAATACACAATACCAATTTATGTTATTAATATAACACAATATTAAAAAAATGGCAACAGCGTTATAACTTTGTTTGCCTGGGTAGTTCACTAGTAAAATGTTTTTGTCTCGTTTGCTATAGAGAGTAGACCTACCTACAACAATTGCAATTATGCTTACAAAACCAAATATTATGTAAGACTTGCTTTTGCTCGCGTAGATGTCGGAATAATGTCACGGAAATGTACTATCGGGATTAAAAGTGTCTAATGTGTTAATTCAGACTACAAACTAGCAGTGTGCGAAATTTCGTCAAAATACGTTCTGCCGTTTTTGTGTTTGTTACTCAATACAAACACAAAACATACAAACTTTCACATTTAGAATATTAAATGCAATTATGTTATACTCGTACTAGTTTCGTGTTCCCCACGAATTTATATGCGATCCAGGATAAAAAGTATATGTCCTTACCCAGGTCATGGTCTATCTGTGTCCCAAATTTCAGTCAAATCCGGTCTGCCGTTTTGCCGTGAAAGCGTAACAAACAAGCAAACAAACAAACTTACTTTCGCATTTATAATATTAGTTATGATAGATAGTAGGATAAATTATGCTTCTACAAGCTGTACTTACCTACGTTACAACCCATGATTGACATTTATTCTTCCATTAAATAGGTAAACCTAAGTTTCGTTCAGCTGCTCAGCAACCTCAATCCATGCCTGCTTTCACTATCGATTTAATAGACTATTCGAAAGAGCCTACCCAAAAAATCAAAAAAAATATTTTGTAAAAGTAACTTCAAAGATGACCGGATTGCGAAAAAAATTAATTGAGCCACAATTTTAAAAGATTTTGATGGCAATAATGCTGTTATTGTTTTAGGAGACCTAAATGCGCAACCTGGCCAATTATTCTTTACCGAGCTTTATATATTTTGCATGGACAGGTCATGGGTGTGCGCAGACATAGAAGTGTTGGGGATTGATTCGAACTCGTTAAAACTATTTTGACACGTTTCACTGGGCACAAGGGCAGTTGGTTGGGCAATTGTATTCTCTCACAAGCGGCCTGGCCAATGTACAGTTAACGTCGGAATAATCGAGGATATTCTTGTTTCTGATCATTTGCCTATATTTATCGAGTGTAATTTGGGTTCAATTAGTCCTATCGCCGCGATCCAAAATATATCTTGCAGTGCTGTAATCTGGGGGGAAAGAGGCTCAAGTTAGTAAATATCGAGATTGTTATAATAAGAGCTTGCGAGACATTGACTTTCCTACAGAATTTGAAACATGTAGTTTTTGGGGCTTATACTTTATCTGATCATAAGTTAGTCTTAGACATTTGTTAATGTATCAAGTGAGGCAGCTGTACAATCAAAAAACAATATTGAGACGCAAACAGCATAATAAATTTGTGTGCGGCTGGAATGTGCATGTGCACCTAAACTGGTAAATTCTGGGTAGACCAATTACCGGTCCCGATTACGACCAGGTGTGCGAGTCCCGTAACATTTTTAAAGGGCAGCTTAAATGGTGCCAGAAACACCAGGACACACAGGAGGTTAGAAAGGATGTGATAGCTAAAAAAAGAGCCAAAAACGTTTTACAAAATTTTGGAAGTCCACTAGCAAGCTTGATGTTAAGCCTGGCCTCCCCGCTAATGTTGATGACCGAAATTACCCATAGATGTAGCTAATTTGTTCATGGAGCACTTTAAAGTACGCTCATCTCTGAGGCCTTCAACCAATACGGCAGATGATGGGCCCACAGTGGCCGGCGAGGAGCTTTTACTTAGATTTACAGCGCAGCAACTCAAAAAAGTGATAATCGATATGCGAAGAGGTAAATCTCCTGGCCACGATGGGCTCAGTATTGAGCACTTAAAATATGCTGGTGTACACATGCCGAGGGTCCTGTCCATGTTCTTCAATTAGTGCATCGGTCACTCATGCTTGCCCGAAAGGTTGATAAAAACGACAGTGGTGCCAATAGTGAAGAACAGGACAGGAGACATATCGAACAAGGAAAACTATCGCCCGATCTCTCTCGCGACAACTGTAGCAAAACTGTTGGAAATTGTGCTTGAGTCTTGTCTGAATAAGTACTTAGATATACCTGGCGCACAGTTCCGATTTAAACCCGGTCTATCAACTGAAAGCGAGATTCTGGCTCTTAAGAACACTGTCCAATACAACACTGAACGGAAGACTTCGGTTTACGCCGTTTTTGGATCTCTCCAAAGCCTTCGATCTCGTTTCGTGTGAAGTGCTTTGGAGAAAGATGGAGGACCGGCGGTACTATTGAAAATATTTCTATACTGGTACTCGAATGTGACTAGTTGTGTTTAACCCGTATGTAAATGACCTCATCGTCGAGCTCAGCGGCATTCGTTTCGGCTGCCGTGTTTGAGGGGTGTTTGTGTAAACAACATTAGCTACGCGGACGATATGGTGTTGCTGGGCCTGACTGCGAGGTCAATCAAGGAGATACTGAATATTTGTGAAGAATACGCCGCATCACATTGTCTTATTTATAATGTAAGGAAAACCGAGTTCATCGTCTTCAAGGCCGCAAGCAAGTGCCCAGATACCAATCCTTTAATTAGTTTGAACGGTGCTAATATTAAGCAGGTGACCAAGTTTAAATATCTGTGTCATATACTTGTCGAATACCTTAAAGACGATGATGATGTGGAGAGGGAGCGCAGGCCACTGGCAGTCGGCGGGAACATTTTGGGGCGCAGATTTTATCGTTGTACCGATCAAGTCAAAATAACCTTGTTTAAACTGTTCTGTCAGAGCCTGTACACGGGAAGTCTGGTTCAGCTGTTCACGTGGGACGCTAACTGCTTTGCGCGTCAAATAAAAATATGTGTTCAGGATGATGTTGAAACTCTCTCGTTTCTTGCGCCTCAGGGATGTTTGCAAAATCGCGTACAGATGGTTTCAATGTTTTCTATTTCTCAATTCAATGTATTCATTCAGCGGAAGATTCGAGGGAGTAGAAATAGCATCCTGAAAGTCGTAGCTGAGGACCCGAGAGCTCCTGTGCTGAGGCAACTAATGCTGAACCATTGTCCGCATGAAGTGCCTCGTATGTACATGACTTACTAAGTGTAGCTGATTTACTTAAATTCGTTACTTATTCTAGTGTATAAGAATTAGTGTTTTTAGTTTTTCTAAAACAAAATGTAAATAATACAAATTCACTTTTAATATTAATGGCCACGCGATATCCGCTGTCACTAGAAACACAATTCTTTCCACTCATTCACTTCACATAATCATTTTGGGTTTTCACAACTAAATCGCTCGGTATCACGTGAACAACACATTACGGATGAGTTGTATGCTTTATGTAATATCTCATGATATTTAACGCATAGCTTTGCTATAAGGTTGCTTACAATATGCTTGTTCTTTTGTCCAATAGAAGAATAATTTAGTGATCTGTCAGACTTTCTAGTACTTAGAGTTTTAGATTTCGTGTTTCTATCCTTGGCTCAAATTCAAAGCATTCAGCTTCAAGTTTTTTTTATCCCCGAATCCGTGATTTGCTATGATACTGTGCCACAATATTAATTGTGCTTCTTTTTGTACGAGAAACTCAAAACTCAAACTCAAAGCAATCATTTCAAATAAACCAATTACAGGTTCTTTTGAATTGTCAAGGTGTCGCTCAGTCATAAAGATGAAGCTAGTTGGCCATTCCTAAGCTTAGTAGGTACCTATGGAAAAGAACGGGCAAGAAACTTTACGGACACTCCTTAAACAAATAAAAATCATCTCATAAAACTGAAAATATATATATATATATATTGTTTCTCCATAGGTACCTACTACGGTTTGGAATAGGCAACTAGCTTTATCTTTCTGACCGAACGACCTTGACAATTCAAAAGTGCCTGTAATTGTTTTATTGAAAATGATTGTTTTGAGTTTGAGTTTTGAGTTTCACGTACAAAAAGAAGCACAATTAATATTGTGGCACAGTATCATAGCAAATCACGGATTCGGAGATTTAAAAACACTACACAAAAGAAACAGTTCTTTTGACACATTTGATAACATCAGTAACGACATTAAGAAAGAAAGGAAGTAAATAAATTCATTCAACCCACTGAATGAATCGGAACAAGTAAAGGGTAAAATTACAGAGGATTCACAACAGTATTTTCTTACATCAACCTGCAATTGTAAACCAAGCTTCTTAGGAGAGCATTTTACTGTTTCATCTCAAAATAGTTTAACAGTCCAATTCCCCAAAGGTTGTAACGATTGAATAATGATTCCATTTATTAAACCTTAATTAAATTTAGAAAGGTAAAGAACACGGTTCTCCCAAAAGTATCCTACAAAAAGCAAACACCGAAATTCCGTGAAAACGATAAAGAAAGCCTTAGAGAATCGGCAATTATCTCGGAAACTTCCCCTTAACTGCTAATCGTTAAGGGTTAACTCTCAACGCAGCCAAGTTTCCACATTTACAGAAATAATTACATGCTACCCGTCGGTTCCCCTTAAAGGGGGGCTTGTTTAAATGCCTACCTTTCTATTTACCTTCCGACTGGTCTTATTGAAAAACTTTTAAGACACATTGCTTTGAAACAGTCCTAACTGTTAATAAAGGCTGTTCACTACAAATAACAACAATAATGACAAGATTTAAACAACGTTTTTGTTCATGTAAATTTAAGGGCCAAGAGTTACCCCGAAAATTTCCGTGAGCAATTTGGAAAATCGTATACGAAAACCAATTATTCGGAGATTTAACTCAAACGTCGGGTTGTTAAGGAGGCGTGCAATAATCAAGTGAACTCTTCGGTACCTTTCAGTTTAAGAAAATATTGGCAGTCCTCTTCATCTTGACAGTTTTTTCAATGGAGTTCAAATCTCTTTGTTTTTCTACGATTCTCAACAGGATTGACATAATCTTTTCGGTAGCTTATGTCAGTCTCATACATTTTTTACTTTTTCATCACCATTATCGCTGGACATAATGTCCGTATGTCAAGGCTCTCCAGGTTTATTTCTTTTTACTATGTAAGGATATGATAGATTGTCATGTAAAGCTTCACTTTCACTATATTTGTCTTTTGGCATTACTTATTTTTATAAGCAATGCGATTGGATTAGCAGTAAGTTGCAAAGTCAAATCATTTATTTTAAATAGGCATATTTCAACGTCGAAATTCGCATGAAAATCGAACTGATTCAAGTGCCCCTTCCAGAACGGAGTTTTGTATGGAGAAGAATTGACAAAGAACTCTACTCTTACTCTTTTAAAACTTGCAGTTATAATCATGTAGAAGCAGATTTAATTCGCATCTTATTAAAAAAAAAATGAGTTTAAAACTTTTGTCTGAATTTTGCCAAACGTAGGAATGAACATTTCCGAAACTCGCCACTCGACGTAACTTCGGGAGCGAAATTTTCCATGCCGATGGATAAAGGATTAAGATGAGAAGTTAAGAGTTTTATCTATGTTACTGAAATATTTCGCCAACTTCAGGCAGCATGCGTAGTTAAAATGTTTTACGTTGATAAATATCAATTCCAAAGTTGGGTAATTACAATATATCTTAAGTTCCGATTGGTGATTTCGCCAATAATTGAATTTTGTGTTTATTTATCGGTGTACTTTTTGCCAGAGCAGTTTAGAATTTGGCTCGGGATTTAGTAGCACCAGCATAGAAAAAAACAAAACTATCTTGACTAGCATATTCATAGCTTTTTTTGTCAATGGTATGGGAGACATGGTTGTGTTCTTTCTTTCATATGTACTTTCTGAGTTTATCTTGGACATTACTAACGTTGGTGACGGAAAAACTTCGTGAAAAAACCTGGACATATTTTTTTTAAATATTTAATATATCCCTGAAATCGCCAACCCGTCTTGTGTAAGCGGAGCGTGGTGATCAATGCTCGTGCTTTCTCTATATGAGAAGATACCTTTGTGCCCTGCATTGAGACAATAACAAACTGGTATTATTATCATAATCAAAAATAGTGTAGATGATTTTTTGTTTCATCATTGACACCTTAACTATTTGGTATACAACTGTTGCCATTATCAGATTTCATAGTAACCTTTGTAAGTCCGTCTAAGATTTTGTCTTATCTTTCAGACATTAATAGTCTAACGCAAGTACATTAAATCAAAAACATATATTCCACGTATTTACAATATTAACTGCCTCGTTCGTCTAGTGGTCGCAAGAGCTACTGCTAAGCATGAGGTCCTGGGTTCGATTCCCATGTCGGGCGTTATTGGGTTTTTCTATCTAGAATTTCTCAGTAGCAGTCCGGAGTCTGGATTTGTGCTCGGTGGATGGTAATAGGCTCACCCCCTATTACATGGGAAGTAAGCATAACTGGCGAAATGTGGGTGTACTGTAGGTACACCTCTGCTTAACCCTTCTGGGATTACAGGCGTGATGTTATGATGTTATGTTATGTACAATATTAAAATTCTAAAATTTATGATTTCTATCAATCTCAGCTTCGAATTCTTCAAAAACTGTAAAACACGTTGAATAGAATATTTATATCGCACATTCTCAGTTGTTTTGCCAAAAATCTTGCGAACATTCATGCATGGCTGTCCTTGAGTGCGTCAAATAAGGTGCATCGGATAAAAGATGGCGGGCAACTTTTGCCATAAAATAAAATTTGTTTTTGGAGGTACAATCGTGAAAGATGTGTTTCCTAAAGACTGTGTTATCGGAGTTTCGAAGATAGAATGTGTGCAATGTTGCTAAAGATATGTCTGTGAATACAGTTAATTTTATTTTCATTTTATTCTTGATGTTACAAGATTTTTTCATCAAGCTACCTGTATGTGAAGTTCATAATGTGGACGGATGGACACAATACATAAATACAACATAAATTAGTGTGACTTTATGTTGTACCTATGTTTGGTTCCGTCCGTCCATAAATACATAAACTCTTCCCATGGGGGTAGGCAAAAACTATAGTACGCCACTTACTTCGCACTTTTGCTTCGTTAACGTTCATACAGCTTGTCATAAAGGCACGCCTGTTGCGAGTTAGATAAACAAATTATTCTTTATTTTAGTTAAAAAAGGTATATCCCTACGCAAATAATGAAGATGATCGTCGATGATCGAGGCTGGAGAATTCCTTTGCTTACGCCAAATAACGTACAGCTTCTAAGAATGTAATGACACGGTAGGTTTATCATGATACTGAAAACGACAACACATACCGAAAAATTTCCGTCATTCAAACATGAGCGAACGGAAAAAGTTGTAAAAAATACTTGGAAAGACGTTCGAGAAAAATTTATGAAATATTCGGCAGCGCAAATACGGGTTATGGACGTGAAACTCTGTGTTCAGACGTGGATAAACTTGCATGCTATAGTTGCCTTGGTGTAAACAGAAGTCCTATGCAATTATTGAATGGCAAATTTGCCTCAAATAAATGAAAGTGCTTTATCTCATGCGATTATTACTCTTAATAGTTCTTAAAACTTGCACCATGTAAATGGGGATTAAATTGTTTAGCAAACTGACACTTAATCAATGTGTTGTGTTATTCAATTTCAAACGACCGTTAAAGAAAATTTAAATTTAAATTTACGTATAATTTTTGTGACAATCAATTTGCTACACAATTATTTTTCCTAACTTTACATTGACAGTAAATTACGATCAGTATTTTTACCATCCACAATCCGTAAGTGGTTCGTTCAGGGCATTACTCTTTCCGGCTTAGCGTATCCTGTAACTTGAGTTAAGGAATCAAGTCGCTGGATTGAATTACAGATAATTGGATTACTGGAAGAGGGATCAATAAGTGATGTATTGGCTGGTAATTTCATTATATTGGGTTTTAGATAGGAAGAGAAACAAAGTTCAACTACCCCAAAGGTCAAAGTGACCTTGATGCTATGTGCGTACTTCTGAAAGACGAAGCTAGTATGGTTCAAAGATAAACCCAAATACGTGATAAAATAAAAATGGTCTTCTCTGCACAAATAATAGGCATATTATAAAAAGTAACCAAAAGCGAATTAAACAGGAAAAAAATGTGTTACAAAATAGTCCATTACCGGCCGGTACCTGATGTCAGGCCGGCAGGCCACAATTTAATGGTTAAAATTAGACCATCGATAATACACATTACGTGACAATGCAGCACCGTTGCGCGACGCTACGTTATGTGTTTATCAGGCTATATAAGTATGTATGTTTTTTCCTTTGTGGCGCTCTAGAAAACAAACGCGTGGCCCTATTTTGATGACTCTTCCGTCAATCGGGTTGTCTTGCTCTTATGAGTGTCCATAAAGACAGTAATCAAAATTCAACATGGCGACAACCAGACGCCATATGATGATAAATAATAAAAAACTAAACGTAACGAAACGAAATAACAAAACGAATCAAGTAGGGTATCATTGAATAGGTCTTTGAAAATCATATTTAAGTTTCTCTTAATTTTATTTTATTTTGAATGACCATTAATTTAGGATCTGTGAAGGTTTTTAACAACTACTCTTACTCTCACTGAAATTTTCTGAACTGAATAAAGTTGTGATAAAGTTTTGCATCTTATAGTACAATAGGTCTAATGTACGTTAAAAATTATATTATATAATTCTAAAATCGAATGCCGAATTTTACTGCTTGGAAAGATAATGTTAATGATATAGGCGTTACTTAATACAGTGAGAGAAAAAAACCTAAATAAGAATAAATAAATAGTAGGTAAACGAGGCAAAAGGAGTATGTAAGGATCGTAGCAGGTGTTGTTCTGTGGTTTCTGCATACCCCCATGGGAAGAAGGCGTGTCAAAGTCAAAGTCAAAGCATTTATTTCAAATAGGGCCATAAAATGGCACTTTTGAACGTCAAAAATTACATTAAAAATATAACTGATTCTAGGCGCCACTTCCAAAAAGTAGTTTCGTATGGAGAAGAAGTGGCAAGAAACTCCACCGTTACTCTTTTAGTAAATAGTAGGTAATAACTTTAATGTAAAATAAAAAACGTAAATTTAAAACGTAAATAAAACGGACTATGTAAAAGGTGAACGTTCAAAACTGAAAACAATGCAATATGGGTATTTATTGTTCAAAAGAGCATGCCTCCACTGTATGAGATTGTACGGCTTAGAGTGTACTTACGGGGTGCGGGATTGGAGACAGAATTGTAAGTCAAACAAAATGTAGAAACTATACTAACTTAACGTCACGTTTGCATTTCGCTAAATATACATAAGAACTATATTACCTATAATGAGACACTAGCATTATCAGCCTACAACGTTCCCAATAATAGGACATAGGTCTCCTCTCGTGAGTGGGATCGAGATAGTGTCTCAATCCCT
The DNA here is from genome assembly GCA_963555695.1 of Dasypolia templi. Taxonomy (NCBI): domain Eukaryota; kingdom Metazoa; phylum Arthropoda; class Insecta; order Lepidoptera; family Noctuidae; genus Dasypolia; species Dasypolia templi. The sequence goes on along the minus strand of OY743158.1, from coordinate 9,548,094 downwards.
CACTCAGGCTGGCACGGTCCCGCAAGAACGCTCGGCGGACAGTTAGACGCGGCGTTGCCAAAATAGCCTCAATCCAGCCGGAATTGGGTTTATTTTGGCAACACCGCTTTTACCGGTTACACTTATCAACACTTTTATATCGGTTACAGATACATTACAGTTACACTTTTGTAAGTTTTTTGGGTTATCACATTGTGAACACAAATAAAAGTGTTACATATTTGATTCTGTTTTCAATGCAAAATGTAACACTTATAATTCTAAAACTTATAAGAAGGCGTCTTTTAGTCCCTGTAATACCTACCGTAAAGCTGTATACATCGCAGGATAATTGGAAAAATCTTTTTATTTTAACGAAAATCGTAGAACTTTTGTTAAGGACCAAACTATTAATACGAGCATTCCAGGAATAGTGTAAAATATAACCAGCAATATCTAACACAAAATTACAAATTGTTTGCAAAATTATCAGTTACTTTAACTATTGGTTTTCTGTTGAGATCTCAATTGAAAAGTCATAAATTGATGTTAATAAACTTTCTGAAATATAACTCCGTTTTGCATTTTAATATACATTGAAATTTTTCTTTAAAAACAAACCACAAAAACAAAAACATGTCCAACCAAAATATCGAAAATACATTAAATAAACTAAATAGTGATGTCCATTTCCATTACAGAATTAGCTTGTTTAGCCGACAATATCGATAAAACGCATTCAGGCTTAACCGCGGACGTTCTCGCATCGTGCGTTTAGATTAGTTTTTTTTAGATTAGAATTGATAGACAGGTTTTATCGTGTCATAACATAACACTATATTGTAATAACAAAGGGACTGTGTCCAACTCTATCTAAATAAACAAGCTTCTGCCTGCAATTTCATTCGCGTGGAGGTAGTAAGACAATATACTTTTTAAAAAAAACACATTTTTATAGAACTCCCTCGGCCGCCGAAGCACAGCGTCCGAGCCCGCGCTTTTACTTCATTTTTGCTTGGCTTTCTTTTACTTTTTGTTTGGCTCATGAGGGCCGCAGTGTGATTTTAAATAACCTTTATCAAGAATTGGGCTGTCAATTGCAAAAAAAAAATATTATGAAAACCCTGGACATTCCAGTTATAAGCGCTTTCAAATAAAACATTTTTTTTAACATTATTATATTAGTATACGTTACACATAAACGGCTAGTGGTCTATTCCAGTACTTCCCATGAATACCTTAATCCAAAACATAATTTAAATGTAGGTAAATAAACGTAAACAGATAAACAAAATGTAACCCTCAGCACAGCTACGTACTAAGAAAATTAATATCACTTTGACCTTTTGAATTTTCTTAGGTAGTCAAAAAACCTCATTACATAAACATAAAATGTTCACACACTTACATCTAAATCCAACGAACTCAGTACGACGTCGTCAACGTGAAACGCGGGGATGGGAACGCAACAGCAGCGCGACTTTGCATCGTCCGACACTACAGCGCTCGGACATACCTTTACACTAGTACTATTTTCCGAACCACCTGTCAAACCTTTTATAATACAAGTCCGCTTGCTTTCTCTATATCTGGGCCTAGACACATAACATAACGCCTGTGACTTGAAAGGGTAAGGCAGAGGTATACCTATACCACACCTATATTTCGCCAGTTATGTTTGAGTCCCATGTAATAGGCGGCGAGTCTAAGCACGCTTTACACAAAAATCCTCCTTTCTCTTTTAAACCGAAAAGAAAAGATGAGTCAGAAAAAGGGTTCTGGAAATGTATGTCATCAAAACAAACCCTCTTTTCCACTTTCCCTGTACCACCACATCCAATTAAAGGCTAGTCTCCCCTTAAAACGGAACAGAAAAAACAAAAAATAATAAGACGATTAAATATCCCAAGTCCTAAGTAAACATAAGGCTACTCGTTGAGATTTCAGCTTAGGCAGCGTCTAGGGACAATCGTCACTAATTAAATTTCGTTTACTGTAGAATTTTTTGTCTAAAATAATTATATTATGTAAAGTTGTGTTTATTTTGCGTAAGAACCTTTAAAATTCACGGCAGTAATTAATATAACAAAGTTAAAAGGAAAACTATCGCAGCTTAGTAGGCTTTACAAAAGTGGACCAACTTACATTTGCAGTTGGAATGTATGGGAGAAAATGTTTTTCAACTACAATATTAAGTTTGTTCTTGAGATAAATTATTCCGACTACGGAAAATCATTGTGCGTGGTCCGACAAAAACAGTTTTTTTTATAGGATTTCACGAAAACCTTGTCGGTTTCAATCTTGTTTTTGTCAGACATAAAAATACCAGATCACTCAGAAAGTATTGCGAAAAAAAGTTTTTATGTATGAGAGACTGGCCAGTTATAGTCTATTTTTAAAATATGATTATTTGCTACTAAAAGTGAGAGTAGTGGTGACCCAGTGAGCAGTGGTGGCCCAGTGGTAACGGCCGCGACTTACGAGTTGTGGGTCGTAGGTTCGAACCCAGACAGGCGCTTACTTTGTGTAAATTATTTCATCACCACTGCTCTCAAAACGGTGAACGAAAACATCGTAAGGAAACCGGCATGTCTTAGAACCAAAAATCTGACATCTACCAACCCGCACTGGGCCCGCGTGGTGGATTACGGCCCACTCCCTCTCACAGAGAGGAGGTCTGTGTCCCAGCAGTGGAAACATAATATGCTTATTATGTTACTAAAAACAGTTACGTAGCAATTTCAAAATTTTCCTCCACATTGTTTGCGAGCTAATTTAAATTAGCATGTCTCATTAAATAATGAATCTGCGCCGGGAACATTTTCGCGCTATGATTTTTTTACGATTTCAAGTGTCGCCTGAAACCGGACGAATCGTACGGACTTCAAATGGCATTCATAGATGTAGGCCCTTCTAAGATAACCGTTGGCTTCTAAGGCATTGGTATAACGAATTCAAGCGCGGTCCACTAACTTATCGGGATGAAAAATGAAGTGGTCTCCCTTTGACGGATGTTACAGAAGAAAACGTGCTAGCAGTGAAAAATTTAAATATCAAGAGATTCAGCACATACTGTAGGTTGGATCGGGAAGCCTCCACGAAATTCTACTCTTGCATCTTCACGTGACGAGGATAGTTTCACGCAGGGTGCCGAACCACCTAACCGATACTCAGAAGCAGCCCGGTTGGAATGGTGCCATAAACAAATATGAAGCAGCCGCGTGTCGGCGTGTTTACGACATCATTACAGGTGATGAGTCCTGGATTTATCACTACGATCCAGAAATGAAGCGCCAGTCGATGGTTTGGGTGTTTCAAAACGAATCAACGCCTACCAAAGTGAAGCGATCTAGAAGCGGGGGGAAGAATTGATCGCGTCAATTTTTCAATTTGACTGGCTACATGGTGACAATTCCTTTACGGAACCAAAGAAGCATCAACACTGAATGGTATACTACCAAATAATTTGCAGAAGTTTTATCTGTTGTGAGCAACAAGAGACCAAACACAGGGCTCTTACAAACGCGGGCTACTGCTACACGACGCACACGCGCCTTCGCACACTGCTCTCAAAACGAGGGACTTCGAACTCCTGGGTCACCCTCCTTCCAGCCCTGATCTAACACCGTATGACTTCTTTTTATCCCCGAAAATAAAAATTAGGTGACGAAAATTGTATCCCTTTGAGCAGATTTTCTGCTCAAAGGGATACAATTTTCGTCGCCGGAAGATGCAGTGTCAGCGTTCGAGCAGGCTGTAAACAAGGTGTCTACGGCGGACTGCAAAAAGTGTTTCGAAAACTGATTTAGACTTTGTCTAAAGGCTAGTAAAGAGTACTTTGAAAAATATTTAATTAAACACATATACCTATTAATTTTTATATTCGCAAAACTTTCTGATTGTCCCACGTATAATCAAACATATAATAATCTCATATTTCGACAGGAATTAGATGTCAAGGTATGGCTGTTGGGATAATTTATCCCAAGAAAAAACTCAACATTGTAATTGAAAAACACGTTCCATACATCGGATATACGTCAAGGTATATTCTCCAACTGCAAATGTGAGTTTATAATAGCAAAAAAATAAAATTTTATGTGATAAAATTACAAATTATCAATTTTCGGACATTTTCCTTTACTGTGTTACTTTATGCTGTGGGACTTTGCTTCTTGACAAATTTCAAAATTCTGGGTCCAAGGGAAGTACCCTAATAATAGGTTTTGATTTTTTAACTAGCATCCAAATAACATATATCGCTTATACCGCCGTATTTATTAAATGCGTTGACTAAGAAGCTTGATTTTTTTTGGGATCCAAAAGACCGTAGAGGTATGCGATATTCATTTTAACTTGATACCTCCACGCGTTCCTGACAAAAAGGGTATTTATTGATAGACTGACAGACAGACAGACGGACCGACAGACTGACAACGAAGTATAAGAGTTCTATTTGGGTTTTTCATTTGAGGTACGGAACCCTAAAATGGGTTTACATTGATAAAATTTAAAATTACAAAATATGTTTAAATTGCCCTTTCATGTTATTTTAATGTCCGAGATACTACCGACGATCCTACCTCAAACATACAATAAGCGTTATCCATTCTCGCTGATAAGATTCCAATACACAGAAAAGTAAAATAAAACCACCAATAAAATTTTGCGCCCACAGCCATGACCCCGATTGCAGTCAACCTGCATTCGGGCATTTTTATATAAAATACGCATACGCCAATGCAAGCCGCACCTTTGGCGGTAGTAATTAAACCGCGTGGGAATTATTGGCCTTTCCAGTGACCAGATAGTTGCGGTTTGTGTGACGCTTACAGGTATCGAAGTTCTGTTTTAAACACGTCATAAAAACACGTTGTGCTTTATTTTCACTTATTTTTCATGCTAACAGACGCATGCGGCAAAAATTGAAGCTCATGGGGATACACAGCTTATCACACCAAATTAAAAAAAACATCGTGAGGAAACCTGGACTTAATGTTGATATAAGTTTGAAATTGCAATCGAATTTTGTCTTGAGCAAGCGTGCTGATCAATGCTCATGCCTTCTCTGAATGCGAAGAGAAGAGTCTTGCAGTGGAACAATTATAGGCTTGTATTTTTTACCTTGATCTTATATTATGCAATGGTGTCTTCCCAGAATGCATCCGATTCTAGGCCTATTCATCACAGCTCACAAGTTGATTGGTGTCAGCAGATTGGCATTCAGACGAACGATTATAGAAAGTGTCCTAAATTGTATGACCACATTATAACAAAAGACATGTTGCAAACAAAGACTGTAGCTAGCAGAAACTTGAAGAAGAAAACAAACTTCTACACATCTTTTATCCAAATGAAACAGCTAAATAGCGTATTACTCAAGCTTCAACTGCAAAGCAGATACTTCACCGTATCATTTCATTTTAAAAAGAATTTAATACCTTCTGAAACTGTTAGCGAATTTGAATAATGTTTTTCTTGAAAATAATCACAAGTTGGCAGTTTCTGCCATTTGTGGCGCTGAAGAAAAGCGCTTTATAGTGAAACGGGTTTAAAACAGTTTCTTTTTTTTTGTTAAAAATTTAAAATGCAAACCTTTATTTAAGTTGCATTCTTTGGAGGAGTTTTATGCAAATGGCGAAGTATGTGATAAGTGGACGGGTTTCGGAGACAAATAATACCTAGGTTTTTAAGTTGTGAAGTAAATTCGTGGTTCAAAAATTAACTTGGATGTGAAAATTTTGGGTTTCTTAACTGTTTTCCGTAAACGCTATGATTTTTTGTACTAATAATCTTAAGAAAGTAGTAAACTTTCTTGTTATGAACTTTTATTTAGTTAAGATACATAAAGTTACTTTGCTTGTTCAAAATTAGAAAAATCTGCCAAAACGGGAAACAATTAGGAAAACCTAAGGGAAAAACTGAAACATATGAAACTAGCTTTTGTTTGAGACTAGAAAAGAAAAGTAGCCAATTTTCATTTAAATCCGTTGAGCCGTTTTGACATGAAAGCTTAACAAACAAAATAACTTACATTCGCATTTATATTAGTTAGGACTGTGGCGGCATCTATACATGCGTACTACGCATCATTCTTACGTCACGCGAAATCATGCATCACGCAAGCAGAGTTTACCGAGGAACTAGCATAAATCAATCGTCGGGCAGTTGCCCATCAGACACAACACCCGTCTGGTCGGAGGATCCTCTTTTTTCTATGGAAGTAAACTTTCTGTCATACCTCTATAAAAACCTACAAAATCTAGCATGCTCCAATGTCGCAAGTTCTTTTATTAAAAGTCCAGGTTTATAATGTCGAGATATTTGTCCAGGGTTATTGCTCACCGGTGTATTAGTGTGGTGATCTGTGCTCGTATTTTGGCTCTGCAGTGGGATAATACCTAACAGGCTGTTGTTTTTATATAGCATAAGCATAATTAGCATAAAACGACCTCACTGCTATGACACAGGCTTCCTCTCTGTGAGAGGGAGAGGATCTTTTGAATTCGAATACGATTTTTTTATCTAGAACATGAAATAAATTGTCCGCCTGGGTTTAAGCCCCCACGACACGTATTACAAGCCTGTCTAATACCTGCACGGACCCGCCAGACTATTATGTAAAAATGTCACCTTTAAAACTAGGGTGAAATGAGCCTGAAGTAAGTTGTCAATATAGTGTCAATCCCCCTAGCATCTTGGAGTACTGCTGGCCCAGTGGTATCGGCCCCGACTTACGAGTCATTCATGGGCTCGAACCCAGATAGGCGCTTTACTTTGTATTACTAGTTCATAACCGCTGCTCTCAAAACATTTTATTTTTACAGAATAGCTTAAATTGCATTTAAGTTCTAAGAAGCTCTAAATCTTCTCCTACGCGTTCCTATGTCTTACTTACGTTGTAATGTTGAAACGTAACAACCATCCTCTGTCTTCGCGGGTCCCAGACCAAATTAATGCGCACCCCTTTAGGTCTATTGTAGCGACACTAAAATTTAACCTAAATGCGTCACAAATCTTTGTGCGCCCCAAATTGTGTCTTTAATACATTTCGGTAACTACGTGTTAATTCAACTGTCAAATCAAATCAAAAGTCATTTATTCAAATTAGGCTGAGAATCAGCACTTTTCGAACGTCAAAATTACATAAGACAGTCCACCAAAATGCCCGTCCTTTAGCTGGGAAGAAGAACTGGCGCAACAAACTCCCCAGCAATACAGCTGTCTATTCAGTTAGAGAAAACTTGAATCTATACAATAACAGGTATACAAAGAAATAAAGATTTCCAGACATAGAACATCATATTAAATTACCTGCCATATATTAGCTAGCCCCGCTAATATACCCAAAAAGGAAAACAAAAAAAAAAAAAAAAAAAAAACATGACATTACAAAAAAGCCTCCAGGTATAAATGGCGTGACAGCTCACATAATTATGAAAATACTGGATTAATTGTTTAGTACACACAAATGCTAAACTAGGAGGACATTACCAGAACAATTACTATTACAATAACAAAACCATAGACAGCAAGACGACCACACAAGAGTCACCACAAGCAGCACCCGTTCACGAGCATAACGCAAAGATCAGTCATTACTCCCCTCGCCATATTTGAGGTAAGGAGGCAACCCGACCCCAGACGCTACCAGAAGCAGTGACATTTATGGGAGCATGACGAACTTGCTGCCGGCTGCTCAGGCAAGAATAATTTTTGATCAATTGTCAAGATCGCTAGCTAACCACATATTGCAATACAGCTCATTCAAAAAACGTTGTAATGAGTAGATCATGTCAATAATAAATAAAGAAAACTGAAAATAATTGACTTATATAGTCAAATAAAACAAATCTATGAACTCATATACCCTGTCAGTAGGTAGGCTGATTCTGGAGAACGAACATAAACATTGTCTTGAGTTAATCACAGTGACCAACTATTCTTATCGTTTAAGTAGTCGTTAATGGATTATTATGCCTTTGAACAAAGTTTGGATTTTACTTGAACTTTAAACGCATTAAAAGGCAAATCTAGCAAAGAAGAGGGTAGCTTGTTATAAAAGGTTATACCAAGCCCAACAAATGAGTTATGAACCTTATTAGAGTTATGTTATGTGGTTATATGGCCAAGTTTATAATAAAATTTGTTCTGTGCATATTAATGACGGAGCAGTGGTCGCCAATAATGGCCCAGATTTATTACTTCTAAAGTCGTGGGATCGAACCCAGATAAGCATACACTAAACTTTGTGTATTATTTTATCACATACATAAACTCACGCCTTCTTCCAATGTGGGAAAGGTAGAAACCTTCCTTCTTCATACTTACGTACTCCTTTTGCTTTTGTATTTCATCACCTCTGTTGTAAAACTGTGAAGGGAAGCTTTATTAACAAGTAACAAGTTTTATGTGACCTATTCCTGCTGAGTCTTAGATGATGATAATGTGTTCACAATAAAATGGGGCTCACGGTGATTAATCATTCTGCCTTTGTAAGGGTTGGCTTCCAGTCTTACCAGATGTAGCTAAATATCAGTATTTTGGGCTTCGATCTACCCGTAACGACTGTCAAAGATCTACGAATGACAGCCGGCTTAACGTGCTTTCCGCGGCATGGAGGGGTCTTGACATGTGCTGGATTTTCACCCATTCACGAACGGACTGCGGTTAGCGTAGCTTAACCTTCGAACGACTCGTCATGCCGTCACGGGAGGCTCACGCTTATAATGATAATAAAGTTTTATTATAAGGTTTTTCATCTATGGTTTTAATTCTTGGCTTCTCACCAGGCCAGTTAAACGCTTGATTTGTTGAACTATTTCCCTGCTTGCATCTTCCCTTTTATCACTTTCCTAGAGACAGTAATAATTACAAATTCTCAACTCACTTACTCAACGTTCTTCAAATACGAACGTTATTAAACATTTAAATTAAGCAGCTTTTACATCAAAGCTAATACATCCTAGAAAACTAAAATTCTACGAAACACACTCAAGTTTTAACTACTAAAAGTCTTTGCAAAGTAAAGTAGGTGCAGAATTATTTCGGATTACCTAGTGTCCCCGCATTTCACATAGAGTCAGCGCTTTCAATTTATTTTTCATCATAGTTTATTGCCAGCAGTGTTGAATTTTATAAAAATGTTTAATTTTCGGATGTCCAACGTTGTTGATCCTATTAGAAGAAATTTATTTTGGTTTGAGTATTCATTGAGATTGATTTGTTTTATCAATTCGAATCATACAAACCATTGTAGTTGAATGGCATTTCAATTACTATCACGGGGAATGGTCAAAGAAGAAATTGTGTCAAGCAGCACCTTTGAAAAATTTAATTTAACTCATTAAATGTCGGTCCAGTAGATTACATCCACATTTAGATAATTACATTGATAAATTAAACCTTATTTTACGTGCTAAGTATTTTACGCCGCATAATGAAATAGCCAGAAATTGCAAGCATTCTTGCCAACACCAGCTTTATGAAACTTACCTAGGACAACAATAAGACATTTTTCTTGACTCCAAGACGACTCCGGAAGAATTACGCAATTAAATAAATCATCCTTTCTTTTCTCAGAAACTTGACGTACAAAAGTGGAAGCTAGTAGCGTTGCTATTATTTTCACTGCAAAGCAGTGAGAAAACTTGAAACATTCACAAAATTACGGTAGTTTTTATTTACCGTTTCCTTAGAGCCTTGGGGAGTCTTAAGCGCTGTTCGTTTGTGGTTTCGGAAACAATTTACTACGAACTATAGTTGGTTAGTATGTGTGGGGTGTGAGTGGGTGATAATTTTGTGATGATGGTACATTACGTGAAAATTATGTTAATTTTTTGGAGGTATAGGTAGGGCCTGGGTAGAGGTAAATGGTAACTACACCACTCCCTGTCACCGTTTTTAGGGTTCCGTGGTCAACATAGTGTTAGGTTTTGAAATAATATAATAAATAGTTAAATTGTCTTAGTCGACCATTGAGATATATTATTTTTTATACTGGCAACACTTGTATGGAACGAATGACAGTTCTGGGATGACGGTTGATAACACGGGGCTGCACTCGGCCTCATCGGCAGCATCGAATACCGACGGATTACGTGTGGTCATCAATATACATGTGATGTTCATGTGAGTTTTTTTATGTAGATTATTCGATTGGAGGCATTAAATAATATTGTTATCTACCCAAGGAGTTGTATTACAATATTTTAGAGTTTCGCCACATCCATCTGCCCGTCCGTCCGTCCGTCTGTCCGCAGCTTAGCTCAGAGACTCTTAGTACTAGAAAACTGTAATTGAGCATAGGTATACATATTAGTCACGCCGACAAAGTGGTGAAATAAAATATCGATTATCAAAATATGTTTATTTTTAGAGTACTTCCCTTACACTTAAAGTGGGGATTAATAATTTTTTCTCGACTATCCCATGGTGTGGGGTGCCGTTGGAAATGTTGTTAAAAAATGGTTGCTTGCCAGCTAAATGGTTGCTTTTGGTTAAGTAAAAGATTTCATGGGCAGCAGTGTATAGCTTCACTGCAGGTTTTGCCAGTTAACGAGTAATAGTCGATCAACTTACATTTGTATATGGAATATATGTTAGGACATGTTTTTCAGCAAATATATTAAGTTTGTTCTTGGGACATCCAACTACGGAATCTTTCATTGTGCGTGGTTCAACATGCACCTGCCTTTTTTAACTGTTCAGTATCAAGGTAATACTAAACAGTAATCTTTTTGGACTGTGGTTTTTGTTGGGGTGTTCAAGTCTCAAATAGCATTTAAGGACTACACACCCAAAGGTGCGAAAAGCTATCTCTCGTAAAGATAAGGATCACGTTCCATCAGACGAGAGCGTGTTGCAGAATGAGGTGATGTGCAGGCACAGCTCGTAATAAAAAAAACTAAAAAAATTATAGCAATGGGTGTTATTATTAAAAGTCTGCTGTCCCACTGCAGGTCAAAGGCCTCGGTCTTTCCACTTCTCTCTGTTTAAAGCTGCTGAGAACCAGTTCTTGTTGAAGGAGTCCAGCTCATCCCGTCTCCGTCTGCCTCTACTGCGATGTTGCTTGCCATTAAGAGGGACTTATTGGGTCTTAAGTTTGGCCCAGATGTGTCCAGCCCAATTCCATTTTAGCGTGGCAGCTTTCCAAGTGATACCAGTTATCTTTGTGATGGAATGGATGGCCATATTCCTAACCCGGTCTGTTAGTTTGATACCCAGAATAATCCCTTCCATAGCTGTCTGATCAACCTTCGAGCGTGGACCTCTGTTGAATTGTCAAATACCATGTTTAACCACTCTATGTGAGGATGGGAAGTATGCACACTTCAATGAGTCTTCCCTTAAGCGACAAATAAACTTTCATGGCCTAATACCTCTTCCAGACATTTTCGGTTCGTCTTGCGACTTCATTGTTTTGTCTTGAATGGAATGAAACTAGTTGCGTAAGTTAGAGATATTCATAAACGTATTCAACCTCCCCACCTAACAGAGATCTTGCGAAGCAGGCTGTACGTCATCTATGTAAAAAAAAAAGAGAAGATGGTAAAGAAAGTGTGACAGGCTTGTTAAAGAAAGTCAATGATAAAATCAAAACTAATTAAATTGGTATGAAAAATAATCCCATTAAAATAGGACTAATAAGTAGTAGTCTACTAAACAAAACATATTATTACTATAACGTTAAAATGAAAATGGATGATGAGCTGTAAAAACTTGAGAAGATACTTGAAAATGACAATGCGTGGCTGCACCTGGCGTTGTGTAATAAATATCCTATTGAAGATACGTTGTAATATATATTCTCGTAAGTAGAGCTCAACCAAGCTCTTCAGAGGCTTCTAAAGTATGCACAACACGTCCGCAGTATGACTTGAAATGGTGCCAAAAAATCTCGTGGCCAGCATTTAGAATTTTATTCAACCATGAAGTACTTACGTATGTTGTTGGTACTCTTTTCTGTTATGCTACTAAGGTTAAATTTGAAAATACGATTCGGATGAATCAGCATAATTGACTGGATCATCGGTCCATCTAGCTGGTTTCTGTTTCTACAATGGGCTATTTTAAAAGATTGGCTGGGACAGACTAGATGCGGAAGGCAGTAGTGGACTGCGATAGGATGAGTTGATTCAATGATTTGAAATAATCACAAGCAGAACACATTTAATGTCATCCGTCGTATCCCTAGGAGGACATTATATAGTAACCTCATTGGTGATGTTATTCAGAAAGGTCAGGTGTGTAGTACTCGTAGCGTGTATTACCAGAAGTATGAACGTAAACGAGTGAGTTTATATATGTATGCATATGCATGTAAGTTCTCGATGTCATATATTTTCTACTTCGTCGCGGTCGTGTCGATGGCACAACAGAGTGTTAGATTTTGGTGGCTCAAAACTTCGCTGCTTTCACGGCATCTGTCGTGGCCGCGCAAAGTTCGCTGTGGCTGCATTTTTTGGGGCACACAGCGCAGGGTAGGAGGTGAGACAAAGTTTGCGCCACTGCTGCAAATTCACACCCAGCATGTATGTATATGTAAGTAAGTTCTCGATGTCATATATTTTCTTCTACGTCGTGTCGATAGCACAACAGTGTGTTAGAAACACACTCACACACACAGAAAGGACACTTCTGGGACACAGGTCTCCTCTCGAGCAGAGGGAGCCGTAATCTACCACGCGGGCTCAGTGCGGGTTGGTTCGTATTTGGGTTCTAGGACATGCCGGTTGCCTCAGGATGTTTTTTTTTCACCTTCACCGTCTGAGAGCAGTGTTTTGTGAAATAAAGTACACAAAGTAAAGCGCCTGTCTAGGTTCAAACCAACGACCTACAAGTTGACGCGGCCATTGTCACTGGGCCACCACTGCTCTATAGCAAACTACGACATTTAAATAATGAACTTGACTTCTTAAGTTTCCATTTCAGAAAATAGACCGATTAATCGCTAAAGGCTGTAAGCTATTCCCTTGGTATATATACAAATACGAGGTCGCGTTCTTACAACAGAACTTGAACGAGGCATACTTCTGTGCGCTCAATTTTATTGCTTTGCAGACTTGCCTTACCTGGTTTTTTATTTATACAAAAAAGTGTGCGGTCAGGGGCACCCCGTCTGGAACGTAGTTCCTTAAGTGATCCTCGTACGCATACCTACATTCGTATAAAATAGAAAGAGAGCGAGAAGAAGTCGCATTGAGGGAGCATAAAGCTTTTTTCTTACGTGACGATTTCTTAGTTAAGTTAACGTTCTTTGCAATTTGCAGGTCAGCGTCAGGTTGTATTTTGAACAAAATATGATTCGCGGCCGTACCAAGTATGTATTTACTGAATTATAATCATAAAAATCATCAATACAACCCTCTAATTTTAAGTTGATTAAGAGATTTAGTGTCTCTCACACTAAATCTCGCCTATTCTTTATTTTTTAATTTCTGTTACGTCTACGGTGCTTGCATGCGCATAATTTTTTTGTTATAACTTCAGAATTTTATAAATAAATAATTGTTATGGTAGGTAGGTACTGCTTATCTCTCAAGCAAAAATTAGAATGTAAACAAAGAAACAAAAATGAAAAAAGTTAATTAGAAATACGAGTACGATAACAAACTGCCGTAAGCACTTTCTTTAAGTCGTAAGAAAAACACAAATTTACTTTATTAACAACTTCGTTAGCATTCAATTCACGTGTTTTTTCTGAGATTTTGCTTTTTAATGGACCGTTATGAAGCCGTTGGAATAATATTTTAATCCTTCCGTATCTTCAGATTGCATCATAATATTTTGGTCCTTCATTGTTTTATAAATCTTTGCCTTGTGTGTGCTGGGGAAAACGATGTTGATAAGTAAAAGATGGTGGATCTATGACTTAGTACAGAAACATAATTTCCTTACACTTTCCACAACAATCCGAGGATTCTGAAGGAAATTCATAATCCTTTGCTACATAGGTTTGAATTATTCGTCTGCACAACACTGTAAATAACGCAATGAACGTGGCTGAACTGTCAAAATGCGATGAATTGCGATTTTATGTGTGTTACTTACGCATATACCGAAACCGGAACGAAACGTGAACACTGACAGTAGGTCTGCTCCACAAATTCAATATCGCACAGCGCGCTATGGAGCGGGCTATGCTCAGGGTTTCTTTGAAGTTTAAAATCAGAAATGAAAGTATCCGGAAAAGAACCGGAGTTACCGACATAGCTCGCAGAGTAAGCAAACTGAAGTGGCAGCAGGCTTGCCATGTTTGTCGAAGGATCAATGGACGGAGGAGCAGACAAGTCCTGGAGTGGAGACCGCGTATCGGCAAGCGAAGCGTGGGTCTCCACCCAGCTAGTCGGACCGACGACCTTAAGAAAGTAGCTGGGAAAGACTGGATTCGGAACACGGAGGACAGGGTGTTGTGGTGCAGCCTGTGAGACTATGCCCAGCAGTGGACTGCGTAAGGCTGAGTTGATTGATTGAGAAAATTACCCCGCTGGTCGCAACGTTCCGATTCGATGGACTCATTCTACATCTGAAGGAGGTTTTCAAATGTAGAATTATGATGATCTTTAACTCCGATTTTTAAAAGTCAAGGTAATCCACAAGATCAACGACCACCTCTATTTAGCTAAAATTTCTTTAAGTATTGGTTGAGGCTTATGGCATCTAGCCTACGCCACTAATTATATCAAAGCCCGTCTTCTCATTTGAAGCTAGCATTTAGACTACAGGCTCCATAGCCTGCTTGTTATTCAGAGAGAAAAATACATCCTTCAAAAGTAATGACAGTTTTCTCTAGTGAGTTTTTCCATCTAAACTTAATATTATAAAGAGAAAAGATTGGATTTTTTGCTGTTACGTTCGTTTGTAACGCTTTCACGCTAAAACGGCTGAACGGATTGAAACTCAAACTCAAATCATTTATTTCAATTAAACCATTTACAGGCACTTTTGAATTGTCAAGGATTCGGTCACTCAGAAATATACAGCTAGTTGCCCATTCCAAAGCGCAGTAGGTAACTATGGAAATGAACGGGCAAGAAACTCCATGGACACTCTTTTAAATAATATTTTGTAACATATATCTTAGTTACATTGATTAATGTTGACACTATAAATGAGAACGATGTACAAAACCGTACACGTTAAAAGCGTCCAGAGTGCAGCGAAACATAATTAGAAACAATCCAAAAAAATAATTATTAAAATAAGCCGTGGCAGCTAAGAGATGACCAGTCCCAACTGACGGCGCCCGTTCACGAACATGACGCATGGATCAGCACCATTCAGCTCAACCATTTTGAAGGGTAGGTCCCTTCAAAATGGTTGAGCTGAATAATGCAATGATCCGACACACGCGCCACCGTCAGCGAGACATTTGAGTGAGCATGACATACTATCAGCCGCCAGGCCACATTCAAGTCAATCTATGACATTACCCGGTAAATGGTAGCTCTATAGTACAAAGTACTCACATCTGTGCAATGCATCTATATAATAAAAAGGAGATTGAGTTTATAAAATGCAAATATATTCTTACAATCTTCAGCAGCTTCAACAGTATTTCAAATGTTAATTAATTAGTTGTGGTGTGGAGCAGGACCAGCAGAATTCGAAATCGGGATCGAGAATTATGCCACGAGTAAAACCGCGGGGCGCAGCTTTCTTCGATAAAGTATATTATATCCGGTAGTAATTTAATAGAATAATAATCTTTATCAAAGATAGAAATCTATCCTCAAACAACTACGCATAGCAGATAGACCGTTCACAATCTGTTATCAAAGAATTCTTGGTTTGACTTTGGCCACATTGTCCGTATGGAACCAGATAATCTTGAAAAGTTCGCTATGAGCAAGGTAGAAGCAAAAAGACCTCGTGACGATCACCTGACCGCTGGTTAGTCCAAGTAGCCATCACTGGACCCTCTGTTACAACCACCCTGAGAGAAGGCTAGAACCAAACGAAGTCGAAGAACATCATTTATACCATCACGAAATACGTGACCATGAAGATAGTTTTCACTGGAAAACCTTTTATCATTTTTGAAGGACTTATTTTCCCATACGCAGAAAAAATATATAGCAGTGATACACAATATTCTCCTACTGAAGACATCAACGCCGCGTCCAATCAGCTTAGAAGCTTAGTATAAATAAATACGAATAACAAATTATTAAGGAGTTCTATGAATAACAATGATCTACACAACTATACATCATAATGTGAGCAGGCTGATGACGCAGTAAGTTAAGATATAGCGCGGTTTTTGGAAACATACGGGTCAGTACTACGGGCGAGGATGATACGGTTGGTAACAGATTCTGCTCTTTTAAGCAACTCAATCGGAAGAAGTTAAAGTTGTAAAGAATCGCAAATTTTTTACAATACTTACTGTTGTGAAAACAGTGCAACTGTTTTTATAGAGGTAACTTATTTCATGTATTTAAAGTAGATAAAGCAATATTATGTTTCGTTCAAGAAAATCATTCGTAGCTATTGCAGAGAAATGGCAGAAGAGCCGTCAATTGCTGCTGTTAGTATCATGTTCGATAGATGTGAATGTTGTTTTATTTCTAAAGCCATTATTTCGGCATCACAGTAGGACGTGTGGTCAAAAGATACCACATTTGAAAAACGATTAGACCTTCATACGAATACACTTCATTGTAGACGGCAAATTTGATAGAACCACACGGGAAATCTGCATCTCCAAAAAAAACGCAGCGTTCCCGCTCGATCTTTCCCTGCCCTACATCAAACCCATACTTGATCCAGATATCTCTAATCGCCGTTGGCCATCAATGTAACTAATTGGGCATATAATTTATGCGGCGGTCACTTTGACTAATGAGAACGGTTTACGCAAACCATATGCTTGAGGCCAATGCTGAGATCAGCAGATTATAGGACGAATCGGCGAAATGAGCGGGTTTCGAGTTGTCGATGATTTGTCGATGTTTTGATGGCACATCACTAATGTTTGTTTGTTGAGTGTTTGTGAATGATGTTGGATCTCGTCTATTGAAGGGGTCGATTTTCGATGGAGCAATTAGTGAACAATGTAGTGATAATCGTTGAATTAATTTCAATATTAGGCACCGCTTCTTGTTACTAGAAGCCGTTTGCATGTAAGTGCTGAATGGTTTTCACGATTATATTTAGTGTCGTTTCGAGTGTATTTATTTTTGTTTTCTTATGAAAATCGTTGATTCAAACGACATTTGTCGGGTTAGGTCTGATTTCACTCATGAAACTGAACGCGAACAGTATATAAACTAAGTTTAAGAGCTGTCAGTGTCATTATTTTCTATTCAAGAGATGTCAGTGTCAATCACTGACAGCTCTTCAACGCATTTAAATGTGCTGATCGCGTCAAATTTCATTGGTGAAATCTCCGGTTAATCTTATTCTGTAAACGGGAAGAAAAATTCTAATTTAAATTTTAAATTCCCTAAGTTTTTAACATTTCTTAACATACATACATACATAAACTCATGCCTTCTACTCATGGGGGTAGGCAGAAACCACAGAATGCCACCTCCTACGATCCTTACATACTTCTTTTGCCTCGTTTACGTTCATTCATCTGGTCATACAAGAGCGCCGGTAGCGAGTACTACGCACCTGACCTTTCTGAAGAACATCACCAATAAGGTCACTATATGTCTTCCTAGGGCGTCCCCTCCGGTTTCCACTCACATCTGCCTTGTAAATACCATCTACGCATACTCTTTTAATTTTTTGTCACTACATCTTCTTTTAAACCACAGCGTTGCCTTATCACATCATTCCTCAGCCTATCATTCAAAGTCACATCACACATGCTCCACAAGTGTGAGTGTGAGTGAATGCTGGATATAAAGTGAATGGTGTTACACATGCAATTGTGACCAACCAGTTGATGTCCAAGAAGGCACGACTGGCTGTTCACAATAGTGTGCAGGTGCCTACGCTACGCGAAAGCAGAATAAATGCTGTGGAAATGCGTTCCTTGCGGATTTCTTAGCAACAGCGGAATTTCCCACAAGAACATAAACCGAACGTGTTTTCAAGCGCGCCTAATTGAAAGCAAACTCAGACAACAGAATCTAAAAGGATTGCCAGTTTAACAGGGCATACAACTTTGAAGTACTGAGAATTAACAACCGGCAATAAAGTTAAACTGGAATCTTTGTTAATTAATTGCTTGTTTTAAACATACTTTTAAAAGATATAGGGATATGTACGTTACGGAAGTAACATACATCAAATCAGGACAGCTTAATTGTCAAGAAACTTGACCCGTTTAACTTCACGTTAAAAATAGATCCATCAATTCACGCCTTCTTCCCATGGAGGTGGGCAGAAACGACAGAACGCCACCTGCTACGATCCTTACATACTCCTTTTGTTTCGAGTACTACGCACCTGACCTTTATGAAGAACATCACCAAAAAGGCTACTATAATTTTGTCCATTCTCCGAAAGGTGAACAGACGGTTTAGGTCCCATCTAATAGTGGTTACGAGATTTTGAAGTTGACCAGGTCCGGAATCCTCATCGGAAGCCCATTAATGTGTACAAAATTGTTATCAATCTGAAAACTGACAACGTTGCACAGCTTTACCTTCCACATAAATAAACCTCGACATTTCCTATAGATGCCTTTAAGGCAAAGATACTACTGCGAGTAGCAGTAGGTACTAGCAGTCGATACAAAGTCTTTACCAACACACATACTTGGTTCAAACATTTGACAGACTTATAGATTTCCAACACGTACCATTTAATTGGGTAATTGGGATAGGAGCATTAGGATATCATCAACATCCAAATATATATCCGCAGGCGCGATTCTTTAAGGGAACTCTTTAAAGATTTTAACATCATGACCGTACCTTGTCAATATATATATGAAAACATCATGTACGTAAGGAAAAACTTAAATATTTTCAGTTAAAAGAGGTGAAAGACACAACTATGGGACTAGAAATAGGTACCAATTGGTTCAACCGGGTTTCAAGCTGGCTAAAGTAGATTCATCCTCCATGGGGTACTGTTTAAAATGTTTTAATAAAATACCTCCCCACATACTCCAACTGAATTTCAAAACTTGTATCAAACGCACACTATGCAGCCAAGCATATTATAAGTTGGAGGATTACATATCTGACCAAAATGCTTGGCTCAACGCTGGTTCTGCTCCACAAGGGCGCCTAAACAATTGATTAGCATTCGGAAATATTGTTGGAGCTGCTGAAGATTGTAAAAACCATCTTTGCACTGTATAAATTCAATCTCTTAGTATTTTATAATTGCAAAGCACACGTGTGAGCACTATGTAGTAGCTACCCTATACTGGGCACGTCTGTCATTGACTTGAATGTGCCCTGGCGGCTGAGAGTATGTCACGCTCACTCAAATGTCTCGCTGGTGGTGGCGTGTGTGTTGGATCATTAAGTTCCCTTCAAAATGGTTGAGCTGAATGGTGCTGATCCATACGTCATGTTCGTCAGTGGGGACTGGTCATCTCTTGGCAGCCACGGCTTATTTTGATTTTTTATGTTTTTATTACGGGTCTTTCTACATCGTTCTCACATGTATAATTTCAACAAGACTGATGTAACAATTTTTTCTGCATTCATATTATTTAAAAGAGTGTCCATGGAGTTTCTTGCCCGTTCTTCTCCGTAGGTACCTACTTTCGCTTTGGAATGGGTAACTAGCTTCATATTTCTGACTGACCGACCCCTTGACAATTCAAAGGTGCCTGTAATTGGTTTATTTGAAATAAATGCTTTGAGTTTAAATGCTTTGAGTTTGAGTTTATAGCACGTCGAGGAAATCGTCAAGAATAAGCTACGTTCATTAGGTATTAATGCACCCTGCCAGTAATAACCCGAACAATAATAACACGAAACAGCCTTTTACAACTCTCTCTAAAAGCCATAAAAAGCATAATGTAACTCCATAAAACTGAACTTCGAACGGCAAAACAAAAGAACACTATGTAAATGAGTAATTGCTTATTTAAGTCACCACGGTAAGGAGTTCCGGAGTTGTATTTTCAACAACAAACAGTAATGTATCTTGTTTACCAACTTTAAAAGTTTTCCATCGTACTGAAACCACCAGACTCTTTTACTTCTTCTAAGTTATTGACTTATTGACTTTTAAAACTAGTGCCTGTGGTAGTGCGAGTTCAATGGTTCAGATACGATAAGATTTATTTTGAAGACGAAATTTCGAGGCTTTGTTGGCGGACTGTGGGTTTCAAAGTATTTTATTGCCGATGGTACTTTTATTTTTCTAAGTGTTTATGCCACGAATATATTGACAATACAATGCGGTGATAGAAAACCTTAATGGAAAGCACGAACTATATACTTAACAGTATTCACAGACATATCTTTAGCAACATTGCACACATTCTATCTTCGAAACTCCGAAAACACAGTCTTTAGGAAACACATCTTTCACGATTGTACCTCCAAAAACAAATCATCCATCTTTTATCCGATGCACCTTATTTGACGCACTCAGTGACAACCATGCATTAATGTAAAATGCGTAATCAGCCTATTATTTTACCACTGCTCGGACACAGGCCTCCTCTCTATGAGAGGGAGTGGACGTAATCCACCACGCAGGTCTAATATGGGTTGGTGGATGTCACATGTCTTCGAAATGTTGGTTCTAAGCCATGCCGGTTTCCTCAAGATGTTTTCCTTCACCGTTTTGGGAGCAGTGGTGATGAAATAATTTACACAAAGTAAAGCGCATGTCTGGGTTCGAACCTACGACCTACAATTCGTAAGTCGCGGCCGTTAATTAAAATCTTCACACACATTCACTGACAGAAAACAGCACAGCCTAAACCGCTGTGTTTAGAATTTTGCAGAAGAGTTCCTTATACAAAAAAAGGAATTTTGAATATTCAAGTTGCAAGTTTGTATGAAAGTTCCTCATTTTAGCCGGGGGGAAATCCCAATAGCCACACGGCTTGTACTTTATGAACTATAACTCCTATAAGCATGCTAAGAAAATTACTATACTTTATATTAAAACTTATTTAATTCCGGGAAGCAATATTTTTACCCGACTAGGGCAAAGCAAAAAGGAGGGTTACGATTTTGACCAGTATGTATGTATGTATGTGTTGTAGCTAAATAAAAACAAGATGAGCTACGCCACATGATACGTATATTTTTTGTAATAAAGTTAAAAAAGATAACCAAAATATTACAGGAAAAAACACTCAGAAGAATTGCAGTATTGAACTATTTTTATATAGATTAAGCAAGAAAAATTAGTAGTACATTGTGATTAACGCAAATTGTTTTGGAAGTTAAACCTATTGATATAATAACCAATTGCAATTGTTTTTTTTTTAAAGGCCACTATACGCATAATACTATCTTTATGGTATGACGCACTAATTTGAACTATGGCTCCGTACGTACACAGTCAAACCTAAGAACTGAAGTAAGTAAAAAAAAACTACAAACTACAATAATAACAAGAATAAGGTAGATAGTGTGAATACGAGAATCCGGTGTAGTAGAATCCAGTGTTGTCGGCGCCGTGCGCACTACAAGGGAATCTTGAGCTTGTAGGTTGGCACACGCAGTCCAAGCGCAAGCCTTGAGAGACCAACGCTGATAAAACGGCTTCAGAATGGGTCACGAGCTGTTTACGATGTTCCAGCCCGTCGGTCGAGCCGAATTCGGCTACCCTTGAACAGTCGTCATCTATAGATAAGTAAACATAGATTCAGACCAAAGATACAAGCAGAATCTTTGATAGAGCGAGTGAGAGTCGATTGTGGAATCAGACAAAAAAATAATGAGGAAATTTACGAAATACGTACCAATACTCTAAAGAAAACATGAAATTTACAAGTATGATATATATTATATGTCGTGGATGGATGGCGCCACAGTACAGCGGACAGCACCATCTAACAATTTGATTCATAAACGAATGATCATGTGATCGGAAACGCAAGCGAGCCCTACCTCTTGGCCACGATCGTCGTTAGAGGGGATGCAGTGAGGACTGGCGGAGAGACCGAGGGTTGCGACAGTCAACAGAATACGGTCGAGTTTGGACAGTCTTGGCAAACGCTCAGTACCAACGCACGTGTCTGTTTCCGTTGCACTGGTTTATTTCGTTAGACAGTGTATTAAAGTTATTATTATTCGAATTATCTTTTCGTTCGAGTTCCCACTACAGTGCCCATACTAAAATGTGTCGGATCGTGAAAAAGACCCGATGTTTCGCATCTCGGCCACCCCTGATCCGACATCAGAATTGGGATACACTCGAGCTGAAGAAAATATGGAGAATGCAGCGATGACGTCAAGGTGTAACGAGAATTTACTTCGTACGCTGCTCACGGTTCAAAATCAGAATATGATGTCCCTTATAGAAGCCATCAAGGCCGGCAGGTACCAAGCATATCACTTTGCCCGAATTCGACCCGTATAAGCCCAATGTAGACGCACGTGCCTGGTGTACTACAGCTGACATTAAGCACATGATTTCAGAGGTTATTAAAATATGAAGCAATTTGTAATTTGCAAATTAAAAATTAAATACTTCCATCGTTGATACGACAAATTCTGCAATGAAAAATCCAGGAAAAAAATACATATATTTTTGAAAAAAACAAAATGTTAAAACACCGAAAAAATAATAACAGCCATAATATCTTCCCAATCAGGTTGCAATATATTTAGGTTTGAATGTAACAGTGTATGCTAAAGTATGTATGTGTGTATGTTTATATGATCATCTGTTCACTCATAATTTCTAAACTTCCATAATTTGACGAATGAAGTACTGTTGGAAGCGTCTTGATCGTCCGCTGGATATAGGCTATACGACGTCACATTAAATGAAAATGGCGCCCTCTATGAATGAATAGAGGAAGTAAAGTCAAGAACTAGAAAAACGTTCCTGGTACAGTCCGCGAGGCCATTGTTTTTTTTTTGGGTGGGAAATCATCAAATGACTTCTCCCGCTCTGGATGGAGCGGGAGGGCGTGTCAGACTTTTACTGACTAAAACCCACCCGTGTTCCTTTAGTTGCCTGTGCCAGGGCCACGGTTATCTCTATCGAATTACCCTGAGTCGTCGGCCCTATCGGACCCCGTCATTTTGTGCTGACATCTATTTGAGGCACGCGTGGAACACAACGCGCCGTCGACCCGGGCTGGTCCCTACCGGACGGCGAGCTACCCATTGCTCGAGTCCGCGAGGCCTAAGCTGAGTTTTGCATTTGTTTGAGTGATTACCAATTGCACCAATGGAGGGACGCACAGTGCCTCAGGCCAATTGGATAAACCGGTTTAACTACACTTTCTATATGTGTACTCACACAAATGCAAAGCTCAGCTTAGGCCTCGCGGACTGTACCCACATGTTATACAGGCATGCAACCACGGCTTTATCCTGACCGTTTTTGTTCCCATGTCTTGATTTCTGTCTGAACCATTTTCTTGTTTCGTACCTTTTAGAGCGTGATTTTTTAGTAATCGGGGTCGGGTCGGGTTCGGTCGGGTGGGGTCGGGGGTTATTGAACTCACTTTTTTTCTTGATTGTTTACACTCCATTTTATCAACTTGCATATATAAGGGAGAGAATCACCTGGTATATAAATAATGGTTTCAAAAAATCTATGAATCTAATAATATAAGACTGTTTAAGAATTTTTAGTTCTATCGGAAAAAGGCTTCACACGAACAAATTCGTGTCTGAGGCTAAGTCCAAAATGAAACAAATCTCAAACATAGAACTAATAAAACCAGACAGATTAAAGACCAAATGAACCTCGAACGAACCCCAAAAACAACAACATAATACAAGTTAAACCAGCGCTAAACCAAACTTTGCGCTCTTGCATCAAAGTTACAACTCTAACTACTTTATTAGCACGTGAAGAGAATCCATAAGACTGTCAAATGCTTGGACCAAATAGGTTAGTGGGGGACTTTGTATCGACTGGTTAGTACATTTGGTTAAAAATAAACATACAAAAGCTATTTAAAGGTACTAATGACTTTCTGAAGAAGGAATCGGTGAGTATAAGCTGTGCTTATAGCGGTCAGTGCGACGATGAATGGAGACCATATCTTCATTGTAGTGACATAAATAAGCAATCACTCATTTATATCGTGATATTTTGTTTTGTCGTTCGAAATTCTGTCAATTTTTTCCGTATAATGTCGCCGAAATGAGCTTGACTCAAGTATCATTCAATCAAATGATAAGGATTGACACTAATTTGACCGTTTACTTAATGCTCGCTTCACTTAAGTTGTCACGGTGAGACTATTACAGCATAGACCTGAAGTTTTTTGAAGTAACAATATGCTTTTTTATGGGTTTTAGAGATAGTTGTTTCGTTTCACTTTATTATTGTTGGAGTTATTACTTGAAGCGATAGTGCTGTTAATGCACTGAATGTAGGTAGGTTATTCTTGAAGCTCTCTTCTACATGCTGCATCGTTTGATATTCGTAATGTTAGCGTAATGTTTAACGAATTTTTTGATCAGCTTGATGTGAGAAGCATAGGACCATGGTCGATGTGAAGACGCTTGGGGCGGCCAATGTCTGTAAGTGGACTTTTTCACTAAAATGATGATGTGGATGATTATTGTTCTGGCTAAGAATTGATCACCATACGTTTCGTTTCCTGATGACTTGATTTCTTGTTGACCGAGTTTAATTCATATGCGAGCGTCATACGGGTACTCGACATTTTTAAGACCTACAAGCTGCTTAAATGTAATAGGTGCATATACCGTAAAAGTAATAGTTTTGTCGTAAAAACAATTTCATGACAAAATTCCTGTCAAGACCCAATGAATTCAGTTCATTTTCGAAATTTAAAACGGATTCCTAGCTGTCACCCTCATACCGTCAAACTCTCAGAGCCCCAAAACTTTACAGCTTGTAAAATTTCTCTAAACGCGATTTAAAATGAATTAAGTCCTGTCCCTACGGAGTTTGACTAATGAATCAGTAATGGCACCCGATTTGCTTAAATATTTTATAGCAAGCAACCTTGGGTAGTGATGTGCGTATTCGAATTATTTGATTGTTTGAAATAATTAATCTCAGTTGGTTTGATAGATTTTTGGTCTTGAATGCGACTTTTGCTCATTGACAAAGAAATGTTGAGTCTACATGGCATACTTAATCATTTTTTAACGAACACTACTTCGGGCTTTTTATGAGGTTCCATTATACTTTAGAGACGACCAAGACTAATCCTAATTGTAACTAATATTATAAATGCGGCATTAAGTTTGTTTGTTTGTTACGCTTTCACGCCAAAATGGCTGAACGGATTTGAATGAAATTTGGAAAACCAATAACTAACTAACACTAACCAAGACCATGAACTGGGTAAGGACTAAGATATTTTTTATTTTTGATCGCAGATTAAACCGCCTGCAACAGCTCGTTATTGATACATAATCGAGAATTGACCTAAACATATTGTTTAGATTTGTATATCGGTTCTCAACAATCGGGAACGACAATGGCCAACTAAACCAATTAAATCCGACAGCTCAAACTCAGTCAAATCGATTAATTCGAGTAAAATCGCAATTGCTTATTCGAATGAGAAATTAGAACGACTGAAATCGAATGCTGTTTGCTCATCTCTAACTTGGAAGGATACATTTGTCCAGTAAGGGCACACGTTAATTTTGGGCAAGTATTTATTAGAGTCCACTTACTGATCATCGGCATTACTCAACTACGGGATGTTCTTTAAGTACTCTTGCTCTGTGATTGTACTTATGTTTGGAAGGGAAACAGTGGTTTTATTCCGAAGTTCTTATATATATTTAAACGTCCTACTTTACCGTCGGTCGTTCGTCTGGTGATCTTTTAGGGAGGTATCTCCGTATTGGTTATCTTGACGGGGCGGGGTGTCGCAGCACAGGGGAGTTTGTGTAGATGTTTCAAACTCAAACTCAAATCATTTATTTCAAATAAATCAATTACAGGCACTTTTGAATTGGCAATGTAGGTCGGTCAGAACAATGAAGCAAGTTGCCCATTCAAATTCAAAGTGTAGTAGGTACCTATGGAGAAGAACGGGCAAGAAACTCCACGGACACTCTTTTAAATCAAATTACGGTTACATTATATTGTTTACATAATACAAATTGGAATTGAAATTGGTTACATGTCGAAATTATGCATGTGTGAACGATGCAGAACGTTAAAAGCGTCCGAAATATGTATAAAGTTGATAACAATTCGAAAATAAAATTTAATTAAAAACGCCGTTGCAGCTAAGAGATGACCAGTCCCTACTGACGGCGCCCGTTTCAAAAGAAAGATGTGTATGATGAGTGGTGTCCTTTGTAATTGTATTTAAGTACTAACAATACACCTACAATTTTTATGCCTTTTAATATTGACTTTCTTACTGATGTGAAAGTTTACGTAATTCTACCACTTAATGATATTTTATAAGTTAAATGTATGGTAAATAGTAAAAATTTGACAATGTTATTTATACATAATTCAATATATTTGTACGCCTTTGTGCAAAACATAGAAGAACTACCTATCTGTAACATCTCACACTATGTTGTAATTTGACCTATGTTTACAAATAAAGCATTCTGATTCTGATTCTGAATAGTTTCTAAGTTTTTGCATACTAACCTTTCGGACCTAGTTGTCCTAAAATAAATCATTTTGAATTTGAATTGAATTTATGGGATGCTTTCTCGTTTCCAGGTTGTTTATTATATTGCATAAAGTAATCTAAATATTAGTTCACATTTCTACCTATATCTCAGGAACTGCTAAAAAATCTTTTTGAAATTGATAGCCCTATTCTTAAGGAAGGCTTTAATGTATCCTCGCTGGGAGCCGAGCAAAAAGAAAAAATTCGGGCAAGAAACAAAATTAAATAGTAGGCGATTCGCAGCGACATCGAGAGTCGGTTGCCGAAAATTCACGCGGACGAGTTCGCGGGCTGAAGCTAGTCATGAATGTAAGAAAACTATTTCTTGTCGAATATTGTGTCCAAACTTCCTAAGATGCTAATTAATTAAAGGTATTTTTTAAACAAGTATTCTATTCCTCGCCGACTTAGGGTAAAACCCAATAATTAAACCTAAACGCGTTTTGCAAATCTAAACCCCGTTCAAGAGCTGTCAGTGTCAAAATTGTTATGGAGTATCGATGACACTGACAGCTCTTGAACGCTTTTTAGAAGTACTGATCGCGTTCAGTTTCATTGGTCAAATCCGCACTTTGGCCTGCTGGCACCACAAATAAAATAAAATCAAATCAAATTTATTTTTACAGAAAACACTGTTATAATGGTTTTATTAAATTAACATGTTTCATGTGATTCTACTGTGAGACATGAAAAATGAATACAATCATGTTTTATCAAAATTAAGATTGACATTGAAATATACAAAGGTAGATAAAATATTTAAGGTATTAAATCATTTTATTTACCTTTTACCTTTGTATAAATTATAAACATAAATAAATTTAGCGCTAAATTTATTTAAATTATCGTTTTATTTCTGTAAATCGTTTGAAAACATTAGTTAATACCTTTTTTCTTGATGATCATTAACTTCGTGTAACTAATAAGACAATGTGGTTTTCAACTTTTATAATTGTTGATATTGTTTATCTCAACCCTAACTATCCTAAATATAGGTATTCTCACAAGTTTGTCTGTTTGTTGCAACGCTTTCACACCAAAACGGCTGAACGGATTTGGATGAATGTTGGCACATAGATAGACTATGACCTAGATAAAGCTACTTTTCATTCTGGATCGCAGACGAGTTCTGCAAGAGCTAAAATGTACCATTGTACATAATTAAAAATAATCTACTACTTATACAGCAATACAGTAGGTATTGCTGTTTAAGTAATAGATTATTTTTACCTACTCAAATAAATGATCCAAAAAGTACCAACTTATCGAACTAGATACTACATTTACGTGCATAGTCAGCCTGCCAAACAAAATAACTTAAAAACTAAACAACAAAAAAGAGCTCTGTTTTTAATAATTAATTAATTTTTGTATGAACGTAAACGAGGCAAAAATTGTATGTAAAGATCGTAGCAGGCGTCGTTCTGTAGTTTCTGCCTACCCCCATAGGGACAAGACATGAGTTTATGTTTATAATTTTGTAGTTAGCGGTGCAGGCGAGCTTTAGATTATGTAGCGCAACAACTAAACTTAAACCATTGCTATCTCGTACTCGCCTAGCAAAGAAGAAAGAGATACCTCGTCACAGAGTACGATTAAGACGATAATTAACATTGAATATAATGTATTGTAAAATTAATTAATAATAAATTACCATTTGAAACATGTAATTCATTGGACATAATTAAACTGCATTAAATATATTGTAATGTTTTACATGTCAAATGTATAAGGCAACTTAATAACTAACTTTAAAACCAAAACTGTGCCAATACCTATTGGAAATAAATGGTTATGATTATGACTATAGCATAAACAGAGCTATCAAAAAAAAAACCTCTGGACCAAGTTCGAACAAGTTAATCAAATTCATAGCCTATTCCAGATCACTAGGTGGTCTTCCCATAAAAAAGTCAGTATGATACATGACTTCACCAGTTAATATAGCCAACTTTTTATAAAAATAACCATTGAAATGAACGTTAACCCAAAAATAAAGTTATTTCAACGGGCAGAGTTAAAAGTGCCGGGCGGTAGACTCCGCAGGAAATATGCAAAATATATTACATACACTAAATCAGTTTTGCAATGAAAAAAAAGGAAGTTTTTCGTGCACCCGGTTGAGTTTCTCATTGCATATGGAAGGATTTCCTCAAAATGTGTCTGAAAGCGGTGGACCGACCTATCCTCGAGTTATAACTACAGGAGTGGTGCAGAGCTATGAAGGTAGAATATAGGGTTTGTACCTATAATTACTTATTTTTTCGTTTTATATTTGAATGAGCTTCTGTCTATATGTCAGGCGATCATTAAGGGCCACGATTCTGTTACAAAAAGTTCAAATCATATCATTTAACAGATATCTGTTGCCCGCGACTTCGTATGCGATCATGGACAATTCTGAATCATTTTGTAGGATATTGCTAATCCATTGCTTCTTATGTTTGAAAAGTTGGTCTGCTCATCAACGTAAATAACGCAATGAATGTTGTTGAACAGTCAAAATGAAAGATATTCCTACTTTTTGTGTTTACGCAATTAACTTACAGGTCGTGGTATATCTGTATGCCAAATTTCATCCGTTCAGCCGTTTTGTTGTGAAAGCTTAACAAACAAACTTAATTTGGCATTATGATTAAAAAAATTAGGAAAGCTAAGATTTTCAAACACCTCTTGTGTTAAAAGTATTTTTTCTCATTTCTCTGCGCCTCTTCATATATCCTTTTCACTTACACGAGCCTTGACAACCAGCGTTATAATGTAGCAGACGGACAGAGTATCCTGTAAAACCCTCGAGTATTAAACTCTTCTACCTGTCAATTCAAGAAGTCTGTTTACACAGAAGAAGTAACCTGTATAGCAGGTCAAAAACAGCATCCCGACAACAAAATATAAAAAATATGACACATCTACGAGATTCCTAGCCTCATTGGCAATCTTCACATGAAGGAAACTGCTAGAGGACACTGAGTTATATAAAATAAATTAATTCTGGGTAACATTATTAAATCCGTATATAATAAGTTTTATGCAATCCTGTGAGGACTGGCGTAAATCCTTGGTGATGTTTATACCGCAACTAGAGTGGAATTAAAGTTTTGAAGCTTTAATCTCTCACGGGAATAGAGACTTAGGATGAGTAGTTACTAGAGCTTAGAATTTATTGAACAATATATAAATAAATTTTGCGTAACCAAGAATCAGGTCATGCCTTTGATTTACGGCTGACTAAGACTGAGTGCTGCTCTCAGAAAAGTCATTTGTTAATTGTCAATTAATAAATCATTAACATTAATTGATTTGTAAACCATGGAACGTAGACGATAAAATAAATTTTTTGTTTGTTTGTTTGTTTGGCATCTCGCAGGTCAACCTATGAGGTTGTCGTCTGCTTAAACGGACTTGCCTGTGGTTGCCCTAATAAATTAAGGCCTCCAGCCAGGACTTAAACTTAAATACTAACTAAAACTAAGCGAAAACGCTAAGGGCACCCCCTGTGGGGTACGGACCTCGGCTTAGGGCGTCGCTGGAAGAGGGCAGCAAGGGACTAGCTGGATCAGGATTTCTTTGATTTAGGGACGAATTTAAAGCTACAGGCTCAGCGGCGCGGGCTGGCTCGAGCAAGGGTCGGGAGGGGCGTGGATTTGGGCGTCGCGGCGGGCCTTGGCGGCGAGGACGGTATGACGGCGATCGGGTTTTGGGCTTATGTAGTGTGCTGGTGGCCTTTCTACTCTCCTGGACGAGGGTAGTGGCGTCGTCGGGGGCGATTAAAGTATGCCTTGGTCGGCGAATACTGCTAATGCGGGAGGGAGTGTAGCGGGCGGCCGCTGAGATCAAGGAGTGTTTAATGCCACAGTCAAAGAAACGCTTCGATAAGCGTTTCATGAACTGGTTTATGGTAGGCATTTTAAGGTTGATGTGGAGATTTATATTACGGACATAGAAGGGGGCACCTTCACACTTCTGAGGAAACGGTTCTGGAGGGTCTGCATCTTATGGAGATGACGTGGGTAAGCGTGCGCAAATACAACGCAGGCATAGGTCATGATGGGACGGATGACTGCGGTGTAAATGCGGAGCTTGCATTTAAGGGACAGTTTGCTACGGGCTGTCAGTACGAAGTGGAGCCTGCTAAGAGCGAAGGAGGCGCGCGCGCGAACCGCCTTAATATGAGCCTTAAAGGTAAGGTTTTCATCGAGGATCACGCCTAGGTATTTGGCTTGCTTCTCCCAGGGGATCGGCTTACCGTACATAGTGATCGGGCTGGGAAGTGGGGGAGGAAATCGATGACGTCTCGAGAAGAGAACCGCCTGACTCTTATCGGGGTTGACCTCGATTCTCCATTTCCGGAACCAAGCGCCTAAGACGTTTGCGGAGGTTTGGAGAGTACGAGCTATAGCGTTGGGACAGTGACCGGTACCTATAGTAAACGGCAGTGTCGTCGGCGAAGAGAGCCAACTGAGCCTTTTTACTTTTTGGGATATCGCTAGTGAACAGCGTGAAGGCGAGAGGAGATAGTACGGAACCCTGAGGGACACCGGCGCGAATAGGATGAGGGGACGAGAGTGCTCCCTCGATGCGATAGCGAAAGGTGCGATTCACAAAAAGTCTCGTAAGATGAGCACGAGACGATCTGGAACTCCTAGTTGGTAGAGCTTGTATATCAAGCCGTTGTGCCAGACTTTGTCGAAGGCTTTCGCTATAGCGAAGAAGATAAAATAAATGACAGATAGAGTACTTTTATTGATACGAGCAACGATATCCTTATAGATTAGTGCTTCTCGCCATCAAACTAGAAAGTTTGGCGAGTGAACTTGTACGAACATAAAATTCTGTGTTTGTGAAAAAATATATAAATACCAACATAACCATCACGCCTGTAATCCCAGAAGGGTTAGGCAGAGGCGTACCTATATTACAACCACATTTCGCCAGTTATGCTTAAGTCCCATGCAATAAAGTCAAAGTCAAAGTCAAAGCATTTATTTCAAATAGGCCCATAATAAGGCACTTTTGTACGTCAAAATTTACATTAAAAATAGAACTGATTCTAAGCGCCACTTCCAAAAAGTAGTTTCGTATGGAGAAGAAGTGGCAAGAAACTCTACCGTTACTCTTTTAAAATGTTTTACAATATTTTGTATACATTAATTATATTTCTATATGTGAAGACGATGCACCAAGAATAAAAATACTATACCACAATTGGTACAAAAAAATTAAAAATAAAGCAAAGGCATATAAATTAAGGTTAGGTACATTGTGCTCACATATTTACAAACAATTGTAAAAATATATGATTTTCCTAAAATATTAACTAGGAATACGTCAGTGTGTGAGTAAAGTAAAAATAACCAAATATACAATACAATAAGCAAATAGTATGATTTTGTCTAGCCTCTAGATTGTCCTATGGAGCAGGACCAGCATGTTTCCAAGCATTCTTATCTAGGATATAATCTTCTAATTTGTAATATGCTTGATTACAAAGTGTTTTTTTAACATGAGTTTTAAACTTTCTTTCATTTAATTGCAATATTTCACCAGGTATTTTGTTGTAACATTTAACACAGTACCCCATAAAAGATCTATGTACTTTAGATAGTCTGAAAAATGGTTGATCTATTTTATTTTTATTTCTAGTGTTAATATTATGTCTATCACTTATTTTATTAAATAGATGCAGATTTTTTCTAACATACATAACATAATATTTTCATAAATGAACTGGCAAGGTACAGTCATTATATTAATCTTCTTAAATAGTTCCCTAAGAGATTCGAGGCGACGTACATTGTAAATGGCTCTGACAGCTCTCTTTTGCAAAATAAAAATGGATTCAATGTCAGCAGCCCAACCCCACAGTAAAATGCCGTATGACATAATGCTGTGGAAGTAGCTAAAATAAACCAAACGCGCGGTTTCAACGTCTGTTAACTGTCTTATCTTTCTAACAGCATACGCTGCCGAGCTTAGTCGCCCCGCGAGAGATGTTATAAGGGGTCCCCATATAACATCTCTCGCGGCTCCTATTGTCACCAACCGGGCACAAATCGAGACTCCGGGCAGCTACTGAGAAATTCTATATAGAAAAACTCAATATCCTCATGCTCAGCAGTAGCTCTTTCGACCGAAAGACCAACGAGGCAGTCAGTATATATTTATTACAATATATTTTTACAAATGAGTAACAAAGACTCAAGAGATATGATTGTCAAATAAAGTTATTTATTGATTACTACGAGTAGCTCCTGCCCGTGACGTCGTCCTCGTGAAATTTCTTGTTTTAACAATAAATATATTCTATGACTCTCCGCCATACTATAACTTCTCTTAAGTGAAAGGAATTCGGAATCGGATCAGCAGTTCCAAACATAGCCCTCGACATAAAAACTCACAAATGTTGCCTCTATTGAATGTTAAGGATTATTCAAAGATACATCGCAGTACTATTGGCAAGTAACATTCCTTGCCAACATATTTCCTAAGCGTGATGATTTTCGTATTGTGGTTCGCATAGTGCCTGGAGTAATTAGCTTTGTACCACGGATTGACAGTTCAATTTCTGCTATACAGGGTGTAAGGGACATTGACGCACAACCGGTCACCTTGGACTGAGTACCTACATGATTGTGAAACCCCCTGCGTTGATGTTTTTTGTCGATTATCAAAAAAATTTGTGCATGGTAACCGGTTTGCGTCGACGTCCCTTACACCCAGTTTAAATTATAATGATAAATGATTTTATTTGTAAGTGGGTTTGTACAAACACTTTTACACGTTAAACATTTTTTTTTAAACTAGATGAGGTCGGCGTTTCCTATCTGACTACTCTGAAAAGAAAGGCCGAAATAAACGCAGAGGTCACAGTCTCTATTAAAGTCCAGACATAATCTTGGTCAGATCATGTGGACTGATGTCTGAAATGGTCTTTTGAGGAAAGAACCACACAGATTGAGTGGACCTGTCCAGTCAGTGCACGCATTTGTCAGTAATCGTACAGCTCAACTGAAAACATAAGGAGCTCAACGATTCGACGAACAATACCAAAGAAAGGACATTGGGTAGGCCGCATAATAACTCAAACCGCCAGATCAAAATTCCGATTAAAACTAACTGAGAAGATAAAATTAAAAAAACAAAAGTAAAAGAAAATTACCCACATAGTCATATATATGCTCAACTGTTTGAGGTTTGGGTGTTTGTATTGGATGTTTTGTGTCTTTAAATGCACCCAACATACCTACAAAACACCCTGACAACCGTTGCCTACTAGAGTTGGGATATTATTGTATAGTCCCTTCAGAATAGGTGCGGTATTTGTTATCTTAAGGTATTTTTGGTTAGACTTATGTGATGAAGGGCCGGTAGACGCCGGTGGAGCAGACGAGTCCTGGAGTGGAGACCGCGTATCTGCGAGCGTAGTGTGAGACGCCCCCCAGTTAGATATACCGATGACCTTATAAAGGAGGCTGGGACAGACTGGATGTGGAAGGCTGAGGACATGGTGGTGTGACGCAGCCTGGGTCAGGCATGTCCAGCAGTGGACTGCCATACGCGGAGTTAATTGTTGATTTAATGGTGCCAGACTAAATAAGAGTTCTAAATTTTGGTAGAACTGTAACTTCTGTAGGTACAAATATAGGCCTACACTTCAAAACGTATAAACTAAAAGCGATGATGTTCAAGGTATAAACTAACCGCCGAACCCAATAACGTATCTTTCTCCAATTTTGGCGTACCTGCTGGTATCTCCATTATGTTGCCAAAGTTTGGAAGCACCTATCCATCGTTGATTTTAACATCCTAGTAAAGCGAGGTATGCGCCCCATAATGTATTTACAGCGACAGATAGAATGGTACTGTCTATCATCAGTAGCGAATTTGACATCTGAACCTTAGCTATTTTTTGTCATCGCCCTTTTCTCGAGCTGTCTGTTAGTAAGAATTATCTTATTTCAGTTTATTTTGTTGTGTAATAGAAAACAGTCACGTGCTAGTCTTCAATTCACGTCAAAACAAAACACAAGCACAAAACAATTCGGCTTAACTTTGAAACGTCGCTTCTTTCTTCTCAAAAATGGAACTAAATACTCAACAGTAATTACTGAAGCCTTACTTGTCAAGGTCGCAAGTTCCTCAAGTTTTGAGCGAACTCGGCTAATGTTCCAACAGTTACCACGCGTCAAAGTTACTCACTTTAGCTGGGAAGTACTCTTGATAAGGACAATGGGAGAGAGGAGGCGGGAGCGGTTGTTCAAAACGTAGAGGAGAAAAGCATAACCGTGTTTTTGGGGAGGTCAAGTAAAAACATTTGAGCGCGTGAAAAGTTTCGTTTTCTTTTCAGTAATCTAACTCCGTTGCGTGTAGATGTTATTTTTAATCAATATTAAATTTTTTGAAAATCGTGTCGACGACCAGATGATTTATGATTGCAACACACACGCGCCAATACGAGTATGTACGGCGACCAAATGTATGAACGTAGACGAA
This sequence comes from Dasypolia templi, assembly GCA_963555695.1. Lineage (NCBI taxonomy): Eukaryota > Metazoa > Arthropoda > Insecta > Lepidoptera > Noctuidae > Dasypolia > Dasypolia templi. The sequence goes on along the minus strand of OY743158.1, from coordinate 9,512,924 downwards.
GCAAAAGGAGTAGTTATATCAGAATCATAGAATGTGGTGTTCCATCGTTCTTGCCTACTATAAGGCGTGATTTTATGTATTTAAACAGGATGGCCCAAAATAACGATGACAAAAAATTAAACGAACAGTTTTATTAATTTGAAAAGGATCCTTTATCAATGAAAAATGGAAATTTGTACAATACCAAAAACTCAAAACAAATCCAAAGCTGATTTATACAAGCTGAAAACAGAAATGGAATCAGTTTTAGAGGTGCCACTTCAACAAAACGACATTAAGGAAATTTTCCACATCAACAAAAAGAATGGGGCTCCAAAAGTCATTGTTGACTTCGTCAACATAACTACTAAACAGGATATTGTTGTGAAAGCTAGAAAAAATAACAGGAAAAACAGTAAAAAATAATTTGAATTCCGCCACCGCCGTTTCTCCACGTTGAAGTCGTGGTGGGGCTTGCATGCTCTGAACTCTAGGTCCGTCAGTGCCGGTTGAGATTTTACTGTGCCGGAACAGGTCTAGGGTAGGGAGCCAGACCAAGAGAGATACAGAAACCCGTAGGGCATCATGTGGCGAGCTGTTGGGCAGTAGCGACTCCACGGACCCTATCTCCCGGTTGAAGTCTTTTCATGTCTTGCTTTTATAGACCCGCCAGAGTGAACACTGACGAGGACCAGAGCTCCCACCTCATTCTTGCCTTTATTGGCCGGCTTGAATGGAGATTCGCAAGAACAAATGTGCTCGGAGGAAGAAAGTATTCCATTAATATGCTGATGCGTTATTCCAGAATTGTCCTGATAGCCGTGGAAAACCTCTTTACTCCTCATGAGCACCTCAGGACATGTTGCCCTTGTCGCTAAGACACTTTGTGCTAGCGACCGTTTCCGAGGGGCCCATTATTGAGTGTGCAAGTCACTGCCTGCCATTTTATTCGTGTATTTTATGGATAAAACATTGGTCAGTCAGGGGCAAGACTAGACCTATGGAAGGGCTATCCCTTCCATAGGTCTTGGTCACCACTCAAACCCAAATTTCAAACTATATTTTTTTCCAAATTCAGCAAATATCCGACACCAACCGGCGGTTGTCCTTGGGTGCACTTGCACGAGGAGCCGCGCCGTGCCATAATCTCAGAAGCAGGTAGTGACCTGTCGCTGCCGACCGTTGTGAATTGGATGGTCGGCAGCGAGGAGTCCTGGGAAGCGGTGGTTTCCTTCCGCGAAACATAAATCTCGTAGAAGGAGGCTGCGGAAAGGGAGAGGCGCACCGGGCGTAGGCGGAGGGCGGACAACGCCCTGTTCCAGCTACCTTAAATGGGTCAAAAAAATGGGTGCACTTGCACAGGGATAATTGTCGGTTAATGAATTATTCTATTTAAAATTTTCTAAGAGGCCACTACGATTTGGCTTCAGCCCCTCGCACGCCTTCCAAAGGAACGGGAAAGGACCGAAGTGTCAGTGTTTGACACAATTAAATTCGTTGAACGTGTTATGGCAAAATATATATGAAGAGAGCTGAAGGTGAAAGGCACATTTTAATCAAGAATGAAGCAAATCTCAATCATCTATGTCTCGACAAGTGACTGGTTAACCAGGTTTACTCATATCCTGTGATTAATTCATTAATGCATGTCCTTTTTTGTATTATTTTAATACGTTTTGATATAGGTACATATACAGAGAATACAATACAATTTCATTCCAATTCGTTACTAAAGCTTTTTTACTAAAACAAACTATTGGCAAAATAATTATACCTTTTAAGCTTAAAACAAACATACATCAACCACGCCTGCTATTTAAACACGCGTTCCCCTCATGCACCCTTGCTGCGATATTATCCAAAATCCAAAATATTGATTAATGGTTGCACAATTGGGAACCAGACTTACTCAAATGGCTAATGGGAACAATCATATTTTGACAGATGTGGACAACCTTTCTGTGCCTGGGACTTGGCAGACTTGGCTTGGGAGACTTGTTACACTGTAATAAGTGACCCCTCACCATCGTTAAATATTGATACCGAAAATATCCGCAGCATACAAAAGAATTTCGACAGTGATAATTGTGACATTGAAAGGGAATGTGGGTCGCTGGCTGTCCGTTGTAACATGCTGGTGTGACTGTCTGTCACTTATTCCTATTTAATAACAAAATATTATATTTATTCTAAAACCATGCACGTGGTTCGGCCCACTTTATGAAACACATTAAATCTTAATTTTATGGTCTGACAGCTTGACGCGTTACCCTAATAAATAACAAGATATCCTAATTCTTTACACTTATTGGCCTCTCAGAAATGCATTACATTTCTATTTTATGGCCACTTGTGGCAACCGTCGTAGCTCGAAAGAAATGTTAAGACAATCGAAATCCATAGTCCTTTAGAAATTCTGAGAACGAGAAAGGTAAAGCGAGGACGCGTTATTACAGCCATCTGTGAATCGTAAACCAATTGAGAAACAATTAAGAAATAGAAAAATGTGTTATAAGTCGAAGTTTACAAAAAATAGTGTGGGAAAGGACCAGACGCCGATTTTGGATAGTTGGCGGGGGTGTTGAGGAAGGACAGTGGGACATGACAGGGTTCGAACGTGATAGTCTGAAGAGGGAAAGCTAGTTAAGTTAGAAGGTTGGTCAGTGTTGTGAGCTGGGAGGAGCTGTGTTCGAGGTGAAGTTGGTACTACGTGCGGCATTTCGTGAGTAGTAATCTAATTCCCTACAAAGATATCATTGGCAAGTGTTAAACTCTTTACTAATAATGTGTCTTTTCCATTGTATTGTTCTCGTAGGCTGATTTGTTTTATGATTTGTAGGTAACATTTTGATAATATCGCTGCAGAGCTATTAATAATCATTTATTCCAGCATAGCGACATTGCGCTATTAATTAACTCTATTTTCTATTGTATTACGTATCCATCTCCTAATCCATACCCTGACAGATAGTCATTTGCGTTTGATTATAGGGAAACGGAGAAGGCCTTCCACTTTATTTGACACTGAGCACTGACGCTCGACTTTTGACGACTTTGACCTGTAATATGCGCAACCACATACGGAAGGCAGAACCGTAAATATTCTCAGTTCATTTAAAACAACATATGCTATAAAGTCGATCTAAATCGGCATTATAAAACAATCAAACGTTAGTGATAATTACTGCTTCCAAAAAGGTTTGGCCACACAACTCTTTACGAAAGGCTCGTTGTACGCGCATCTCCGGGAGAGGGGTTAGGCATCACACAGCTCCCGTAACTGGATTGGTAGTCGTTCTAAGAACGCTAGGGACCGTGTCTCGATAAAACCTACACCCGGCATATGGTACGCCAATTTCTAAATCGACACTATTTATCGAAACACGTCAATTTGGACGCTTTGCCGCTTACAGCCGCACTGTATCCTCGAAATGGGGAAGATTAACGAGATGTGAGGTGACGAAATAACCACCTCGGCAAACACCGAGTACGATCGCATTGAGTTTTGCTACAGACTGAGTCTACGGTACGCTTGTGCGATATTTTCTGTTATTTTAGAAATGGGGCTAGGCTGCCGTAAAGATAATATTAACATTAGCACGCGTTTAGAATTTTATACTCAATACTTGTACTTGTATACTCGCTCAATGGCAGTTGGGCTTCGTAGTTCACTGTCTCTAGGATTGAGTAAGACATTTATATTGTGCTTAGGAAACATGTTCTGCTAAAGTCGTATATTGTCCTCAGAGGTTTTATGCGTTAGGTTTAGTAGAACACGTACAATGAGACAAACGTTGTTAAACGGTTCCCCGTCTCACTGAAATGGGTACATCATACACAGATACATTAACGTAGCTATTATTGATTGATTAAAGCGCAAGCGTAACGATTCCCTAACCTCTTCACATTATGAAGATTCTATTACAGGTATTATTAGCGCTACCTGCGAGAATGGAGAGAGACCGCGGTAGGGAGCGGTCGGTGTAAGGCTAGGCTAAGGAGTTTAGGAGAATTATTGAGTGCCAGAGGCCTTGTCCAAGTGGGCTGTTGTAGGAGAACGAGTTAATACTAAATAAGTAAAATATAGTTGTGTTGAAGCACAGATTTAGTTTATTATTATTCTATAATCTAGTTTTTAACGTAGTATGTGTTAGTGTTTGTAGATGAGACTGGGTGAGCCTTTAGTTATTATAGTTATCCTAGGCTGATGGAGTTGATAGTCATTATAACTAATCAGACAGACACGTGTTGCTGGGGAGTTTGTTGCGCCACTTCTTCTCCCCAGCATAAGCACTAGGAAGTGGTGACGGGTGGGCTCTTTGGGGCTGTCTATAGACTTTAAAGTGAGTTGATTCACAACTCTATTAATAATGCTTGAGTTTGATTCTCTACTCCCATAACTAGTAATTCTTGAATGTTGTATTCGTTGCATTTGGCCGATACTAGAACTCTAAACTTTATTTAGTAATAATCCTCGAGTTTTGATTTCTCAACTCAAATTATCTAGTAATTCAAAGAATATTATATTCTTTATCTTATACTAATAACTCTGTCAGACTGACATGAGCACGTGCCTTGCAATTATGCTTGCTGTGCAAAGAGTGAACTTCCGGGGGTTTGGGTGACCACAACTATCTCATATCCAGTCTAAGGACTGATAGGGACCATGTCTCCTTAAGAGCATGATGCAGACGCAATGCCGCTAGAACTAGCTGCTCCGTTGCTAGACAAGGATAGTCGCACGGTTGCCGCAGGAAAAGCCGCTTCGTCACGTTTATCAGTTCGAGAGTACTGCTAGGGGCCATTACTCCAAAAGAGCATGATGTCGCCGCTATGCCGCTGTAAAGCCGCTTGTGTCACTTTATGGAAGTGTATCTCTGAGTACTCCGAGTGTAGATGCGAGGTATTGTATGAGTTACGACTGATCAAATACCTGTTACGCGCTAGCGTTTGGGTTACTCACAAGTTTATATAATAATTTACTCTGCATCCCTCTATTATTTAGCTTTCTAAAATCACTTCCAATATATAACTATGAATTCCCAAGTATCATATAATATTGATACATTGTTTACTTGCCTCATTAATAATATCAAGGCATTTGGCTTCTATAAATTTGGGAATTCATTTCTATTATCGGTGGGAGAGTGACCAAGTCTGGTGACGAGCTCTACAGGGCCGCACGGGGTTGGAGTGCGGCCTTTTGGGGAAAAGGCCGCACTCCAACCATTAGCGTTAAGGTCGGTTTCCGAAAAATTTATCAGCCTAGGGTAATTTAAGTACTGTCACACTGGCTCGCAGGTTTGCACGATGTACGAGCCAGTTAAGGTAACGCTATTCAAAGCTTACTGTCAGTCCTTCTACACGTGCAGCTTGTGGGTCAACTTCACTCAGCGGGCATACAGCGACCTACGCGTTCAATATAATAATGCACTGAGAGTACTGCTGAGGCTGCCGTGGCGTTGTAGTGCGTCAGGGATGTTTGCGGATAATAATATTAACGGTTTTGCTGCGATTATTAAGAATAGATGCGCATCCCTGATGACGCGTGTTCGCGGCAGCACCAATAGTATTCTCAGTGTATTCGCAGATCGGTGGGATTCCCCGATGTTGCGTAGATGGATGCAGCTTCACGCTGAATTTTAATTGTATTTCGTTAATAAATTACTTGTCGTATGACAACCGGCGTCGCGCAGGCTCGGCTTGAAAGTTGGGGACAAAATTCAATAACGAATTGGCCATTTTATTGATGGCCGGGGGGGAGGCTGGGTGGAGACAGTCGGTTGTGTCTGTAACCTACTAACACTAGAAGTTAAGTTAAATTGTTACTAACCCTATGGACTCCTGTCTGAAATAAAAGCTTTCTATTCTATAGTAGCCAGCACAAGTCTTGGCAAGGTTTTGGCATAGTCGGAGTAAGTTCAAGCCTGTGCACTTAGTGCTACATTTTTTTTAGTTGACTTCTTTAGCTTCTCATTATTTTATGGTTCTTACCTATATATTTTTTAAACATCTTTTAAGAAGAGAGTTAAAGAAAGGAAAAAACATCTAACGGCTTATGCCAAGTTATGTGACGGCGACTATACAAGCCAGTTAACTAGGTTTTCTTTTGAATTTGATGTATTTGTTCTCACTGAGTGTTTGATGAATCCAAATAGACCTTTACCGCTGATAACCCACTACGTCACCTATTCCTCAAAAACCTGGATTAAGCAAAATTGCGGTATTGTGATATATGTCAAATAGGAAATCAAATGCATAGTCGAAGAACCCGAACCAATTGGCGCCAACTTTATGTCACTAATAATTCATCCAGATACTTGCATTAGGGTGGTCTATAGGTCTCCATTCAATCACAATATATAAAATAATTCGGTAAATCGACGTTGCAAAATCGACCCTTATCCAAATTAGTTTCTCCAAACAAAAGCCTCCCAATGTATGCATTAAGTTACACCCCCAGAACGACTCGACCTGCTCATGTCTGCCTATTCCTCAATCAAATACAGTAAAATATTTAGGAATACTACTAGACTAAAAGTTTACTTGGCGCCAACACATAAAGGTCAAACTACGCAAATTAGAAAACTCGTATGGGTATTCAAGACACTTCAACATGTCGCTGATTATGATCTGCTACGCATGGTATACTACGCACTGGTTCAGTCAGTTCACACCGTTGCAAAACCCGATATTGCAACGGTGTCTGGGGTGGGTCATGCAAAACGCACATGATTCTACTTGAAAGGGCCCAAAGATCTGTGTTTAAAGTAATGGAGTTTAGGCCTCTTGGATTCCCTACCGCCAAAAATGGCGGTAGGGAATCCAACAGGCCTATAAATATTGGCGTGCAGTGAGAACTTGACACTAGTAATATAAAAATATTACAAGTGTCAAGTTCTCACTGCACGCCAAATGTATGTTTCACACCATTAAATAAGCAAGTTTTAAGTAAGCGTACTATTTAGAAAGTTTACCTATCTGTTAAATTTGACACCGCTGCTGCTAGAAACACATGAATTTGTCATTCACAATTATAATAAAACAAACATTGCTCTCAATATTAATCCTCTTACAATAAGAGGGTTAAAACTAAAACTAAGACATGGCTACACAAGATTACAGCCAAACAGAATCCATTTTAATATAGGTATATATTTAGTTAAGTTCAACAAGATCACACATCACCCACGAACACATCCTCTCATTAACCTCCATTCACACAGTACTACACCACCACAATCAACACATCAACACATTAAACACACACTGTATACAATAAATCAATTGTTATCATAAATTTTATAATTTTTGTTATGTATTCAATAACTATTTTAATAAAAAAATTACGTATAATTTTAATAATTAATGTAACTATGAGTATTATTATTTTTTGTTTGTCGTAATGTAAATTTAAAGGATGTATAATGCAGAAAATCCACTTACTGATTGGAAGAAGACACTAGCTCCTGTAGGTGTGCACACAAGTGTTTAAATAATTATTAATATTGGTATTATTATTATTTTGTAAATGTAGTAATTAGGGTTGTAAATTATAAAAATAAACTTCATTTCATACAAATACCCATATTTGTCTTCAAAATAACCTCTTTTAGCGGGGATACATAGAGTCAAACATTGGGTAAAACTTTCTCCACAGATAATTTGTCCCACTCCTTTGTAAGAGTTGCCTTTAACTCATCAACACTTCTATGACGCGTAGAACAGGACTTGATTCTAAGATAAACTGTTATCCATCGAATTCAGATCAGGAGAGTAGGATGGCCATTCTTTGGAGCTGAGAAAACTAGGAAAATTGTCTTTGCACCACTGTTGAACAAATTTTGGCCCTGTGAGCTGGAGCAGAGTCTTGTTAAAATATGCATGGACGGTTACCAAAGTCACAGGACTCCAAGGAAGAAGCACATTTTCAAGAATGTCTACTTGGTAGTTTTATTGGTTGATTTTGATACCATTTTCACAAAAACTAGGGGAGTTTTGCCAGTGGCTCAAATCGCACCCCAAACAATTACTATTTCAGAGTTTTGGCGATGTGGAATGAATACAGCAGCTCCAGGACGTGTGGAAGATCAGATCCTGTCGTTTGGGTGATTATAGGCTGGAGGAGCTAAAGGCCACTCTGATACGGTAGTGGGACAAAATATCTGTGAAAGACGTGCGGAAAAATATAGAAAATTTTATCAAGCGTTTCTCGCTATGTGTTCCCGCTAAAGGAGGTTATTTTGAAGACAAATAGGAATTCTTGTACAAGATAAAGTGTTTTTTTATAATTTATAACCTTATTTAATTCAAGTATAAAATTAATAAAATTACCGTAAAATTGTCCAGTTTATTTTGGGCCACCCTTTATAACACCTTTTTATAACATGAACTAATTAATAAGTAGTAGGCTCGAAAAAGAAGGATTTTTAATGTATGTTCAACTATATTTTAAACTATAACCATTTTATAACTTTATTTAAAAAAAAAAAATTAGGTAGAGGAAGCTTGCGCGGTGGTCACATATAATTTTTTATTATCTTTGCTTGTATAGTTTTTGAGTTACCTGCGATAATACGCATTTAATCCACTTTATGTATCTTGATGATGTTATATATGTATGTATTTCCTGTCACTGTTGTTTACATCGCATGTCTACTACACGCGGTGTAAGCAACATTATCAGAAAATATATACTATATACTATTTGGTGTGGGGTAGGTACTACCATGTACAACGTGAAAAGTTTTTTCACCTTTAGTATTTTTGAGAGATTGCCTTTTCCAAATAAACAAATAATTAAACCTTTTATATTAGGATGTATTATCTAGATAGCTAGCTAGCTAATGGCGACTAACGGCCAAACCCAATCACGCATCTATCTCGAAATTTGGCGTCTTGGAGCTGGAAAATCCTATAAATCTCTGGTATTACCATCCCATTAGAGCCAAATTATGCGACCCTATAATGTGTTGACAGCTGTTGACAGGGACATATAGCACTGCATGTCGATTCTGTAAAAATCTCACCGTGAAGACTTGCGTGGAGTGAGCTCTTTCCGTCTTGGTCAATTCCTAGCATCAGTGGCACTGACAACTGATTCCACGCTCACTTCACCTAAGTTTTCACGGTGAGATGGTTACAGAGTATCCCTACTGTACTGTCTACCATCAGTAGCGATCTGTGTTAGATTATTGGCCGTTACTGAGTAGTACGGAAGAAAAAGCCATGTTGCGCCGACCCCAATTAAATTGAGATCAGGGCATGAGAATTAATGATGATTAAATGTACCTATACTTCATAAGAGGTATTTTAACATTAGAAAAAAACCGGCCACATAACGGCAGTTATTGTATAAAATTGTTCTAATGCGCTTCATTTTAGATTTATTTTAAAATCTAAAGAAAAGAAGGAAAGGAAGAGTAATGTTTATGTGGACACAGTTCGTGAAACACCAAATACAAATGACAAAATAAAAAGTGAAAATAACAGCAACAATATTGTGTACCTCACGGCTGTGCCAAAATGGTTAATTCCAATATTAATGCCAGAAAGATGCTGTCTGACGCTGGTTTGATATAAATGGTAAATAGATTACATTGCTTTGTATATATCGTAAAATTACGGGGTTTGTTATACGTTTATATCAAATAACCGTTATTTTTCTAATGCATAGCTGGACTCCATGAGACAAATAACTATTGTTTTGGCTCATTTAGGTGTTCAATTTTATATATTAACTAGTAATCCACCCCTTCGCACGGTTTTTACGACTTGGCAAAATATACTGGTTAATACTACCCCTACATTGATTTGTATTTATCGTGAAATAACAGAGCTTTATATAATAGAGAATATTATATGGTGATATGGAAATAAACGGTCGCGTGATGAAGTTATTTTTGCAGTTTCAGAGAATTCCCTTTTTTTGGGTGGGAAATCATCAAACGACTTCTCCCACTCGGGTTGGAGCGGCAGACGTCATCATGTGTCAGACTTTTACAGACTAAAACCCACCCGTGTTCCTTCAGTTGCCTGTGCCAGGGCCACGGTATCTCTTTCGAGCATCCCGCGACACTGAGGCATCGGCCCTTTCGGACCCCGTCACTGTGTGGTGACATCTTTTTGAGGCACGCGTGGAACTCGACGCGCCTACGTCGACCTGGGCTTGGTCGTTACCATAGAATACTCTCTTTTACCAAACAAACACCTTTTACGTCTTAATAATATTAGTTTAGATAGAGTATAACTACCCGCGTAATAATTCGCGTCTGCTTCCCGCACCTTTCATTCATTGTGTCACTACCCTTATTTGGACAAGGACGCAAGGTGCCGCGAATTTTACCTAACTCAGAACTTTGTCATATTTCAACGGAAACCGTTCAAAGAACGATTTAAGCTATTCTTGGAATTAAACATCGACGACATTTTATTGTCGACGGGATTTCAAATGAACTGATTATTTTAAAGTGACTCCTAAACAAATTGACTGTTATTTTGAAATTCGTTCGACACTAAAATGTTTTTCCAATAAATGGATTATTGAACAGTTTGTTCAAATTTTATAAGTAACTAGCACGTCGCACGAGACTTCGTCCGCGTGGATTTCGAAAAAAAATAGCCTATGTTCATCAGACATAATTTCTGCTTCTAAAGGTAAAACAATTTTTCAGATCTGTCCAGTAGTTTCGGAGCCTATTCAATACAAACAAACAATCAAATCTTTATAAAATAATATTAGTATAGATGAAGATTAACATTTAAGGATCGGATCTACTCTCAAAGCACGAAACCGTTGTTTCGGCCAAGTTACGGGCGTTTTCTACTGCGTATCACCTACGGACTTAAGATTCATTCGGTGCCCTTAATCGGGAGTAAGGTTCATTCCGATGTATCGAACTACTTTCAAACTTTCCCGTATCTACTTTGATGGACTTTTAGAGTAGGCCCCAGCGCAGCGATTGACAAGTATTTAGGTACAGGTACAGCTCATGGTATCTCCGCTCTAGAGACGGCAGTACTGTGGTGGCATCTGCAGTGCCACAATCGAACTATGCATCATACTCACGTCACGCAAAATCCTGCATCATGCAACCAGAGTTTACCGCGCAACTAGCATATATGTGTCTTGACAGTAATCGACGGGCAGTTGCCCACCAGACGCGACACCCGTCTGGTCGGAATTTCCTACATTTTTTCTGGAGGATGAGTGAACCCTATGCCTCATACCCACTAAGCGCACAACTTGTGTCACGGACCGCTATTCAAAGCAGTCAGTTTCTGTACGCCAATTATTTGTCTCGTAGTGCGAGTAAACGGTGACATGCTTGAATGAAAAGTTCTGACAGTGCCGCCTTTAGCAGTAGCCGCCGCTTGGTATATATAACCCACGACAGACAAACGGGGTGTTATAAGATTAATAGTTGATTATTTATGTGTGTTTCTGCTGTGCATCTGTGTGTTTGTATGCGCACACTATTCAGGCAGGCATATTATAGGTTGGAGGACTACATAACTGATAAAAATGCCTGGCTTAATGCCGGTCCTGCTCCACACCACAACTAATTAATTGACATTCGAATCACTGTTGAAGCTGCTGAAGATAGTAAGAATTTATTTGCATTATATAAACTCAATCTCCTTTTTATTATATAGATGCATTGCACAGATGTGAGTACTTTGTACTATAGAGCTACCATTTACCGGGTAATGTCATAGATTGACTTGAATGTGCCTTGGCGGCTGATAGTATGTCATGCTCACTCAAATGTCTCGCTGACGGTGGCGCGTGTGTCGGATCATTTAGCTCCCTTCAAAATGGTTGAGCTGAATGGTGCTGATCCATGCGTCATGTTCGTGAACGGGCGCCGTCAGTTGGGACTGGTCATCTCTTAGCTGCCAGGGCTTATTTTAATAAATTATTAGCTGGATTGTTTTTAATTATGTTTTGATGCACTCTGGACGCTTTTAACGTGTACGGTTTTTTGTACATCGTTCTCACTTATAGTGAACAACATTAATCGATGTAACTAAGATATATGTAAAAACATTATTATTTAAAAGAGTGTCCATGGAGTTTCTTGCCCGTTCTTCTCCATAGGTACCTACTACGCTTTGGAATGGGCAACTAGCTTCATATTTCTGACTGACCGACTCCTTGACAATTCAAAAGTGCCTGTAAATGGTTTAATTGAAATAAATGATTTGAGTTTGAGTTTGAGTTTGAGTTTATGCGGCATCGTAGTTCCCAAACGGCTGAACGGTTTTTATTTTTTAATCTGACTTGACCGAGTGTTCTGAGATAAAAAAAGAAAGAAGAAAATCTGTTCAGCCCTTTTCTGTTTGCGTCGGCGGTTGTTTTAATTTTTTATCTCACGAAGCGACGCGCGTTTAACTTCTACCAAGAGTACAAACACTCTGTGAATGTGTGCTGAAGACGTGTTACGTCAGCACGTATCGCACACACATTTCCGACTTCGCCACTGTCTCGGACGGTAAAGACAGCTCCTGCTCTCACACACACATTCACACTTGTTAACCACAAGTAAAGCGCGTCGCTTTATGACATAAAAATACTGTACCGAAACATAACGACAGTTATCACATTCCGTCAGTTGATAATTTGGCCGTTTTGATTACCTGACCTAGTTAACCTAAAAATAAATTACAGTATAACAAATACTAACAAACACGCTTTAATAGCAAACAAACTAAAAAGTAGAAAATAGTAAAAGCAAATTTTAAAGTTAATCAGATTCCTAGAAATAGGTGAAAATTAAGTTAAAAGATTTCGTTAGATACATATACACTTGGGAGCAAATAAATCGAGCCACTTCCTTTTTCACGCATTATGGTTATTATTTTTGGTATTATGGAGCGCATCGATTCGATACATATATCGCCTAAAAGGGTATTTAATAACCTTTACAATGAGGGTAGTTAGTTGTCAAAATTTCATATTAATTAAAGTTTAAAGGGTAGAATAAAATTATTGCATTTAATTTGCTTATGACATTTTTATTGTACTCTGTTAAGAAAAGATTAAATTTGAGGTTTTTGTTAATCATACCCATATTACTTGTTATTGTTGTCTTTATCTGTGTCTGTGTAATCAAAATAACCTGATAAAATGGATACTACACCGACGGAAGCTAGTTATGCAACCTGAACCGCAACGAGTAATCACCGTGAGAGCATAAAATGCACGATTGCAGTTTAGGGTGGCCCTTCTAGACGGTTCCATGCATTTTGTCAATCTAGCATTTTAAGTAGCTGTAAGTCCCACGATGTAACCAATAGGATAGATTTGAGATTTCATTACATTAGAGCATACGCTTCTGCTCAGACGTATTCAACTCTTTTATTATAACGCTCCCAAAAACTTGACTGGCGCAGCCGGTAGGATCGCCGAAATAGAGCTGCGCTGTCCTTCGCGTTTTTCCGAAATAAAACTTTTTCGTGTTACGCGTTCGGGTGGCCCTGAAAGCTGTGGTGATTCTACGAACCAAACAAATTGTCATGGTGGAGCATAGAATGAGAAAGGCGAACTGGTGAGTCCAAATTTTCACCTTCCTTTCCTATTTCCTTTGTGTGTTATTTTGCGATTAGACGTCTCGCGTTATAACGTTATCCGGTTTTGCATAAAATCTGTAAGGCTAGTCTAATAATAGAAAAAGTTATTTAAAGTTATACTATAAAAGAAATAATGAAATAATTATTGATAATTAATTAGAAAAAAATATTTTATTCCGATAAATTGTTTAAAGTTTTATTTGATTAATTACTATTAGATGTAGGGAATTATTTTGTGTTTAAAAGAACTTCAGTTATACTTTTCACTTCTGTTCTTTATATTATTATTGTGCGTTAAGCTAATTAATAGCATTAAAAATGGAAGATCACGTAAAAATTGTCATGATTCCAAATGAAATGATTAAAATTATTCCGCTATTTGACGGCGATAAGCGACATTTAAACCTTTTTATACGTAAGAGTGAATATATTATAAATAAATACAGGGGAAGTGACGAGCAAAACTTGTATGTCATGCATGCTATAACGAGTAGATTAGCGGGGAATGCAGCCGCGCTTATCAGTGAGCGCGAGGATATTGTTACATGGGAAGAGTTTAAGGTGTTATTAATACAACATTTTGGAGACCCCAGAAGTGAAGAATGTTTAGCAATTGAATTGGAAACTTTGCGTATAAGAAATGGTGAATCATTTTTGGATTTTTGTAATCGTATTCAATCAGTGCGTAGTATTTTAATATCAAAAGTTAATAGATTATCGAGTAGCATGCGCGAAAGTAAAATAACGATTTATAATAATACGTCATTAAACGTGTTCCTTTATAATCTACCGGAAAATATGGTGCGTATTGTGAGATTAAAAGCACCGTCCACTCTGGAACAGGCTTTATCTTTCGTCTTAGAAGAGGTCAATTTCCATGACCAATATAATGCCCGAAATAAAATACTGCTGACGTCCTCCAGTAAAAATGCTGTACCAAATAATACACAAACGTTTAAATTCGGCACAAATAATTATAATACGCCTATTAATACTAATAAATCTATTTTTACTCAACCAAATACACAACCCAAATTTTATTTTGGTAACTCCCAAGGTCAACCATTTGGAATGCGTCCTCAACAATTTGGATTTCAAGGCCAAACATTTGGTTATCGCCCACAACAATTTGGGATACGTCCGCAACCATTTGGGATGCGCCCCCAACAATTTGGAATACGCCCTCAGCAATATGGAAATCAACAACAATTATATAACAGACCCTTACAGCCATTTGGCAACCAGAACCAAACGTTCAATAGACCTTTACAGTCATTCGGTATTCAGCAACCAAAAATTCAATCTAGTGACGCTGACGTCACAATGCGCACTGCGCCTCCGGCCAAGGTCCATATTAAAGGATTTAAATTAAACGAGCTTGACCTTGACCATAACGATGATAGTATTTTTCCTTACGATTACCAATGTAACGATGATTATTATCACGAATATAGCCCTCTTACCGAAAATCATGACGAGAATTATACGGAAGAAATTAATGAAGAAGTTTCAGTGGAAAATAATGAGGATTTTCCATTATTGGCCTCGAAAAACATAGTGAAATAATACATTGAAATTGCGATACATGCCTTAAATTACCATACATTTATATACCAGAAATAGATGCCAAATTTATGATAGATACGGGAAGTACTAAATCATTTATAAACCCGGAAAAGGCCAAATACTACTTTTACGATTATATTTACTACGACCCATTTGAAGTTAGAAGTACTCACGGTACAAGCCAACATGAACGAGTACTTTTGATTCCGGCATTTCCAATTTTTAATGTCAATGAAACTCACAAATTTCACATCTATGAAGTCGATCCTAGCTTCGACGGTTTACTAGGTAATGATATTTTACATAGTATAGAGGCGGTAATAGATTTAAAAAATGAGGTCCTCAAAACGAACACTACAGTAATACCGATTACGCGCGACAAGAATAAACATATATTAGAGTTAAAACCTCGATCAGAACAAAGAGTTAAAATTCCTGCAAATTATCACTCTGGCAGTGCTATAGTGGATTTTAGAGAATTTACTAAAGGCGTACGTATGCCCAGCGCTTTAGTTAAGTGCAAAGACGGTTACTTTACTACCGTTATTCAAAATACTCTCGACAAACCTATTAAATTAGCAATTACTAAACCATTTGAAGTAGAACCATATGAAAATCACATAAATGATTATGATGTTAATAATTTTAAAGACATTGAAAATATTGAAGTAGAAAAGTTATTAACGGATAACTTACAAAAGCTTCGTCTGAATCACATGTCAG
Organism: Dasypolia templi; assembly: GCA_963555695.1. Classification (NCBI taxonomy): domain Eukaryota; kingdom Metazoa; phylum Arthropoda; class Insecta; order Lepidoptera; family Noctuidae; genus Dasypolia; species Dasypolia templi. The sequence goes on along the minus strand of OY743158.1, from coordinate 9,497,084 downwards.
TTGAAGAAAGTAAAGCCATAAGTGCATTATGTTTAGACTATAAAGATATATTCTATTGTGATGGCATTCCATTAAGTTTCACGAACCAAGTCAAACATTGTATTAGGACAAAAAACGAAGATCCTATTTATGTTAAACCATACAGACAACCCCCTAGTCAGTCTCAAGAAATAAAGAATCAAATCGAGAAGTTACTTAAAGAAAATGTCATTCAGGAATCTCATTCACCTTGGTCAGCCCCAGTTCATTTAGTCCCAAAAAAGAAAGATGCATCAGGAGAAATAAAATATCGAATGGTAATTGACTACAGACGGCTAAACGAAATAACAGTTGACGACAGATACCCACTTCCCAATATCACTGATCTGTTCGATAAATTAGGTAAAAGTACATACTTTACGACATTAGATTTAGCAAGCGGTTATCACCAAATTGAGATTAACGAAAATGACAGAGAAAAAACAGCATTCAGCACTGAAAACGGACACTTCGAATTTTTAAGAATGCCGTTTGGCCTCAAAACTGCTCCCGCAACCTTCCAACGAGCAATGGACAGTGTTTTAAGAGGGTTGCAAGGAATCCATTGTCTGGTATATTTGGATGACATTATAATATTCTCAAATTCGCTTGCAGAACATATCCAGAAATTAAGAGCAGTTTTTGATCGTTTGAAGTCAAATAACCTTAAAATTCAACTTGATAAATCCGAATTTCTTCGGAAAGAAGTCTTATACCTAGGTCATGTTATCACTAAAGATGGCCTTAAACCTAATGATGATAAAATTAAAGCAGTTCTAAATTACCCACTGCCAAAAACCGTGACAGAAATTAAAAGTTTTTTGGGCTTGATAGGTTATTACAGGCGATTTATTCGAGATTTTGCCAAGGTAACACAACCACTAACTAATTGCTTAAAGAAAAGGAACAAAATTATTATAAATCAAATATACATAGATGCTTTCCAAAAATGTAAAGAGCTTCTTACTAATGCTCCTTTACTTCAATATCCCGATCCAGATAAGCCTTATATCTTAACTACAGACACATCGTCAAATGCCTTAGGCGCAGTACTATCGCAAGGCATCATAGGGTCTGATAAGCCAGTGGCTTACGCCAGTAGAACTTTAAGTGATACAGAGACCAGATACAGTACTATAGAACGTGAACTTTTAGCGATCATTTGGGCGGTAAAATATTTCCGGCCATACCTTTATGGTAATAAATTCATCATTTATACTGACCATAGACCCTTAGCCTGGCTCTATTCTCTTAAAGAGCCAAACAGTAAGCTCACCCGCTGGCGACTTCGTCTTCAAGAATATGATTTTGAAATTAAATATAAAAATGGCAAGCAGAATACAAATGCTGATGCCCTGTCTCGTATTAAAATAAATGTATTAGGTGCAGATGAGGATGGATTATCTATGAAAGTTAACGTAGATGATAAAGAACTAAGAACAAAAAAAACCCAGGCTACGCTCAAAGTAGATAATTTAACTAATACCGATAGTGGCGACTCTAGAACAATGTCTATCTCGGATTTGTCCGCTACTGTAACAGCCAGTTCTGAATGTGATACAAATGAACCTATTCCACTTATTCCTGCGAAAGATAAAACATTCACAGTGCATTCAGCTGAAGATATGGAATCAATTGGTATTCCAATATTACAAGAAGCAATAGACACGAAACCGAATCAGATATTAGTCTTTACGTGGCATAAAAACGATATGCAAGTTACAGATCTTTCCCGTGAAAAACAAAAAATCCTTGAAGTATTTCTACCAATAAATAATGATAAATTAATTAAACAGTTTTTAAAAGAATATGTTAAATATAAAATTAAATATTTTATATATTTTGAAAGCATAGAACATAGGAAACAATTTAGTAAGATTATTATACAGTTATTCAAAAAAGGAATGGTAGAATTCGTGGAATGTACAGAGCGTGTAGTTTTTGTTGAAGATGAAAACGAACAAAAAGAAATCATCTTACACCATCATGAAGGAAAAACTTGTCACAGAGGTATAAAAGAGACTATGTCTAGGATAAGAAGAAACTATTTTTGGCATAGCATGCAAGAGACGATTTCAGCCGTAATTAATAATTGTGAAGCGTGCTGTAAAACTAAGTATGACAGAAAACCCATAAAGCCTTTTCTACAGTTAACTCAATCTCAAAATGCACCATTTCAGGAAATTTTCATAGACATTTTTGCTATAGAATCTATATACTATCTTACATTAGTCGACGCCTTCAGTAAACTAGGACAAGCAATAGAAATATCGAATAGATCTACACCCGAAGTAATACGTGCGCTTATTAAATATTTTTCCATTTACGGAACCCCCAAAAAAATTTGTTGCGATCCCGGCAGTGAATTTAATAATGAATTACTGAAGCAGTTAATGATAATGTACAACATACAATTACATATCAGTACACCCAATAACCCTAATTCAACAGGCATAGTTGAGCGTTTCCATTCAACTATCATAGAAATATACCGTTTAGCTAAATACGATCGAAAATGTACTGATGCAGCCTCCGTTATGACCTATTCAATAATGGCTTATAATCATACCATACATACAACGACAGGTTTGACACCATTTGAAGTTGTTTTCGGTCATACTGATTCAAATTCTATATTAGGCGCAAATTTCGAGAAAAACTATACCCAACAATTACTAAAAGATCATGCAAAGCGTACGAAACGTCTCTATAGTTACATATCGGATCAAGTCATAGAAACAAAGCAAAAGATTAGAAATAGCAAGGGTGGCGAGATAAGTAAAAAGTTTGAAATAGGCGACGTAATTTATGTAAAAGAGGTTAACACCAGATTAAGTAAAGACAAGCCACGTTATAGGAAGGCAACTGTTAGTGGTGAGGTAGAACATAATGTTATCCCTGTAAAAATTGGAACTAGAGACACAAAAGTCCCAATTAAAAATATTAAACGTCCTCCGCAGGTGGTGCCTCACGATATTGGCAGTATCGCAAATAACGTGGGCCCTTCAACTTCAAAAGGTTGAGAAAAACCCTGGTATCCTTCCCGTGAAACAAGGACAGGCGTTTAAACAAATAGATAAGTGGCTAATTATAAAACTTTTAAATATAGATAGCTTAGGTAATGACCTAGAATTAAGTTTAACTAAGTATAATGAATTCACTAAATTAGTAGATGTTAACGAACCTTACAGCCATGAGTTTTTAGGCATTCGTACTCAAACGGATTATCTAAAGGATAGAACTGTAGAAAAATTTCAGCAACTTGTACCAGCTAAAAGATTTAAGCGAGGACTAATTGATCCACTTGGGTCTATGATTAAAATTGTTACAGGTAATTTAGATCATAGTGACGCAATCCAATATGATTCCCTCATTTCTCAGTTAAAAAGCAATCAATTATTATTAGATAAGAAAATAACTTTGGTCTCGAAAATGTTAAATGGTTTTGTTAACAGTACAGAAATCTTACATAACAACACATTAATTTTAGATGAACGTTTAGAAAGGATCGAGAGATTAGTTAAAAATATGACTACTAAAGAAGAACATTCTATTTACTCTACTTATATTCTAGGAATGTTTAATATGTTCTTAACAAATTTTAGAACAATTAATATAATTTTAAGTGAGATTGAAACGGCCTTAGCCTTTAGTAAGGTGTCTGTACTGCATCGAGCGATTGTTAATTCCACTGAATTATTGCACATGTTACAATCTATAGCCAAGACAGAAAATCTTTTATATGCTGTAAATGAGAATAATTTAGTTAAGTTTGAAGATTGTATTACTGTTAAAGCTTTTATTAAACAAAACCAGATTACGTTCATAATGGAGATTCCATTAATTGAAAACCGTACTTATAGTTATTTTAAACTTTATTCCTTACCTGTGTATAACACAGATTTAAACGAAACTGTAATAGTAGTTCCTAAATATCCCTACCTTTTGGTGAAAGACTCAGATTACTTACCAGTTGTGACAGCCTGTGTACAGACTTCAATGGATGATAAATTCTTATGTACCGATGATAACGTGTTGACCCATCTAGAGCCACTGTGTGAAGAACAGTTAATGAAGTTCCATTCTAATGCTAGTGCATGCGAGCAGCATACAGTTGACATTGAAGATTTGAAAGTTCAACGAATTGGCCGCGGAAGTTGGATTCTATATACAAAGAATAATGTTATAGCAAGTAGAAAATGCAATGATGACGCCATGAGCCACGAGTCTCTTCAAGGAACATACATAATTATCCTGGACGATACTTGTATGTTTAACGTCGGGGAAATATCTCTACAAAATTATAAATTTCCTCTTACACATCTGAATTATCGAATAAATCCAATTATTACCCTACCGGAGTTGAAACCTGAAAAACGTACCAACAGTGTCAGTGCAGTGAAGATGAAAGGTATCAATTTAGATGAGTTGAAAGAATTAGCTCAAGTGGTGAAAATGAGCAAAGTGAAATACGGTGATAACGATGGTGCGGTTAACACGAAAAATATTAGTTTAGGCACGGTAATTTTATATGTAATTCTACCCTTAGGATTAATAACCTTTCTTATTTTTAAATATAAAATCAAATTGTTTAATTGTCGGCGAAATGATCAGAATCTTAACAACTCTGATAATTTCGTTCTTGAGGAGGGAGGAGTTATGCAACCTGAACCGCAACGAGTAATCACCGTGAGAGCATAAAATGCACGATTGCAGTTTAGGGTGGCCCTTCTAGACGGTTCCATGCATTTTGTCAATCTAGCATTTTAAGTAGCTGTAAGTCCCACGATGTAACCAATAGGATAGATTTGAGATTTCATTACATTAGAGCATACGCTTCTGCTCAGACGTATTCAACTCTTTTATTATAACGCTCCCAAAAACTTGACTAGCTGCCCAAGTTGTAGCTTTACTTGAGTTTGGACACGGACAACGTGAAGTGGCACGCAGACTTCATTTGAGTCGTTCAAAGGTACAGCGGGTATACCGCAGGTATCTGGAGACTGGTGCTTTTGTTCGGCGACCTGGAACTGGCCGACCACGGGCAACAACAGAACGTGACGACCGCTTTATTGCAACCAATTCGTTGCGCGACCGTGGACTTAATGCTGTTCAGCTACAGCAAGCGTTACGTGAGGTTCGAGGTGTCGCAATCAGTAGGTGGACAGTGAGACGAAGACTAAAGGAACGAAATTTAACATCACACAAACCAGCAACTGGCCCAAAATTGACTGTAGCTCATCGCCGATCTCGCTTGGAGTTTGCTCGAGAACACATTAATTGGACGTTAGAAGACTGGAGGTCAGTTTTGTTTTCTGACGAGTCAAGAATCTGTCTTTTTAGCAATGACGGGAGAAACCGAGTGTATAGACGTCCTGGTGAAAGATTTGCCCAATGTTGCATTCGAGAAACTGTGAGTTTTGGTGGTGGTTCTTGTATGGTGTGGGGAGGAATTTCTCTAGACGGAAAAACGGAACTTGTCTTCGTCGACCCCGCCAACGATGGCAGTGGTAGACGTGGATTAACAGCTGACCGATACATAACTGACATTCTTGAAGACCACGTAATGCCGTCTGCTGGTTTTGTCGGAGAAAATTTCTTGTTTATGCATGACAATGCGAGACCTCATACCGCGCAGATCGTTACGGAATACTTGTCTGCGATCGGGATTCAACAAATGGTATGGCCAGCACGAAGTCCCGATTTGAACCCGATCGAACACCTATGGGACGAGCTAAAACGGAGAGTCCGAGCCAGGGTTCCCACTGTTTCATCCATTCCCGAGCTTAAAGTCGCTGTGCTTGAAGAGTGGGAGAACATACCACAATATGTCATCGTAACTCTGATCAGATCGATGACTAATAGGCTACAAGAATGCATCAGGGCACGGGGGGGTAATACCAGTTATTAAGAATATTTTTTTTGCAATAATTTAGTTTTTTATTGTTTTTATGGACTGTTTTAGCCCTACTAAATTTTCTATCAAAATTACCATTTTTCTTGCAGTGCCAATAATTTATCATTCAATAAGGTTATTATTCAATAATTTACCCTCATTGTTAAGGTTATTAACTTAACTTTTAGGCGATATATAGTTCGAATTGATACGTTCCATATTCCCAAAAATATTTACCATTTTACGTGAAAAAAGGTAGTGGCTCGATTTATTTGCTCCCAAGTGTATATACAGGTCAAGCTAATACAAGCATGTTAAATAGGTACGTTTTACTCCTACAGTCTGTAGAACAGCTATTAAGTATAATGCAATGTGCAAAGGTCAAAGAGACAGACCCTCAATGAAATATTGGAATCGTTATTCAAACATCCGGAATCCGGACATGACTACCTACACATTAGAAAAATTCCGATCCGGAATTCCGTCCACCTGATTGAGCTCAAGCAAAGTATAAATTCTTTATTATGCGATGTACCGTCTTTTTGCTATATAATAAACGTGCATGGTTACTCAACGTTTAGAAATATCTCAAAGGAGTTCTTGAGATCGCTCTGAGAACTGAGATGGTCTCGGGAATTATCGTATGTGTTATGTTTATAAAGCTTGTCGCGACAAGCTACACGGCTGATTGGCAGTGTTTATGAACACGTTATTTTTCTTGTTTTAACGAAACAAAAAAATATATATATGGAAGTTGAATGGCGATAGATTGTCTTGTTGAGAGGATGAATTATAGTTTCCAAGGCATATGTGAGAGAAAAGGCCGGGATGGGATGCCCTAGAAGGATATATACTCGCAAACGGGGCGCACGTGTCTGACCAGATGTATGAACTTAAACGAGGCAAAAGGGGTGTGTAAGGATCGTAGCAGGTGGCGTTCTGTGCTCTGTACCTACCCCCATGGGTAGAAGGCATGAGTTTATGTATGTATATATATTCCATGACACTTGGCAATACTGTAACTTTCCTTTAGTAAGAAAACGCAATCTGATAAGTACTCGTAGTTCCGAACATCATACTCGTACAAACGCACGATCTTTTTCAGGTCAACCTATGAGGTTGTCGTCTGCTTGTGCGGACTTGCCTGTGGTTGCCCTAATAAATTAAGGCCTCCAGCCAAGACTTAAACTTAAATACTAACTACAAACTAAGCTACTACACGCTAAGGGCATCCCCTGTGGGGTACGAACCTCTGATTAGGGCGTCGCTGGAAGAGGGCAGCAAATGACTAGCTGGATCAGGATTAATGTTATTTTGGGACGAATTTAAAGCTACAGGCTCAACGACGCGGGCTGGCTCGAGCAAGGGTCGGGAGGGGCGTGGATTTGGGCGTCGCGGCGGGCCTCGGCGGCGAGGTCGGTAGGACGGCGATCGGGTTTTGGGCTTAATTAGGGTGCTGGTGGCCTTACCACTTTCCTGGAGGAGGGTAGTGGCGTCATCGGGGACGCACGATCTCTTTAAAATTCCCGGAGTACGGGACTTTTTGTCGAACCGCAGCTTCCGTTATCGCATCGAAGGAGCGCTATCCTCCCCCCACCCTATTCGCGCAGGAGTCCCTCAGGGCTCTGTGATCTCTCCTTTAGCTTTCACGCTATTCACCAGCGATATGCCCAAGTGCAGCAAGGCGCAGTTGGCCCTGTTCGCAGACGACACGGCCATCTACTACACCGGCCGTGATGAAAATTCGATAGCTCGCATTCTCCAAACCCAAGTGAACAAGCTTGGCGCTTGGTTTAGAAAATGGCGAATCGAAGTCAATCCCGACAAAAGTCAAGCGGTTCTTTTCTCAAAACCGCGTCGCAACCCCTGCCCCCCTCGACCGATCACCATGTTCGGCAAGCCGATCCCTTGGGAGAAGCGAGCCAAATACCTGGGTGTCGTACTAGACGAACACCTCTCTTTTTCAGAGCACATTAAGGCGGCTCGTTCGCGCGCCGCCTTCGCTCTAGGTAGACTTCACTTTGTCCTCAATGCACGTAGCAAATTGTCACTAAAGTGCAAAATGCGTATCTACACAGCGTGCATCCGCCCGATCATGACCTATGCCAGTGCAGTCTTCGCACACGCCAAGCCCGTTCGCTTCAATAGAATGCAGACCCTCCAGAACAAGTTCCTCCGTAGGATAACAGGCTCCCCCTGGTACGTTCGCAACGAAATCCTCCACGTAGACCTCAGGATTCCCACTATCCGTCAGTTCATGAAACGCATTTCAAAGCGTTTCTTCGAGACCGCCGCGAATCACCGCAACCCTCTGGTTGTGAAAGCCGCTAGCTATATTCCCTCCTCCATTAGTCATGTCCGCCGTCCCAAGCATGTCCTCACCGATCCCGATGACCACATAACTCTCATTCAGGAGAGCAGTATACTGACTGATATGTCAAGGCCAGAGGCTATTGTATGAATTGCTGTTTGGTCACTGCCCTGATATCAGTCTGAAATTCACTAGCAGCAGGTGATAGGACTGATATATCAAGGCCAGAGGCTATTGTAGGGATTGCTTTTTGGTCACTGCCCTGATATTAGTTTGAAATTCATGTGCAGCAAGTGATAGAACTAATGTTGCAAGGCCAGAGACTCTTTGAAAAAACATGTATACATAATATAAAAATAAGTATATATGTAATTAGTTAGGTACTTCGAGAGCGAAGTACAGGTCAGTCTGACCGTGATAGATTATGCGGATAATTACAGTTTATTTATTACAATAATTCACGTCTGTTTCTTTAATTGAACACGAATAAAACCATCACTGTAATAATTATAACCTTGTTTAAGTGTGTTATAAAACATTCAATAGTTTCTCATCAAAATCTTATCAGCATTATTACGAAATACTGTTATTTTATTGTTGTTTTGTATAATATGACATCTAACCGTTACTTAAACAAATAATATGACTTGTTTACTCATTTATGCCATTGTAATACCAAGTATGTAATGCAAATAATTAATTCAGTATATTTTAATATAATTCAATCATAGTTTCATGCTAAAATACAAATATTAACGAATTTGAAATGGAATCGTACGATGTGACGTCACTTGTTTACCACCGGCTTTATAACCCGCTGCTCCGCCGTAATCAGCCCATCCCCCCCGACCCTTGCTCGATGAAGTGCCAGCCCGCGCCGTAGCTGAGCCTGTAGCTTTAAATTCCCCGAATAATATAATCCAGATCCGGCCTGTCCCATCTTGCTGTCCTCCCGTCAGCGTCGCCCTAAGCCGAGGTCCGTACCCCACGGGGGGTGCCCTTAGCGAGCGTTCGCTTAGTAATGTAAGTAGTTTTACGCCCCTGGCTGGAGGCTTTGAGTCCGCTTAAGGCAGCCACAGGATAGTCCGACCTCTCAAGGTCAACTACGAGATGCCATACCCAAAAAAAAAAAAAAGAAAAAGTTATTGGCCCATTCTCTCCGGAGCAGTCACACCGAACGGACCTAAGTTAAGTAAACTTATCTTCTTGTAAACTCTTGTGTATTTTGGTAAAATATTCTCTTATGTCGTAATATATTTTAGATTATTAATAATGTTCTATTTATACGTATGTGAATACTTCTTATTTTTTATACATAAAGCAACTATATAATGTTTCGATGTCTATAAAATAAATTGTTAGCCTAAAACTCCCTTCGAAAAATTGTGTATTGTCTTTACAAATAAATAATTAAATTAGTTAATATTATATTTATTATATAGTCCATTCTTAATGCCAATTTTTTAATAAATTCAGTTTCTCTATGTACGTCTATTATTTTAAGCTCTGTGTAGTATTTTTATCTTACATCAGAAGTGGGATCGGAATCTGTTTTATATACTTAAAAAAATGTTTTTTTAAGGTGGATCCTGCTGTATTGGAGAGTCTTCTGAAAGCCATCCGTGATGGTATATCTGGTAACCGCAGTGAAGATGATGTGGTGTTGCCGCCGTTTGATCCGGAAAAGAATGACAACTTTGCGGAAAGCTGGTGCAAAAACATCGACACCGTAGCCAAGGACCGTGGATGGAGCAGCATTACTACAGTCAGTAAAGCAGGTAAAGCCCTTAAGGGCTCTGCTCTTTTATGGTTAGTGACTTGGGACCCAGACGAGGGTAGGACATGGGATAACTTTAAGACACATATCAAAGATTTGTACCCCGAGAAAAAGAACCTATCGGAAAAACTTTCAAGAGCCGTACTTTATACCTCGGACGTCGCAGAAACCTATTGTGAATACGCTAGGGAGAAGCTAAGGTTATTACGTAATTCTAAATTAACATTTTCTGAGGGACAGCTTGTCGAGCTTGTTTGTGGAGGTATATCCGATATTAATATTAGAATGGCATCGTTTAACAGTCGTGTTAATAGTACTGCAGGACTCATTTCTCTTTTTACAACCTATATTAAAAACCCTAGAAAACGCCCATCCGAAATGAATAACGTACTTCACTCTTCAACTACTAAGCGTTTTAAGCCTGAAAATACAAAGCCACCTATTTGTTTTCTGTGTAATTAAACTGGTCATGTTAGATCTCAGTGCTTCAAAAATAAAAACAAAGATACCCCAAATTCCGAAACGCTTAAGATTCAATGTTCCTACTGCAAAAAAAACTGGTCATGATGAGTCAATTTGCTTTTTCAAGAAAAGAGATGCGACAAAAAATAATAACGTCAATTGTTCCACAAATGGTAACTTATCGCTTACTGATGTAGAAATTTGTGAAATACCAATTAAAGCCCTAATAGATTCGGGTGCTAGTTGCAGTATTTTGAAAGAATCGATTGCAAATAGCTTTGGCCTTGGTTTAGAACCCTGTTCGACATCATTAATAGGAAAAGGAAATGAAATGATTCTAATCACCTCAAAAGTTAGTTTACCTGTCAGATTAAGTAACGGCAATTTAGAAATCGAATTCTGTGTAGCTTATGATTCAGATTGCTATTTTGATTGTTTGATAGGTAGAAATGCGGTTCAAAATCCAAACGTGGCTATTGTTTTCGATTCCAGTGGTTGTAGATTGGAACAAGTAAGCTATACAGTTACAGAATCTTCAGAGGTAGTTAATATAATTGATGAACCAGATCCTCCTCCACCTTAGCTACACTCGCCGCAAAGTAACGACCCTGAGACACTAAATCTCTTGGAGAAATTTAGGACCGGTGATATAGATACAAATCGATATGTGATCAGATATGGCTTGTTGTTTTATAACAATGAGGATGGGGATCCACCTAAATTTTTCATACCAAAAGGATATCGACTCAGTTTATTGCGGTTTTTTTTTCATGACGAAAATTGTCACGTTGGTTATAACAAAACCCTAAACAAAATATCAGAACTTTTTCCTAGTCTTGCTGCCTTTACATCAAAATATATATGTCATTGTATAGTGTGTGTGAGGGTAAAGGTCATTCAGGGCCAAAACAAGGACTCCTTCACCATGTAGACAAAATTACACCATTTCACTATCTTCGGAAGGTTTTAAACTTATTTTAATAATAGTGGATGGCTTTACCAAATACTGTATAATTAAACCATTAAGACGCTTAACGGTCAAGAATTAGTCGCAATCTTGCGAGAAAACTTAACTTGATGATAGTAACTGATAATGCCATAAATTTTACTTCTGATCATGTACGATCATTTCTTAGGCGTATGCGAATAAATCACCATATGATAGCCATGGGTGAAACGGCCAAGTTGAAAAATATGTTGTTAGTACAATTTATATGTTAACCACTATTGCTAGCGATTCTTCAGAATGGCCAAGCGTTTTATGGAAAATACAACTGTCTCTAAATACTACGATACAAAAATCAACGGAAAATATACCCCAATACAAGCTCGGCTAGACGAAATACAGGATAATGATTCCGTTCAGGACATTGATGCTGAAGCTGATGGGGACTTAGCTAGGCAACATCTTATAGAAACTGCAGGAAAGTAAAAAAAAAAAAAACGATTTGATAGTACTCGTAGAAATAATATGATTTTAAATTTATGTGAGTCTATGTGAATCAAGACCACAGAAGACATGTCATATTAAGTCCTAAATTCAAAGGCCTTACCAAATAATTGATATTTTAGAGCATGATACGATTTCCTTGAAGGGTCTTAACACATTTTTTAAGTGTCCCCATAGCTCCAGCATCATTAGCCATGATAGATTATTGTTCTTTGTTATTTATTAATGTTAATATTGTTAGATTCTAGTTTATGCTATTATTTAATTATGTTATTCTTATAATGACTGTTGTCGTTTTGTGATAAAAATGAACAAGTAATGTGATGACATGTTTATACTTAGGGATACATATAAGTTAATAATTATAAATTTCCATGGCTAAAAATTTGTGTTCAATTAACATTGGATGTTTGAAATTATTAAATGCTAAATGCTTATAACAAAACAGTTTTAACATTACTGCTGTTTGGTCACTGCCCTGATATCAGTCTGAAATTCACTAGCAGCAGGTGATAGGACTGATATGTCAAGGCCAGAGGCTATTGTATGAATTGCTGTTTGGTCACTGCCCTGATATCAGTCTGAAATTCACTAGCAGCAGGTGATAGGACTGATATATCAAGGCCAGAGGCTATTGTAGGGATTGCTTTTTGGTCACTGCCCTGATATTAGTTTGAAATTCATGTGCAGCAAGTGATAGAACTAATGTTGCAAGGCCAGAGACTCTTTGAAAAAATATGTATACATAATATAAAAATAAGTATATATGTAATTAGTTAGGTACTTCGAGAGCGAAGTACAGGTCAGTCTGACCGTGATAGATTATGCGGATAATTACAGTTTATTTATTACAATAATTCACGTCTGTTTCTTTAATTGAACACGAATAAAACCATCACTGTAATAATTATAACCTTGTTTAAGTGTGTTATAAAACATTCAATAGTTTCTCATTAAAATCTTATCAGCATTATTACGAAATACTGTTATTTTATTGTTGTTTTGTATAATATGACATCTAACCGTTACTTAAACAAATAATATGACTTGTTTACTCATTTATGCCATTGTAATACCAAGTATGTAATGCAAATAATTAATTCAGTATATTTTAATATAATTCAATCATAGTTTCATGCTAAAATACAAATATTAACGAATTTGAAATGGAATCGTACGATGTGACGTCACTTGTTTACCACCGGCTTTATAACCCGCTGCTCCGCCGTAATCAGCCCATCCCCCCCGACCCTTGCTCGACGAAGTGCCAGCCCGCGCCGTAGCTGAGCCTGTAGCTTTAAATTCCCCGAATAATAATAATCAACAAAACTTGATCCAGCCTGTCCCATCTTGCTGTCCTCCCGTCAGCGACGCCCTAAGCCGAGGTCCGTACCCCACAGGGGGTGCCCTTAGCGAGCGTTCGCTTAATAATATAAGTAGTTTTACGCCCCTGGCTGGAGGCTTTGAGTCCGCTTAAGGCAGCCACAGGATAGTCCGGTTAAGTAGTCACGACCTCTCAAGGTCAACTACGAGATGCCATACACAAAAAAAAAAAAAAAAAGTAATCAGCCCATTCTCTCCGGCCGGAGCAGTCACACCGAACGGACCTAAGTTAAGTAAACTTATCTAATATTTTACCAAAATACACAAGAGTTTACAAAAGTAAACTCTTGTGTATTTTGGTAAAATATTCTCTTATGTCGTCATATATTTTAGATGATGAATAATGTTTTATTTATACGTATGTGAATACTTCTTATTTTTATACATAAAGCAACTATTTAATGTTTCGATGTCTATAAAATAAATTGTTAGCCTAAAACTCCCTTCGAAAAATTGTGTATTGCCTTTACAAATAAATAATTAAATTAGTTAATATTATAGTCCATTCTAAATGCCAATTTTTTTAATAAATTCAGTTTCTCTATGTACGTCTATTATTTTAAGCTCTGTGTAGTATTTTTATCTTACACGCTCATAAAATGACTGTAGTATGGTATCTAGGATGGGCCAGACATCAAACAAATATTTTAGCACCCGAAGGTTTTCTTGATGACATTGTGATTAGGGATGATGAGGAATAAATATTAAAAAATATATTTTGTATTTTTTAATCTAACCTACCTATGTCCTACCCCTACCATATAATTAATCAAATATGTGTATAACTGTCCTAAGAAAGTTAGCTAAGATTATTAAATAAATATACCTTTGAACATTTATTTACGTAGGTACTTTATTTATTTATTTTATTTTTTGCGTTGACAAACGCTCATGCATACTGCACTATCAAGGAGAGATAGTTCAGATATGTGGGACTCCAACTCACTAAAACTCCACGGTGTCCTCCTCTCCGCTTTAGGCGGGAACACGGGCACGCGTTATCATTCATCCGCAAACCCGCCGCGGCTGTTCGTCACCGGACCCTCCTCTGGGGAATACCCCCATCACCGGCGCACCAGAACACATGGCACGCTGTGACCAGCCTAGGGACCAACACAGCCCTGGGCACCTGACAACCCCGGTTCTGTCTGGGCAATCAAGGGGACCAACCCCTTGCGACGAGTCAGATAAATGGCCCCGTCGCCTACCATTTTTCGGCCGCAAAGGATAGGAAGAGCGGCCAACAACATACCGACACTCCTCTTACCCTGCGGTCCCACTGCGTCCGCCATCTAACGGTGGCGACCCGCAATACCGGCACTCCTCTCCCACTGCGGCCTCAGTTGCGATGTAGCCCAAGCGGCACCGCAACCTTGGTTGCTACGTCGTCGGCTTTTCGGCAAAAGCCCTGACGAGCAGCCCTTGCTCGGGTACCACTTAGCTTCACCGTGGGGATCAAGCCACGGTTACTGAGTCCCCCCCCGCCTCGTCAATGCGGGAACCCACCGGGGGGATTTACGTAGTTACGTACGTCGCATTTGGGACGCAGACCTACGCACGTCGCGGTCAGCTAGGCTTATACTTAATACGTTGTCCGTAGTTTATTTTACTCTACATATACATCTATCAATGATATTAAAACTGTTAGGTAGGTATTCCTATATTTATTTTTCGATTAGGGTCTTGACAAAACATAACCTCTTGAACTTCGAACTTGAATACCTTATAACTGAAGTCAACCGTATAACTGAAGACAAAACTGTTCTTCCTGAACAGTTTTGTCTTCAGTTATACGGTTGACTCTATGTATTTTAACAATTTTTTCATCAGTACACGCAAAAAAAAAATGTCAACAAAAATTTGTTCGGGATCTTGCCAATGTTCTTTGTGTTTGTTCCTAATATTTATATTATGGACGTCACTGTATTTTTTAAACAATTTAATGTTTTTGTGGGCATATAAAAGATTTTCATAAATTCATTCAGTCTTCAAGTTTCAATTCTTCGCCCTATATGAACACATTCGTTTTCACCTGCCTAACGTGAGGTAGCGTAAACTTAATGCATTTAGTCTTCTTTTCATTAAGAAGCAAATTATTAACATTGAACCAGTGAACTATTTTTGATATCGCGTTATTTACATTGTTAGTAACCAGCTGCTGACGTTTAAGTTTAAACATGTCACGATTATCCTTTATGAGGTAAGACAAGTCATTAATATAAATAAGAAACAAGAAAGGACAAGAATTGAGCCCTGTGGAACTCCCATTGTTAAGATAGATCCGGGAGATCTTTCTCCATTAACGTCAACGCTCTGAATCCTTTTACTCAAGTATGAAGTAAGAAGATCCAGAGCGGTGTTTCGGATCCCATAGTGGCGGAGTTTCCTGATTAACGTTTCATGAAGAACGCAATCGAATGCCTTGGAAAAATCACAAAAGATGCCCAAGGCATCGCATTTGTCTTCCCAAGCATTATAAATATGTCCTAAAAGTTCAACACCGGCATCAGTAGTTGAACGACCCCTTGTAAAACCGAACTGTTTGCTATGTAATAATTTATGTCTGTTAAAAAATCTTTACAGTTGGTGTAAAATTAATTTCTTAAAAATTTAAATAAATGTAGGTAGTACTGAAATAGGTCTATAATTTGTGGGGTCTGATGTACTACCTGATTTAAGGAAAGGTGTTATTTTACTATTTTACATAAGGTCTATAATTGTTGGTCTCTTTGCTATCCCCAGATTTAAAAAGTGGTATAACCTTACTGCATTTCATTAAATCCGAGGAAGGGACGACGAAGGGAAGACTCCTTGATCTATCTATCTACACACAAATTAAATATTAAAGCTAAATAAGGTGCTATAGTCTCAATTATGGATGTACATTCCCCAAAGATCTTCGGTCAACTTGTTTTTTTTTTGCCGAAAAGCTTTTATCACTATCATAGGGTTTATAAGTTTAACAAAAAGGACGGGAATAACCCCCTCCATTAACTTTTAAAGTGAGTAGCTACTTCATATTTACACCGACATAACTGCCTTTTTCGTTTATCTTATTTTTACGGTGCGTTCTTGTAAATTCAATATTTACAAGAACGCATAGTAAATCATCATCATTGAGCGTTGCGTAAAACGTTGTAACTCCCCACCAATCACGCTACCCGAGCTCAGACAAGCAATGGTGGAGGAATGGGAAGCCATTCCTCAGAATCGGCTCCGAAATTTGGTGTTGAGCATGCCGAATCGCCTGGAAGCTGCAAGAAGAGCTCGGGGAGGCAATACAAGTTATTAAAATTATGCATGTAATGAAAAAAAGCAAGAAATAATAATCTTACAAAAAATTTCAGTTTCAGAAAAAAATGTCTTACTTTAGTTTTTTATTTATTTTGCACTAAGAATGAAGGTACACATAAGTTTCAATTAATAATTTTTATGTATCATTAAATGCTCAATCGAACAGTATTCGTTTCATTATGATAGCATACGTAGTTTGGGAGATATTCGGACTTTTGTGACTGACCCGTTATTTTTGGGACCGAGTGTAAAATAAAATTTTGTACCTACTGATCAACGCCGTGTTAATGGGGCCTTATACTAACTCAACAGTAAGGTCTTTTTGGCACCGGCTCAAGTCATCAGTAGGCTCGTTGCGGAGATCAAAAACAACCTAATTCTGCAAGGCGTTCCGGTTTCCGCCGTAAATCGCTTGCATTAAGCTAGACAGGGCCTCGTCTACGACATGGTCCTGGTCATCTGCAACCCCATTGAAGGTCACCACCTGATCTTCAAAGTGAAGTCGGTCTGCTCTCTCTCGGGCATATCCATCGAGAGGCCTCATAGAGCTCACATGATTGGTCAGTGCCATCGCTGCCACCTGTACGGACACTCGCAGTCAAATTGCTAAGCGACCTCTAGATGCGTCAAGTGTCAAGGCGACCATGTCACCGCTGACTGTTCCCGACCCAAAGATAGGGACCAATGTAAAGCCTCCGAGCTGTGCACTCTGCGGCCAATCAGGTCACCCGGCAAATTACCGGGGCAGTCCTAGAGCCCCGAAGTCCTCCTCTCCCAAACTCGCGAAACAGGCAAGCGAACGCCAGCTCAGGGAAAGCCCCTGGGGAAAGTGTCCCTCCGCGCAGATGCCTGAACGGCTTAGTCCGCCAAGGCCCTCTCCTAGGGCAAACCTAAACCCCCTACATGCTTCCGCAGGTTCAGTGCCCTCCCAACCCAATCAACCCTCTGAAATTCCAGCGCAATGATGTTTTACGTCTCTATCGGTGTGGTACGCTGTCAATTATTTTCTGAATTTTAAATAGAAATGAAAGTCAAAGTGCATTAAAATCAATTTAATATTGATCATAGTGGTAATCTGTGTAACATACATTGTAGTGAATAAATAGTGCGTTTATGGGCCCTAAAATCACGAAATACGAAAATCAAAAGTGACGAAAATTTGTAGTTACCCGCTAATATCAACACAATTACTATTTTCGGTTAAGTCGCCTTGACAACAGAGCCATCTGTCTTGGTAGCAGCAAACGACCTATCGACCAGTGACAAAACTCGTTGCTGCCGCCATCTAGCGAACATCTCATATGTTGAGCAAGTTTACAAGAATTTGATATCTATCCGGGCATCAAATGTAGAGGTTGCGGTCGCTTTATATACACTTTATATTTTTACGTTAGAGTGTCAGGTGCTATATCACATAGTGTGCGTCCCTACGAAGGCCAACATTACAACTAACTGGCGTTGTCCCGAATGCAAGAAGAATATTGTTCGATACAACAGAACCGAAACTCCTGTCAGAAGTCCCACACAGAGCCCCCCTACAAATAACACAGGGATTCCAGGTGTAACGGGCTCCAGTACGCCTAACAGTCCTGAGGCAAGTTCTACATATGAACTCACGCAGACTGTCAGCCCCGTTAATGCAGCCTCGACTCCCCCGCCACCTGAAATCACAATTGCCGACGTTACAACTGGAGGCCAGGGTGGAAGCGCTGGAGGAACGTGTTACTTCGGGCTCCATGAACTCAGCCTAGCCGCCAACGTGGACAAGATTGTGGAGGAACTAAGAAGAGAGCTCAATGAGAGGGACCAGGCTAATCTTGCTAACGACATAGAGGTGTCAAATTTGCCGGAGGTAAAGGCGGAAAACCCAGCTCACATAATTAAGGCCATTGGCCACAAGCAAGGGAGGCTGACAGCGTTGACAATCGCGACATCGTTAGTGTAGAATGTGTTTGTGGAAGGCAGCTCAACGTCGGCAGGACCGACTGAATCTCGTCCGCGGCCGATCGTCGTGCGCCTTGCTTGTCGGGACCTGCGTGACCAGCTTCTGGCAAGCAGGCGAGTGCGACGTGGAGCGACCACTGCCGACCTCGACATGCCTGTTCCAGCGCAGCGGTTCTTCCTCAACGAGCGGCTGACGAAAGCCAATCGCCTGTTGTTTCGTAGGGCACGGGACACAGCCAGTCTCCTCGACTGGAAGTTTTTGTGGACCAAGCAGGGCCGCATCCTCGCCAGGAAAATGCCAGAAGACAAGGCGCAGAGAATAAGCACGATGAGGAGGACTTAACCCGTGTTTTCGGAACTGCAAATGAAATGGCTTAATTATTTTTGTGTCCATCTATAAGTGAATAGTTTTATTCTTTATGCTTGTGGTATTGCATTAAATATGCGTCGCAACTGTTTTCACAGTGTGCTCGGCCATAAACAGGAGGCATATGGAGCTTTTGTACCCACGTAATACTATTTTACTCTTCCACTATACTTGCATGCATTTTATTATTATGTACAAAGTCTATCTTCACCTAATCTATTTAATCCAAATTATGTACATGAGGTATTATTAATCATAACTATAAACTCTTACTATAGTGCCCAACTTAAACTCCACACAACACATTCATACAATATCATCACACTTCTATATCTAATACTCACTAATGGCTCCCAGAAAATATATTAAGTTTGGTCTATTGAATGTGGACTTTCTAGGGACAAATCAGGATGAGTTCTTGATTGCCACGGGCAACCACTCTGTGGACATCATGGCTATCAATGATATCTGGTTACGCAACGGGGAAGAGGACTGCGCTCCTAGTGTATCTGGGTACAAATTTAGGTACGTACCGCGACCTGTGACTGCCCGAGGTGGGCGGGGAGGAGGAGTTGCTTTTTATATAAAGAATGGCATTAACGCGCGTGTGCTCATCCTGAACACCTTGATGTGGAGCAGCTAACCGTAAACAAAAAAAGCTACTAATTGAGACTGCGTACCGCCCGCCTTGGCAGGACTTGGAACTTTTCATAGACGCCATAACTACCAGTATTAGTGCATTCGCCCCGTATGATACTGTTGGGTGACCTAAATGTTAATCTGATGGATGCAAACAGCACAAAATCTAAGAAGCTTACAGACTTTTTAAATTATTAAAATCTTGCTTAATTAGTTCAATCAGCAACATACTTCGTGAGTAACAGTAGTTCGCTCATCGACATCGTATGCACTGATGCTACAACGCGAAATGTTGAAGTGAACCATATCAATGAGCTCAGCCACTACTCTTTCATTACATGCGAAGCTATTTTTAAGAAGCCCAAGGTTAAACCTAGGGTGGTTGAGTTTCGCTCTCTTTCAGACATCATGCTTGAATATTTCCATTATGATTTGAACATGATACCTTGGTCTACTATAGGAGATATGTGTGATGTCGATACCATGGTACATACTTTTAACTTTCCAGCTTTTCCATCTCCACGCTCCTATCAAGAAAAAGATCTTCTATAAGCGGCCTACGCCTTGGATCACTGGCAATATTCGTCTGATGTTCAGAAAGAAAAGAAAATAAAAGAAAGAAAAGAAAAATATTTTATTTGGGACACGCACAGGGAATACACCGTAAAAGAAATAAAATGAAGGAAAAAAAAAACAAAAAAAATTTAAACTAACAGAATTAACATCCAAAAAAACAACAAAAAACAGTAAAAGACCTGTGCGAGGCCACAAAGGCTCCTATCTCAGCATAATGCTGCGATGTTTCGACTGCCTCGTTGGTCTAGTGGTCGCAATCGCTGCAACTGAGCATGAGGTCCTGGGTTCGATTCCCAGGTCGGGCAACGTGTGATTGGGTTTTTCTATCTGGAATTTCTCAGTAACAGCCCGAAGTCTGGATTTGTGCCCGGTAGATGGCAATAGGCTCGCGCCCTATTACATGGGACTTAAACATAACTGGCGAAATGTGGGTGTACTATAGGTACACCTCTGCCCAACCCTTCGGGGAAACAAGGCGTGATGTTATGTTATGTTATGTTTAAAAAATAAATAACGCAGCGCTGATATTATGACAGGGCCCGTTATGACGCCACGGACACACATACGGACATCAATAAATCCCACTAAGGCATTTAAAAAAAAAAAAAAAGATAAGTAAATAAATTAATCAGTTACTTTATACGGCAAAAAAAAAAAAAAAACCGTATTTGTGTACAATTTAAAAATTTTGTTCACGCCGCGAACCAGTCCGCGGGGCCTGAGAGGGGCGCGCAGGAGAGGGGAGCACGCGGCGCGCTGTACGAGCCCGCGACGGACACACACCGCTACGAACTCCGACGCGAGACCACGTATATCATAAAACAGCTTACATTCATTCATTACCTATGCAAAAACGCAATAAAATTATTCTAATTATATCACAGAATCATCTTTAACTCAACAACCGCACAACGACCACCTCAAGAGCTGCTCGTTAACATCAGCTTCGACATCTGGCGACCGTGCCAGGACCTCAAAGAAGAATTTTGGATTTCACAAAGTGCACGACGCCGCCATTTTCTGTAAGCTTGGGCGAGCTATTCGCTTCGCTTGTGCCGCGCTGCATGGCATGCACACCACTCTAGAAGAAGGACGGAACAGGGGAGTTTGGCTTATTATTCCTCTCTATCCATCTATTTCGCGCGCGCGACCGCGCGTTCGGTCCGGTGATGTGCTGTGTGCTACCGAGCTCAGCTTGGTTGGCGTACTCGGTGACTATTCAGACTTGGTGTAGCGTGTGTCATCTTTAAGTCTGCGTGTTAAACGGACCATTACATGTCTTTAAACGGGTTTGAGTGAACAAGTTAATTTGCCTAACTTCTTTATTTTGTCTTTAAAATGTCTGATCCTAAACCACAGCAGGGCTCTGAGAGGAGAGAAGAGAAACGCGTAAATATGAAAGAGTTAATAAAACAGAGAGGTACATTTAAAATGCGTTTAACTAAATTTAAGGATCATATTGCTATTTTAAATCAAATTAGTTCTTGTGATATTACTAAACAACAAATTAAAGAATTAGGATTACGTTTAGGTAGATTACAAGCCCTTTTAATAGAGTTTGATACAATTCAAACGCAAATTGAAATGCTGTCAACAAAGATAGAAGAACAAATTGATGAAAGAGATACTATGTACGGTATAGATATTTTGTACGGTGCAAATCTATTTGCCCCGCGCAAGAAGGATGGCGGCATTCGTCCCATTGCCGTAGGGTCCACTTACCGATATATCGCCGCCAAATTTGCTGTGCTTTTTACAGCGAAACACTGGCCAGCAAATTCCAGCCCCTACAGCTGGGCTTTGGGTCTAAAGGGGGCTGTGAGGCTGCGGTACATGCATAATCCACTTTCCTCAATAGTGCTAAAGGTGAGGTCATCCTTAAGGTTGACATTATGAATGCTTTCAATTCCGTAAACAGTGTCCCTTGTTGGCAGAAGTTCAAAAAGAAATACCCAAAATTTACAGTTTTCTTTATCAATGTTACAGTTACCATTCCAAATTACTTTATAAAGACAACCTTTTGAAATCAGCTGTTGTTTGCCAACAGGGTGATCCTCTTGGGCCCGTATAAAAAAATGCTTTCAGTAGATGTATCAATGAACACAATACTTCGAATCCTTGAGAACATACATATGAAAAAAAATTGAGTACCGACTGATTGCTTGGGGGTGTCTATGCAAAACACTTAGTAACTTAGAAGGTAGTTAACTTATAATATGTCATTGGGTAATACTAACTGTTAAATATATCCCAACGTTCGGAGTCCATTTCGACAACCAAACGAAATCGAAAAAATATCGTAATTAATAAGTCTTACGGACTTAAAATAAGTCCACAAGCAAAGCTAAAGTTCGTAAGAATGGTTCGGTTACTCGAGACCAAATATAAGGCAAATCGAAATCCAAGTTCACAGCATTTTTAAGTCAATAGTGTCAGAAATATTACAATACAATTTAGAAAACAAATAAATGCGCACGCCCAGGACAATAAAGTAATCGTTTAACACTGACAACAAACACGGAACAACCCGGCGGGCAAAACGTTGCGGTAATGTGTGTGCTTATACGAGCGATACACCTACCTAACCTTAGCAGTACGACCACGCATACATTGACATTTGCTTGACACGCAGACAGCAGACTAGAGTAGTCTGGTCCACCACCGAGCGGTACGAGCTATTGAAAATTTGTGAGAAATTTTGATTTGTTCCGTAATCCCAAAAATAATGAATGAAAACTTAACTTGTTTTTTTTTCGACTATTTGCAACTACACTTGAGAGCAATAAATCGCACACCCCTTGTATTTTGGTTTATTACTGTTTTTTACTTAAATCTAAATAGCTCTCCCTCCTCCGACCATGGAGGACGCCGTCCTCTTGGCGTTCCTCAAAGAGGTCCTGCTAAAGGACCCCGAGTTCTTGGCAAAATGTGGCACTAAAATCCGCCAACGCTCCACCCCACTCCGACTCAGAGCGCACTCGTGGAATTCAGTGACGCTATTTCGGCCCCCATTGTCTCACCCGCCATTGTCCCGGCAGTAATCTAGCTCCTTTTGTCGCGCCCGCCTTTGTCCCGTCCGCCATCGTTCCGGTCGCCATTGTCTAGGAGACAAAAAACCCGACGCAGCTGCGCCCCGCAGCAACCAACTCGACTCGCCCGGAGAGCATGGACACGTCAGCCCCTCTCTCCGAGGGAGAAGCCCTCTCCTCCTCCTCCAACGAAAACGAATTCCAAGTCGTCGGAAAGGGAGGCAAGAAGAGGAAGGAACAATCCTCCTCCTCCGCTGGCCCGGCCAAGGCCCAAAAACAGGACACGGATACCCTATCGTCCAACTTTCCTCCCACCCCTCCTCCGCGGGGCAGTCGCCCCGCCAGCCCCATGAATTGGCCTCCCGCTCCTACCGCGAGGAAGCAAAAGCCCCCTCCCCCGATTTACGTCCAGGATATTTCAGTCCAAATGGACAGAAATATCTAAAATGTCTGTTGATCGGAATATCAACTACACGAATGCCCGGTCCACCCTCCAGGGCATAAAAGTCACGGTCCCCTCGTCTTCGGATTTCAGGGATCTCTCCCGCTACCCTGCGTGAAAGGAACTACTCCTTTCACACGTACTCCCTTCCGGAGGAAGTACGATACGCGCCTAATGACGACGCGAGTGGGGGTTCCCATTCGCGTCGTCATTAGGCGCGTGCCTCAAGCAATCTCCACCGAGGAGATTAAGAGCGACCTTATCGCTCAAGGCATGTCTCCGCTGTCCATCGCTTGCATAAAGCGAGACATGGCTTTGTCTACGACATGGTCCTGGTCACCTGTGACCCCACGGAATGTCACCACCCGATTTTCAAGGTGAAAACGTTCGCTCGCTCTCGGGCATTTCTATTGAGTAGCCTTACAGAGCTCACTTGATTGGTCAGTGTCATCGCTGCCAATTGTACGGTCACTCGCAGTCCAACTGCTATGCGACCCCTAGATGCGTCAATTGTAGGCGAGCATGGCACCGCCGACTGCTTTCGTCCTAAAGATAGGGAGCAATGTGCAGAGCCGCCGA
Organism: Dasypolia templi; assembly: GCA_963555695.1. Lineage (NCBI taxonomy): Eukaryota > Metazoa > Arthropoda > Insecta > Lepidoptera > Noctuidae > Dasypolia > Dasypolia templi. Next base: position 9,472,917 of record OY743158.1, on the reverse strand, counting down.
GCTGCGTCCTCTGTGGCCAATTTGGTTACCCGGCAAATTACCGGAGCTGTCCGAAAGCCCCGAAGTCCTCCTCTCCGAAACTCGCGAAACGCGCGAACGACCGCCAGCACAGGGAAAGCCCCTGGGGAAAGCTTCCCTCCGCGCAGATGCCGGAGCGGCTTAGTCCTCAAAGGCCCTTTCTCTGGGCAAACCTTTCTCACCTCAAAGCTCCCGCAGCTTCGGTGCCCTTCAAACCCGGTCAACCCGCTGAAGTTCCAGCGCTGATGGCTGCCGCCATTCCAGCGCCTTCGGAAACCACCGCGGCCCCTACGGCTTCACCGGTTGCACCGCAAAGAGCCCCGGGCAGGGACAACGCCCAAATCATTATCAGCACATACGCGGCCCTCTTTTCCACCGCCGCGGACAAAATGGCCGACGAAATCGTTGCTGCAAATGGCAACCCTCGTCGCCTTTTGGAAATCCTCAACGCGTATCCCGAGATCACGTTAGTCCTAAAATCCTTAAAATTCTAAATTCTCAATGGATAACACAATGTTAAATTGCACCAAACCCCGATCCCTCAAGTTAGGCTTTTTTAACGCAAATGTCGTTTCCGGTCAACGCGATGAGATCGCCGCTTTCCTCCGCGGCCATCAGCTTGACATCCTCCTCCTACAGGAAACCTTTTTAAAGCCTCACCATCGAAACCCGAACATTGCAAACTATAAACTAGTTCCCCTAATCTACTATAGAAAATCCTCATACTGCATCCCTATTGACCCACCTCCTCTCCTCTCTCATCTGGAGAGCTCTATCTGTCGGCTCGACATGACCGGCCACCAACCGATTACCATCATCTCCGCTTATATCCCACCCGACAATGGTCCGGAGGATCCCATCTCGCTCCAAAAGGACTTCACTGCCCTCTTCGGTATGAGTGACTCCGCCATCTTGGCGGGGATACTAATGCTAAACACCCGGCATGGAATAGAAGCACGACTTCTACCAGAGGTAAAATCGTCTTCAAGTTAGGCAAATCCCTTAACTTTGACGTCATCGCTCCAATGAGCCCGAATCATTTCCCCGGAAATCCCAATCAGCACGTTTAATCCGTATTGAGGGATTGTTCACGGGAAACTCCGTGATGATGAAGACCATCGCTGGAAACTACCTACTGACGTACGTGACCTGATAACCGAGGAGAACGCTAATATTGGCTTAATAGATGGTGGTATTGGCGCTCCGTTTGCGATCTTGGAACTGTTTAGTTCAGGAACCTACGTGGGTCTCACGTTTTGGGTGGAAGTTTTTGCGTTGCCAACGAGCCATTTTTTGTACCATAACGGACGGTAACGGAAGTGTTTTTTTTAGTTTAAATTGCATTTATTAAAGTGTATAAAGTGTTAATCATTTTTAAGCCTTTAATTTATTACGTTGCTTTAAACCTTGAACTCATTAGTAACATCAGTTTTTAGTGCTTCATATAAGTGTTTTTTATTAAACCTTATTTTGCTTTTAATTCATTTTGTTTATCTACCACATCACAATATTTTCACATAACTCTGAAATAACAACGGAAAATAAATACCTACAGATAGTATTTTTGCGTTAGCACGACTCATATCCAATGATGTTAAGAATACTCCTCCCAAACCTACAGGATATGATTTACTATGTTTGCCTTCACTTGTCTCGCTGATATCGAGATTTCTTCAGCAAAATAGAGATGTGTTATTCAGATACTGTGACTCCATATAACTACGTAGCTTTTGTGATAAGCATCGTAGCAATTAAATGAATGTAGAAGGTATAAGAATGCGTTGTTTTGGTTGCAATGGTTTTTTATTCGGCCAGATTGGGAGGGAAAGGGTTCTTTTATTTTTGAAGTGTCTTAAGTATAGTGTTATTCTTGGCTTTGTACAGGGAATTTCGTTCGGATATTTTTGGTTGTGTCTGTCTATAATTTTGATAAATTATTGTAGTGTTGGTATTGTATTCAAGGTTACTGAGACAAAAATCTATTGTGTGCTGGTGAATAAATAAATGTTAATGTATTTGAAAATGTTCAAAAGTTGCTAAATATGTAGTGTGGGACGCCCCCCAGCTAGAGAGACTAACGATCTTAAGGTGGCTGAGATAGACTGCATGCGAAAGTCGGAGGACAGGGTGTGATGGCGTAGCCTGGGAGAGGTCTATTTCCAGCAGTGGACTGTGATAAGCTGAGTTGATTGAAGACCTACAAATAGTAGGTCTTAATCAACTCAGCCTACTGTATAGAGATTGGGACGAATTGAATCGTTTCCTTTTATTTGTCCTGGTCACTGTTCTGTTCTTTGAAGTCAGCTTAATGTGTTTTCTCCTCCAAGATCACTGTAAACCGCCACTTTATCATAAACTCAAATTCAAACTCAAAACATTTATTTAAATTTTCTATTGAATTGTCAAAGATTCGGTCAGTTTTTTTTTAGATGCGTAAAGTGTTGTGCTGGAGTCAATACATTTGTGATTTTAATCGGTAAATCTAGGATACTCTAAGTCCAACATTAACTTAAATAGAAACACAAATAGCATGTTTATATAGTGGGTAATACCACTGTTAGCTCTTTTTTTTGGAAAATAATAATAATACATTTTTTACTGTATAGCACCAGTAAAAAATGTGTCATAACGTAGGCACTTGAGGGTCAAAACAGCCGCATGCACGATGACCGCAAGCTGAGCAGAAGTTTCTACTCAATGGGTGCAAACCTTCTACATACCGCGGGGACTGGTTTGAGGTGGTTCAGGAAAAGAGTTCTTGGAAGAACTTGAGTTTAGCCTTCGTCTAGCAGTAGGATGGAATAGGAAAAAAGAACCTATGTAAGTGCTTTATATATTAGCGATTAATATAGAACACGTGCATGGCATTGAAACATTAAAATCAATAAAAGGTATCGTCGGGTGTCACTAGACACCAAACCGAAGCAACAAATACCCAGCGGTCACATTTAAATCTTACTGCGTGTTTTTATGGGTTGAAACTATGGAAGTTTGGAAGCAGGAGGATAAATAATAACCGCCACACGGGTTGGTCGAAGGTTAAGCAATTCTTGCGGCGGACGGTTCTTGGTTGGGTGACCATTCATTACATATCGAGAACCTCGGAAACGGACCAACCAGTCCTTACTAAGGGGTATCGTGTTAACCAGTAACTGGGTTGTGGAGGTCAGGTAGGCAGTCGCTCCATGTAAAAACCAGTATTCAGCTGCATCCGATTCGACTAGGGGCCCCCAACATTCAGAAGTAGGCAGTGACTTGTCGCTGCCGACCGTAGTGAGTTCGATGGTCGGCAGCGCCGAGTCCTGGGACGCGGTGGTTTCCTTCTGCGAAACAGTCATCTCGCAGAAGGAGGCTGCGGAAAGGGAGAGAGAGATCTCGTCCACTCTCCCGATCCGCAGCAGGCGCACCGGGCACAGGCGGAGGGCGGACAACGCCCTCTTCCAGCCCCCCTAAATGGGTCCAGGGGCGACGGATTCGGACATCCGTCGCCCCCCAACATCAGGACCCGACCACAGACGTTGCGGGGGGAGTACACTTCACTCCCCCCGCCCGAGACGGGGCCCGCGCAAGCGGGCCGGCACCAGCCGGGGTTGTGGAAGAATAATGTGTTCCCGCGACCCCGGCGTAGGTGTGAGATGGAACACCGGGGTGGTTTTTAGTCAGTAAGAGTCTGACAGACCCCTCCGCCCGCCCCAGGGCGGAGGACATCCATGAAGATTTTCAACCCCAAGAACAAAAAAAAAAAAAAAAAAAGGGGCCCCCAACATGGTTGGCAGATTGATTGAACTTCCACAGCACGAGAATGACTCACACTGGAACGTTTTGACTATGCCAACATATAGTTAAATAAACTAAGTAGGTTTAATACATCTATACTCAAGTCCTAACACTAATGCACTCACATCAACACACACAATTGCCTTGCGTTACTTAGTGCTCATCTTAACGGAGCGGCATGCGGCAACGTCATAGGCAACTGCAGTCGCTGACGCGTCTACGGCTGCCTTCGACTACTAACAATTGTTTTGCACCAGTGTCAACTGCTGATAAGGTAATGAGGTGAGTATAAAAAGAAAGGGTATATAATTTACAAAATTATTGCATTTTTGCGCTTACCGAAGTAACATCATATGTCAGTGAGTTTTAAGTTTTTTGAAACTTTTAGTGATGGATCTTCAAGTTAAAGGTATGTACTTTTTAATTCTTATTAGAAAATGGACATACTTTAACCACACTTTAGTTTATAACGCCGAGTTTAAAATAAATGTTGATTTTTACTATTTTCTGAATTCATCAGACTAGAAAGTACTTGCTCGTATCCTCATGTACCCGGGCAAAAAATTATATTGTATTTAGCTATATCTATTAGTCTTTAGATTTTAATCATTTTAGCCCGCACACTTTAGTGCAACTTGGTAATTTTGTGTTTTTCAGAATACGAATTCTCTGTCTCAAAATGGAGTTTTTTTAGGAATGGCAGAAACACCTCAAGGAGAATCGTAAAAGTATCCTTTACGATTTTCTGTCGATGAAAAATTACCTTGCAAGTATCACGGAAGCTTCTGCAAGGAATATCAAAATAAAAATTGCAGGATTATCATCGAAGTGCCCAGGAAAATGGGAAAAATGTGGAAAGATTTCACTGAAGCAATTGAAAAAACGAACCTTCTCCAAACACGGGACGTAAACCAGCTAGTAGTGGCTGCTGAAATATCATCAGCATCGGGGCATCGGAATTTGGCTTCCGTAATTAATGAAGCCAGTCAGAGTCCTGAAAAGTGTCAAGTTATGAAAAGAAGTGTGGGTGTACTCGATGAACCAAGGTGTTTGACGAAAGAGGAGGCTTTAACATATTACGTAGACGCTAAAGCTATAAGCCACTCTTTTAACAAACAAGAAAGTGGAGCATCAAGGCAGGACACCAGGTATTTCCATCATTTTATATTGTGAGGCAGGCAAAAATTGATTGTTACCCTCCCGAGGAACAGATTCTTATTACCGAAACGCGTGCAGAAATTAAACTACAGGTGATTTTAGATAAGACGGCTGAACGCCTAATTTGTGTAAAGCATGAAGTTTTAAAATCTGTTACTCCTAGCTCATCTCTCTCCCTTATAAGCAAAGTTGGGGTGCGATGGAAGTTCCAGTCATAGCATTTACAAACAAAAATTCACAAACAGTGAAAACACAGATGAGTTTTTGTTTTTTCCTCATTCGTACCGCTTCAATTACGTGACCATAGTGGTAACGTTGTTTGGCAGAATAATAGACCATCTTCTGCTATGTATTGTCGACCGATTAAGTTTATTTGCTACAAAGAAACTACAGATTCTACTGTAACAGAAACTGATAAGATTTTGGAGGAAATAAAACAACATTACGTAATGTAGATGGTAAAGAGGTATCTGTCAAACACGAATTACTTTTCATGGTAAAGTGTATAACGCTATGACTGAAACTTCATCAGCACAAAAATGTTTCATTTGTGGAGCCACTCCAAAATTTATGAATGACGAGTCTAGGGAATTTGTAGTAAACAAAGAAAATCTGGGTTTAGGAATTTCTCCCCTTCACGCTTGGATACGCTCTTTTGAATGTTTGCTTCTTATAAGTTATCGTCTTGAAGTTAAAAAATTGTATCTTCGAGACGAAAGTAACAAAGAAAATTTAAAGCAACGTACACTTCCAAATTCAACGTTAAACAGAAATGTTTAACGTTTAATTTGGTTTAATTGTAGACAAACCAAAACCAGGGTTCGGGAATACGAATGATGGGAACCCTGCTCGTCGATTTTTTGAGAATCCTGAACAGGCTTCAGATATTACAGGGTTAGATGTGACACTAATCAAGAAATTTGGAACTATTATTAGAACTTTGGCATCGGGTTACGATATTGATGTTGTTAAATTTAATTCTTTTACACACGATACTAATAAATTTTATGTTAGTCTCTATTCGTGGTATTACATGCCTGTTACTGTGCACAAAATTCTTGTGCATAGTGTAGATATTGTAAAATCGGCTCTTCTATCGTTAAGCTCAGGAAGCACACAATAAAGATTATAGAAGATTCCGGGAGCACAATACACGAAAACATTCACGTATTGCCACGAGTAGGGATTTACTTAACATGCTGCTAATCACACTGATCCTCTAATAAATAGTCTTAGAGAAGTTCCCAAAAAGCCGACTAGTAAACTTCCTTCCGTGGTTTAGAATTAATAATACCCCCTTCTGTAGATATAAGTTCAAGTGTAAGTATTAGTAGTCATTGTCAAAATATTAGTGTAACAGATTATAGTATAGAAGATTCTTCAGAAGAAGAATTTAGTGATGTATAATAAATATGAGTTGTAAATACTGTTGTACTAATGAATTGCTAAACTATGTTTATTACCTAACTTTAATGTTAGTTGAAAACATTTTTTTTTAACTACCTGCTATTTTAGTTTAAAAATATTGTAAATTAGTTGTAATTATGTCCTTTTATGTAACTAGTGGCTAAGTTATTACGAGTAACAGTTGAGTCTTTTATGAATGTTGCATAGGCCTGTTGTTAATTTTTATTGCTATTTAGCTACCTGTCAGTCAATATAGGAAATATCTATTGTCATATTTTGTTTTGTTGGTACATGTGAACCCTTCATTCTTTTTTTTGATGTTTTGCGCTAAAACCCCATCAGAACATCACAAGAAAGCCGTTCGAAGCAAAATGCCCCAATCGATAATTTTGTCTAGCTAGCTTGTACTAATGAAACCACTGTGCGCTCGTGTGAATGAGCACTTTTATACAATATGTAAACGAAAGGTAGCAGTTAGGTTAGCAGTATTCACAAAGAGAACGCCTACGGCTATTCTCCACACAACAAAATAGTTAAGCACAGAAGGTCGGCTCCACTCAATGAGCGAGAACTCATTCATTATATTTGTTTTTAGTTTTGTTGTGTTAGTTGAGGTACATGTGGAGGTGGCGGGATCTTGTTTAAATGCTTTGGTAATGATGATTTTTAATTAAACACGTAATTCAACTGAATGAAATGGTGTCAGAAACGGAATCAGTAAAGAAGAATGCCGTTTAATCTTGGGCGACCTGTAACAAACCAAAAGTAATATTTTATCAACTAAATTTGGTTATGACCCGCTGCCCCGCAAATCGCTACGGCCCATTGGCATTCTCCTTTTACAGACAATTTACCCTGTAAAAAGCTGTACAGAAAATAATCCTCATTTTATTTCTCAAGGTAATTGAGCTAATTTCCACAACGGAAATCGTTAATACTAGGCCGCAATTCTACTTATTATAGCCATGTGTAAAAAAAACAAAATCCTGACCAAATCTAACTACTCAAACAACACGAATGCATCACTTTAAACAGAATAATAAGTAAATGAGAAAGGATGTAGCGAGTGTATTCTTCGAAGCGGAGCGCCAATTTGTAATACCGTATGAACTGGCGAGTTCATTTGCGTACCAGTTGTTGCTACTACTGAGAATTATATCAATGGACCTTTGTAATGGAAGCTAAGTTATTTATAGCACTAGGAAATACTCGTTTATTTGAGCTTGAAAAAGGATTTATCAGAAGTGTTGAATTGGTTGTAAAAGGTAATCGATTCACCCTGCCACCTGAAGCCTGTTAAATCTAATCTCATGCGAATTGTTTGATAGTCTGTGTTATTCCCGACAACTTACTAAAACAGCTGACATGTTTGGCGTAAGCTTAGGTACCTGAGGGCATAGACAAAGTAACATTGGTAACATTTGATAAGCCATGACGCTAGCAGAAAAGCCAAAACAATAATGGGGTTGAAATAAGCTGTCGAAATGTCACGTGATCATAGGTCATAGCTTGGTATCATAGTGAAACGATAGCGATTGTAGAAATAGAATCGCTCCGAAGCGAATGCCATTTGTCTAGGGACTCTGAACACGGACCCTCAAATAGATCTTTCACAAATGGGGTGTATCTCTGGAGGAATATCTTACCAAAAACAAAGCAGCAAATCATTTCTTGATATAAAATAGTACTGTCCGCGTGGCCTTAGCTGAGTTTTGCATTTGTGTGAGTGATTACCTATCGCACCAATAGAGGGACGTACAGCGCCTAAAGCCGATTTTATAAGCAATCGCTCTTTAGGCCGATGTCACACCTACACAACCTATATGTACACTCACACAAATACAAAGCTCAGCTTAGGCCTCGCGGACTGTAGTTTGCTGTGATGTTAGATTTGTTTAGTGCAGATAAAAATCTGCGTATTCTGTAAGCTATAATAAATGTAAGCTATGAATATAGAAGGGTAATGGTAATATGTAATTAAAATAACAACAAGCCAATACAAAAAAAGACACTGCTGCATTATCCTCCTTTTAGAATGCCCTAGTAGCCTTAAATAAAACCATCGGAAAAGAAAACATGTTCTGATTCAAAAACCACAAGACAAATACACATATTTTACAAATCTACACAAGGTCTAACGTCTTCACACAACCCCATAGAAACTGTCGCAATCAAGCTAATAAGGCAAAGCCCACTCTATTGAATACCGACACATAAATCACTCCAGCACATAGTGTATAAAGTCACGAAATAGTCGGCGATATCATGTCCCGTTTGCTGGAGTGTCTGAAGTGCCTATTCACTTGCACCTCGGATGACCTAAAAAATGTCACTTATGCTGCAATCGACGTGGTTGCCTACTAGCCACGACATGAAAGCCATGACCGTTCGACAAGAAAATAAGAGGAAGATCAATTAATGGCCCACTGATTTCAACAGCCCTTGACTGAACCTCAACTGAGCTCTTCGCACTAATACAATGTCCAGTGGCACAGTTTATTAATATTATTTTCAGTCCCCGAACGGCACCTGTAGTGATGGTTCGTATGTATTCCTTATTCAGGACATTACCAACATATCGATCCAGCAAATTCTTGTCGAACCATGGTACACACCCGTTTTTCTTGCCGTGAATAACTACGGTTTATTCGAAATGTCCTACGCATGGTTATCAGTGGTGTATAGACACTACGGCGAGTTTTATACACTGCGTTTAAGTACGGTTCTTCACTGTTGTATACATCAAGGTTACATGTAAAGATAGGTATTTAAATTCCGTCATTTTCCATGTCAAATACGTAATTGACTTAAAATCACCTAAAATAACAGAATGGTGAAATAAAACCTTACGTATGCGTATGTTCCACGAACACGTTACTCCGGGACCGATTACTTTCAACAGCAGTCTTCAATCAGTGCGGCCTGCCTGTTATGAACTAAGGAGCCGAAACGTAGACACTCATGATACGGCTGATAAATAAATTTAAGGTCGCTCACGAGATATGCTTGGAGTCACTCTGAGGGAAATAATCCGGAATGAGGTGATCCGGCAGAGAACTAAGGCTGTCGACATAGCTCACAGAATAAGCAAGCTGAAGTAGCAATGGAACGGCCATATTCGCCGTAGAGCCGATAACCGTTGAGGTAGTAGGTTGAGAACTCCACGACCTCATCCCACCTGCCCCCTTCTACCATCGGACATCGAGACGTACTGCTAATTACCATTCATACTTAGTTGCCATTCCACCAATTCGCACTAAGCGCTTCCAAACGAACTTCATAATGCGCACGGCAAAAGAGTGGAACTCACTACCTGCGTCTGTGTTCCCGAACGCATTCAACCCGAATCTCTTCAAAGTTAGAGTTAACAGGCTTCTTCTGGCTCACTCCATCGTAGACTTTTTCTCTGTCACCTCTGACCTAGACTAGACTCAAGAGCAAACCTGTGACCGGAGACCGAATTGGTGAAGCGTCTCTCAGCCTCCCAGTAGAAGAAGGTGAAGCAGCTGTTGATGCATGAGGAGCTGGGAGACCGGAAGCCGTCGCTGTTTCTTCGCCATCTGCAGGGGTTAGCTGGACCTACTGCGCCCGAGGACTTTGTTCGCACTATTTGGAGTAGCCGCCTCCCCAGCAGTATCCAGCCACTTCTTGCATCGCAACCTCACAGCACCTTGGAGGCATTGGCTGAGCTGGCAGATCGCGTCCAGGATATCGTCGCACCGCCAAGCCACGTTGCATCAACTTCGGCAGCAGGACCCAGCGTGAGTGAGATGGCAGCCGAAATCGCGGAACTGAAACGCGTGATGATTTGACGGTGCAGCTGCGAGACAGTCGATCTCGTAATCGATCACACAGCCGTGATCGTGACACGAGACGCAACTCACGCCACCGTTTATCAACCCGCTCAGATTCCAGCTATCGGAACCACCCAGAGTGCTGGTACCACTCAACCCACGGTGAGAAGGCCAAGCATTGTATCAAACCCTGCGACTACAAGAAAGGAAACGCCGCGGGCAGTCGGTAATGGCGACAGACGATTGCCCCGCTTCTACTGGTCGCCTATTCGTTGCAGATCGAAATACGTAAACGCAGTTTCTGGTCGACACTGGAAGCGACCTCTGCGTCTACCCTCGTCGTCTGCTCAGCGATCATCGTGCACCTACGAACTACCAACTCGTAGCCGCGAATGGGACGCCCATTCCGACGTATGGTTTCCTCGAACTCAACCTAAATCTAGGACTTCTTATAGACTTTAAGTGGCGTTTTGTGGTAGCTGAAGTGACCAAACCGATTATCGGAGTGGATTATTTATGTTTTTAGTCTTTGACCGTTGACTGTAGAAATCAACGGTTAATAGATAGTAGCACCAACATTTTTGCAATAGCCTCGAATCACTCAGATTCGTCTTTATTTTCAGTAAAGGTTCCAATTGGTCGTTTCCTATGGAGAAGAGCCGGCAAGAAACTCCATGGTTACTCTTTTAAAAATATTTGTCTTTTACAATGTTTTTTAATTCCAGTGTTAATAGGTATGGGAGGACAGTGTAGGCCTGTCAACAAGTACCGTATGTAAAAAACATAGACAATAGTCTATAAATTTACAATCCAAAAGTCCTACGACGTTCTCACATTTACAAAATATAAAATAATCTAATAAAATAAAATCAAAAACTAATTAAAAATTGTAGGTATATAATGTCAAATAATGAAAATGTTATGTCAGAGTTATGTAAAAGTAAATAAATAATAAAAAATAAAAAAATAAACACCATTATTTGGGAGCAGTTATTAGAAATTTACATAGTGATGCCGTTTATGAGGTACCAGGGAAGCCACATGTGCAGAGGGAATTATTGCCAAACTTTCTTGTCTTCGACGTAGTCTTTAATCTTATAGTACGCTTTTTTGATAAGGACACGTTTGATGTGGGTTTTGAACTTTCCATCGCTAAGTTCTGTAATCGACTTTGGCAACTTGTTATAAAAGCGGATACTGTTTATCAGAAATGATTTGCTTGTTTTAGTTCATCTAAATTTGGGTATAACGATTACATTTTTACTACGTGTATTTATATTATGGAAATCGCTTCTTATTTTAAAAAGTCCTAAGTTTTTGCGAACATACAAAATACTTTCTAAGATATAAAGAGAAGGCAGAGTTAGTATATAAATTTCTTTGAATTTGTTTCTAAGAGATTCGCGAGGACCCATTTCATAGATCGCGCGGATTGCCCTCTTTTGTAAAATGAAAATTGAATCTACGTCAGCTGCTGATCCCCACAGCAGAATGCCATAAGACATAATACTGTGGAAATAAGCAAAGTATACTAACCTAGCTGTGGCTATATCGGTCAACTGCCTTAGCCAACTTCTGTAGTTGAAACTATTTCAATGACATTCAAATACGTAACGCCGTTAGCACATCGACGGCGCGAACGGCGATGTGAAAAAGTTTTTACATCAAATTTGCGTTTAATCACGCGATGGTAACCACGTTTTTTTAATTGACTGACGCAACAACGAAGTAGAAGATGTTTGTATGATGCTGCCATAAACACTGTCCAGTTTCAGGAGAATAAAACCAGCTCCATAGTATGTGGCAAACATGTCCGAAGCTGTGTAAAAAAAAATATACAGCATGTAACGAAAACCCTGTCCGATCCTGAAGGGTAATATTTTGTATCGTAGTGCGTACACAAATACGTAATCATTTAATGGATACGAGATAATTATTTTTCCCCAATGAAAACAATTATTTTAAAAAATTAAAAATAATCATACCAAAGGCAACACTGATCGCTCGACAGGGTTCACCAGAGTTCACCTACAATTTCGTGTCAAAGAAGCCGCCTGAGCGCGGCGCTCTTTTGTCGCAGTAGAGCACGGCGGTGTCCTTTGAAATGAAAATAGGCAAAAAATAAAAGATTTCGCCGGCCGGTGGAGTGTTGTCAACATGAAAATTTACCATATTTAGTGTTACATTTCGCATGGTAACTAAAAAAAAAAAAACAATAACTTTTGGTTTTTATGAGTTACTTTTTTACTATTTTTTCTAGTACGTGTGTTAAACCAGGAATACGCCTTTTTTGGATCGGACAGGGTTTTTGTTACATATTGTATATATAAGGTGTATCTATTCATACACGAAATATTTAAAGAGGGGCCCTATTGGTCGTTTAGAAGCTTTAGAAACGAAAAAGAATTTTTTATCTAAATGTTTTCTTATTTTACGTAATTATCATAATTTAAAACTGCTTGAGATGTTTTACATAAAACCTTTTCTGTCAGCTCTATGAATCAAAGAGAGGCGTGGGCGCGATGCCCGCCCAACTGTAGCAGCGGGGCGCGTGCCGTCTCTCTCTTCGTAACTCGATCTCGTCTTATTTTGATAACAGAGTTATCGCTTACAATAAAAATAAATGTGAATTTAAAATACAAAACGACCTAAATCTAAGCACAAAAACAGTACCTTCTGTAAACTAGGTACTTACATCTGAATAAGCAGCTGACCTCTGTGGGGTCACGACTTTTACGAGCGAGCATCGAAACGTTTCAATCATTTTCTTATTTATTTTACGAAAAGGATCCTAGATTCGATTAAAACATTCATATTCCACAGTGTTACACATCTTTTAGATAATAATAATAGAAAAATAAACAGCTGACGCAACGCGAATTCGCATAAGGTAATGACTTCTGTTGTTACGAACTGTGCGTCGAGTCGTATCTGTCAGCTGATTGATAGGTTGTGTACCTACCTATTTGTACAGATATAAACTGTAAGAAGTGCATACCGCGAACAATTTAAAATGTACATACCTCATAACGACGTAGTTTTTATTTACATTATTTACACCAAAATTGCTGTACATATTCACCCTGCAGTTGCACGTTAAATAATGTGTCGTTGCACTTTTAACAATGTCTCTATCTCTAGCCATCACTGCGTAAACGCCACAATTCACGTTTTTTTGTTCCGCACTAGAAATGGTCTGGCCGTCATTACTATAAATCAGGTCCATCCCTACCCCACACATGGAAGTTCAACGGCGTAATATCAGACCTGCCTCCGTCTGCAGCTGGGGGCCTGTAGACCCCGTAGTCCCGTTGCCGCTGTCGAGCTTCTAGGATCTCTAGGAAGGGGGCTTGTGCTGTGAGCAAAATAAGTCCACCCTCATTGTAGCAGTCCACCATGTTCTGGTACTCCTAGTTGGAATATTTCGGCATTGTTGCGTTTGTTGCGCGAAGCGCGATGCGTTCCACGTTGGTTAAGCCGCGTGCAGTGCAACATGCAGTTCGCGCGAGACTGAGCACGGCGGCGGAGCGGACGGCGCGGCGGGCGCGGGGCGAGGCATCGTGCGCGGCGCCGCCGCCGGCGCCTCTTTTGATAATTCATAAAAGCCACGCGACATCTAAGGGCGCCGCCATGACCTTGCCCGCTTCAATGAAAGTAGTTTCTATGTAGTATTTTCGTAGAAACTAGCGTAATGGATGTTACAAAATATGAAAGTGCCAGTATTTTTATGTGTGTTAAGTAATATTAAATTATTAAATTTTTAAAATTAGATGCTTAGATAAAAATAAAAAAAATCATTTCTATAGCTTATGTTCGACCTATAGACGCACCTGTTCAAATATTTCGTGTATGAATAGATACACCTTATATAGTAGTTTACCAGCAGCTAGTGGAAATATCGAGGGTCTGGGGTCCTTTTAAAGGTATTTTTTTTTATTCTTTTAATTTCTTTTAGATGGTTGTTACTAACTCCATCACTGAGTTTACTACTGATAAACGGAAGTATGACGGTCCCGACTTGCTAATTAATCACATATGGTTTAATTTTGTTAATTATGTCTGAATGTGTTTATTTATGTATGTATTGAACTATTTAGCTAACTGACATATTTTTAATTGATTTTTTTAAATGTTATCTATCTACTGACACCTTAATTATAATTGCTTGTTTATGTAATTTTTGTACGCCATACATTGGCAAAACATAGTGCACATATTTCAGACATCTCATTATCTGTAACCATACCTATGTTTAACAAAATAAATGATTGATTGATTGATTGACTCTTTATGTTATCCTGCATGCACGTTTTTATTATTGTATGTGTTCACGTTTGAGTAAATAAATCTTATCTTATCCCATACACCTGCCCAGAGTGGGGAGACAATGGGATGTGATATCCTCGAAACTACTCACCAACGCGTAAGTGTACGTCTTCAAGACGCTAGACTGGACTGGTAAGGGTATCACAACGGGAACAGCGAGTTCATTTCTCTACCTTCGCTTTGCCGATGACGTGGTCATATGCAAAGACGCTGAAATTCTGGTCTAACAATTAACAAAATACCGCACAGCCTAAATGGAACATCTTGACGGGTTGGCTTTGGCATGAATTTGGACTAGACACAATTTATATACAATTCACATGTCTTGCCGAGACCAATCTACATCGAAGGGTCGCTTCTCGAAGTGATGAAGGAGTACCTAGGACCTACCTAGGGGAAGTCATCCAGCTCTGGAGACACAACTATGAGAAAGAAGCCGACAGAAATCCAGTTGGGTTGGGCAGCGTTTGGAAAACTTTGTCAAGTCGCCTCGTCGCCTAACCCTCAATGTTTGAAGACTATAGACTTCAACCAGTGCATTCTGCCCGTTATGAAGTACAGTGTTGAAACCAAAAAACCCAAATGGACAGTCAGGATGGTCCTCAAATTTAAGGTCGCTCAGCACGCTATGGAGCGGCCTAAATATTTTAAGTAGGTGAAGCTCGGGGACTTAAAATAATATTGATAAACTGTTCGACCGAACCGAACTTATGAGAATGTTGTTTCAGTGCGGTTAGTGGGTTACTTAGGAGTGCTCAGGTGTCAGGTTCGGTCAAGTGCCGTTGAAATCAGTGCTCTGAGTGGAACACCTCGAAAGGAACACCTGGGAGGACTTGGAAAGACTATGAAACAAGCTAACTATTAAGGTGTACAACTCAAGTCAGACTAAGGACAAGACCTAACTTTGCTGCTACTTCCTTTTGCTGTAAACTAGAATAAAGCCAAACGCACCCTGGGCAAATATTCTGCTGGCTGGGGCCTAATATTTCTGGATCACTTGGACTTACCAAAATAAAAGTTAATGTTGGGAAACAAGGTATATGTTACATATTTTTACACTGAATGTTACTAAAAAGTTTTACTTGGGATACTAAATTAGGAGATAATTTTCAATCACAATTTTTCCTATTTCCGGTTTTTTGAAAACTACCTATCTAAACTACCTATTGTATTAGAGTTTTCAAAAAACCGGAAGTAGGAAAAGTTGTGATTGAAAATGATCTCCTAATTTAGTATCCCAAGTAAAACTTAATAAAAGTTGTATTAAAAGAACGAGAGCAAAATGTTCTACTTATATTGTTATCATTTCGCCTCTCGCCATAATTATTTTTCTTGAAAAATGTTGAAACGATGAATGAATCGTGAAAAATTTATTATTTAAAGTTAGATTTTGGTTATTATATAAATCAATGAAAAATTGACCTAAATAATTTTGTACTGTAGAAGTATCCATTTGCATAGAAACCAACCCTGTACCCTAATTGCGTAAAACACAGTCAATCGGAATCTGAATCGTTTTGAAACAGATTGCTAATCCATTGCTTCATAAGTTCGATTAAAATTCTGCTCAATAATGTAAATAACGCAATGAATGTTGTTGAACTTTCAAAATCAAACAGATTAGTCGTAATCGTTTACGAAAACGTGATACGCAATTAGGCTGCAGATCACCAGAATATTATAAAGCGGCTGCATTATTCCCCGCAATTTACATTCGAAGTAGTTAGGGTAGTTGATACGGAAGGTGAAAAAATATTGCTCTCTTTTTAATAAATTAAAAAAAATACAAATAGCTTTAATTTAAATATTTTAATGTATACATATACATGCTAACATAAAGTACCCACCAGTATAGTGTTATCTCCTAGAACGTATTACACCACAATCAAAACAACACACTTGAAGACACCATGGAAGCACTAAAGGTCTCATTGTCAGAAATGATGTCACTGTTCCAAAACAGGATGTCAAACTTTGAGGCAGAACTGCAGAAGAATCCTTCAGGAACTACAAGTAGCACAACAGAAAGTTTGACAGCAGACTTCAATTTGTTCAAGAAGTTTATACTAGAGGCGTTGGGCTGTCTTCAGCAGCAGTTGGAGGCATTGGCGCAGGGACTTGACAATCTTGAGATGCGTGGGCGCCGGAAGATGGTGTTGTTACATGGTGTTACCGAGCAGGCCAAGGAAGATACAGCACAGGTAGTCGCAGAGGTTGTGCGATGTCATCTGAAGTTGACCGAATTTACAGCTGCTGCTATCAGGCGGTGCCAACGGTTGGGCAGACAAACAGGTGCTAGCAAACCCAGGCCCATTCTTTGCATACTACGGGACGTCAGTGTCAGGGACAGTGTCTGGTTTGCCAAGACGAAGTTGAAAGGCACTGGTATTACTGTGTCTGAGTTCCTAACGAGATCGTGGCATCAGATTTTCATGTCTGCGCGTGAGAGACTTGGCGAAACAAATTGCTGGACTAAGCAGGGTCTTATATATGTACTTCGCTCTGATGGCTCCCGGCATCGCGTTAATTCACTGGATGACCTAAATAACATCGAGCAGGTCAGTGAAAAAGCCATGTCTCCCATCGCATCAGCATTGCTGTCGTCACCGTCCGCATCACCGGCACCGATGAAGGCCCGACGTGCTGCCGCTAAGAAGAAGTGATTTTGTGCACTTTTTAGGTAGTATTCACTGTCCGAGTAGCAGCTTTGTTTATACCCTCTCAATTTCACAAATTTATTTTAATTTCTCTACCCTCTATCATTTCACTTCCACAAAGTATGAATCGTTTATTTATTTTATTTTCTGTTTTTGTATGTCAGCTGTCAATAGTCACGTCACGTCACGGTCTTGTAATTTTTTCATAGTAGTCCATAATCAGCTTAGTGCTTTTCTTTGTAAGAATAGTCTGCTGAATCCATTTCAATCCGGTTTTCGTCCTGGTCACAGCACCGCTACAGCCTTAGTTAACGTCACTGATGACATACGGTTAGGCATGGAAGCAGGAAAATTGACGGTTCTTTGCTTACGGGATTTTCATCTCACTTAACATATCTCCAACGGCGATTGACTGGTTTCGTAGTTACCTGTATGGCCGCCGGCAACGTATTTGCATAGAAGAGTCTTGCTCTTCTTGGTGTTATACTTCTGCCGGTGTACCTCAGGGTGGCGTTTTATCTCCTTTACTCTTTGCAATATTTATAAACGCTATTTCCAAAAAACTTCTTGCTTCTTACCACCTTTATGCAGATGATTTACAAATATATACACAAGCAACCATTTTGGATTTGGCTGATGCCATTAATGTCATAAATAAGGATTTAGATACAATTTGCGAGTGGAGTGAGGCACATGGGTTGCAGGTTAATCCATCGAAGACTCAGGTCATTGTTGTTGGCAGCTCAAGGATGACCCCCAAGATAAACTGGTCGCAACTTCCCCAAGTTCAGTTTAACGGAACTGCTATTCCAGTCAGCGAAAAGGTTAAGAACCTTGGGGTTTGGATCGACAAACATCTTTCTTGGGGTCCCCAGTTACAGGAAGTAAGTCCCAAAATCTTTGCATCTGGTAAGTCCCTGAGACGATTGCGGAACTTTCTTCCAACTGCCACTAAAACTGCGCTCGCACAATCCCTTTTACTTCCCATCCTTGACTACGCTGATGTCAGTTATCTCGATCTCACTGAGGCACAACTAGATAAACTTGAGCGACTTCAAAATTTTTGCATAAGATTTATATTTGGCCTGCGCAAATATGATCACATTTCTGAATTTCGTACAAAGCTCAAGTGGCTTCCCATACGTCTTCGCCGGAATTCTCATATCTTATTTCAGCTCTACAGTATTCTGTTCAACCCTACAACCCCCTCATATTTTAAAAAACGTTTCAAGTTCCTTCATGCCACACATAACATATATCTGAGGTCATCGGAAAACTTAAGACTGGAGATGCCGATGCATTCCACCAGTTTTTATGACAAGTCTTTTACGGTTCAAGCAGTACGGTTATGGAATGCCTTGCCTATGTCGATAAGGCGTGCTCAATCACTGTCCACTTTTAAATTTCTAGTAAAAAGCACTTCCTCACTCCTTAATCATTATTACATATAGTTTCCTGAGTCTTGTTTCGTGTTTATTATTGTATATATATGTGTAGATAAATGTATGTATGTATTTAATGAATATGTATATGGTACACCACTGACTACCTGCAGTATTGTCTCTCCTTCTCCCTGTAATCCATCCAAAGGTTGTCTGTAAAAAATCGTTTTTAGCGATAAGACCGCCCATTGTGTCACCCAATGTAAAATTTCTACATCATTGTCTGTAATTTTTAAGGTGTACATAATAAAGAGTATTCTATTCTATTCTATTCGAAGCTTTTTAAAACACACGTAAGTACCTTTTAATCAAAATAATACTTCTGATTTATGTCAATGTGGATAAAAATTCCAAGTAAAAGGAAATATTGCAAGCGTTTATAAACACACTGCCACGATTGTTGTATATCATTTTGCATTTTTAAAGTATATCCCTTATAGATGATTGGCGTGACAGGTACAGTTGTTGGCGACGGTGTTATTCTAAATATGAGTAAGTTATTTTTTGTGAGTTTTCTGTATATTCTGAAGACTGTACCTAACTGCGAACAAATGGCAGTGAATGTTAAGGTAATTTGTAAGGAAATGCAAATGTACAATATAATTACCTACCTACTAACGATTTGCTACAATATGCAAGAAATTCAAAACTTTTAATATTTATTTATTTATTATTTAATACTTTACGCACAAGGATGTACAGAAGCGGACTTAATGCCGTAGGCATTTTATACCAGTCAACCTATTAATTAATATTATAAATGCGAAAGTCTAAGTGTATCTGGTTAACAAAGCTGAATGTGCAAAAGTGAATTTATTGGTTTGTTACGCTTTCACGCTAAAACGGCTTAACGGATTTCTATGAAATTTGGCACATAGATTTCACATGACCTGGGATAGGTCATAAGCTCCTTGTCGTGTACATTGTATGGTGGTCAGTAATCAAATTGCCAAAATGCTAGCCTAACTAATTAAAAATACAGCGAAAAGTGAAATATAGCAAAGACTCATCTTCTTATTCAATACGTTGTTAAAATTAATTGAAAAAGCGTTTGATAAAATATTACTTTTAGGACAGTAATAAAATATAAACACAGACATATCTCAAGATCACTCGTGTACTTGACTGTACCAATTTAAGCTTCAAATAAAAACGCCTTGCTTTTATTTTGCAACGTCATTCACCGATTCAAAATGGACGATTTCCTTACGTTTCACCGAGTCCTATCCATCGCAGGGATTCCCTTTTTTGCCAAAAAACACTGGCGCTCCAAACCATGGTTGCTTTTGCAAATCTTCAACTTCGTCATGAGTGGCATCTGCTTCATTTTCACCACTGTTTTTGTCGCTACTAACTACTCTGATTCCCATCTCTTCATCCAAGCGGCTTGTGTCTGGACTACTGGTATCATCATACCGATTTCTTTGGGCGTCTGCCTCATATTTCGCAATCATTTTCGAAAATTCCTTGAAGAGATGGTCTTTAAAGATGCTATGTTGGAAATGCCGTTGATAAAGCATATTTTTCTAGTGCAGTTAGGCGGGGAAAAGATAGCAGAATTGAGACACCTAGTGTTTGATACACAGGAGAGGGTGTTGAAGTACACAAGGGTTCTTTTGAAGACGTATATTGCTAGCGTCTCATTTAATGCAACCATGTATCTTTGTAGTCCAATTTATCATATGATTGTTCAAGAGGATAAGTCTTTGCGTCTGCTGGGTAAGTTTGAGCCATAAGAATATGTTATCGAAGGTTTTAATAAAATGTTAATTTTTTGTAGAAAAAAATACGAGTATTTCAACCAGAAATACATATCTTGCGTAGATAATAGTGTTGTAGCTTTATAGAATTACGCACATTTATGTATATTACAATAGTTTAATACGTAGCGTATCGGCAGGCCTCCCACATGGTGGTCCGATGACCTTGTGAAGGCCGCAGGAATCCGCTGGATGCGGGAAGCGCAGAACCGTTCGTGGCGATGCTTGGGGGAGGCGTATGCCCAGCGGTGGACGTCTTTCGGCTGAAATGAAGATCATGAAAAAATTTAATTATTTATATTCTTATCAAGTAAAGCACCTACTGCTACCTCTCACATGCTTCCTTGTTTCAGCTTACGACATGTGGTTTCCATGGAGTTTTGAAAACTACACCGTTTTTATTGTATCATTCATATTTAATTCTTATACTGGTTATCTGTGCTGCATTGGTAAGTAAAAGATGAACTTTTTTAACTTTTATAAACAGTTTACTCTTTGTTTCGGCTCATGTGTATGTGTCTTTCAAGGAATCCGTGTAAAGTATATAAGCCAATAATAAGGTTTAAGGTGGTTGTGAAACTAACTGTACAGATTGCACCGGGCGTGGATATACAAATGTTATTTTCAGACACGAAACTTTAAGAACTCACATTACAATATTTTGGTAGTTGTTCAGTGTATTGAAACCCGAGACTATAGCGTACGACTTGAAGATCAGAGTAAATCTAAGCATTATTTTACCAATTATATTATTATACCAATGTCTGCGTAAAGCCTTTGTTGAAAATAAGTGTCTGGAAAATTGTTTCCAGGTTGATAAAGTCTGTCGTACTATTTTTGATTAATAAATGAGAAATTAGTATATTAGTGTTGATAGAGTGTTTCTTTCCTACAGCTTATACAGGTCTGCAATTAACTATAATCCTGCTAATTGGTCAAGTGATTCGTCATACTAGAATTCTGACGTTCATACTTGTAAACATGAATGAACTGGTACTGGAAATAACTGGTATTCAAGATGACAGATGGCAAGCGTATTGCACTTGGGCTCTGTCTCAGTGTATCGATCATTACGTGAAGATAAAGAGGTACTTATTTCTTTTATTTAAAATTATTCAGATTTAAGACTAAATTGTTGTATTAGTAGGTATATGATTTGGAAGTTGGAGACATTAGGGAAAGAAAAAGAAGTGTCTCAAATAATGAAAAAAAAAAAACAAAACTATGTAAATAGGTCAATTTGGTAAACAATAACTAGAAGAATTTAAAAACAACAAATAACATAATACTGATATTATCACTGAAGCGAAGAGGGATAACTAATACAATCATAGACAAAAAAATAACAGAATCAAAAAGTTACTTTTCTGGAAATGAAGAAAATTCAGTAATTTTAATAACATTGTTAAACCTTACTTCTAGCAAATAATTTCAATGATTTGGATTTTGTGCTAGTTCTCTTGCCCTCGCATTTATACATAAGTAATTACTTTCTGCTAAGTAATTTCTTAGTCAAGTCTTGAGGATAGAATTCTTCATTTTAAAATTCTTTGGTCGAGTAATGTTACTTACTTGAGTAAATGGTTGAGTAAGAATCAACGCTAGATAGTTGTTTCTTTCTGCCAATTCTCAGTTACTGCGTTTTGTTTCAATATAAGGCATACGTGAGATGTTGATTATTTGACTTTAACTTCTATAATGTCACATTTTACTTTTTTATTATGTTAAAATTATCTTCAAAGACACATTTTGATGAATAATATACTTTTTTCATTTTATTATTTCTAATGAAAAGAAGTGATTGTTTTGTTTTTGAGAAACAAAACGTTTGACACGACATAACCCTACTAAAGTGGAATTTATCTTTTTACACTTGAATTAGTTAATTGATTGAATTTTGAATGTCTTATATAAGGCACTTTGTAGTGTGTAGTTGTGTTCCTATTCATTTGAAGTAAGTCATTCATTTCGATGTTTGGTTTCTTTGAAAACAAACAGAAATTATAATTATTTCTAAAGTAGACAAGAAACAACCATTCTCGAGTCTTGAAAAGGATTTGATCCTAAATTGCAAAATGCATGAGCAAGGCCAATGCACGAGAAACTCTCTTCATTATATTACACTCTGTCGATTGTGAAATTTGAATATGCACGATGTCTCCACATACAATCTGGAAGCTATCAAAGGCATAAAAACGTAACGCCATTAGTAACTGGTATACTGGACTTACAAGAAGCCCTCCTTGTGTCGCCAATTGTAAAGAGTCCGTGATTCTCGATAAAATCACATTCATCACAAAAATTTGGAAAAGCGTAACTCTTTGAAAAAAAAAAACTGAACTATCATGAAATGAATACACAACACAAAAGTTATCGTTTTAGATGCTTCTCTATCAACAAAAAGTCGCTTTCCATTGTTATAATCGCATAATCAAACGCAATATGGTCCAGTTCACAATGCTTAAGTAAAAAAATGGTGACTAACTTGGCTAAGAATTCTAACTTTTGACAGTTCTAACTTCAAGAAATTACTAAACTATAAAATAAAAATCATTACTAATAGTGATTACTTGTTTATAAGTACGAGTGTTGAACTATGAGAAAACCTGACATGAAACAATTACTCAAAGGACAAACTTGCTTATAATTCAGCATAAGTTCACGAACATTGAATTTTCAGTAACAATACAACATTCGATACAAGCTAAAACCTTTCCAATACCTAACAAATCGTGTATCTAAATATCTGTTTTATAGGTTCAGCAATCGGCTCAATGTTATCTGCCGTTCATTTTACCTAGCATTGATATTGGTCGCTTTAATGCTAGTATCCATCTGCTCTGTGAAAATCGCTACATCGGTAAGTAATGCAAACTTTGGTAATTACGATAATTACATTTTATCTCACAAAATGTTTCGGTTTCAGAATAAATTTTCTTTGGAAACGATGAAGTATTATGTCCACGAGTTTTGTATGATACTGATAGTTCTTCTGTTCTGTTTGATGGGACAGCAAGTTGAGAATGAGGTAAGTGATTCTCTTTCTCCTGCCTTGCATCGTCCTAGGATTTATTGAGATTAGACTTATAGAGGTATGAGGAACAGGGTGTAAAGTTCACTCATCCTCCATAGATAAGGGAGAACTCTCCGACCAGGTGGATGTAGTGTGTCTTTGCGGGCCTGCCCGACGATTGATGTGGGGACGTTGTATAATTATATGCTAATCGCGCGGTAAACTCTGCTTGCGCGATGTAGTATTTTGCGTGACGTCAGTATTATGCATAGTTTGAAAGTGGCGACGTAGATGCCAGCACAGATGCATTCAATTGTTCATAGGATTCCATGCCCAAAACGGTGAAAACGGGACCCTATTACTAAACCTAACACCATCTGTCTGTTGCATGGCTTTATTTTTTTACCGTTTTAAGTGCTCAGCTCAAATATATACATGATGCCATGGCAATTATCATAATCATGTAAAACAATTATAGAAAAAATATAAACTCTACCCATCTACAGTTTTAGATGTAGGTACAGTAAGGGAAATTATTTTCATCAAATTGACACACTACGCCAATTTGCCGTGTGATAACATATTAATAACGATAACAATGACAGTTGTCATTTCACAGTAGCAGACCGGAGTCTGGATTTACGCCCGGTTGATGGCAATAGGTTCGCCCCCTATTACGTGGGACTTAAGCATAACTGGCGAAATGTGGTTGTACTGCAGGTACACCTCTGCCTAACCCTTTTGGTAAACAAGGCATGATGTGTTATGTACGTTGTTATTTGATTATGCCGACAATTTAAGTTGGTAGTCAATTTTATAGACAAACTAATTTCCCTTACTTGACATTTGCGCGCGTATTTGACTCGCCCTTGGCCAGTTATTTCCGTCCATCTGGGACACATACTATGCCAGAATTCCCAGGATAGGATACGGTGTGGTCTGGTTTTGTATTTGAACCTATTCCATTTGTCAACGAAAACTGTTCAATCTTCGTTTTGGTGACGTTTTAAACTATTGACTTATTAATACAATTACAGTGTGAAGAATTAGAAAACGCGGTTACTGAGAAATGGTACATCTTCAACAGACCACATAAGACCAATGTGTTGATTTTCAGCATGGCACTCAGACAAGGAATGCCTATCTACTTATTTGGAACTATTCAACTGTCTTTACCGACTTTTACCTGGGTAAGTACATTTACATAGACAAAAACCTTCTCTATCGAGAGTGCTTATTTTTTTGTACTATGTTTACTTTATTCTTTATAAAACTCTCTAGAGTATGGTAGTCGTCATTTGTTGTTATGTAATTGGCATTAGAGACATCTTTGTATAGATTTGTGTAGTTATTGGCTGTAAAGTGATTCTTCTTTTTAGGTGGTCGTCTGAATTTCTGTATTCCCGGTATGTGCACGTTTATAATACAGTAGGCCACAAATCAGCAGTTACAAAACCAGTATAAGTCTGCCCCATAGACCAGCTCAAGGTAGAAGTGTTACCCCGCGACGTCTGATGTCCTTCAGACAGGGTGGCAGAGACACTGAATAGAAACCTGTTGCCATGGATACAGTACTCAGTACATTATTCGTCAGTTATATAAAAAAATTTTTTGAAGTTCCATATATTTTGACCGCGTATTGCAATTTTGTGTGAAGCAGCAGTTTTTTTTTTTACCGAAGAAAAATTTCTATTTTTCCCCGCGTTAAAATGTTTCGTCCAGAATAATATACTGATTCCGTGGTTACAATTTCGTCCCTGCCAGTCTGTGTAGGACGAACCTATCGCAGACCTATCAGAAAATGAGTAATATTGTATGCTAGCCTCAGTGGCAACATCATTATTTATGTGGCCAATTATTTTATTTTTGTTTCAGTTTATTAAAACCGTAATGTCGTTCTTCACACTACTGATGTCAGTTTTAGAAGATGAATAGGATTAGTCCTATAGCGAAGAATAGCAATCGCAGAAGTCGTGGTTTGGTAGAATATAGTATAATGTAATATTTTTGTCAAGAATAAAATTTTGTTTGTAGTAATACTGCTTTAGTTTCTTTACAGTCCCATTTGAATACGTAAAGCTAAAGTAACTTCTTTTAAAAGAGGATAATAATCAAAATCAATATCCCGGTCAACCTCGTCGTTGATTGTTTCTCTGAACCCAAAAAATCCCGAGAGTTAACGGTATTTTAACATGCAAGTAATGTAAATTAAATCGAATTTTAACATTGACGATTTTCAATTAATTTCGTACGATTAACTAATTCGCATTGTTCGATGTACTCTGTGTTTTAATTAGTGCATACATTGTAAGATTTAATGTAAATTTTAAGTGGTCTGTGCTTGGAATTGGTAAATGAAACAGTTATCGAATCAGGTTTGGGCCAGATAGGTACCTGTATCGCCGGTTTAAAAAAAAAAATATTTTTGAAGGATTCATCAAGTATATCCACAGCTGTTTTTGCAAATCCACACATTTGCAATAACAGCAGTGGATATACTTGATAAAATCAGTGATGGTATGAGTTTAATCATTTTATACAGATTGAAAATGCTCTAGTAAAAAAATTCTTATGGTTGAGTTTTAATTGGGAGTTAGGTACTGGAGTAAATAATTAAAATTTAATTTTGATTGTGTATAACTAAATATCGGATATTCGCGCGCATATTTAACAAAAGTTGTAGAATGTAGTAGTAGAATGCGCTTCCTACCTAATATTGTAAAGTATCCCGAGGCATATTTTTTAAAAGTCGTGTCCATACTATACACCCGACTTGTTATGCATTTCCAGTTTTCCTGGTCTCTCGGGTTTTACTCATTAAATTTTTTACAGTAAATAAACTATATGTACGATGTGTATCGCTAAATACCGTCGTGTGACTGTCGTCGCCAAACATCGAAAAGACAACCAATTCAATCGAATATTGCACAACGTACGCTGTTTTAAACGAAATTTCCTATTAAATTTGATTGCATAGTATGCATTTCAATAAACCCTGACCTCGCGTTATCTAGGCTTTCCGCACTATGAGAGGTCAGCTTACACTGGCCTTGTAAAGCTTGATATATCGTTGTGAGTACCAGATCATTCTCGCGAAGCGACTTCACTTGCCACAATTTTTTACCGTAAAATTTTAAAGCCATGTTCCCAGTGATGGTAATATTTGTGAATTAATATTTATTTACTACCCCACCGCTTCGGTGTATCATTATATGAGAACGGTTACGAAGTAAACAGCGTATTATCGTGAATATTCCTGGGGTAACGTAGTGGAGACTGAGTGGGGACAAATAGTTTATTAATTGGCAGGAAGGACCAGGTGTGACTTCCACCGACCTGCACTGGGCCCGCATGGTGCATTACGGCCCTTTCTTCTCACAGAGAGGATGCATAGGTCCCAGCAGAACAAACATTACAGGCTGATGATGCTATGTTATGCTGTCAGGTGTCGAACATGAGACATTTTAGCTCTATCTCTGGGTTAGCAATTTCAGATGTCCAAAGGCATCGGTGAAAATTTTCCATAATAGAGTGGGTCAAACACAAACTCAAAGCATCTATTTCAATTAAACCATTTACATGCACTTTTGACACTCTTTTAAATCAAGATATTAAGTAAATTCTTTTTTACATTATTCTTGCTGCTATAAGCTTTAAGTGAGAACAATCTAATAAAACAAATTGAAAAAAAAAACATGGTTTTCACGGAATAATAAAGAGTCAACATCAATAAAGGCTTAATTATATGGGGTAATTCCACTGACAGCAATAAGGCATTTATTGTGCAAAAAAAGTGTTTAAGAGCTGTGTTTGGTGTAGACTCATTAGAATATTTTTAAAAATAGTAAATTTTTAGTTCATGCTTATCTATAATGGAAATTGGAGTATTTGTAAAAAAACATCCTCACGTATTCAGTAAAGCCGATAGCGTCAATGTTTATAAGGTAGGCAAAATCTCAAGGGATCCAACAAAATTGGCAATGCCAAGATGTAGAACAGCGTTCTGCCATAAAACACTAGTCGAATGACAATAAAGATATTTAATAATATACCGAATGTTATTAGAGAACTGTGAACCAGCTTATTTCAAAAACATCTCAGCGCATGGCTTATTGAAAATTGTTTACATACTATTAAGGAATTTATGAGTTATAAGACAATCGGAAAAGTTGCATGACATGAAAATGTTTAATAATTTTATTTAAGACATTTTTAATTTTATTTCCTTTGTTGACATTTGAAAGTTGACTTATAAACTATTTGTAATTTATGATATTTGTAATTTTATATGTAGACAAATCTTGGTTTAGTACTTTTTTTGACATGGGAATCTAATTATTTTGTTTAAATTATTACTATTGTCACATTTGCATGCCGAATTTAGCTACTACTGTGTATGTGTTATAAAATCTGTAAGATACCATATTTCAAGCAAATAAACGAATCTATCCATATATCAATCTGCCTTCCCTGTCTGACTTTTGTGGTCAGCTTCCAGTCTGACTGGAAACAGCTAAATACTAGTGTTTTACATGGATCGACTGCCTATCTGACTCTACAACCCAGTTACTGGTGAACACAATAACCTTTGGTTGTCAGACTGTTGGGCTGCAGACTATCCGTTACGACTGTTAAAGATCAACGAATGAAAGCGGGAACCAACGGCTGAACGTGCTTTTCGAGGCTTCTCAGTGTGACGTAATGGATGGTCACGACAAGCGTATCTTAACCTCCGATCGACCCGTGCGGTTGCCACGAGCCCCTCAATACCATGTAAGAGTTATCTTTAATATAAGGTGTAAGTATTACAATTGGTAAGGATTTTTCAGTAGCTATTGACACCTTAACAATCCCTTCAAAATAGCTGACCTTTCACTTTTGACGTTACTTTATATTTTGTTCCATCGCAATACTATCGCAATAGCGAATTCTCAATTTAAATACGAGGCTGTCTTGATGTGACAGCCTCGTTGGTCTAGTGGTCGCAAGAGCCACTGCTGAGCATGAGGTCCTGGGTTCGATTCCCTGGTCGGGCAAAATGTTATTGGGTTTTTTTATCTAGAATTTCTCAGTAGCTGCCCGGAGTCTGGATTTGTGCCCGGTTAATGGCAATAGGCTCGCCCCATATTACATGGGACTTAAACATAACTGACGAAATGTTGGTGTACTATAGGTACGCCTCTGCCTTACCCTTCTAGGATTTAGTGCGTGATGTTATGTTATGTTGTTAAAAAGCTCGATGTTAATGAAAAGCTCTAGAATAATCCGATTTCCACATTGTCAGAACTAGTATGCATACAAGCCGTTCTTGATACCTTTTCAATTTGAAACTCAATAGCTAGCAAATCGAACCAGATTTCAAAAAAAAAAACAAGCATGGTAACGTATAATATTATTTTCGAGTATTGTTATCATGTTGTGATATTTCACTGTCGTTTATCTTTACTTAGAGTGCATTCATTCACTTAACGATCATTCATTTTAAATAATCTGTATTGCCAATTGAAAAGTAGAGCCCTGTCCATTGCGCGTTGTTTTCCTCAGCCTGATTAGACCCCAAAACGATTCAAAATATTATAAATAAAATAAAACATATTCCCCTAACGGTTAGACAGAGTTTTTTTTTAAACGTTGCTCCACACTAGGAATTACTCCTGTATCGTGGGTGCGTTCACAAACATGAAAACTCACATACACAAGACACCCAGACCAGGAACAACTATTTGTAGGTCATACAAATATTTGTTCCGTGCGGGAATCGAACCCGCGACATGCAGCGCAGCAGCCGATCACTCAACCACTGCGCCAACCGTGCCGTTGAACCTTTATTACACCCATATTTCTCCCGCTATATTAAAGTCTCATGAAATAGGGATAAATTGTGTAAATATGAAATGATGATTTTTAATATTCATACCAGTTCCATAAATAACTATAACTTTATATAAATTTAACTGACAAGTCGGTTATGTTGATAACAATAGAATAAGTTCCTTTTTTGAAAACCCAGTTAATAAATTGACAGATGTTATTTGGTTTTTGTCAAACTCCTATGTAAACGTATCAGGAGTTTGACAAAAACAAAAAGTCTTGAAGTTAGATTACTGTATTAAAAAACAAACTTTAGGAGAGCGCTGGCTGCATATAGCGTCCGCAATTTGCCGTCAAATTACGTAATTGAAACGTTATGTTTGATTGTAAGTTGGTGTGTTTCCCAAAGGTATTTTTTTCCTCTAAGTTAAACCTCGCTGATAGCAAGTTTTATGGCAGTGTTCACTGCGGCCTTTATGTGTCTCAATTATTTACCGTCAAATATCGTACAGGTTGTCCTGTATAGTTTTTATCTCACAAAGCGACGCGGTTAATTCGTGGTTACCAAGTGTACATACATGCTGTGAATGTTTATGTAAGCGCAGAAGCTCTCGGTACCGTTCGAGACAAGGATGAAGTCAAAAGTGTGTGTGCGTGTGTTACGTGCTAACGTTACTAGTCTTCACGCACACATTCACAGCGTGTTTGTACACTTCGTTACTACATGGAAGGTGCGCGTCGCTTCGTGAGATAAAAATACTATACAGGACAACTGCCCTTTACCGTACCTACTTAAACTTGAGAATAAAACGAGCGTGTTTTCACAATGCTGACGTTCCTGAAGGTAAGAGGAGAACCATTTCAATGCTTCGGGTGGGACCATAATGTATGACACTGATGATAAATTGTATCTGGTCGCTTTATATGTGGTAACAAAACTCTCTGAATATGATACAAATACAAATTATCATCAGTGTCATACATTATGGTCCCACCCGAAGCATTGAAATGGTTCTCCTCTTACCTTCAGGAACGTCAGCATTCCGTTCGTGTTGGGAATTCTTCTTTTTGCTGGTGTGATTTGAAAATCTCTCTGTGGAATGCACTTCCCCAAGAAATCAGAATGGCAACGAACCGATTATCCTTTAAAGATGAAATTCATGAGCCATTATTCTCAAGAAGCTGGCAGTATCAGTATCATAATAACTTAAATGTTTTCTCTTTGTTAGTCTTATTTGTTTTTAGTTTAAACATATGTATATTTATTTGAGCTTGTATTTATATTGCTTGGCTGAGCAGTGCAAATCAAAAGATTTCGGTAAGTTTTGGAAGAGTACTTCGAAACTGAACCCCAAGCCGAGTCTGCCTGTGAGCGTATCAGGAATGCGTGCCCTCAAGCCATTTCAAATTTGTTTGTGAATCAGTTCCAAGTTGATCCCTTATCGGGACCTGCTGCGCCCGTGTCGTCGTCGGTGATTGGCGCTGAGGTAAGTTCTCCGTGTTTAAGGTTTATTTATTTATATTTATGTATATATACTTTATTGTACACCACAAAATGACATCAGCAGCACCCGTATAGGCTGTCACATTGATGGAGTTTGCGTTAACAATATAAGTTACGCTGACGACATGGTGCTGCTGAGTCCATCAATAAGCGCTCTCAGGCGTCTAACAAGACGCCTGAGAGCGCTTGAAAGATGTGTGAAGACTACGCAGTCACTCAAGGACTCAGGTACAATGCAAAAAAAATGTGAATTATTGTTATTCAAGGCGGGCACCAAATGTTACACTAACGTGCCAAATGTGACCATAAATAATACTCCGTTATCTAGAGTAATAAAATTTAAGTACCTGGGTCACTGGGTTACTCATGACCTGAATGATGACCTGGACATAGAAAGGGAACGCAGGGCGATGGCTGTCCGAGGTAATATGCTGATCCGCAGATTTACACGTTGTATGACGCAAGTCAAAATTACCCTTTTCAGAGCATACTGCCAGTCTTTTTACACGTGCAGCCTGTGGATCGGGTAAACGCTGAGGGCAAACAACGCCCTGCGTGTCCAATATAACAATATATTCAGGATGCTGTTGGGTATACCACGCTTTTGTAGCACTTTCGGGATATTCGCCGAGGCCAGGGTTGATGGTTTTCATACCATTATAAGGAGACGGTGCGCTTCTATTCTCGGTAGAATACGTGCTAGCTCCCACGGCATCCCGAGTGTACTGTGTGATAGGTGGGACAGCCCCATGCTGGCTCACTGGATACGGCTGCACACGTAGGTGTCAGTCGTTTTAGATTTGTATATTGTGTGGTTTTTACTAACATTAGGTTATTGTTAACTAACAACTTATGGATCTTGTAATTTGATCTGAAATAAATAAATAAATAATTTATAATAATAATTGCATATAATTAGGTACATATTATATGTATAGTTTGAATAGGTTTATGTGTATCTCTATATTTAAAATATTTTTTTAAATTTTTTAATTTGCACAACTGTTTGTCTCTGCATCACCCAAAAGTTGACTGGTAGAAAATGCCTACGGATTATTAAGTCCGCCTCTGTACATTTGTGTGCGTAAAGTATTAAATAAATAAAGTTTCCATTTCTTGTAAGAGAAGCACACTCTACACTAGATGAGTTAATTACTCACTAGTTTAATTTAAATTAAACTTTTGGTCAAAAAAACCTGCTGGCATATTAGGGGTACATAGATACTGAACAAACTTTTGTGCAATAATTTATTAACAAAATTGAATTCTTATAATAATGCTTAGATTTATTATGGTAAAACAGATTTTTGAACACTTTGATTCTCATTATAAACTACAATCGTTTTATAATATGTCTGTAATTTCAAATTGCAGGTTTCTTTGGTAAATTGCTTATTTGCAACGTTCTAAAATTCCTACATACTCAGTTTCTTCTGGAATTCCCTTAATTTCCTGCTTTCACAGGATTTGCTCCTCCTCGTAATTAAAAAATATTAAAATTAAACCTTTTACTAACAATGTCACCCCAATCAGCACCAATATAGCCAAGTATAGCAGAATTTTGACTTCAAACAAATTTCAAGGCATCAAATTTGGTTCACTGTAAATATTTTAAAATTCGTTTGGCATGTCGTCAATGTTCTTTGGTAAGACAGTTATTGACTTGGCTTAGATAACGTACATAATATGATATATCAGGACGACTTAAAACAGACAAATACATCAAACTACCTATCAACTGCTGATATGGTATGCTACTATCACATTGGCTACATTCATAATTAGCCTATAATGTTGGCAACATTACGATGACAACTGCTGGGATAAAGGCCTCCTCTTTGTGTGTGTATTTTGAGGGCTGTAGCTACAACCCTCAAAATACACACATTATATAAGAGGCGTATACATTTATTATAAGAGGTTCAGCATAGTTTACCCTAGATTGGGCTTGACATACTTGCATCATCCTCAGTAACGATATTTTATGGTAAATAGTTGAGATCACACGTCAACATCAAAGCACAGTGCGGTTAAAAACAAATGCAGTATCAAACTGCCATGTGATTCCACATTCCCTATGATGATCACATTTTTTTAAATCTAAAAAAACATGTTTGTTTCCAAATAGTGCAAACAATGTTGGAAAAAGTGTAAAAGCTTAAAAATTTAAAAGTTATAAACGTTTTAAAATAAGTGTTAGAAAAGCACACCACTATTGCAGAAACGACGCCACTATCATGTAATTTATACTAGCTTCATACATTGTCCGTATCGCGCGACAAGGACGGGAATAAGCCCCTCCAAAATCTTTTAAAGTGTGTAGCTTCTTCATATTTACATCGATTTAACTGCCTTTATCGATTATCTTATTTTTACTATGCCTTATTTCAAATTCAATAAATGTCCGATTTTTTTAAATGTTGATCCTACCTTGTTGTACCTACTGATCAACGCCGTGTTAACGGGTTCGAATGTAAGGTCTTTTTGGCACCGACTCAAGTCGTCATTAGGCTCGTCGAGCAGATAAAAAACGACCTTATTCTACAAGGCGTTCCGGTTTCCGCCATCCATCGCTTGCTTAAAGCTAGACAGGGCCTCGTCTACGACATAGTCCTGGTCATCTGCAACGCCACTGAACGTCACTACCTGATCTTCAAGGTGAAGTCGGTCTGCTCTCTCTCGGGCATATTCATCGAGAGGCATCATAGAGCTCACATGATTGGGCAGTGCCATTGCTGCCAACTGTGCGGACACTCGCAGTCAAATTGCTATGCGACACCTTGAAGCGTCAAGTGTCTAGGCGACCATGGCACCGTTGACTGTTCCCGACCCAAAGACTGTACATTGGTCCCTAACCAATGTACAGAGCCTCCAAGATGTGTACTCTGCGGCCAATCAGGTCACCCGGCAATATATCGGGGCTGTCTTAAAGCCTCGAAGGCCTCCTCTCCCAAACTCGTGAAACGCGCAAGCGAACGCCAGCACAGGGAAAGTTTCCCTCCGCGCAGATGCCTGAACGGCTTAGTCCGCAAAGGCCCCTCTCCTTGGGCAAACCTAAACTACCTCCAAGCTCCCGTAGGTTGAGTGACCTCCCAACCCGATCAACTCTCTGAAATTCTAGCGCTGATGGCTAACGCCATCCCAGCGCCTTTGGTAGCCCCCGCGGGCTCTACGGCCACTCCGGTTGCACCTAAACAAACCCTGGGCCGGGACAGCACCCAAATAATTATAAGCACCTACGCGGCCCACGACACCACCGCCGCAAAATGGCTGAAGAAATAATTGCTGCAAATGGCAACGCTCTTTGCTTACTGAAAATCCTTAACGCGTATCCCGGGATTGCGCAAGTGTCTGGGGTGCAAGTGACTGGAGTTTGGTGCAATTAATTGTGTTGTCTTAATGGATAATACAACAATTATATGTACCAAACCCCAGTCCCTTAAATTAGTCTTTTTCAACGCAAATGGCGTTTCAGGTCAACTCCGCAACCATCAGCTTGACATACAGCCTCCTCATACCTCCTCATACCTCCTCACACAGGAAACCTTCCTAACCGCACCACCGAAACCCGAACATTGCCAACTATAAACTATGTAGTTCGCAACGACAGGTCTCGATGCCACAAGGGTGACACCCTAATCTACTTTAGAAAATCTTTGTACTGCATCCCTTAAAATACACCTACTCTCCTCTCTCATCTGGGGAGCTCTATCTGTCGGCTTGGCATGATCGGTCACCAACCGATCTCCATCATTTCCGCCTATATCACAACCGGACAATGGTCCGGAGGATCCCATCTCACTCCAAAAGGAGTTCACTGCCCTCTTCGGTTGCCGGGTATTAGGCATTAGGCCAACCCAGTTGTTTTAACCGAAAATC
The DNA here is from genome assembly GCA_963555695.1 of Dasypolia templi. Lineage (NCBI taxonomy): Eukaryota > Metazoa > Arthropoda > Insecta > Lepidoptera > Noctuidae > Dasypolia > Dasypolia templi. The sequence continues at coordinate 9,438,371 of OY743158.1, read as the reverse complement.
AATGCTGCGTGGTGGTTCACTAATCCTAATTAAACGTTGTATAAAATCAAAAGCTCGTAAAGACATAGTTGAACTATCGGTTGAACATAGCGTTGAACTGTCTTGTGTTGAGCTAGATAAGCATGTTATAGTGTGCGTTTACAGACCCCCAAATTATCAAAACTTCTCTTTATTTGAGTCAGTAATGGAAGATGTTTTGGCTAAACTTGCAACTGGTAATAAATCAGTTATTATCTGTGGAGACTTTAACATTAATATTTTAGAAAATATTTCAAATACCAGTAGATTATTGAATTTGTTTAAATCATTCAATTTGTTAAATGTGTTTTTGGAACCAACCCGAACAACTACAACTTCTGTTTCATGTATTGATAATGTATTTTGTTGCTGCGACTATTTAGATAAAGCTATCGTTAATTATCTCCCTTCAGATCACAGCGGTCAAACCGTAACTTTTGAGTCCAACATAGCGATACAAAAAGTGCAGATACAATCGAGACCAATAACATCTGTCAATTTAAATAAATTTAAAAGCACTTTAATTTGTAAGTTAAGTAATCAGGACCTTACAATGAATAATGTTAATAGTTTGTATAAAGAATTCTTTTCGGTAGTTCAAACCGAGTTTAATAATATTTTTAAGAAGAAGTCTAAAAGTATCAGCCCTAAGTTTTTATTTAGTGACTGGGCAACTAAAGGACTTAGGAAAAGTAGGGAAAAACTTTTCGAGCTGTATGGCCTTAAGCCTTATATTAACACGGAAACTTTTAATAAGTATGTTGCTTCTTACTCAAAAATTTTTAAGAGCACTTGTAAGGCTGCTAAAGCCTTATACATTAGCAACAAGGTAAAATCAGCAGACAATAAAATAAAGACGGTTTGGAAAATTATCAATAATGAAACGAACAGGATCATAAAGCAAAATTCTGATTACACACTGGAGACGTCACGTGGTCTCATTTGCGATAACAAAAAAGTTGCTCAGGAATTTGTGAATTTCTTTACCAGTGTCCCACTAAAAACCACTGAAATCTTAAATTCTTCGCCCTCGCGTGCTTTTGATTTAATGAGGGCGAATGTTTCTGCCTGCCCGATTGAATTTAACTTTAAGCATATTAACCCCTTAACAGTAATAAAATCTTTTAAGCAAATCAAGATCAAATTGACCGAAGATCTTTGGGGAATGTCTATTAAAGTCTGTACCTCCATAATTGAAACTATAGCACCTTACTTAGCCTTAATATTTAATTTGTGTGTGGATCAAGGAGTCTTCCCGGATCTAATGAAATACAGTAAGGTAATACCACTTTTCAAATCCGGGGACAGTAAAGACACTAATAATTATAGACCTGTGTCCGTGTTGCCGGTTTTCAGCAAGGTTTTTGAAAAGATAATACTTAATCAGATGCTCAATCATTTTAATACTAATAAAATCCTTCACGAGCAACAGTATGGTTTCACCAAAGGGCGTTGTACGACCGACGCTGGTGTTACCTTATTAAAACATATTTTTAACGCGTGGGAAGAGGCTCAAGACGCCATAGGAATCTTTTGTGACCTCTCCAAGGCATTTGATTGCGTCGATCACGAAACCCTGCTTTTGAAACTTGAGCATTACGGACTTGCAAAACTTGCGCTCAGTTTAATAAAATCTTATTTAAATGATAGACAACAGCAAGTTCAAATAAATGGTGTCAATTCACTTGGTTTAAAGGTAAAAATGGGTGTTCCACAAGGCTCGATATTGGGTCCTTTCCTCTTTTTAGTATATATTAATGACCTACTCCATTTATTAATAAATCAACCACAAATGGTGTTATTTGCTGACGATACTTCCTTAATTTTTAAGGTAGATAGACGTGCTTCAAATTTTGACGACGTAAATAACGCCCTACTGCTGGTCCAAAATTGGTTCACGGCTAATAATTTAGTACTAAATGGAAATAAAACTAAGTGTATAAGATTTTCTTTACCAAACGTCAAGAGTAGTGATTGTGAGATAGTATTGAATCAAGAGAAGCTAGAATTCGTCGATAAAACGGTTTTCTTGGGGATCACGCTCGACTCAAGGCTACAATGGGGTCCTCATTTAACATCTCTAGCAGGACGGCTAAGTTCAGCAGCTTACGCTGTCAGAAAAATCCGTCAATTTACTGATGTAGATACCGCGAGGCTGGTCTATTTTAGTTACTTTCATAGTATCATGTCTTACGGTATTTTGCTTTGGGGACGGGCTGCAGACATCGAGTCTATTTTTATTCTGCAGAAAAGAGCCATCAGAGCCATATATAATCTCCGCAGGCGCGATTCTCTAAGGGAATTGTTTAAGGATATTAACATCATGACTGTACCTTGTCAATACATCTATGAAAACATCATGTACGTAAGAAAAAATTTACATCTTTACAGTAAAAGAGGTGAAAGACATAATTATAGTACTAGAAATCGGGACCTATTAGTTCAGCCAGGTTTCAGACTGGCTAAAGTAGACTCATCTTTCATGGGGTACTGTCTAAAATGTTATAATAAAATACCTCCCCACATACTTCAACTGAATGAGACAAAATTCAAATCCTTTGTCAAACGCACACTATTCAGGCAGGCATATTATAGGTTGGAGGACTACATAACTGATAAAAATGCCTGGCTTAATGCCGGTCCTGCTCCACACCACAACTAATTAATTGACATTCGAATCACTGTTGAAGCTGCTGAAGATAGTAAGAATTTATTTGCATTATATAAACTCAATCTCCTTTTTATTATATAGATGCATTGCACAGATGTGAGTACTTTGTACTATAGAGCTACCATTTACCGGGTAATGTCATAGATTGACTTGAATGTGCCTTGGCGGCTGATAGTATGTCATGCTCACTCAAATGTCTCGCTGACGGTGGCGCGTGTGTCGGATCATTTAGCTCCCTTCAAAATGGTTGAGCTGAATGGTGCTGATCCATGCGTCATGTTCGTGAACGGGCGCCGTCAGTTGGGACTGGTCATCTCTTAGCTGCCAGGGCTTATTTTAATAATTAATTAGCTGGATTGTTTTTAATTATGTTTTGATGCACTCTGGACACTTTTAACGTGTACGGTTTTTTGTACATCGTTCTCACTTATAGTGAACAACATTAATCGATGTAACTAAGATATATGTAAAAACATTATTATTTAAAAGAGTGTCCATGGAGTTTCTTGCCCGTTCTTCTCCATAGGTACCTACTACGCTTTGGAATGGGCAACTAGCTTCATATTTCTGACTGACCGACTCCTTGACAATTCAAAAGTGCCTGTAAATGGTTTAATTGAAATAAATGATTTGAGTTTGAGTTTGAGTTTGATACCCGGCATGGAATAGTAGCACGATTTCTACCAGAGGTAAAATCGTCTTCAAGTTAGGCGAATCCCTTAACTTTGACGTCATCGCTCCAATGAGCCCGAATCATTTCCCCGGAAATCCCAATCAGCACGTTTAATCCGTATTGAGGGATTGTTCACGGGAAATTCCGGTGATTGAAGACCATCGCTGGAAACTACCTACTGACGTACGTGACCTGATAACCGAGGAGAACGCTGATATTCGTGCCTACGACTCCATCGCTTGTGACGCGAACAACAGCGAACAACAAAAAACAGTGTATGTAGTACAACTGAGGGAATCGGATCAAACAGTCAAAAGACACGCTAACCAGTTGCTCAAATACAGAGGGAAGGAAGATGGGCCATGCAAAGAGATCATTCCCGCATTTGTAATACCATCACAACCTACGAGCTCCGGGCAGCTACCATCCAAAGTCCCCGTAGAAGAACTTCCAGTTGAGTCTGAAACGCCGGCATCAGTGCTTCTTTTGGAACCGTGCACCTAGAATCTGACGTTTCATAAGTGCCCATGTAGGTCTATGTGAAATAAAATATTTTTTTTTTTTTTTGATTTTGATTTTATCTACATAAAATCCTTGCTTACACGTTAATTTAAACAAGTAAATGAAACAAAATATGACATTGCTTTATTTTGTTCGTTTCTTGTTTTTGTTTTGCACTATGGTTTAGGCCTTAGTAAACACGCTACAACCGTTGAAATGTAACTATCCGCATAGCTTAAAATTCTGCTGTTCCTTGCGTAGGACTACCTACTTCAGATTTGTTTCGTTTGATATGACAAAACTATTAAACTCTCAGTGATATTATAATGTTAGTTATAAGATAATTACGTACTATGTGTTGCAATTTTTTATATTTTAAGCTACGCTTGATGGCACAAATTTGTCGAAACCTATTTACGTTTTTGTTTAGAATTGAATTTGTAATTCTTTTGAGAAATAAATATCTTTAACCGTAATTAAATTGTTTACAGTAAATATTAAAGAACTCATCATATAGATGTTTAGGATCACCATGAACAGAAGAATACAAAACTGGTAGTTTATTAATTAGTTTAAATTTAAAAGCCTCTAAGCGGCTTGTAGTTTTGGGGTTAACAGTGATATCCTTTTTTAGTTATTTTGGTTTTTAATAGTAATCCTTTGTCGGCAATTATCAGAATCTAGTAAATTAATCATTTCTTTGTGGCTTGGTACAATATCTGTATAAATATTATCTAGGCATGTGGCACTAGTAGGGCTAATTCTTGTTGGCTCCAAAATAGATTTACAAGATTGTAGGACTGAAACAAACTTATTATTTTACTACAAGAACCTGAGTTTTCCAATAAAATAAGATTAAAATCACCGCAAATGATTACGGATTTGTTAGAGTTACAAATCTTGTGTAACACTTCATCCATTACCTTTTAAAAGCAGTCATACAATCCTGAAGGGTGCCTGAACACACTTAATACAATAAACTGCTCCAATTCTATAGAAGCTATTTCAACAGTACGCTCAACAGATAGGCTCACAATATCCTTACGGTCTTTAAATTTAAGCTGGTTACTTACTAAAATTAATTAGCTCCCATGTAGTCATGCATCTTGCCCCTTACTCGGGCCCGATCGATCCCAACCGCCCCCCTCATACCCAAATGATAACCGACTGGAGGAAAGTAAGCGAAATACTAAAATCCACCAAGTCGCCTAATGGGACACCATCCCCGATTACATAGTGTCAGTCACCGACACGACGGCGACGGCCGCAATCACTTGTTTACAGAGCACGTTCAATCCGCATTGACGGATTGTTCACGGGAAGTTCCGGTGATTGAAGACCATCGCTGGAACCACCTACTGCCGTACGTGACCTGATAAAAAGAGAAGAACGCTGATCTTCGTGCCTACGACTCCTTCCCTTGTGACGCGAACAAAGCCCACATGCGCCAATTACGCGTGCTGAAAAGAAACTCATAGGGGAGGTTCACTCTGAGGGCTTGAACAAGATGCTCCGTGAACTCGACTCCACTCATCAAGCCTTCTGGCACTTACCGAGGAAATTGCGTTCCTCTGAAGAAGTCTCTTTGCCTCCTCTCATCCACCCCGACAAGAGTATTGCTTTCGACAGTCCCGACAAGGGCGAATGTCTTGCTGAGAGCCTAGAGTCCCAATGTTCTCCCAGCTCTCAACCAGTAGACCAAGCTCACCTGAACAAGGTCGATGCTGAAGTCGAACGGAGAGATTCCCTCCCACCCATCGAAGACCCCTATGATTCAAAGATGATCAAAAGGACTCCCGATTCGGACGGTATTACTAATAAGGTGTACAAACTCCTTCCTGTCGCACTAATAATGCTTATGACGGCCATCTTCAATGGCGCCTTGAGCAACAACATCTCAACATCTTCCCACAAGCGTGGAAAGAAGCAACCAATATCGGTATCCCAAAGCCAGGCAAGCCAAAGTCTGAGCCCTCTAATTACCACCCATTAGCTTCCTCAATGTTCTTGGCTAAATCTACGGGAGGTTTATTTATCGTAGGCGTCTTAAAGACTAGTCCGAAGCAAAGGGCCTCATACCCGACGAGCAGTTTGGTTTCCGAACCCAACACTCGGGTATCCACCAGGTTTACCGTTTTGTAAAGCACTTGAACGTTGGTCTCCAGCGAAACGCGACGACGGGTGTACTATTCTCCGACATAGCGAAAGCCTTCGACAAAGTCTGGCACAACTGCTTGTTAAACAAGCTTTACCAACTCGGAGTGCCAGATCGTCTCGTGCTCATCATCTCTTTTTGTCGAATCGCACCTTCTGCTATCAAACTCAAACTCAAACTCAAAGCATTTATTTCAAATAAACCCATTACAGGCACTTTTGAATTGTCAAGGGGTCGGTCAGTCAGAAATATGAAGCTAGTTGCCCATTCCAAAGCGAAGTAGGTACCTATGGAGAAGAAACTGACACTCTTTTAAATAATATGGTTACAGAAAATTTGTTACATCAGTCTTGTTGAAATTAAACATTTGAGAACGATGTAGAAAGACCCGTAATAAAAAACATAAAAATCGGAAAAGAAAAATTAAAAAAAAAAACAAAAAGGCGTGGCAGCCAAGAGATGACCAGTCCCCACTGACGGCGCCCGTTCACGGACATGACGTATGGATCAGCACCATTCAGCTCAACCATTTTGAAGGGAACTTAATGATCCAACACACACTCCACCACCAGCGAGACATTAGAGTGAGCGTGACATACTCTCAGCCGCCAGGGCACATTCAAGTCAATGACAGACGTGCCCAGTATAGGGTAGCTTTATAGTAGGTACCACATAGTGCTCACACGTGTGCTTTGCAATTATACAATACTAAAAGATTGAATTTATACAGTGCAAAGATAGTTTTTACAATCTTCAGCAGCTCCAACAATATTTCCGAATGCTAATCAATTGTTTAGGCGCCCTTGTGGAGCAGAACCAGCGTTGAGCCAAGCATTTTTGTCAGAGATGTAATCCTCCAACTTATAATATGCTTGGCTGCATAGTGTGCGTTTGATACAAGTTTTGAACTTCGTTTCATTCAGTTGGAGTATGTGGGGAGGTATTTTATTATAACTCGCACTGAGGGTGCACTCTCCTCCCCTCACTCTATTCGCGCCGGTGTCCCTCAGGGTTCGGTAACATCTCTGGAGTGATATTTACAGTTTACACGTAGCAGCAATAGACTGGACAGCAGTAGTAGACAGCAGCAGCAGTAATAGACTGGAGTGATATTTATAGTTTACACGATCCGGATTTAGCCTTAATTTTTTTAAACAAAATCTTTGTTTGTCTTCTAAGAACACTAGATATCATACCCAGTGTAGTATACTTCAGATATTATCAGGGACATTCAATTAAAATTCGGCCTACATAAAAAATTGAAGATTAAATCGCCGAGTGATTATGAGGCGTTTGCCCGGTGCTGGGCGAGAGTTAAGGCTGAGACTGCACTAGCTCACGACCGGTATCGAGATCGCGTACAGACCCGAAAGCTTACTGGAGTTACGTCAGATCAAAAAAAGAGAAATTCGAGCCAACATAAATTAAATAAGGACGGCCAATTCATGTCGGACCAAGAATGCGCACAGGAGTTTGCACGTTTCTTTCACTCCTTATATAACCCCGAGCCTGCTACGTTAAACGCAAATATCGCTATCACAACTGCGGCGCAAAGCGGTCTATGGTGCGCTGCGCGCTGGCCCGTTTGCCCCCAAAACGCTCAGTCGGACCAGATGGCATACCACCCTTTATCCTCAGAGATAGCCGCATGGTGTTAATTGAACCCTTACTACACTTGTTCAATGTCTGCTTTGCTACAGCAACATTTTCTGATCGATGGAAGCTTAGCCGAGTGGTGCCCATGCCGAAAGGTCTCAGAGATACGGAAGCAAGTGACTACAGGCGTGTGGCGGTTTTATGCGTTCCTGCTAATTCACAGTTGTTTATACACACCGGTGAGCGCACAATTGTCTGATGCGCATCACGGGTCCGAGTGGAACCCGTGATGACAATTGACAATTGTGCGCGCACAATTGTCTGATGCGCATCACGGGTTCCACCCGGATCGGGGTACAACAGTAAATTGACTTCACCTAATGACGCAACTTGTGCCAACTGACGACGTAGGACTACAGGTGGATCCCCCCCGGTGGGTTCCCGCATTGACGTGGCGGGGGGAGCCGTGGTTTGGACCCCCACGTAGAAGCTAAGAGGAGCACGAGGAAGGGCCGCTCGTCAGGGCTTTTACCGACAAGCCGACGACGTAGCGGCCAAGTTTACGGGTTCGCTTGAGCGACATCGCATGTGAGGCTGCAGCGGGAGAGGAGGGCCGGTATTGCGTTGCGCCGCTCTCCCTACCTTCTGCAGCCTTAACGGGGTCGCCACCGTATGATGGCGGACGCGGTGGGGCCGCAGGGGAAGAGGAGTGTCGGTATGTTCTTGGCCGCTCTCCCTGTCCTCTGCGGCCGAAAAATGGTAGGCGACGGGGCCATTTAGCAGAATCGCCGCAGGGGTTGATCGTAGACGGAGGGTGGACAACGCCCTCTTCCAGCCCCCCTAAATGCGTCCAGGGACGGCGGACTTGAGGACGTCCACCGTCCCCCACACATCAGGACCCGTGGTGGTGGCGCGTAGTATACCATGCGCGCCCCTCTTAGACGGTGCGGGGCAGTCAAACACCTCGCTCCCCCCCTAACAGGAGAAAGGCCACTGAGGCGGGCCGGCACCAGTCGGGGTTGCGGAAGAATTGTATGTTCCCGCGACCCCGACGTAGGTGTGAGATGGAACACCGGGGTGGTTTTTAGTCAGAAAGTGTATGACAGACCCCTCCCGCCCGCCCCAGGGCGGAGGACCTCCATGAGGATTTTCCACCCCGGAACTACTAAGACTACAGGTGAATGTTGCCTACCTAGATTTTCGGAAGGCTTTTGACACAGTTGATAATACTGCTGCTGCTGTTGAAATTAGTCAACATGGGTTTCACACCGCACACTATTCAATTCTTCGCAGATTACCTACACGGCAGAAGACAATACGTTGACTGTGGCGGACGCTTTTCTGAAATTTATTACGCGAGATCTGGTGTCAGCCAAGGTAGTAATCTTGGGCCGTTCCTTTTTATCCTTGTGGTGGACGACTTACTGAAAGTAGTAACTGAGCCAACTTGCCTACTCTTTGCTGATGACCTAAACTTGATTCATGTAGTGAAGCAAAAAGCTGATCATGACATACTACAGCAGGATTTAGATTGGGTCACTAAGTGGAGTACGGAAAATAAATTATATTTCAACGTGGAGAAATGCTCTGTGCTTATAATCACGCGCGCCCGCGTCCCGCGTCACCATGAGTACCTTATAGAAGGTAAACCACTACAGCGTGTTTTGGAGTCAAAGATTTGGGCATTCGATTCACAGCTGATTTGCATTTCCAGAAACATGTCGTAGAGGTTTGCAAAAAGGCATACCGTAACCTAGGTTTTATTTTGCGACAGGCAAATGAATTTTCTAATATGAGCGCTTTAAGAGCCTTGTACGAAGCATTGGTGAAGAGCAACTTGTAGTACCATGCAGCTATTTGGAGTCCTAGTGAAGCCAAATACAGTACGATGCTAGAGCGGATATAAAATAAGTATATTAGGTTTATGTATTTGAGGTTACATGGAGTATATCCTGGATACCCATTGGTGGTGTATCCAACCCTATTCATTTTGGGAATTGTTGGTAACTATAAATTAGAAATTAAGCGAGAACTATCACTAGCCACATACTTGTTCCATGTATTGAGGGGTAATATTTCTAATTTTGCCATACTTCAGACTGGGCGTGCCAGACGAGTATGTGAGCAAGCGACGTAGGCCGTGGCTGCTGGTGATGCCGACCGCGCGCGGTAGCCGATATAATAGACTTGTTTTCTTGTACACTAAATGACTTTACTCTGGCAACTTTTAGGGTGTTGTTATAATTAAGTTAAAATTAGGTGTTAAGATTGTTTATTTTATTGTGAATTTAGTTTAAAATTAATAGTATATTTTTACTTAAGTATCGCATTAAAGCAACCTGTATAGATAGATTTAAGGTTTTATAAAAAAAGCAAGATGGCTCAGTTTGCTCTCTTCGCCGACGCAATGCCGTTTACTATACCGGTAACTGTCAATGCAGACAGCTCGTAATCTCTAAACCTCCGCAAACGTCTTAGGCGCTTGGTTCCGGAAATGGAGAATCGGGGTCAACCCCGATAAGAGCCTCCCGATCACTATGTACGGCAAGCCGATCCCTTGGGAGAAGCAAGCTAAATACCTAGGCGTGATCCTAGACCAAAATCTCACCTTCAAGGAACACATTAAGGCGGTTCGTGCACGCGCCTCCTTCGCTCTTAGAAGACTCCACTTTATACTGACAGCCCGTAGCAAACTGTCACTTAAATGCAAACTGCGCATCTATACCGCAGTTATCCGTCCCATCATGACCTATGCTTGCGTTGTATTTGCGCACGTTAACCCACGTCATCTCCATAACATGCAGACCCTCCAGAACCGTTTCCTCAGAAAGGTCACGGGTGCCCCCTACTATGTCCGTAATATAGATCTCCACGTCGAACTTAAAATGCCCATCATAATCCAGTTCATGGATCGCTTATCTAAGCGTTTCTTCGACTGTGGCATTAAACGAATCATCAAACAAAAGTTACACAATATCTATTTTACATCACGCTTCACAAGTTATATTTTTTTTTTAGTTATTTAGTCTTCCATCATCGTCCCCTTCAATTAAAGCACCTGCCATCTAATCTCTTCACCACCCTTGGTTGACTGGTAGAGAATGCCTAAGGCATTAAGTCCGCCTTTGTACCTCTTTGGGTTCGAAAAGTTTAAATAAAAAAAACGCCCAAATCCCATGATTTCAGCGGCCGTCCGCTATACTCCCGCCCGCATTAGCGGTATTCGCCGACAAAGGCATACCTTAGTCACCCCCGACGACGCCATTACCCTCCTCCAGGAGAGCAGTAAGGCCACCAGCACACTACAAAAACATAAAACCCGATCGCCATCCTACCGTCCTCGTCGCCAAGGCCCGCCGCGACGCCCAAACTCACGCCCTCCCCGACCCTTGCTCGAGCCACCCCGCGCCGCTAAGTCTGTAGTTTTAAATTCGTCCCAAAATCTCGCAAATCCTGATCCAGCTCGTTCCTTGCTGACTTTGGTTTAGCTGCTTAGGGCATCCAGCGACGCCCCAAGCCGAGGTCCGTACCCCCCCGGGCTGGCTGGAGGTCTTAATTTATTGGGGCATCCACAGGCAAGCCCGGTTAACCAGACGACAACGTTCTACGTAAATTTACGAGATGCCAATTTAAAAAAAAGGCACCGGCTCACATAGCCTCCTAACCTGAAGGCGGGTGGTTCGAGCCTATTCGGGGGCGAAAAATTTTTATAATCATATCAAATCAAATAAATCATTTTACTATCGACAGTTAGCTGTTAACTCCTAGTTAGTATGACAAAGAACGTACAAGTGTGCTTTAGAGATCCATAAATTATTAGTAAAAGATTTGCACTTAAAAATCATTGTTAGTAACTTCAACTAAAACTGAATTAATGAAATGATCACATAAAGAACTAAAACACATAAATAATTGTAATTTAATTATGATTATAAAATAGTGATCAGATTTTATCGTAGTAACAATATATTATATCTTGAGAAGTCGTTGATATCAAGAAATTCTTGAGGACCTTTTCAAATACAGTTCAAATAAAACGAGAACATTATTTATAGAACCAACCTTTCCGTAGGTACTTCAGTTTATATGATTTCCGATAATTTGGCAAATCAGTCAATTTATTTGGAATAAGAGCTCATTGCCTAAGCAATAGACTCTGTAGGATTTAAGCACATTTTAGCAAGGTCGTAAAAATTACGCGGCGGGATTTTGAACTTTCGGTGTTAGGCATAGAATCTAAAAGAGTGCATCACAGCACGTCGAAAAAACACACTATTTTCAACTCCAGGTAAGCAGAGCGTTGAAAATCCAGTGTGTGCAAAATCCCGCGGTAACGCTTATCAAGCTTAGTAAGCTACAGTCCACGAGGCCTAAGCTGAGCTATGTATTTGTGTGAGTGATTAGCTATCGTACCAAGGTTGTAACAATGTGATCGTACGTACGTATCACAGTGTTACAGCCCCAAACGTTTCAAACATATAGCTCCCAATAAGGTTGCTATATTTGCGCTGTCTGAAGTTTTCTGAACCTGCACAGTCGCCGTGCTAGAAAGATGGGATGGCGTGAGGGGGTTGACACAGGTTGCATTTCAAGGCATTATGGTCATTCCGACTGGCCTCGTTCCATCATCGTGTGCCAAACTAGTGAGTTCTAAAACAGCTGACACCCGGCGGTGACAAGAGCCTGACGGATGATGTCATTAATGCTGGCGTGCTTTGCCAACCGACCAGAGTTCTTGCTGCAGGAAAGGCTGTGGTGTACGAGTCGGTTGATTGCTTCACCGCACTGACAGCGATGTCGAACCACGCAAGGAGCGCCCAAATTATATTATAATACAATTGTGTTTTAAATAAACTCTATTCGAAAAGTAATAATTTGAACATTCAAATAATAGGGATGATGACTAATATTTAAAAAGTTCGAAAAAATTATGTATTTTAAAGAAATATGAAGAAGCTACACGCTTTAAAAGTTCTTGGAGGGGATTGTTCCCGTCCTTGTCTTGCTCGGTACGGACAATGTATGGCGCTAGTTTTAAGTTGCATAGTCGTGATGTCACTTCTACGATAGTACTGTCTTTGTCTAACACTTATCTTAAAACGTTTATAACTTGCCTATTTTTGAAGCTTTTACACTTATTGTTGGTAGTGGTTGAGCGATTGGCTGCTGAGCTGCGTGTCGCGGGTTCGATTCCCGCACGGAACAAAAATTTGTATGACCTACAAATAGTTGTTCCGGGTCTGGGTGTCTTGTGTATGTGAGTTTTCATGTTTGTGAACGCACCCACGATACAGGAGTAATTCCTAGTGTGGGGCAACGTTTAAAAAAATATATTGTTTGCACTATAAGGACACAATTTTTTTTTGGGTAAAAAATAAATTAATGGCTATTATTAGGTAAGGCCTATTGTTAAAAGCTGCATAGCATCAAGTGTAAGGAACTCTTTAGTGTTGAATATTTGAAAATGCTGTGTGACATAGAAAACAGAATAAAATGTACTGACATATGTTTTTGCTTGGTGAAAAGAAATCGTGTTCGTGTTCTTTAAATCTAAATAGTGCTAAATACTAATAACAATAGAACTAAAAGGACTCTCAGTGATAGGGCTATAATACTCGTAGATCGTCAATTTACAATAAACTAAATTCTTCAACTAAGTCAAGTTATCCGTAACTGGTTATGGGCGCATGATAGTAAGAGATTTAATGAAATGGAAAGTTTTACTTCAACATTGCAAATAGGCAATCTAGAGGGGAAACACAATTGGGCAGGGCCACATGGAAATACAAAATTTTAATAATACTACGAGGTATAGATGGCGCAATGGAAGCAGCCGAAGGAACCCTCGATAAGCCCATAATCAAAAAGACCCATGTAGCTGGTGACGCTGATGTCGGCACCTATAATTTGGCCATGACTAAATATAGGAAGAATGAATGTAGCGCTCGGCTCATATTAACCAGTAATATGTCCGAAGATACACTTAAAAAATTATGCAATTTGAAACGGCTAAAGAGGTCTGGAAGGAGCTACGCAGATTATTTGATTGACGGTCAGATGACAGGGCATACAATTTGCGTGCAGAATACTTCAGGTTTCAACGTCACACTGAGGATGACGTATCTACCTACATGTCAAAACTAGAAAAAACATATGAAAAAAAGAGTTTGCCCACGGACAGTACTCTTGCAAACTGTCTCGAGTCTCAAAAAGTTGAACAGCATGAAAAATCTAAAATGAGATTCCGAATAATATCATGAACATATATAAGTCTGGATCTCACCAACTAGTAAGAATGAACATTGCCTTTTTACCGTAGTATAATCTTTTGTACTTATGAACATAGGCTAACCGTAGATTTTACACAAATTTACTTCAAAGACACAAAACTTACTCGTAAACCCATTCAAATCATTTGATCATTGGAGCTATTTGATTGCAAATAGCTTTTTTTCAATTCATTTTGTGGTCGAACATAACCTAGAAATAGTAATAACATTTTTATAAAATATCTCGGAAATGCCATTGTAGTTTTGTTTAATTTATTGAGGAAGTATTAAGACATGTCAACGAGTATTTTAAAGATGATTTTCTGAAGACAAAACCATGTTGACTTGAGTACATCTCTCGATAATGCCGTGGGCAATATCCTTTAAATGCAGAAATTACAAAGAAAGATGCCACTGTCAAGCTGCCAGAATTATTCCTCATTTGCAAAATTCTAGACACACTGGATGAAAATTACTTTGCTTTCAAATCAAGGTGGTTATTACTGAACCAAAGAGAACGGAAAGTAAATAATTTAACGAATCACTTGTATGCATTTGAAAGAGCGCTCGGTAGTAAAGAGCACATAAATTAAAAGGTCTTAAGCTTAACAAAAAGGCAATAAAATACAAGCTTATAGGCTATAAAATGATGATGGTTATCGTATTTGGGACGGACACAAAACGCAAAGGTACATAACGTTCCAAACTGACGTTGAGTCCCGGATTTGTACAGGAATTCCTACAACTTTAAGTTCAGAAGGAGATAACCAAACGTTTACACAAGAAGGTGTGCCTGAAAGTGCTACAGAACATCAGGAAATTAATCATGAACATGCTCTAGAGGGAGATAGAGAAAATAATGATCATGTACATGTTGAAGTTTTGGGAGATAGCAACGAAACCAGAGAGGATGAGAGTAATAACGAAGAGTTCGTTAACGCTGACGCGGAGTTAGAGATAGTCGAACCACCGTTGTTGGACGCGAGATCACAATACAACTTATGCGATCGAACTTGCCGCTCAAGTTCTAAGAAGTTCGAAGACTACGTATGTTTCGCAGCCACATAATATTTTCCCGAGACATATAAAGAAGCTATTGAAAGGGATGACAGCGCAGAGTAGGTCAAGGCAATTGGGATGATGACTACATATAAAAATGTAATTTCAAAGACGGCATAGTAAAAATTATATAAGCGAAAAAAATCTGTTAAATCGATGTAAAAATGAAGAAGATACACGCTTTAAAACCGCAGTACGGACAATGTACGGCGGTAGTATGAAGTTACATAGTCGTGACGTCACTTTTACGATAGTGCTGTCCTAGTCTAACACTTACTTTTAAACGTTTATAACTGGGCAGTTTTTTAAGCTTCTACACCTTTTGTAATACTATATGCTCTATTTGGAAATAAACATAATTGAAATAAAAATATAAAATTGTCATCATCCCCATTACGAGTGAAATAAACTCTCTAAAGCAAAATTATTAATGGACTCTATGTAAGCTACCCAAAGATAGGAAGGCACTCTCTTGCAAGTGGGTATTTCGTATCAAGCGAAACCCAGACAGCAGTATCGACAAATATAACCTAAGCTAGTAGTTAAAGGTTTCAAGCCACGGAAAGAAATCGATTACGAACTTATAGTCCAGTTGCTTGAATGGCCAGCATCAGAGTCTTATTAAGAGTCGCAGCCAAAGAAAAGTTATATTTAACGCAGTTTAACGTTTAAACAGCATTCCTCAACGGCAAGCTAGAGGAAGAAATTTACATGCAGCAGCCGGAGGGATTCAATGCCGGAACTGGCATGGCTCTAGTACAATTAAACAAGAGTCGTAGACTAAAAAGATCCTGAAACGTTTTAAGATGTCAGAATGTAATCTAGTTTCAACACCATTACAAACGACTTCTCAAGCAGGGAAACATGACAAGCCTAAAGAAGAAGAGAAGAAATTTCCATACAGAGAGACAGTAGGTGCTTTAGCGTACTTAATGACAGGGATGCGACCTAATATAGCGTATGCAGTTGGATTAGTTTCAAGAAAACTGGACAACCCGACACATGAAGATTGGCTACGTGTTAAGCGGATTATGCGTTACGTAAAAGGGACTTGTACTTTTGGTATAACGTATAAAGCAGAACATGATTCCAACCGAATACAAGGCTATAGTGATGCGGATCATGGAGGAGACCAGCAAACATTACGCTCTAAAACGGGAATTGCATGTCTTTTTGCTTGAGGAATAGTATCATGGCTAAGCCAACGACAATCTTCAGTCGCGATTTCAACTACCGAATCTGAAATAGTAGCAGCAAGTGAAGGCGCTCGTGAACTTGTGTGGCTCTAGAGAGTGTACAGCTCACTTACTCACATGGATGGAGTACCCACATTAAAAGTAGACAGTGAAGCCGCTATACGTCTTGCAAACAATCCAAAGTTTCATAAGCGGACAAGACGGACTTGTGGTTGTACAAAAGACCTGTACTGCTACTCAATTGGCAGATATTATGACCAAGGCAGTTCCTAGGCCAAGACCTGTTTTATTCCGAGATACCCTGGGTATACAATGCTATACACTTAATTAATGAGGGAGAGTGTTAAAGGTTGCATAGCATCAAGTGTAGGGAACTCTTTAGTGTAAAATATTTGAAAATGGTATGTGACGTAAAAAACAAAATAAAATGTACTGATCTTTGATTGTATAATGTCTAGATAGAGCATCAAATGCGCGCAAACGTGTCAAAAAATAACGTCCAAATGTTGGCCCGCTTGTTCTTACCCGCCGATTGGTGCCGATCGTGCCGCTTTGGTGTCACCACGTATTACGCGCGCTAAGTGATAAACTAATAACAGCGATAAAATGACGGTATGTGCTGTTAAACTGTGCCGGAATTATAAAGGAAGGGTAAGAAATACCAAACACATCACCTATCATCGGTAAGTAACCTAAAAACTACATATTAATTTTTGTTTTTAACATACTAAATTACGCCATTTTTTATCAGTGTTGCCAGTTTCTTTTTTCATCCTCCCAACTTAACGTCATTTTTTTGTGGGTATATAAGTTCATTAACGTTTAAATTATTTAGTTGGTGTACTTTTATTAATCGATTTAAAAAAGGTGGCAGTTTTTAATTAGTCTGTATTTTATAGTAAAATAATGTTCGCGAATAACTTTTTTGTTTATGTTTATTTTAATGATTATTTTTGTGCTGGGTCCAATAAACCGATTTCAAAAGTGCCAAGAGTAATTTAATAAGATTAATTTATTAAGTCTTTCTTAATAAGAGTTTAAAGTCGATGCCAATTTAAAATTGTTATTAATTAGCTAGGTAAATAATAATTTACTTGGTACCGACTTGATGAAAGTTATCTAACTATTGAACATTCAGCCCTTAGCAAACATAATTATTTGATGAGTAAAATATGGTGATCAACATAACATGTTTCATGAATACCTAGATAAAGAAATAAAATTTCATGTGTGACGAATATTAACTGTTTGAGTTCCTGGAAAGTGACGTTTCTCATATAAATAGTGAATGTATGATCAAAAGAAGACAACTTCGTGATCAATATAATCCGTTCGACATGATGTGAAATTCATCCAACGAAATCGACTTAGCAAAGACTTGGTACTGAACCATTGTGAGGAGCTGAGGCCTCATATGTCATGAGACGTGTGATCCCACGCAAGACTAAAAGAATAGTAAAACACACTTTCCATTATAAATAAAACGATAATAAACGTATTATCGAAATCCTTAGAAAGGCCTCTCCTTTTGGTGTTTACCTTTAACCCATAACGGGCCTACAAAATCCACGGATTTATCAGTGAAGATTAGGGTTGTTGTTTTACTGATAAATGATAATGATAAATGATTTTATTTCTGTAAGTAGGTTTTTACAAACACTTTTACACGTCAATACTATTTTAAAAGTAGATGAGATCGGCGTTTCCTATCTGACTACTCTGAGAAGAAACGCCAAAACAAACTCAGAGGTCACAGTCTCTTTTAAAGTCCAGACATAATCTTGGTCAGGTCATGTGAAGACCATGTGGATTGATGTCTGAAATGGTATTTTGAGGAAAGAACCAAACAGAATGAGTGGACCTGTCCAGTCAGTGCACGCATTTGTCAGTAATCATGCAGCTCAACACAACACATATGGAGCTCAACGATTCGACGAACATTACCAAAGAAAGGACATTTGGGTAGGCCGCATAAATTGCTCAAACTGCCAGACCATGATTAAAACTAATTTTAAAAATTAAAAATAGATTGAGATAAAAAAAAACAACAAATCCACACTGCCTTCACATTCACAATAATTAAAATATTATAACACTTTACAAAGTAAATTTTCACGTCATGTCAAAGTGTAAAAATCCGAGAATAAACATGGTCAGATCATATGAGGACTCTGTAGACTGGTGTCTGAAATGGTCTTTTGAGGAAAGAACCACACTGATTTGAGTGGACCTGTCCATGCAGTGCATGCATTTGTCAATCATGGTGCAGCTCAACTCAGAACTAAGGAGCTCAACGATTCCACGAACAATACAAAAGAAAGGACATTTGGGTAGGCCGCGTTAAGTACTCAAACAGCCAGACCGTGATTAAAACAACTGAAAGAACAAAAAAACAATGACTCACATCGTCCTCATATTCTCAAAAATTAAAACAATGTTATACTTTAAACAGTAAATATAAAGATGTGAAATCAAAAATAAAAGTTTAACAGCAAATGAAACATCGACAATATCTGTGTAAACTTATTGGAGCAGCTCAATCCCAAGCCTTCTTGTCCTCAATATAGCCTTTGAAAGTATAATAGGCATTCTGGCATAATTTCCGTTTTATAAAAGATTTGAATTTATTAAGGCTTAGTTCTTGAATGTGGCCAGGAAGTTTATTATAAAAACGAATACTTTGACATTTAAACGAGCTACCTATTTTCTTGAGTCTGGTAGTAGGAACAACAAATTTGTGTTTGTTCCTAGTATTTATGTTATGGATATCACTGTATTTTTTAAAAAGATTAATATTTTTATGTGCATACAAAAGATTTTCATAAATATACTGAGAAGGCACAGTCATTATATTAATCTCTTTAAATTTGTCTCTGAGGGAGTGTCTGGGACTTAGTTTATAAATTGAACGAATTGCCCTTTTTTGTAAAACAAAAATTGTCTGAATATCGGCGGCATTTCCCCACAAAAGAATACCGTACGACATCACACTATGAAAATAACTAAAGTATACTAAACGGGCTGTCTCTAAATCAGTTAAATTACGAATTTTTCTAACGGCGTATGCTGCAGAGCTTAGTTTTTTTGACAATTTATCTATATGGGGGCCCCATTGAAGCTTGGCATCCAAAGTTATGCCTAAGAATACTGTGGTGTTTTCGGGTTTCAACTCTTCACCCTTAATAAGAACACTAGTTTCTACTTGTCTAACATGAGGTATCGTAAACTTAATGCATTTAGTTTTTCTCTCGTTTAGAAGTAAGTTATTAACATTAAACCAGTTAACTACTTTAGCAAGGGCGCTATTTACATTGTCAGTAACCAGCTGCTGACGTTTGAGTTTAAATAGAAGTGAAGTGTCGTCTGCAAACAACACTATATCATGATTATGCTTTATGAGGTAAGGCCAGTCATTAATATAAATAAGAAACAAAAATGGGCCAAGAATTGAACCCTGGGGGACCCCCATTCTTATTACAGATCCAGGTGATCTTTTTCCGTTAACATCAACTGTCTGAATCCTATCACTTAAGTAAGAAGTAAGAAGATCCAGAGAGGCATTCCGGATTCCGTAGTGGTGCAGTTTCCTGATCAATGTTTCATGAAGAACACAATCGAATGCCTTGGACAAATCGCAAAAGATTCCCAAAGCATCGCATTTGTCCTCCCATGCCTTGTAAACATGTCCTAAAAGTTCAACTCCGGCATCAGTAGTTGAACGACCCCTTGTAAAACCGAACTGTTTGTTATGCAGTAATTTGTGTTTATTAAAAAATCTTTCAGAAAAATCTTAAAGGTAGGCAGCACTGAAATAGGTCTATAATTAGTAGGGTCTGATGTGCTACCAGATTTAAACAATGGTATTATTTTACTGTTTTTCATAAGATCAGTTTTTTTCATTTCATACTAGGTATGAATTTTACGTAAAGTTTTAACTCAGTTCATGTTAGGTTTTGGTTATTATTAAATATTATCCAATAGCATACTACTGGTTCCTACAAACGCCCCACTGGTGATATGGGCTCTCATTCTATGTCCCAGCCAACATTTTTAACAGTAATTACCAAAATCACTGAGATTTGTTCACACTTCTTGGTGGGAATATAAAAACTCCAACAATGTTTCCAGCTGAACATAAGTTAGATACGCGCCGAAGAGGGCCAGAACGCTCATCCACTATTACAATAATACTTACAATTGTAATAATATACACGTTCATAGTGTTTCTGTTAACTAATGTTTGTGAAAAAAATACTTCCATTCCATTGAAATTGTCGAATTACGCGCTGTCCTTCAAGTGGAATACGTTCGGAAACCTCGCTTTGTATGATTATTTTGTGCCCCATCACTTGGGACTCAACCTGGATGTTTAGAGGGAGAATAAAATCCAGGCATATTGGTAATAGGATGCATTTTGTTTATATATTAATCAACAGCTCTCTAAGTGCAAGAGATGCTTTAATCCAATATTATTGCACATGTATTGTTGGCACAAAAACAGTTGGTTGCTGTGCCCACACCGTGAGCATAATATGGTATCTTGGTTGGGCTCAGCACCAAGGTAATCAGTTGCCTCCTGCACAATTTCTAGTTACTGTGTGTTATGATAATCTTTGTGAAGGTGATTAATAAAACGATTAATCACAATTAAGTGTTTATTTTTATTTTGATATATTATTGCAATCTCAGATTACTTTAATCTGATATCGCATAAAATCCGCTAGTAGATACAATATTAACAAATGCAATCCAGTAGAGATGTTAGTAGGCCTTGTCTAATAAACATATAGTTTTCAGCTGAGGATTTCGGTAAGATCAATCAGATAAATGTGAAGTCACCCCCTAAGAACTCTTATGTACCTGAAACGTCATTGAAATAGGTTGCAGGCGCTGCTGCAAATCACATAAGCGTTCCAGATTTAGGTCTGTAGGCCACAAATCCTCAAAAATGTAATTTTTTATTTAAATAAGTCAAATAATAAAAATAACCTAAAATGTAAACATTGTCTGATTTTACCAATTTGGCCATTGCTGGAAGACCTGAAAATTCGGCTCGTGAAACTTTCCTAAATGCTCTAATTTATGGCCAAATTCCAGCCCTGTAACGCCAGGCCCAAGTTTATATGGTGCTTGGGTTTCTCCTTTACAAACATAAAATATAATGTAAATCAACTATAGAGCACAACATAAATTGCATTCATATTTTCACTTACTTTTATAGGTATACTAGAGTAACTAGACTGATATTTTATATTTATTATTTTTATCATAAAAACGTGATTTAATTGTGTTCCTGAACGTTACGTCAGAGAATTACAAGCCAGCTGAATTACTCAGCGTCAAGTCGGTCAGAATTAGGAATGTCATAATACGAAATTTAACCAGCCAGTGAATTTTCTGGAATATTGCCAGGTTTTAAAAAAGTTCGTAATAGGCCAGCAGGACATCTCCTGCGGTGACTAAGGGTGCGAAGGTGTAAGGATTGCCTCTTCCTCATGCGCTTCGCCTCCTTAGCGAGCTTTGATGCTTCGCAGGAGGAGGCGCCGAACGACCTGCGTTTCAATAAAATGCTGTAGTGTAATGATGACAGCGGCGCGTACGGCTCCTGCGTCGCGTCTAGGTTAGCGTCGACCCTATGAGTCCTAAGTTTCTATACCATATTACAGGACATGGCAAAACGACTGCCTTAAGCATGTATAGAAAATTCTCACTGGCTCGCAACATTCAAATATGAATTTATCTAAAATTACGTGTTTAATCAAATAATTAAATGTTTTTTACCTGTTTTCCATGTTTTTTGTTTGACTAAGAAAACATATTATTTTGACGTTTCGTTTTACGAAAAATGTGGACAGTACCTTCAAGCTGAAATAAACGGTATTAATTATAATATTAATTATTTTTGTACCTCAATACCTTTTTCTCACTACCAATCTGCCAGCTTTGCGTAGCGATCTTTGTAAAAAAAAAACCTACTCTACTCGGTTCTGTCCCTCACTACCTCTTTTAATCTAATGAATAAAACCAAATAAAACAAATGTATTACAATACCTTGAATGAACACACAAAACTCAATTGTTTGTTTACCAAAGACGCGAAGATTCTACAATGTGGTGACGCATTACATCAAAAGTTATATTCGTAGCAGAGTCGTCTTACATTGTAGGGAATGTTAATAAAGACAAACAGACTCGTTTTTCCTTATATTATGTTATTTTGTAGTTAGAACCTAGACATACCACTGTTTTACGGACATAAGCTATTATTAAATACACAATGACATGAATATTTACTTTGTGAAATGTAATATTTATATACTTTCTCTTTCTAATTTTTATATCATAAAATGACAGTTTGAGTACTTAATGCGGCCTACAAAAATGTTTGGTATTGTTTGTGGAGTCGTTGAGTTCCTTAAGTCCTAAACTACACGATTTTTGACAAATACGTGCACCGACTGGACTGAAAGAACCATACAGATTTGAGTGGACCTGCCAGTCAAATCTGTAGGGTTCTTTCCTCAAAATACCATTTCAGACACGTATCTATCTTCAAATGATTTGAATAGTATTATTTTCGTATTTTTTTAAATATTTTCTAAATATAAACAATGCCATGAATATTTACTTTCTTTAGTATTTGTGGGTTGTGCTATGTCTTTTGTGTGCACTTAATTAACGTTTTTTCTATCTATCATCATTAATCATTTATGGTTTAAGCCATACTAAACTACAACTACAACTATACCAAACTTCAATTTATGTTCAAACATAAGTTGTAGTTTTTCCGCCTAGGTACGCGTGGTAACGCGCCAAAGTCTGAATGGCTAGCTTATAAATTTCTTAATAGACTTCGTTTTGTTTATAAAGCTTGTCGCGACAAGCTACACGGCTGATTGGCAGTGTTTATGAACACGTTATTTTTCTTGGATTAACGAAACAAAAAAAAAATATATGGAAGTTGAATGGCGATAGATTGTCTTGTTGAGAGGATGAATTATAGTTTCCAAGGCATATGTGAGAGAAAAGGCTGGGATGGGATGCCCTAGAAGGATATATACTCGCAAACGGGGCGCACGTGTCTGACCAGATGTATGAACTTAAACGAGGCAAAAGGGGTGTGTAAGGATCGTAGCAGGTGGCGTTCTGCGCTCTGTACCTACCCCCATGGGTAGAAGGCATGAGTTTATGTATGTATATATATTCCATGACACTTGGCAATACTGTAACTTTCCTTTAGTAAGAAAACGCAATCTGAAAAGTACTCGTAGTTCCGAACATCATACTCGTACAAACGCACGATCTTTTTCAGGTCAACCTATGAGGTTGTCGTCTGCTTGTGCGGACTTGCCTGTGGTTGGCCTAATAAATTAAGGCCTCCAGCCAAGACTTAAACTTAAATACTAACTACAAACTAAGCTACTACACGCTCAGGGCATCCCCTGTGGGGTACGAACCTCTGCTTAGGGCGTCGCTGGAAGAGGGCAGCAAATGACTAGCTGGATCAGGATTAATGTTATTTTGGGACGAATTTAAAGCTACAGGCTCAACGACGCGGGCTGGCTCGAGCAAGGGTCGGGAGGGGCGTGGATTTGGGCGTCGCGGCGGGCCTCAGCGGCGAGGTCGGTAGGACGGCGATCGGGTTTTGGGCTTAATTAGGGTGCTGGTGGCCTTACCACTTTCCTGGAGGAGGGTAGTGGCGTCATCGGGGACGCACGATCTCTTTAAAATTCCCTTTATATATAAACGTTGCATTAAGTTGGAAGACGATTAAACGTAAAATAAAAATTGTTTAAAAGCCGCTTATTTTCTCAACTTTAAGAAACCCCTTAATTGTTGAATACTAGCTGTTGCCCGCAACTTCGTCTGCGATTCAGGATGAAAAGAAGTTTAAGTACTACCCAAGTCACGGTCTGTGTGTGTGTAAAATTTCATCAAGTCTATTCAACCGTTTTGGCGTCAAAGCGTAACAAACAAACAAACTTAATTTCTCATTACATTACTTACTTAGGATAGTGACATGGAACTGTAGAAATGTGGGTGCCATCGTCGAGTGAAGACTGAAGACCCAGAAGACTGCCTGCCGATCCACGTGTCCATCTGCGTGGTCCTTAAGCGAGCACTGCAGATATGAAGGGTGCTGGTGCTTCTGCTTGCTCTGCTTCCGCTTACAAACCGCTTCTTCCCTTGTGATGGCCTTGTGATGATGCTCGTGCCGAGTCTGCGTTTACTATCTTGTTTCTTAAGATTGTTAATACGTACTGGTCTTTTTCAAGAATATGGCTTCACTGTTTATTGCAGACTGTCAAAAACGTGGTAAGGTAAGTAGTTCGGTGGTAAGTGGTAACTGGTTCAGTGGTATGTGGTAGCTAGTTCGGTGGTATGTGTTAGCTAGTTAGGTGGTATGTGATAGCTGGTTTTCTGGTGGCTGTGTGACGGGTACTGTGTCACTATAAGTATAATCGTTACTTGCATGGATTTCGGACACAGAAGTTTCAGTACTGTCGAAAAATTGGTTTTAGATGGCATTCATCATCATCATCATTATTGGTAGCCTTGTTCCACCCCAGCACTACTGAGTATATGGCCTCCTCCCTTTTGTGTCATGCTTCCCTGGTCAGTGCGAGTCTCATCCAAGTCTTCTCTTCTTCTTAATCGACGTTGTGCTAAGCACAATCAGAATATAATGTTTCCACTGCTGGGAAACGGGCCTCCTATCAGTGTGAGGGAAAGGTCATAAACCACCACGCTGGCCCAGTGCGCATTGGTAGATGTCACATGTCTTCGAATTGTATGTTCTACGACATGCCGGTTTCCTTCACCGTTTTGAGAGCAGTAATGGGTACATTTACACAAAGTAATAGTTAGTATTTTTTCTAGTTTTTTGTAAGAACGTCGTCTTAGTGCTAGTATCAATAACATTGCCAAAATGTTTTAACCTAACAGTCGTAACTTCAATTCTCAACCATCAGCACGCGTATCACTACCACCATAGAAATGAATTTTGTCGACAGAAGAAAAGAGATAAAATAGACAAAATTACCGATTTTTTCGAAATCGTCATGCGTTGCATTTTCACTATAGAAACGGACGACAAAATGACAGATTGTAGAAAGATTTCTATGGCAGGATGTCAAAATTCAAGAAAATAATGACTTTTTGTTGAGAAAGTGATGACAAATTACTTATACTCTTATCGTGGAGTAGAGATAGAAGTGGTGCTACTTATGGCTGTCTACAAGCTGTGTTTTTTCTATTCTTTCGTCGTCAAAAAACATATCTATGGTGCCCTTATTACGCGTCCAGTAAGTTATAGATAATTCCGGCAACTGTGTACATATAAGCTTACAGCCATTTCCAATGTAAGTACAACACAGGAATCACTGATTACAAACTAGCCACATGTTGCTATTAAAGACCACACTACTTACATATTCCGCCGATGTTCGTGACTGTACTTGGTCTCTCTATTGATTCGCTAGAAGTTCCGTTTAGCGGAACAGACTGACGCGATACATCACAAACACAGCTGTTTGATTCTGGAACGTTGATGTGTTATGTCGCTTTCAGAAATATTGTTTGATTAGGGTTGGCACACTTTAATCAGTTACTAACGTACATGTATTTATATGATAATATGAGAGTTTTGTCCCTATTTTGTATTGCTCGTCAAGTCATTGATCGCCTTCTGAGTTGAGCTACATGGTTACTGACAAATGGGTGCACTGACTAGCCAGGTCCACTCAAATCTGTGTGGTTCTTTCCTCAAAGGATATTTGGTCCACATATGACTTGACCAAGATTATGTCCGAATTTTAAAAGGGACCTTTAAGTCAGTTTCGGTCTTTCTTCTCAGAGACACCAAACTAACCTAGTTTTAAAACATAATTTAATTTTAACTTGTATGTTTATTTATTGAACCAGTTTACAGAAATAATTATCATTTATCATTTGGCCCCGACGTTTATTAAAGACGCGCTCCTCGAGTTGCATGTTTAAGCCTAGTAAGTTATCGTTTGGCTTTTTATTCCAACTTTACTGTTTACGTAAAACTGTTGAATTTCGTACAAGTGGGTTAGCCACACGATTACTGATGATTGCATGCCGTCTGTTTTGACATTTCAACTCTAAAGCTGCTCTTTCTTCAAAAGGCCCTTCCAGAAATGACCCGGCCATTAGACTGACATAAAATCTTAATCTAGGTAATGTTTGGACTTTAAAAGAGGCCATAACCTATGAGTTTGTTTTAGCATTTCTTCTCAGGCATCGGTCAGCTACAAAATGGCGGCGCCATCTAGTTTTAAATTGACCTTAAAATTTACGTAAAAGTGTCTTATATGATCTTCTTACAGAAGCAAAGATCATTTCATTTCTATGTTTAGACGGATGATTTGTTAAGCTTGGACATACGACATCAGAATTTTGGAGAAAATGGCTTCTAATCACCCACAAGCAGTAGGCAGGCGTGGCAATCAATGTTTAGTTCTCGACAGCTGGAGAAAAGGTCTTTGGACTGCAGTAGGACTGTTACAGGTTGATATTATTGACCACAGCAACAAGTGAGATAAAACCTGGGAAGGCAGACTCAGACAGAGAGAAAGTATGAGTTTTTTTTCTTCGGTTGCTCGGCCAACCCTGACACAGACACAACATCGCGTTGTTTGCTCATTTCCGGCAGTCTGAAGGTTTGTTGGTTATTTCATTTTAAAAGACTTATGGAATTGAATGTGGAATCGCTTACTTTGTGCGATTGCAGACAGTACTTTACACGTAAACAGATTTTCTTTAACATATTATCAGGATAGATTGAAAAACAGTAGTTTGCTACTACTGAGTTATGCATTGAACACTAAGATTCTGTAAAAATAAATCTTTGACAGTCTTCTAAATACAAAACTGATGAACAAAAAGTGATACGCTAAAACTTTTGTCGATAATTATTATCATTCGCAGACTCCAAACTTGGAAGAAGCAGATCATCAATCATCTGTTATCGGAACGGTTTCCAGTCTAACTGTATTTAGCTAAAACAAATATTGTCCGCAATAAATAATAAAAATTTATTTCTCAATTACATGAATGGTAACACCCCATAGACTGCCTCGTTGGTCTAGTGGTCGCAAGAGCTCTCATGTGTCTCTCAACTCAAGCATGTGATCCTGGGTTCGATTCTCAGGTTGGGCAAAGTGTTATCGGAGTTTTCTATCTAGAATTTCTCAGTAGCAGCCCGGAGTCTCGATTTGTGCCCGGTTTATGGCAATAGGCTCGCCCCCTATTACATATGACTTAGGCATAACTGGCGAAATGTGGGGTACACCTCTGCCTAGCCCTATTGGGATTACAGGCGTTATGTTATGTTTTATTATGAATGGAAAACAACATCAACCTACATGTACGTAATGTGAACTGACACTTTGTCACATTACCGCGTTAGTATTGATATCTTCGTCAAGTTTTTGTTGTCAACCCGAACTGACTCATATTGAACAAGTTGCTAAAACGATATATGAATATGGCCAAGTTTCGGTCATCTTTGATGCATTACCATAGTCTTATTGTGTGGAAACACTAGAATATTATTTGGATATCTCTTATCCGATTATTAATTTGCAGATGCGGCTGAGCATTTAGTAGTTTTTTGATTACTATGAAGAATAATACGATACCAGCATCATCATATGTCTAACGTGCCTGCATAGACGAGAGCTGCTAAGAATCGAGTCGAGAATGGCGCGCCATTCAGGCCTATGCCGAGCAGTGGACTACTGTGCCTACGGTATAATTAAGGCTTCTTATTTGTACGCACTTGTTTTTATTGCTGAAATATAAATAATTCCGTGCTGTTATCACTGAGCAAGTGAGTTATGAAGGGTAAATAAACAATACCGACCCGCTCATGCAATGTAAGGATGGGTATCCGGACCTTTCGACTTGATTGTGTGTCGAGCTCGTGATTACTTCCGCGAACAAAATAAAAATTTGAATGATATAAGGCGTAAGCATGATTATTTCGAAACTGTGTAAGGGTGTAGCCGTGTAAATTCGGAATTCAAGGCAGTATTATGTGTGTAGTCCGTTTTTGTGTGATTATTTAATTCGTAATGGGATGTAATCAGTGTTGTTTTAGGAAATTCGTTTTTTCAAGCATTAGAACAAACACTGAAACAAACACGTAAGTACGTTAAAGTGTATTTAAAATAAAATAAACTAGCTTATCTTCGTTGATAGGCTTTCATATGTGGAAAAGTATTTTTTATTTATATTGACTTTTACATAACTCTGACATAATATTTTCATTATTTGAATTAGTTTTTGATTTTACTTTATTAGATTATTTTATATTTTGTAAATGTGAGAACGTCGTAGGCCTTGTGGATTGTAAATTTATAGACCATTGTCTATTTGTTTAACATATGGTACTTGTTGACAGGCCTACACTGTCCTCCCATACCTATTAACACTGTAATTAAAAAACATTGTAAAAGACAAGTATTTTTAAAACAGTAACAATGGAGTTTCTTGCCGGCTCTTCTCCATAGGAAACGGCCAATTGGAACCGTGCACCTAGAATCTGACGTTTCATAAGTGCCCATGTAGGTTTATGTGAAATTAAATATTTTGATTTTGATTTTGAACATAATTATGTGGACACAACGAATACTTCAAATCTTTGATATAAAACCTTAATTTTACGTCAAATTATAATGGTTAAAATGTTGCAACAAAGACGTAAGTGCTAATACGTTTTTTTTATTGCAGTTTTGACATATTTACATGCTAAATTGTGCGACGGGTAGCTACAAATAAGTACAGTAAAAATCACATTGTGTTCCAAATACTGTACCAATGAGACAGTATTATGGAACATAAACTGTAGACTATCAAATTAATTCTTGTCGATGAGAACATCTTTTTGATTGTAACTGCACTATATCGTGTCGTGATGTGGCTGTTTATCCTTGCCAAATAATTGCATAGACACCTCTTACGTTGCCACCAGAACAATCATTCTATACAAAACATACGGTATAACCACAACCTCACTTTATTCACACATCTAACTCCGTTCCCAAACTAAGGTAACAGCACATCTCAAGCTCCGAAAGATTACGTTAAGTCCCCAAGTACACTTACAGTCCCACCTATTTTTTCAAAACTTCAAACGCAACATAACTGCCATAAACTGCGGCGTACAAAATCCTCACTTTTAACGACTTCAGCCACCATTTTATCGTATATAGGTCACTGCGAACCCAGACTCCCTTAAGGTTCAGCGCAGACAAAGCGGCGACTGCTCGAGCATGGTCGAGTAAAATTCGCCACGTAAATTTGGGCTCGAGCAGTCTCGCTAATGCTCGTGTATGCTATCATCACCAGAATAATAATAACAAAATCTTTTATTCAAATTTGGCTGAGAATCAGCACTTTTCGAATGTCAAAATTGCATAAGACAACCGCCTTAAACAGCGACCCTTCACCACTAACTAGTGCGTTAGCTGGAAAGAAGAAGTGATGAAACAAACTCCCTAGCGGCACATCTGTCTGTAAAGTTAGGAGAACATGATTGTAAACAATGGCATGCAAAGTAAATAACTTGAATGCAAGGTTATGTGTTTCTTTGCTACGCAATGTAGCAAAGACACACATAACCTTGCATTAAGGTATTTACCAAATGACAAATTATGCAGTGAATATTTATATATTCTCTGTCAAGAAAGTATTGGGAAAAGATTAATAATACACAAAATATTAGTTATTCATCCCATTCAAGTATGCTCCTTCAGAAACGATACACTTACTCCAACGAATAATCATTTCATCAAAACATTTTTAAACGCTTTTTCCGGAATTGAGTTCAGTTCTCGCCGCGAATTCTCCTTTATGTCTTCTACCGAATACAACGGGTGCCACGAAGTGGTAATTTGAGTTAAGGAAAAAGAAAGAAGTCGGGAGACATATCTGGTGAATAAGGTGCTTGCTCGATGGTATTTGTTGAGTTTTTGGTCCAAAATTCGTTCTCAATGATCGCCTTGTGCGAAGGCGCATTATCGTGATGCAAAATCCAAGAATTTTCTTTCCACAATTCTGGCCTTTTTCGTCGAATTTGCTATCTTAAACGCCGCATAACGTTCAAATAATATTCTTTATTTACCGTTTGACCTTCCGGCAAGAGTTCCGAAGGCACAACACCGTGATGGTCAAAGAAAAC
This sequence comes from Dasypolia templi, assembly GCA_963555695.1. Taxonomy (NCBI): domain Eukaryota; kingdom Metazoa; phylum Arthropoda; class Insecta; order Lepidoptera; family Noctuidae; genus Dasypolia; species Dasypolia templi. The sequence continues at coordinate 9,408,025 of OY743158.1, read as the reverse complement.
AGTCAACATGACTTTGACTTTTGATTGACTTTGGCGTGGTTTGGTTGGTTTCGGTTTAGAAAAACGAAAAAAAAAAAAAAAACTAGGCGCCACTCCAAAGCTTGTTGCCTAGTTTGCATGTCAAATTCGTAAATCCACGTCTCGTCACCAGCAACAATGCGTTTCATGAATGTTGATTCGGAATAAACTCGTTGGAGCATGTCCTTAGCGGCTCTTATGCGATTGATTTTTTGAAGAATGATTGAGGTCTTTTGGGACTAGCCGAGTCGTAACATGTTTCATACTCAAGTAATTATTTAAAACGGAACGACTCGTGAGATACAGAAAGTTCAGCGGCTATCTCTCTCGTACTTCAATGAGGATTTTCAGTCACTAATTCCTTCACTTTGCAATGTTAACTTCAGTTGAAAACGTTGATGGCCTACCAGAGCGAGGCAAATCTTCCATCACATCTCGACCGATTTTGAACGCTTTTTCCGACTCATAATTACATATTTTTGATAAAGTTGATTGCCCGTAAGCCTTGTGTTACATTTTCAGTGACTCCGAACACGAAATTCTAATGGCGATGCAAAATTTAAGACAACCTCTTTTTTCGATGTTTTTTCCATTATGAAATTCGCAATACACACTAGATATGATCTAACTAAATTACAGCACTGTATTTAATCTAAATAACAGATGCAACTCAAACTCCGCTCCAAATGGAAAACAGTTGTGCCAATATAACAACAACAACAACAAAAAAATAATTCGGAACCATAAAAAACATCCGTTCCTGATACTTTTTTGACAGAATGTAAGTCGATGACGCGAGTATGCTCGTGATGACGTCTCGAATGGCTGCGAGGAACGTATGTCAACGCATGACACACGGAATTATTTCGTGCATGCTGTCTTCAACTTCCCTTCAGTAGTATTCCAGTTCATTAATTAATGAAAACTGCTAGGTTAAACCGCTGCTTTATTTTATTAGCTAGACATACAGTTAAGGTTAGAATGCTAAGAAGGATATGTAATGAACACACTAGAATTTATAAAAAAACAAACTGAAAAGGGCACGAGAATGACGAATCAATGAAAACTGCTCTGTCTGCGCTCACCCTAAAGCGGAGAGAAGCGAGATTATTATTTTAATGCAATAAACCTTCCATTCAAATGTAAAGCAAGGCTTGCAGCCCTTTTGTCTGTACAGATGAATTACAGTCCTTGACTTCTGCGATGAGAAAGCTGAATTTGTCGACAAAATATGAAGATGTTTTTGGTTTTTGTAGTTGGTAGCAATTTTGACAGCGACACGGGTCGATCGAAGGTTAAGCTACACTTGCCGCAGTCAAACCGTGGATGGGTGGCCATCCATTACATTATCAAGACCCCTCTGTGTCTCGGAAAGCACGTTAAGCTGACTTATTCCACTTTTCCCCCCTGAGTGATTCCCCCTCAGGGGGGAAAAATAAATCCTAACTTAAAAAAACATCCAGAAATCCCCCTTTTCATTTCGACTTATTCCACTATTCCCCCCTGAGAGAATCTCACTCAGGGGGAAAAATTGAACCCTAATGTACAAAAATTCCAGAAATTCCCCTTTTCATTTTGGATTGTTCCATTTTTCCCCCCTATTTTTAATTACTGCGCTCTTTAAGTAATTAAAAAAAGTTATGATTGGACAACCATTGGTTCCCCCGGCTATCATTCGTTGATCTTTGACAGTCGTGACAGGTAATAGGAAGCACAAAAATCTGACAACCAGTCTTTCCAAGGGTTTTGTGTTACCCAGTAACTTGGTCGAAAAGTCAGATAGTCAGTCGCTCCATGTGCACTTGCTTTTTGGCAGTGTTTTACTGGTTTTTTCTAGTTTCACTTGTTCGTAAGTAAAGATGAATTCTTACAAACTGATTTTGGACAACGTGTTCTTGACCTATCAAATTGAATCTTGGTATCCTCGTTCTGTTGCAATGACAAAATATTTATGTATAATAGTAAAGTATTGAGTTGATGCTGCTACTAGTATGAGGGAAATTTGTAAAGTTACTGATTTTCGATTTAAATTCAAATGCGTTCATATTTGATAGATGGTTGAAGTTTCTGCCACTTATTTCTCGTTTCATCTGAAAGGGAACGATAGTTATTTTACTTAAAGTTCTGCCTAGCAGAATTTAAAGAATCCTTAATTCCTCTACCCGAAGTAAACTAAGTGTTCGAGTAAAGTTTCAAGGTCACAAAATAGTGAACAATTTAAGTAATGTTCACTTGCATGATAGCAAGTCAATTGTACAACTAACCACGATTTCTGAAATTCTCATTTTAATTATTTTAATTTCTACTTAATTATGGTAATCTTACTGAGTTTTGCCGAAATTAAACTGGAATCTGAAATAAAAGCTTGTTGAGAGTTTGGGTTCTGTAGTCCCAACTTGTAAACTCTTCTGTCCCTTTGAACATTATAATATTACAAGTTGTTGCTAGAGAATTCGTCTGCGATCCAGAACGAAAGATATCCTATGTGTTTATCCAGCAGCCTAATTGTGTAACACATTTTCGTAAACGATTACGACTAATCTGTTTGATTTTGACCGTTCATTCATTGCGTTATTTACGTTGCTAAGCAGAGTTTTGTATCGAACTTATGAAGCAATGGATTAGCAATCTGTTTCAAAACAATTCAGATGCCGATTGATTGGTCATGTGTGTGTCAAATTACATTCAAATCCGTTCAGCCATTTTAGCGTGAAAGCGTAACAAACAAACAAACAAACAAACAGACTTACTTAGGATTCCAAAAACAATGAAATACTTAATATCGTGTCGAACTTTTCCTGTTGTCTGCACGTTACAGAAACTAAAGGACACAAAAAAAAAATGGGCCCACTTTAACTAGATTTCCAACAACACGCTAAGACGAAAGTTATATTTTAAACATCAACAGGCCAAGCTTCAATACAGTAGCAAACTTGTTTAATTTTTTCTAACAGAGATCTTTCTGATTACTTGAACGAAATTAAATCACAATAACCACTGCGCTTGGCACAGGGAATAGTTATCTCAATGGCTAAATAATTAATATGGCTTCTGCCCGCTACTGCATCCTAGTCAAATTTCTTGTTTTTATCATAAAATATACACCCTCCAAAATTGTAGCTTAATCGAACCAGTGAAGATTACCCTCTTTTTTTTGGGTGGAGATTCATCAATCGACTTCGAGCATTACTGCTTCGCAGAAGGAGGTGACGGCTTCCCATACGCTCTCGGTCCGGACCATGGTCTGAACCAGGGCCGGACGCGAGAGATCGCCGCCACCGATGACCTCCGCGAGGACACGGCGGTGCTCCGCTCAAGCCAGGCAGACCTCCACCGTATGCTCCACAGTGTCCTCCGGACGCTCTACATAATGGTGACACCCGGGCGTTTCCTCCCGTCCTAAGCGAAACAAGAACCTTCCAAAAAATCCGTATCTGGTGAAGACTTGTGTCAGACAGAAGGTGAGGACGCCTTGGCGCCTCACCAACCACTCCTAAAATAGGGAACTTATTGCCGCTATTGTGACGTGTCCCGAAGATTAACCCCTACATACATATTCTCATTTTCCGTGTTCACAATATTAGTATCGATTGTTATGTTCGTAATTGCCTATTGTCAATTTATTGAATTATGTATTTGAATATTTTACGAAATGATTATAGATTTTATGAACTAACTTCTAATCTAGACCACCGACATAAGAAAAAATTCAAACACCCACTATCGTATCGGACATAACAACATACAAAGGTCTCTTCACCGCATTAAAACGGAACCCCATAAAATGCTCCTTTCATTCGCCATGAATATTTTAATGTTATCATTATTTATCTGGCTCTGAATTTAATTTGGCAAGATAACGAACATTCGTGTTGAAACTCTATTTTATTTAGCTTCATTTTGGGGCTGAAATAATATCTACGTTTATTTTGTAAGAATCTAGCTGTTGCATTGCCTGCCTGGTTGGCCATTTTCTTTCGCATTGCATTGTTCGTCAAAAAAAAGCTTTGTGTTAGAATAATGTTACAGGAATCACAGAGTATTTTGTAAAGAGGTGAATAGTATTGTTGTTCTTATTTTCATTTGCTTTTGAAGGGGTTTTGAATGATATGCTAGTTTCTTTTGTCTGCACTTTGTGTCTATGCTACTTTATGGGAAACATTTAACTTATTCACCTTCTAATGACGTACATTTTCTTAAATTAATCAACTTCTAAAAACTGTTTGGGCTTCTTCTAGTGTCACACTAGTCACACTTTTTAAATAAACGATCTTCTTTTTAACTGTCGGGTATTTTTCCACAGTTGGTCGCAGTAACTAAGCAAGGGTACCCGACCGGTAAGACAAGGTTAGAACTGAGACCAACCACGCGGGAGCCGAATTTGTCACTGTGTCTGAGCTAGGGCATCCTAAACAAGTGAACTATTACCAACACCCAAGAAGGTGGCAGTTACTTGGCTATTGTATATTTTTAAGACCCAAACAGAGCAGTTATTTGAGGTTTGATAAAATAGGCGCATTCGTTATTTAATAACTAGTGTTCTAAAATATGGAAGCAAATTCAGAATAATTTAAGGTTCGATTAAATACATCCTTATACACGCCCTAATTTACAGTCTAGTGGAATAATACCGCCATTTGTATTTTTTTATTTTTGTCAGCGTTCGATTTGCTCATTGCTTCAATTACAAATCCATGTACTCCTGCTAACACCTCTTTTGTTTTAGTACATTTTTGGAAATCGGAAAAGTCTATGATATTAACTTCGAGGGCTAGAAAACAAAAGACGTCTCAATACTAAAAGCAAGTACGTGTTGGGTTGAAAACCTCAAATAAAGAAATTGGTGTTGAACTATTCTTGTGTCTGAAAGAGAAAATTTTACCCTATCAATAAACTTCAGATATTTTAACTTGCCTCGTTGGTCTAGTGGTTGCAATCGCTACTTCTGAGCATGAGGTCCTGGGTTCGATTCCCAGGTCGGGCAACGTGTTATTGGGTTTTTCTATATGGAATTTCTAAGTAGCAGCCCGAAGTATAGATTTGTTCCCGGTTTATGGCAATAGACTCGCCCCCTATTACATGGGACTTAAAAATAACTGGCAAAATGTGGGTGTATAGGTACACCTCTGCCCAACCCTTCGGGGAAACAAAGCGTGATATTACGTTATGCTATGTTACTAGAAAATAATAGAATACTTTTTATTATGTACACACCTCGCACTGGTTCGGCATGCCGTATAATTAGAGGTCAGTTTGTACTGGAAAAGTATAGCTTGATATTATGTCGCCTTGTGTACATCATAAGAAATACAGATTATCTAAATGTATACATTTCACGTAGGGTGAAACAAAGAAAGAAAGAAAGAAGGAGTAATAGTTTATTCTGCACAAACAGCACAAACACACAACACATTACAAAAGATACACACAAACACAGTAGCCAAAAACTTCGTATTCAAGCAATAAAGTTCGAAAACTTTGTCCATTGCTTGATGTCAGACCGAAAGACAAAACACATTACTACATGTTGCGACCTGGCAAATGACAACAAACAAACAACCAAAACCAAAACAAAATGCCAATTGCAGAGTAGAAAAATGACTTCTAAGCCGTGCGTCGCATCTGTGCAAGACAAAACACATTACTACATGTTGCGACCTGGCAAATGACAACAAACAAACAACCAAAACCAAAACAAAATGACAATTGCAGAGTAGAAAAATGACTTCTAAGCCGTGCGTCGCATCTGTGCAAGAACAGGTCGTATGTCGGGTCTTTGGATGGATTTAAAGGGAGAAAGAGAGACAACACTGCAGAATCTTCGCTATCTAAGCTACTAGAATCCTATAACTTAGTAATCTCTTACAACATTTCAATAAACTCACAGAGAAAAACAAACGTATCAAAAATAACAAAAATGTAATATCAAATAATATCACTTACGGTCATAACTCATACCTTCTTTGTAATACACATTCTACTATATTACTGCAACTGCATGAACGTTAAGCATTCACATAAATATTCTTGGGAGTAACATTCTAGAATTGTAAAGGGTTATGTTTCTTTTAAGTTGAGAATGTGCACTTTTGATGGTTGTTTCATTGTTAACCTAGCTTGCGCGGTTTAATGTCATCCTCATCGTTATTATTAGTGTTATTGGGTTTTGCTATCTGGAGTTTGTCATTAGCAGCCCTGAGCCTGGATTTGTGTCTGGTTATGGCAAAAGGCTTTCCCCCTATAACATAGGACTTAATCATATCTGGCGAAATATGGGTGAACTTAGTTCACCTCTGCAAACAGGAACACAGGCGTGGTATATGTTATCATCATTATTATTCTATAGTAATTCAATGCTGTTTATAGACCCCGCAAAAAGCCTACCATACAAATATAAAATCAGGCCTTTTTCTCATGGGGATTGGAAGCAACTACAGAACGCCACCTGTTACGCTCATGACATACTCCTCTTGCTTCGTTAACTTTCATACATCTGCTCATACACGCACGCCGCAAGTACTACGCACCTGACCTTTCTGATGAACATCACCAAAAAGGTCAAATGTCCTTCTGGAATAGCCTTCCACTACAGCTTCTACTAATTCATGGGTTATTTGTTTGTCACTCTATTAAGTACCTGCCAGCTTGTGAGGATCTTCGATCCAACTAGCTTGAAGGCATTCTACACTACCTTCAGCATAATCACCCTATTATGTTCCCACAGCTGGGAAACAGGCCTACTCTCAGTGAGAGCAAGTGGGCTATAACCACCACTCAGGCCCAGCGCGGATTGGTAGATGTCACTTCATATCCTCGAGTTTTTGTTGAAAAAATCGCGTGGTTATTGTTAAAAAAACAACACACCGCCCGTTCGTCACTACGGCACAGTCGAGACTGTCTGCATGCCGCGCGCGTGCCTCGAGCGCGGCGCGTAGGTATAGCTCGCGCTTCGTCTGTTTGTATGAAGTTGGAATACTGTATGATATTATTACCGTGCCCCGGCCAACCCTTCGAATATTGGCGTGATTTTAAATCGTATTTTATGAACCTATAATCTATGCAAATCAATTTTAGTTTACTTTACTTATGGTATGTTAGGTGTTGTGTCTTTTTTTTTCTACATTTTACATTTCGTTTGAACAATAGAGGTTTTGCCTGGGTCATCTGCAATATATCAAAATTATCTGCACTTGACAGCCACAACGCTTACCCAAATACCATCCATAGCTACCCAGTAAGCGATAAGCCTCCCCCAACTTACTGTCAGTTCATCTGCAACCTACCGGTAGATTGTTTCACCCTCCCTTTTGATATACAGTGCCCTACATTGCTACGAGATTTCTTTTGATTTATGGCCCTTAAGGAGCGCCTCCGGGGATTCCTTTAGGAAGTCAAGCACCGCTTTCAATTTGAGGTCATGTAAAACCACCTTGGGAGATATAGGTACTTGGCAAACTCAGATGTAACATATGAATTATTTATTTTTCCTATGTAACAGTAACGTTCTGTAAACAAATTCGTTATTTTTTGCTGTAATTTATTTCTTTATATTTACCAGAAGTAACAATTTGGTTGTACGTCAAAGGTAATGCTTTGAGAATCTGAGAGGAGAAATGTTAAATCTGTTACAGAATAGTACCTACTGAAGATTGACTCTATACAACGATCGAGAACGTGCACACAACTTGGTCACGCTTCACGTACAGCAAGTGCAGGCGCACTCGCGACTGACATTTGTCCGAGATCGCTGAACGTACGCGTCTATGTGTGCGTGTGTCCGTTTTCGCTTGATATGCGGAGCCTGCCTGTTTGACAGACCACTATATTTTATGCAGAAGCTATTAGGATTTTTTTCATGTACATTGCACGCGCACTTTTCATAGATCAGCACTTTTCTGTCGCCTTATTTAATCTGGGATTTTTCATAAAAATACTAACTTAAAAACTACTAAACTTCGGTTGAACATTTGGATTTCTTGCATTTTAACCCTATTAAGACGTCGTGCAAGGAATACGTCGAGTTACCAGTAACCCTGTATAACTACCACGTAACTAATGCTGTATGAATGATGTGAATGAGTACAGGTGACTATGAACGCTGATTGTGTGCTGTCGCGTTCCACTTTAATTTGTGCAAGGCGACGGAAAAGTGCTGATCTATGAAATGCGCGCGTGCCATGTACGATAAATGACTCGTACAGCCCTATTCACAATTTATTTTGGGTCGGCGCAACCATACTTTTTTCTTCCATACTTCTCTCCTAGTCCTCATCTCGGTAGTCACTCCCTTTCTAGCCTTAACATCTTACACACATACCATCCATTGTTTCTTTGGTCTTCCCCCTACTCGTATAGCTCACCACATTCATAATAAATATCCTCACGTAATTTTTATCAGTCCTCCGCATCACATATACCATGATTCCCGATTTCCACACGACTTTTCAGTCACCGGTGTCACCGCATTATTTTTTTGGGGTGTGAAATCATCAAATGACTTCTACCGCTCTGGGTGGAGGGGGAGGGCGTGTCAGACTTTAACTGACTAAAACCCACCCGTGTTCCTTCGGTTGCCTGTGCCAAGGCCACGGTATCTCTTTCGAACATCCCGCGACCACCAGTGTCACTATTTATAGAATTGTCGGTAGGTACAAGAAAAAAAATATTGTTCTTAGTTAATCAATTCCTCGTCAGTGGGACAGGTGCACCGATGAGGAAGAGATTAGCTAAGAACAATTTTTTTGCCCAAGAAACGAACAACAGATTGCAGGTCCCGTGTAAGCAAAAGAAATGCATATATTAATAGTTGATCGCTGACAGTACTCGTTTGACGCAGCGACAAGAGTTATTTTTATATTGTTGTTTTTCTATTTTATTGAAATTGATTCTATTGCTTTTTTTTGCTATTTGTTTACTGTCCAGCTTTTATTTTTATTATTTTATCATTGAGACTTGGCTGGCTGAATCAATTCACGGTTTTTTATAAACATTTTTACGCCCTCTGGCATAACAGAGCGCACTCTTTATTATATTTTTTATACCATCTTATTGTACCTATGCTAAACAAATGACTTATGACTTATATCAGACTCTGAAAGTGAAACGTCGGTCGGACTGGTGTAAAGTACTGGTCTCTTTATTCAAGCACGCATTGTAGAAGCTATTCAGCAGATTAATTGTTAGTTCAGCGTCATTAACTCCTTTTCGTTATTTTTGACTTTCGTTTCTTCTGATCATAGGCAATCTTAATGTAGATCCTTATTTAGATGCTAAAACAGATAATCAATAATATTTATTTTACTTTATTGATAAAGGCAAAAAAATAGTTCTTCCTAGGAGAGTCAATAGTTTAAATTAAGATATTATCTACTTCAGCTGAAAAAATCAAGATTTGAAATAATATTGACTACGTAAACTACAGTAAAATACGTTAAATGTACACATACAAAAATTTATTGTTTTAATCCCATCCTTTCTAAAATCACTTCTCGCACAAAAAAAACTGATGAAAACTAACAATGACGCTCACACAATAAACTATTGAAAAAATCAGGTGTGTCAATCACCGTGAAAATATTTCAGCAAAAATACATTGATTGAACCAACTACAGAAAAACGACCCTTTTTTAAACGCCCAAAGCCAATTCGTCTAAGCTTCAAAGGTATAAATGAAAACGACGTGAGTAGTGCGGCCCGAAATCACGAGGTTGAACAGTGAAATGTTTTGTAAAAAACAAAGTTCATAATGCAAATAGTTTCGAGAACACTTTCATGAATGGTTCACATTGAAAAAGACATCTGTATTTATAGTGCTATTCTGTAATGATCTCACTGTGAAAACTTAGGTGGAGTGAGCTGGTAGTGCCACTGATGCTGTGGATTGACCAAGATGGGATGACACTGACAGCTCACTCCAAGCAAGTCTTCCGTCCTAATTTATTTGGGGTCGACGCAACGTTTCTTTTTCTTTCATGCTTCTTTCTCTGTTAGTTAGCATCTCGGTAGTTGACCTCTTTCAAACCATTCTTTTACACAGTCCATCCATCGTCTCTTTAGTTTTTCCGTACTCTTATAGTTATCCACTTTATACTCAAAACTTTCCTTACATCATACCGTCATTTTCCTTATTCCTCCGCATCACATGGTCCATACCATGACCACCGATTTTCACACCGTAAAAGCGTTTTGTAAAATGTTCTATATTCAGTTTTATCCTTAGATTAAATACTTATTGGTGTATTTCATTGGAAATTCTCAAACCTCTCCGAATAATAATAAATAAACAAATATGTTGGATTCACCTCGGTTATATTTTCAGTTGGTTTAAAATGAAAACACAGGTTTCTTTTTTAACTTTAGTTTAGGCATATAAAGTTGCGAACCCAATTATTCGTTGAACAGAATTTTATAAAAAGTAAAGAAGAATGAAATTCCAAACGAACGAATACAGTCATGAAAATTATCGAAACATAGCTCAGAAATCGAAATCTAATCCTTCTATGGGACACTTTTTTCTTGAGATTTTGAGACTAAAATCATGATCTATATATCAACGCGCAGTTGAACAGCTTTCCACTCCACCTTACAAAGTAGGATAATCCTCATAATAATATACAAAACTTAGTACGCCAACCACCGTCATATATTTTCATCTGGCATAATAAAATTTGCATACCGAATGCAGCTCACACGGCCAGCGGATTTCCACGTCACATCGCCTATATTTCGTTATGTTAGGAACATTGCAAATTCGGTTGATTTATATCAGGAAAAACAACTTTGGTGGCTAACAAAAGTTTGGCAGCATTGGTGTTTGTGGGAAGTTATTAACTGTGTTTATATTAATTTTAAATACTATTGATTTTGGAGGGTAAATTATGCATTTTCTTTATTATTTTATTCGGATCTAAAGTTACCTACGCCCTTTTCATGGGGTTAAACAGTTCCTAACATACGCGTCGTGCTACGATCCTTACATACTCCAGTCGCTTTATCCAAAACTATCCATCCTCTCAAACTTTCGAGTTCGTTATATTATTATATGTATACGTAGGATAGGATTAGTAGGAATTAGGATATTAGTAGGATTAGTACATAGTAGGATTGGTGGCCTTTCGTAGTGCCAACGGACTGCCTAGTATCGTAGGTGCAACTTTCGGTCATTTGGTCCGAAACGGAAGTTTATTCTCCTTCATCCCCGTTTTTCTCCCTCCGATCAATAAAAATACTTGTCTATAACTCCCAAAGTCACACATCATCCCTCAAATTTTCAACAAAAGTTGACTACTTCATCAAATCGCAGTGCCGAAATAACTCATATCCATTCATACTAATAGTTTTATGTCCAAATCGAACATCCTTTAGATTGATGCCACATCATCCCAACATACATCACTGAGTATACGCCATTTGTTATAATTCTTTATACATGGTGTTGATAAGTTAAGGAAAATATTTAACGGATCGTCTAAAAACTTTTTGCGCTTCTAATGATGGATACTTGTTTTATTAATTGCGTCTCTTTTTAACTTAAGCAGTAACAAAGCTAGGATACCCGACCAAACGAGTTACGTTAGGTTGGCATTGTGTGGGGGTGCGTGCAGAAAACCTCCTCGTGTGCCTGATAGCTGCTAATCCCTTACGGATACGTTCGAGGGGAATAGCAGTTATCGGGCCGGTGCACCCTGGGCATGGACAATATTCTCTTTTGAAAAAGGGTTTGGGGGTTATTTCGGAGAGTGTATTGTCTGTGGCGAATTTCTGCGGGGGGGGGGAGCAGTAGGCTCCATGATGTTCTTCCACGTGTCCCTCTGATTAGCAGAGGGCACAGTGGAGAAACAAGGGAGGTGGGTTGCTCCTGATCGATCGACGATCGTCGATTGACACTGGATGCAACCCTGCCACAATGGTGCAGGCGTACCAACGTGGCTGGCGTTTCTCCTCCAAGAGCTATCTTGGGGAGAGATCTTTCGGCGGGTTCGCTGAGTCGGGTTGGCCGGACAGCGAACTGAGGCATGTTTAATGCCGCCGTCGGGGGCTTGGCTTAATTGCCTGGCCCAGAGGAAGGCTACCTCTAAGATAAAAAACCACCCAATCCTAAACTCTGAAGCGCGGTGAGAGGATGAATGGCTGGAGGGAGTCCAGTCGCGAGCGCTTCCCCTGTAGAGCACCTGCCGCACTCTGAAGTATGTAGGCTTACCGGGCATCTAGGCTCTGCCCGGTGGACGTTAAAAACCTATATCTACTCGTGGGATTTAATATGGAAACAGAACAACAAAACAAACAACAACGGAAACAAGAGGAACAACTACAACAAAAATTGCCGATCGTTTTGGTCGAAAAGATGGGTGTGGATGTGGTGTCAGACTCTGACACTGCATCTGAAAGGTTGAGTGTGGTCAGCGTGTCGAGCGTAAGCTCGAAGCGCAAGACCCAAGCTACTGTAGAAGAGATGGCTGAGTGTCCGTCCAAATTTTGGATGGCAGGCCACTCTTATAGCGAGGAGAACCTGTCGGCCCCCATGGGGCCAACGGGCACAAGAGGGCGAGGTCGCGCAAAGAGCAGAACTTCAGCTTCTGCGACGGCTCGAGACTCTCAGGGACGCTTTCTCAAGCGCCCCGACACGCCGGCAGCCAGCGAAGGAAGCGACTCGGGAAGGGAGCAAGTGGAGGACGCTTCTACCCAAAACTTCCCCTCTCTGGTTGGCACAAAGGGAGAAATTAACTCCGCCAGAAGAGACGAGAGACGGGCAGTGGCTCTAGACGAGGTGGCTAAATGGCCAGTCAGGCCAGAGAGCGGCGAGCTGCTCTTTCGGCCGCTGCAGAGGATCTCCCAGCGGCGGCCCTAAACCGCCAGGTATTAGACAGCGTGGACGTGGTTCTGAAGGTTGCCACCAAGTCTGGCAACTTGAAGGGCACGTTCACGCGAGCTCTTAAAGAGGCAGCGGGAGCAATCAAGGAGGCGGTGGGAGTCCTGCTTAATCGCACGACCTCAGAGGAGACGGCAAAGCTACAGGAGGAGAATAGCCGTCTCCAATCAGAGATGGAGGTGATCCGGCGGGAACTCGCCGCTTTAAGGGCAGACTTTTGTCGGCAGCAAGAGCGTGCGACTCCTGCACCTTCTGCGCCCACTCCAGCACCTTCTGCGCCCACTTCAGCACCAGGCTCTCTGCAGGCCGAGTTGGTTGCGGAAATAGCCCGGACCGTCATGCTCCAAGTAGGGGGCATGATGAATGCCCGCCTCGAGGGGTTGGAGTCCAGACTACTCCCGGCCCAGACCCTCCGGCCGCCACTCGCAGCGGACAATCGGAGGAAAGAGGGGACCTCAACGATAAGGCTTCCGCAAGTTGCCAATGGGTTCGCGGCTGGGGCCAAGAAGCCAGCGGAGGTGGCCAAAAAGACAACGGAGGCATCTAAAAAGACAGCGGAGGTGGCCAAAGAGCCTGGGACTGGGGCCAAAAAGCCAGCAAAGAGGGGCGAAAAGTCCGCTGAGGGGACTTCCCACTTAGAGGGTGCCGCAGAACCTGCGACCGCGGCCGGGACAAACACCGAGACCTGGTCAATGGTCGTTAAAAAGGGCCGTAAGGGCAAGAAGACGCAGGAGCCGAAAGGCCGGGCCGCCCCGAAAAGTGTGGGGCCACCCAAAATCCGAACCCCACGCTCTGCGGCTGTTACAGTCACTCTACAGCCGGGAGCCGTGGAAAGAGGCGTCTCCTACAAGGCGGTCCTAGCGGAGGCGAGAACCAAGTTCAATTTGTCTGAACTTGGTATTCCGTCCATCCGCTATAAAATTGCCGCCACGGGAGCGCGGCTCATTGAGGTGGCGGGTGCCTCAAACGGCGAAAAGGCGGACGCCCTGGCCGCTAAACTTAGGGAAGTCCTCAATCCGGAGGACATTCGGGTCTACAGGCCCATGAAAACGGCTGAAGTGCGCGTTGAGGGTCTGGACGACTCGGTGACCTCAGAGGAGGTGACAGCGGCTATTGCCCGAATCGGAGAGTGCCCAAAGGAAAACCTGCGGGCAGGTGAAATTCGCCATGATGCTGGCGGGCTGGGCACGATCTGGGTGCGGTGCCCTGTAGCGGTGGCAAAGAAAGTCGCCGACGGAGGGCGTTTACTGGTGGGGTGGGTTGCGGCGAGGGTTAGGCTGCTGCAACCCAGGGCCATGCGGTGCTATCGATGCTTGGGCACTGGGCATGTCCGGGCACAATGCACCGCCGAAATAGATCGCAGCGATCAGTGCTATCGCTGCGGTCAGTCTGGCCACAAGGCGGCCCAGTGCTCCGCGGCACCACACTGCAGTCTTTGCGCAACTGCAGGAAAGCCAACGGAGCACAGACTTGGCGGAAAAGCCTGCAAGGCACCCAAACCCAAATACAAGAGGACTAGGGCTGTCGGGGGATCTGCGCCCCTCCCACAGCCTAGCAACCCAGCAGCCGACTCCCGGCCCAGGGAAGGAGGAGCCGAGGAAATGGAATGCCACTAATGGCACAATTCCGTTTCCTTCAGGCTAATATCAATCACGCTGCCAGAGCTCAGGATCTATTGCTCCAGAGCATGGCAGAGTGGTTGATCAACGTGGCTGTGGTCGCCGAGCCGTACTGGGTCCCGCCCAGGGATAACTGGGTGGGAGACCTGGACGGTTTGGTGGCTATCATTGGCGGGGCTCTCGTCAGCCCGTCTCGGGGGCACGGCTGGGTAGCCGCCCTCGCAGATGGCGTTGGCGTCGTTGGGGCGTATTTTTCGCCCAACAAGAGTCTCGCCGACTTCGAGAGGTTCCTTGTCGAGTTGGGTGCCGTCGTGGGCCAGCTCCATCCTCGCCCGGTGCTGTTGCTCGGGGATCTCAACGCCAAGTCTGCGGCGTGGGGATCCCCGGTGACCGATGCTAAGGGTGAGGCATTGGAGGAGTGGGTGATCACGACTGGCCTGGTCGTCCTGAACCGGGGCTCGGTCTACACGTGCGTGCGGCAGCGGGGCGGGTCCATAGTGGACGTGTCGTTCGCAAGCCCTGCTGTCGCGAGCCGTGTCTGCGACTGGCGTGTCGCCGCGGAGGTGGAGACGTTGTCGGATCACCGATATATCCGATTCGACGTCTCCGCCCAGACCGCTGGCGGCCGCAGAACATCAGTCCCGCGTTCGGACGGCCCGCGCTGGGCACGTAAGCGCATCGACAGGGAGCTTCTCGAGGAGGCAGCCATTGCTCAGGCCTGGTTACGGGGGTCGGCAACGACCGGACCCGATGACGTCGAGCTGGAGGCGCTGTGGTTCCGCGGGGCAATGACGCAGATATGCGACGCGTCCATGCCCCGCGCCCACGCACAGGGTGCAAGGCGCCAGGTGTACTGGTGGTCCGCTGAGATCGCGCAGCTGCGCGTGGCATGCGTGGTGGTGAGACGCCGGTACACCCGTTACCGGAGGAGACGTCGTCGGGTACCCGAGGAGGAGGCCGCGCTGTACGAGGTGTATCGCGCGGCAAAGCAGACTCTGTGGCTGGCCATTGACGAGGCGAGGACGCGATCCCGGGAGAGGATGTTGGAGACTCTAGACGGGGATCCGTGGGGGCGCCCGTATAAAGCGGTTCGAGGGCAACTTCGAGCCGTGGCGCCCCCACTTACGGAGAGTCTCCAACCCGAGCTGCTGGAGTAGGTGGTAGCAGCCCTCTTCCCGGTGAGAGCGGAGCATATTCCGCCGCCGATGGCTTTGCCCGCAGCCGCAGAGTCTGCAGAGGAGGACGAGAACGCCATCAGCGTCCCAGAGGTGACACAGGCAGAGATGAGGGCGGCCGTGATGCGGCTCCGGGCCAAGAACGTGGCTCCGGGGCCCGACGGAATTCACGGCCTGGCTTTGGCCCTCTCTCTGAAGGAGTTGGAGCCCCAACTGAGAGGACTCTACACAGCGTGCCTTGAGCGGGGCCAGTTTCCCAGTCTGTGGAAGATTGGACGTCTGGTCCTGCTCAGGAAGGCGGGGCGCCCTGCCGACTCGCCGTCTGCGTACCGGCCCATAGTGCTGCTCGACGAGGTGGGCAAGCTGTTCGAGCGCATACTCGCAGCCCGCCTCGTCGGCCACTTGTGCAGAGAGGGGCCGGACCTGGACGAGAGCCAGTTCGGCTTTCGGCATGGGCGCTCTACCATCCACGCTGTGTCGAGGGTGAGAGTCCTGGCGGAGGAAACAGTGTCCCGGGGCGGGGTGGTGGTGGTGGTGTCCTTGGACATCTCCAACGCCTTCAACACCCTGCCCTGGAGCTGCATACGGGAGGCACTGCGTTATCATCGGGTGCCTCTCTACCTCCGCCGCATCGTTGGGGCTTATCTGGCGGGGAGGTGTATCACCTACATGGGACGTGATGGCGGAAACCAGCGCCAAGTGTCGTGCGGTGTTCCACAGGGATCGGTCGTGGGACCGCTCCTGTGGAACATCGGGTACGACTGGGTGCTGAGGGGCGAGCTCCCGCCGGGCGCGGACCTGACGTGTTACGCGGACGACACGCTGGTCACGGCCCGGGGGAGTTCGCACAGGGAGGCAGCGTTGCTCGCGACGGCGGCGGTCTCACTCACGGTGAGCCGCATACGGCGCCTCGGCCTGGAGGTGGCCCTCAACAAGTCGGAGGCCATGGTGTTTCATGGCCCCCGGCGGGCGCCGCCGGCCGGATCACACATTGTGGTCGGGGGGGTCCGGATCGCTGTCGAGCCCACCATGAAATATCTGGGATTGGTGCTCGACAGCCGGTGGGACTTCGGACCCCACTTCCGGCGGCTGGCGCCCAAGTTGTTGGGCGCGGCCGGGGCGCTGGCAACGCTGCTTCCCAATCTGGGGGGCCCGAGCGCCGCCTGTAGGCGGCTCTATATGGGGATCGTGCGATCCATGGCGCTCTATGGAGCGCCGATCTGGGCGTCTGACCTGACGGCCGGCAGCATAGCTGTCCTGCGCAAGCCGCAGCGGGCGATGGCCGTCAGAGTCATTCGGGGGTATCGCACGATCTCCTTCGAGGCGGGTTGTGCACTGGCCGGATCACCGCCCTGGGACCTGGAGGCGAGGGTGCTCGCGTCACTGTACCGGTGGCGCGAGGCAGCGCGGGAGCGGGGCGAGCGACCGATGCAGCAACATATCGAGCAGCATCGGTTGCAGCTCCGCGAGGTCCTGGTGGCGGAATGGCGGGTGAGGCTTTCACGCCCTACCGCCGGCCTCAGCACCATCGAGGCGATCCGGCCAGTGCTCGACCGCTGGCTCGGGAGAAGGCACGGCTCCCTGTCGTTTCGGGCGACGCAGGTGCTCTCGGGGCATGGTTGCTTCGGGAAGTACCTGTGTCGCATAAATAGGGAGCCGGACGCTCGGTGTCACCACTGCGTCGACTGCCGGGAGGACACGGCGTGGCATACGCTGGCAGAGTGTGCTGCTTGGGAGGAGCCGCGCCGTGCCCTCATCTCAGAAGTAGGCAGTGACTTGTCGCTGCCGACCGTAGTGAGTTCGATGGTCGGCAGCGCCGAGTCCTGGGACGCGGTGGTTTCCTTCTGCGAAACAGTCATCTCGCAGAAGGAGGCTGCGGAAAGGGAGAGAGAGATCTCGACTCTCGACCCGGCCCGCAGCAGACGTACCGGGCGTCGGAGGAGGGCGGACAACGCCCTCTTCCGGCCCCCCTAAATGGGTCCAGGGGCGACGGATTCGGGGACGTCCGTCGCCCTCCAACATCAGGACCCGAGAAGGCGGCGCGCGTAGTGTTCCGCGTGCGCCGCTCACAGACGTTGCGGAGGGAGTACACCTCACTCCCCCCGCCCGAGACGGGGCCCGCGCAAGCGGGCCGGCACCAGCCGCGGTTGTGGAAGAATAATGTGTTCCCGCGACCCCGGCGTAGGTGTGAGATGGAACACCGGGGTGGTTTTTAGTCAGTAAGAGTCTGACAGACCCCTCCGCCCGCCCCAGGGCGGAGGACATCCATGAGGATTTTCCACCCCGGGAACAAAAAAAAAAAAAAAAAAAGGTTGGCATTGTGACAAACCACGCGCGAACCTAATTCGTTGCAGGAACTAAGCTAAGACACCCCGAGCAAATGGGTTGTTAGATTAGATTAGATTAGATAAAAAAAAAAAAAAAAGATTAAAACCTAACCTACGTCCCCAAAATATAAATCTTTTGAGATTTACATAAATCGCAATTATAATATTAGAGCGTTCAATAATATATTTTTAGTAGCGTTAGATGATTATCTTAATATTTCCGAAGAAAATGTTCAAATCTATTATTGGATGGTGATTGATTGCGTTAGATTATTACGTGACAAAGTAGCACCTTATATTTGGAAAGATAGAGCTGTCTTTGAATAAAATTTACGGGCTAACTTTGTAGAAGTCGTTTGTCTCCTAAGATTCTTTAGTGAACGAAGGCGAATGAACGATGTGGTTTCACGGCTTTGCATGCATGATAAAAGACCTTTTAGGTGACCGTATGGACAAAGAAACATAAGACCGAAAGGCAGGCGGTTGGAGTTAAAAAAAAAAACGGCCAAAATTACCCAAAACTACAAAGAAATCGCCGTCCATTGTTCACGAGTTTCAAATGTTTGTTTTTTTACTTTTATATGTCGTGTATTTATAGAGTTTTATAAATACATAAAATAAATACAAAAGACAAGATAAGGCTAGGTGTCCAAGCTACATAAGGCGAAGTGAAAATAAATCTTTATTCTTTCTGATTCTGCTCAATTTATATTTTAGCAGACCTATATGATGGCACGGCATTGTTAGAGTAAGCGTCTACCTACACACGAAAACCACAAACCCCCTAAAAAGAATATCAATCCCGATGCATAATACACGCGCACAATAGCTCCTCGCCCTACAAGCAATTCAATCTACACGTATTTACGATTCTGTTTACTTCACAAAGAATAACACGCTCATGTCAATAACCAGCAAAATATTCTATTCCGGTGCAGATTGCTTGAGTGAAGGTAATGTGTTTTCAAGCAGTACTGTTAATATTATGAGTTTACGTCAATGTTGACATGGACCTTTAGATGCGTGACCTGCGCTCAATATTGGCAAGATAAAAGCAAGGCAATTGCCTGACTTGTAATTGTCTGGCCGCTGTATGTTCATTGCGCCAATGACCATGCAGCAGCTAGTGACCTAACCAAAAATGTATGTTAATTTCTTTCTAACAACAGGTATCGGTATGGGTATTTCCTTTTCTTCGCGCACTGTATGATTGTGTGTGTACATTCATGGCTTACGCTGTTTTTGCGTGCACTAATGTTCACATATGACGCGTTTATTTACAATACGGCATTGGGTTTAGTACTTTCCTCAGACAAGAGTTTTTTTTAAACAGTTTCACGTTTAGCAGTCTTGGCACCTTATGAGCGCTGATCCTTATGCTGGAAAAAGATCATCCCAAAAACGTCCCGGAAATACAAATAAAATTGGAAGTATGTTTGTACAAACCCTTTTATGTTTCCCATCCGATTACTCTGAGAAGAATCACATGAACAAATTCAAAGGACACAGTATCTTTTTCAAGTCCAGGTATGATCTTGGTCAGATCATGTGAAGACCATGTTGATAAGTGTGTGAAATGATCTATAGAGGGAAGAAATACTCAGATTTGAGTAGACATCCAGTCAGTGCACAGATTTGTCAGTAATTTGATAAAGGACGATAAGATTATTTAATAGATTTCTAGAAACCAAGGTCAAAAATCGATATTCAGTCAGTCATTTAATCTCAGCATCAACAATCAGATGACTGAGGTAAATCACATTAATTTAAGCCACAGATAAATATGCCTTTATTTTTTTTTGTGTGAGAAATCATCAAATGACTTGGGCGAGTCAGACTTTTACTGACTAAAACCCACCCGTGTTCCTTCAGCCTTTACCTGTACCAGGGCCACGGTATTTCTTTCGAACAACCCGCGGCCCTGGCAGGCATCGGCCCTAACGGACCCCGTTACTTAGTGCTGACATCTCTTTGAGGCGCGCGCGGTGAAACACAACGCGTCGTCGACCCGGGCCTGGTCCTGACCGAACGGCGAGCAGCCACGCCGTCCACAGGCCCGCGCCTACGGTGGCTGCGGATCTGCTGGCGATTCCCAAGCCGCAGGAGACGCCCAGGCCATCTCCTGCGGCGACTAGGGGCGAGAGGGCGCAAGGTTTGTCTCTCCCTCACGCACTCCGCCTCCTCCTTCGCGAGCATTACTGCTTCGCAGAAGGAAGTGACGGGTTCCCATTCACTATCGTTCCGTACCATGGCCTGGACCAGGGCCGGACAAGAGAGATCGCCGCCGCCGAACGCCTCCGCGAGGACACGGCGGTACTCTGGCCAAGCCTGGCAGATCTCCACCGTATGCTCCACCGTGTCCTCCGGAGATAAATCTGCCAACGGCCTCTTTGCTTATCAAGCATAGATGAGCTGTTCCACTATCAAAAAGTCATATTTCTTATTAAAAAAAAAGTTTTGCAAACACCCTGTGCGCGCGCGTATAGTTAATACAGTATAGTGCTCGACAGGGTAGCGTCAGCAATAATGCAATACATAAGTCTTCCTACGTAAACAAGCGCGCCCATCAATAATACCATAAATACTTACTAGCATTTACCGGAAAATGCTGCTGGCGAATGTGCGTTGTTGCTTGTAGAAATGTGTGGAATGATCTATGAGGTTTTGGTAGTTTTTTTGTGTATTTTAGATGCAGCTTAATTCATAGTTATGTTGAGTAGTGTAGCATAATCAGCCTATCACGTTCCCACTGCTGGGACACAGGCCTCCTCTCTGTGTAGTGTCTAGCCTAATTCATACTATTTGTAAAAAGAGGAAACATAAATTAGAATGTAAAATTATATATATTAATAATAACCAAATTATTTCGGAAAATCCATAACTGTTAGTAAACGTTAAACTTAATAAGTATGTTATTTATTAAACATGAAGGTTTGACAAATAAATTTAAAATCGAGCAATAAAATTTCTCCGTAATGACATTAAGGTGAATGTTCGAGCCGCCGCGGACCCTCTGCAGCTGATGGATAAAAGTCAATGAATACTGAGTCCACATTTTCGGAATAAAAAACCAGAGGTATTCTAGAAATCAAATGCTTAAAGCCTAATATATAGGTATTTACAGCCAAACCGTTACATTTTCAATATAAGTCTCTTTAAGACCAATGACGGACATGTGCCGTACAATCGTGCGAAAAAGTGACAAACCGCGGCCGGTACAGTCGAGCACAAAATCGCTTTTGTCCCCGACGCGTAAACACGCGGTGACATATTGGTAGTATTCGAAATTCGAACTTATTGGAACTATCGATCGTTTGCTTCAAAGGTTCCCTTTTTTGGATTCCGTATCTAAGAGTGCCAACGGGACCCTATTGTTAAAGCTCCGCAGTCCGTCCGTATGAAGGTCACAGGGGCTGTATTCTTTGAACCGAAATAGATAAGGCTACATAATTTGACCTTTTTAAGACAACAAATAATAACATTAAAAAAGTAAACATTAAAGGGGGTCCGCCGGCATGCACGAACCGTGTTATATATGGCGTTCCCTTTACTAAAGTTAATATGTAGTGTTATGGCTTAAACAATGGTACGGAACCCTTCGAGTGCGAGCCCAACTCACTCTTGGCCGCTTTATTCAACTAAAAAAATGTTATCCGGTACATTTTAGATGAGTATTTATTTCCACGTCTTTGTGCTAAGGCTTTGTAGGAAGGAGCTTTATTGTGTAGCACCCACACAAAGGTTTGTATTGATAGTAATATAGAAAATTCATGGGACTTTACTGTCTCGGTTTTTCTTAAATACTGTAAATACACTTTTCTTTTGTGAATGGCTTCTTTGCAGGTCAACCTAGGAGGTTGTCGGCTGTCCTGCGCAAGCCGCAGCGGGCGATGGCCGTCAGAGTCATTCGGGGGTATCGCACGATCTCCTTCGAGGCGGGTTGTGCACTGGCCGGATCACCGCCCTGGGACCTGGAGGCGAAGGTGCTCGCGTCACTGTACCGGTGGCGCGAGGCAGCGCGGGAGCGGGGCGAGCGACCGATGCAGCAACATATCGAGCAGCATCGGTTGCAGCTCCGCGAGGTCCTGGTGGCGGAATGGCGGGTGAGGCTTTCACGCCCTACCGCCGGCCTCAGCACCATCGAGGCGATCCGGCCAGTGCTCGACCGCTGGCTCGGGAGAAGGCACGGCTCCCTGTCGTTTCGGGCGACGCAGGTGCTCTCGGGGCATGGTTGCTTCGGGAAGTACCTGTGTCGCATAAACAGGGAGCCGGACGCCCGGTGTCACCACTGCGTCGACTGCCGGGAGGACACGGCGTGGCACACGCTGGCAGAGTGTGCCGCTTGGGAGGAGCCGCGCCGTGCCCTCATAACTGAAGTAGGCAATGACCTGTCGCTGCCGGCCGTCGTGAACGCGATGGTCGGCGGCGCAGAGTCCTGGGACGCAGTGGTCTCCTTTTGCGAAACGGTCATCTCGCAGAAGGAGGCTGCGGAAAGGGAGAGAGAGATCTCGACTCTCGACCCGGCCCGCAGCAGACGCACCGGGCGTCGGAGGAGGGCGGACAACGCCCTCTTCCGGCCTCCCTAAATGGGTCCAGGGGCGACGGATTCGGGGACATCCGTCGCTCCCCAACATCAGGACCCGAGAAGGCGGCGCGCGTAGTGTTCCGCGTGCGCCGCTCACAGACGTTGCGGGGGGAGTACACCTCACTCCCCCCGCCCGAGACGGGGCCCCGGCGTAGGTGTGAGATGGAACACCGGGGTGGTTTTTAGTCAGTAAGAGTCTGACAGACCCCTCCGCCCGCCCCAGGGCGGAGGACATCCATGAGGATTTTCCACCCCGGGAACAAAAAAAAAAAAAAAAAGGAGGTTGTCGGCTGCTTAAAATATCTTGTGGATGCCACAGTATATTTTATTTTAAGCCCGAATAAACGAATACCATCTGTTAAAAAAAACTGACTATTGGGCTTTGGCTGATGTGCCGAGACGATTTAGCAAACAAACCGTATATCACAAGCTACCGGATTTGTTAAAAACCATTTAATTGCTTAGGACATACTTTGTAACCACGCTTAGCCAGTCGGTTACAACTTTCATACCTTCAACAAATCGAAAAGTTTTATTAAATAATGCTCTCCTATCATTAATTTTGTAGGACTTAAAAGCACAATCCAAGATACACAGTCAAAGGGTAAGCCTAGTGCGTGTTTATCTACCGGGCGGCCATAGGTAATTATTTCAAGGACACTGCCGAGACGTAATACTGCTTACTTTATTATACTGTGCATCTACTAAGCGAACTAATAAAACCTTTTACGTATCAGTTCTATTATAAAAGACCCAAAAAGCAAAATCCAATCAAACAACTGGATTTAACTCCAATGACCGTCTCTAAAATTAAACGCCGAACACCAACAAAAACCATTTTGTCTATTAGACTAGCGTTTTCAGAAACCGGATTGAACCAGATCCATCCTGTTTGCGAAAGTGGTAATTACCGGTTAAATTTACGTGAATGCTTTACATCGCGCGGTCAGTTGGTTGGTTTTAGAAGTATGTTACAGTCCTTCACAGGTAATTAGAAAACGACTTCCTGTTTGGCTATGGAATTTGAAAGTGGGATCGTAGCCATTTCGTGCTCATAGACGATGACCGGGCAGGTTTTAGTTGGATCAGCTTTTTGGAGATTTTGATTTAAAAGAGGTATTACAAAGTCGACCTCGTAAGTGCTATGTTATTTTTGACAACAATTCCCACAAAATTGAAACTTCAATAAGGTTGAGGTTATCTAACTGTCACATAGACAAATGGACCTAGTCGTTTTATGGCATGCCAGTGACATTTAACCTTAGGGTGAGAAAGCAATGATGAGGTCGACAATAGTTCGTATTTCAGAAACAGTTTCTTTCAACTTAAAGGCTTGTCACATAAGTATGACAGAAGCAGTTGCACCTATTGAATTTCGACTACGATTTGTCTTGACTTTTGGCTTGTAACCTTGATTCCTTTCGTATAAAGCCTGCTTTTGTGCTAAAAGTGCAATTCAATAAAGTAAATGTGAGATTTGGGCCTTAATCCCGCATAATTAAAATAAGTAGTTTCTTAAAGCAGTCCTGTATAATTCAATTAAATCGTTTTCATTGGATGAATGCATACCCTGTGGCCTCGAGTTAGACGCTCTAGCGACAAGCGTCTTGCGACGGCGACTGCGGAGATAACAAATGAAAGACGTTGTTTCAGAAACAAGTGACGCAAGCGCGTGTCGCTTGACGCAAGTTGCATTGCTCGAGGTAGGGAACGGGGCCTTACATGGAAACAAAAACCAACGCAGACAAATCGTAGGCATGCGCGTACCCTTCCCTTCTTTCATGTTACGGCAAACAACGGATATGCAGTTAACATCTACCTTTACATTATGTTGACCCGTCAGGTAAAAAAATCCTGACGTTTTGTTGGCATCAGGACAACATTCATCATCCGTCTTAAAACACGACAAACACACAGTGTTTGTCACTTTATTACTGCGTCGAACATTGTCAACAATATAAACCTGGCCTAACCAACGCAATGCTGACGACGCGACGCGGACGCTTCACCGCAATGGCGACAGCCTTTCCATGACAAATTACTACCTACCAACATTACGGACCCAAACAAACAATGCTACCAACTGATATGTCTCCAAGAAGTTTTTATTTTATTTATATACAAAAGCGTACCGTATACTAACAGTCCTGAATAAATATACAAGTTGTGCGCCCAGTGTATCAAAGAAAACGCGGTTTTAAGCCAAACACTCATATTCATTTTACCTGAACTTTCAGGAAACTTCCTTACCCCTGGCTTTCTTCATTCAGGAACTTCGTGAAATGTTTGTTTGCCTCATTGTTTAAATATAATTCATTTGGATGATTGAAATTTTGTTTCAGTTTATTTATTTTGCGAAAGTGATGTTAACTTTGGTTGGCTCGCCTGTTATTTTAATGAGTGTTCTCGTAACAATGATAAAGCACAATTTACTTTTGACTCGACATTGTATTTCTGACAATTATAAGCCGTTTTGCTAGCACAATACATGTGAATTCATTTGCGCGTCACTGGTTTTCGAATTCACATTTTCCTCAACTTTATTTTATGTGTGTATTTTCGATTAAACATTTAGTTTTCAGAACTTTCCGTCCTCTTCCACTTACACTTACACATACAACTAATTAACAATAATACAACTTCGTTCAACAATAGACGATAAAAAGCAATATTATAACGGTTTGTCAATGATACAGACATAGTTCATCATCATAATGATTTCATTGTAATTACTGATCCCTACGAATACAGTATTCATTGTGGCGTCATCAATCAATAATTGATGAATCATTAACAATTAAATTAAAACTGTTTCGGAGTAGGGCAAGCTTACATTGGACTGGAATAATCGGAATACAACACAATCCAATAATTTATTAAATTGCACCCAAATCGTGTGAGATACTATATCAATTACAATCCGAAGGATTTTGATAGAAAAGCTTTATCCATTACTTCGTAATTTTTAAAAAGTTCCTCTGCTCAACAAATTTTTTGCACTGATTGTTGCACAACGCAACGAATGTTGTTGAAGGGTCAAAAGAATATTTTGCGATTGACTTTGCTATTGTAAAAAATTAATTACCTCGCTGAACTTATGTCGATATAATAGAATAAAATAGAATAATTGTCATTATCTGCAAAGCACTTCAGTGCTCCTAGTAGGTACACTGTTATCCCACCAGAAACCTCCAGCCAATTTTAGGTAGTACGGGCTGGTACGCAACTCCACGTCAAAAAGCCTATTTTGCGTACGGTCCTCCCACCTTTAACCATATATAAGTCACCACATTCAATACTACAGCTCCCTAAGATACCAGTGCAATTTTTTTATCTAGGTATAATATACAACATATTTCTGTGGAAGAATCAGCAAACACTTACTCAAGTATTTAGAAGGGCTTTTAGCCTAGATCGACAGCCCTCCTAGAAAACAGCCCTTCCGTTCTCAGTAAACGGCAAACTTTGTGAATTGTCAAACAGTTGTCATTGTTCCATAATTGCGTTGAACAAGTCCTTAATTGTGAGTTTTGCCTCCACCCCGTCCTTTAACGATAAAACTGTTTGAGCCACGACCATTTTGTTAATGAAAAATGTTTTTTGAACTTCTAAAAGTGAGATAAGGTTCGGGTAGCTTCTAGTTTTACATATTCACGAGATCAAGCCATTAATTAAGCATTTTAATTGTAGTTCTTCCGGATGAGACTTTTGCTTAGCGGGTTAAGTTAGGGTGATCACTTCTGTTATAATTTCTGTGTGTGTCTTCCTGAATTAAAATTGAATTTGTGTTTTATTAATCGATTGAACCGAAGATCGTAACAATTTATTAAAATTACTTCACTTCAATTTTCTTTGTTATTACAAAGTATAAGTAAAACAGGTTTGTCGTTATCATTATCATAATCTTTTACAAATTCTTACTGTCTTAGACCTTTTAACTCAACTTTATTTAAAGCTGTTTCACTAACACTCATACCATTGATATCATTTACTTTTTGTCCGTCATCACTTATACCTTCTTCCCACATAACCCCTAAAAAGTAACCACAATGCTCTTCTGCCTCAAACCACTTTCAACATAATATACCCCAAACATTAGGATAGCAAAATCAAATCCGACATTTTAACTTAAGGATCCATATTTAAGGGCTCCAGAACATTATGAACAAGATTTGAATATATGAATGGCATCAAATTTATCTAGCTTAAAATTTAATTTAAGAGGATTCAGAGCGGCTTATAGCTTACAATAATATACAGGACTTACTGTCGTCGTTCTTATCTATCGAGATACAACGTTGGAAGTGTGCTAAGCTTTTTATGTTATTACCAGTTTTATTTTAACGTCACTTCTTTTCCATTTTTGAAAAGCTTTCCAAGTAAACACTAAAACCATTTCAGATTTTACAAATCTACGGTATTAAGAACAAGTTCTTAGGTGACGAGTGTTTAAGGTTGTTCCAGGGAAACTGCTTTGGAGTAGATATTGGGTCCTGTATCAAGTCTATGAAGATTAAAAAACGATGGTTGGCATATGTGGAATTTCATTTCTAGAAAGGGGGTTACTAATGAGATGACGGGTCGAGATAGGATGCATGCAAAATAAGTCTGCGCGCGGCCGCAGAATAATCGATTGCCACCATCTTCACGTTTATGTCAGGTGTCAAGAGAGTGTGCTGTGTTCCATGTTTTCTAAAGTAAATAATCGCCAGCATTATGCCGAAGGTAATTAAAAGTGTTGGCAGGGATAAAGTCTTGAAAGTCAAAAACGTGCGCAGACTTAACTTGCGCGCACTTTAATAGAGATGCATAGAAGAGGAAGACAAGCTGCGCCAACCCCAAATAAACTCAATACACCAAAACCCAGTTGTGTACATAATTTTAAGAAAAAAGATGAACAAAACAGTAAACAAAAAAATCCTAATTAACACTATAATATAATACAATTGCATAATGTACATGTTCTATACAGGACATGTTTGGCAAATCTTTGCAAGACCTGTTGACAACAAGCATCACAATTTGTTTAAGGGTGTAAACGCGCTTATGCGGTCTAAATACCTTGTATTTAACAGTTTCAACTATTGTTAGAAATGGTATCTACTGTTGAAGCTGTGTTCTTATACGAGTATCTTTGAGAGATGTAGCTTTTTCTCTCGTGATGAAACCGACTTTGTAGTTTCGTTTTAAGTATGAGCTACATTTCAGTGCTACTAGCTGCTCCCCGCGGTTTCACCCGCATACATCTTGATCCCTTGGGAGTATCGGGATAAGAAGTACCCTATGTGTTAATCCATGTCATAAACTAACTGTGTGCCAAATTTCATCCAAATCCGTTCAGTAGTAATCATGGAGTTTCTTGCCGGCTCTTCTAAATAGGAAACGACCAATCGGAGCCGTGCACCTAGATTCTGACGTTTCATAAGTGCCCATGTAGGTTTATGTGAAATAAAATATTTTGATTGAGATTGATTGATTGAGTAGTTTTTGCGTGAAAGAGCAACAAACATCCATCCGTACTCACAAACTTTCGCGTTTATAATATCAGTAGGATGAAGAAGTTAACTGCTGGCGCGCAAGAAATATCCCCTTTACCTGACTATGCTTGGAGTAAGGAATATGATTTTACCATGTTTGTGTAATATAAGTACAACATCACCGCTAAAATAAAGATGCCTTGATCCCTTGAAAAACAAATGAAATCCCACCAAAAACATTTCATGTAAAGTAGATCGCAAAGATTTTACATAACGCTCTCACGGCTAAAAAGTTATCATATCTCATTTACAGCCAAGCCCCTAACTCTACGATGACTAACTCTACAAACCATCCATATTACATCACACAAAATTTAAGACCAGCCACTTAATTTCTTACCATAAGCCCATAGGAGTGTTTGTGCGACGGCGCCAAACGGCCAAACCATACCTGTTCACTAAGATGTTAGGTTTGCAAAGTTAAGCCTTGTAAAATTAGGGGTTTGGCTCTTCATTAGATCTGAAAAGTTTTTTACAACGAAATCGTTATATTAGTGTTGGCAACCTAATTTAAAGGAAATTTTTTTGGTGGGTAACTTCATCGTACTGAACCCTCTCCACACGAGTTCAACTCTCACTTGTCTCGTTTTTTTGAGTTATATTTTAGTTTCGTGGGTATGTTATTTTTCTGTGATTTAATATATTTCATTTTAGTTTCTGTTTCAGTATTACTGTATTATTTCATTTGCATGTATTTCAAATCCTGACTTAAAATAATTTTAATGGACAATAAACAATTCCAGAACCACATTTTGCATACCAAAATATTAACCTCTCTTGGTTTTTAAAAATAAATATTAAAGTGTTAACTTTCAGTTACTACAACAATCTGCGTTTAATTACACTCAGCGAGTATTTCATCGCTACTCACATATCCAAGTCATTCATTTATTATCGGACCAAATAAATATTGATATAATTGATTCCCACAGCGATGCATCCACTTTATTCAGCTTTTTTATATCCATATTCAACCAAAATAATTATTTCGTATTGAATTTACCTGGCGTTAAGCAATTGATCTTAATTATTATGAGAATATAAACTCATTTAACACTCGTTTTGTTCTATGACGTCATGTGAAAAGGTTTCTACTGCTGAACATGAAGTCCTGGGTTCGATTCCCAGGTCGCGCAAAGTGTAATTGGATGTTTTCATCTGGAATTTCTTAGTAGCAGCCCGGAGTCTGGATTTGTGTTCGGTTGATGGCACTAGGCCCTACATGGGAATACGCAACATATACAAAACTGGCGAAATGTGGGTGTACTATAAGTACATCTCTGCCTTACTCTCCGCGAATAATAGGCTAGATTTTATGATATGTTTAAAAACTAATAAAAGACTTGTACTCTCTTACATCCTGTGAAATGGTTTCTGCAACTTTATCAGGGTACAAAATAATAATAAATAAGTATTTTAATCCAATACAATTACAATTACAATTCTAATTTCATCTCTTTGTTAGTGGCTTTTGTGAAAAGGATATTAATTCAGATTTGTTACAGTTGAAATGGCAATCGTGTCATATGGTATAAAAAAGGAATTATTTTTCTTTAGATTCTTTTATATTTTGCGATTTGCGTTGTAGGCCTTTTAGACTGAAAATGTATAGACGATTGTATATTTTATAAGCATATGGTACTTGTTGACAGGCCTACACTGTTCTCCCACATATTAACACTGTAAATTGAAAACATTGTAAAACTCCATTATTTTTTTAGAGTAACCATGTAGTTTCTTGCAGGCTCTTCTCCATAGGAAACGACCAGGGAACCGTGCACCTAGCTACTGCATAAGTGCGCATGTATGTTTATGTTTAATAAAATATTGTTATTTGATTTGATTTTGATTCATTTTCCAACATACTCCTTAGGCCTCGTTTACGTTGATACATCTGGTCATACACGCACGCCACGCCGGTTTGATCGCAGCAGGTGGCGTTCTGTGGTCGCCTACCCCAAAGGGAAGAAGGCGTGAGTGTGACAATCTAGGAATTGAAATGCGATAACACTATAATAAAAGATTATGAAGGAACAAGAAATATGTTAATGATGGAACTCAATAACCAAATTCCTTTTTTTTTACTACTTTTTATTTGAGGCTTTGAAAAATTTAAAGTAGATATTGTTTCTCAATCTCGTGAATCATTTCAGATAAAGTCCTTTTATAATTAGGCTGTAACGTTCCCACTATTGGGACACAGGCCTCTCGTCTGTGACAGAAAGTGGGCTATACCCATTATTTCTATGGCCGTTAGCCACCACGCGGGCTCAGTGCGGATTGGTGGATGGAAAAATTCATTTAAAAACAATCAAGTTATTTCAGCCGAAAGACGTCCACCTGTGGACACAAGCCTCCCCCAAGCAACGATTAAAGATGACCTCATCGTTGATGGCAACGAGCAACAAAAGTATGAAATAAGAGAAATCATGACCGCTAAAGCTTCGAGTATGAAGACGAAACCTTTACAAAAGATCTCACATAAATTGCTGTGTCCGAGATGAGGAACTCGGCACTCTCGTTCGTGTCTGTTTGTTCTATGCTGTAGAAATATCTGGACCAGGAATAACTTACATAGAAAAAGCTTAGACATTGAAAAAGAAAATAAGTCAGGAATGAACGAACATAATGAGGGCTTTGCGGTTCACCCAATTAAAATTGACGAAGACAAAACTATAATCATTATCCCCCTCATTTATAAACGTTGCTTAAGTTAAGTAATGATTAACGTCTGTTTATCCATACATTTAAACTTCACCTAACATACGAATAATTACAAACATGTTGTATGTTTGTAATTATTTATAAATTTTTTATACAGATAGTTGCAAGCCTTACTTCCTGAAACACAAAATTCTCACTTTAATTGGTACTTATATTTAAGAATTATGCAAACTAGTCCGCACACACCCACACTCTTATAACACATGGGATAACATACAAACAAAATATTCGTTGCGCCATAAAACAGATTAAATATTGCCTCCCGCCTTAAACTGCACTCTTCTAGTCCATATTGTAACATAACATAACATAACATCACGCCTTGTTTCCCCGAAGGGTTAAAACCCAATACACGTTGCCCGACCTGGGAATCGAACCCAGGACCTCATGCTCAGCAATAGCGATTGCGACCACTAGACCAACGAGGCAGTCCATATTCTATGTCAATAAAAATATTAAATTATCGGAAAACATAAAACAAGACAATTCTTAATCAATAAAAGTTATTACACAATAGACGAATATACAACGGATAAATTCATAAAACAAATAGATACAACTGTTTAATAGATAAGAAAAATAATAAAATAAATGAGTTAAATACACTAATTGAAATACAAAATATTTAAACGAATAATTATGTGGCGGCATCTACACCGCCACATGCGAACAAACGCATCACACTGACGTCAGACAAATCCTGCATCGCGCCAGCAGAGTTTACCGCGCAGATAGCATATATACAACTTCCCGACATCAAACGTTGCGCAGTTGCCCACCAGAAACGATCCATCCATCTGGTCGGAGGATCCTCCCTTTTCTAAGAGTATTAGTGAACTTTACACCCTGTTCCTCATATCTCTTCAATTAAATAAACAATATTATTAAATAATTGAATCCAACAAATAAATATGTAAATAGATTGTAATTTTTTTTTAATGTGTTCCTAAAACAAATTATAGCATTAATTATATTCAGAGAATAAATAAATAAGTAATAAAAATATTCATAATTATATTACAATGTGAATGTAAAAAACAGAAAGATAATTTATAATTTAAATATATTAAGTAGTAATAAGAAAAATCATAATAGCGCTCTTCCTCTCTCCTAGTAATATAAATGTTGCTGTGCCCGACAGGGTCCATTCATAATTGTTTCTGTTCCATTTATACTATGCACCTGTATGTGTTTAATAGAATTGAATTGAAGGCAACGTTTATAAATAAGGGAGTAAATACACATATACGACATTTTTTTTTTGTGACGAAGAACAGATTTTATGCGAAACAATATTTATTGTTTCTATCTAAACCGAAATTGGCAATGGTGTATCATGCATGACCACTGACCAGCGGGGAAATTGCGTAACAAACTAACAAAAGGAATGGCTTTCATTTTGATTGTTCAACAACACTCATTGCGTTATTTACGCTGTTGAGCAGACAAATTTTTTGAACATACGAAGCAATGGATTAGCAGTATCCCTCAAAATGATCCAGATTGTCATTGGTAGTATGTTACGCAATTATATGGCTGGGCCTTATTTTGTATTCACAACAATAAAAGTTTATATGCTAGCTAAGCACAAATCTCAAGAATATAGTTCTTCAAAAATTTGCTCAAAAATTCCAATTACTTCAAAATGTTCCCGAATTCTACAAGAACTTCAAAAAGCCTGACCTCACAGCGAATACCCCACTACGTGTAGTACTGCGTACCGGACTTACAATTTGTCTTGCAATGCAGCCTTTACTGCACCCAACTGGAATGCACAAGTTGACTACAAAAGAAATCGTTCAGTTACTCTAACCAGGAACTTTTGCGATGCTGCATGCTAAAGCAATAATGGTGTCTATAAATTTGGCAGTTTCATTAGCTAGTTGGAAGCATTTTGAGTGATTTATATAGTTACCAGCTGATTTATATAAAGTTACTAGCTGACCCCGCAAACGTTGTTTTGCTTCTTTTTTTTTTTAAATAGGTGTTGGCCGATTCTCAAACCTACCCGATATGCACACAAAATTTCATACAAATCGGTCCAGCCGTTTCGGAGGAGATTGGTAACAAACATTGCGACACGAGAATTTTATATATTAGAAGTCTCTCTTTTTTATTGATTACTTTCTTCTTAACTATCTTGCTTCCTGTTCTTCTTTCTGTTTGTCTTTATATTTTCTTTGTAATCATTATACTTTACCCCTTAGGAACCTAACCAATTCTTTTCTCTTGAGACAATATTGAGGACAGAAAGGCTTGGGACTGACCTGCTCCAATTTTTGCATACTGAGTATTGTTTTTTGTTTGTTTTATTTTTTTATTAATTTTTGTTAACTTTTGTTTTATTTTATATACACTTTGACATTTCATGATTATTATAAACACAATGACATGAATATTTACTTTGTATAATATTATTATTATTTTAAATTCGTGTCAGGACTTAGTGGTTAACATGATCTGACCAAGATTATGTCTGGACTTTAAAAGAGACTGTGACCTCTGAGTTTGTTACGGCCTTTCTTCTCAGAGTAGTCAGATAGGAAACGCCGACCTCATCTAGTTTAAAAAAAATGTTTGACGTGTAAAACTGTTTGTACAAACCCACTTACAGAAATAAAAATCATGTATCATAAGTTAACAGCGCAATCTACATTGGGGAGTTTGTTGCGCCACATCGTCTTCCCAGCTAGAGCACTAGGAAGTGGCAAAGGGCGGGTGTTTAGGGAGACAGTCAAATGTAACGTTGACGTTAAAAAAGTGCTGATTCTCAGCCTAGTTTGACACAGAAAGAGACAGTGAAATGACTTTTGATTTTGAATACACAGCAAGTCTCCTAACTCGTATAGCTGACAATATCTACAAAGTTTACTTCTAGTCAGAAGTTAATTGTTTTTTTTCTTTTCATTACCTTTTAGAAGAAACCCATTAGACCACATATTAATGGTCAAAGTTAACCTCACCCGTAGATGACAGTTCTTTTAAGATAATTTGATCACTACAACAGTTCAGACAAAAGAATCCAAACCTCATCTGCAAAAGACACAAATAGTCCGCAGTATCTCTAAATCACTTCAATTGAAAACTACGAACAGAGATACTAGCTCCCGCTCAAATGTATTGACCTGCATCGAATACACTAAACTGAAAGTTTGGAAATAAATTTATCGTACGTCCGTACCAAGATACGTCGAAGATCTAGACTGCGCAGTTTGGACTTGAATTGTTCAAAAGTTTTCACCAAAAATATTTGATATGTATGATTTCTGTAAACGTTTCTGTTAAATTAAATGAATTGATTCGACGATATTCTGGGACGTAAGAAAACTTCATTATCGATTGTTTGTGTTCTTGCATATTGGTTGTATTCTCACTATTATTGTTTATAACTATTAAAAAAGTATATTTAATTCCAAACATAACAACATATTTATAACTAAATTAAATTACTAAATAACTTACTAACTACCTATACAAATTAATATAAAAAATACTCAGGCGTCGAAGTACTCGTCCGCATCGCTGTCATCTGGAAAAGTGCCCAGAAGACTGGCAGCATTGCCACGCTGAATGGCAATGCTAATTCTTTGTCCAAAGAACAACCCAGCCCTCTGGTCACGTCACTATTAGTGTTAGATTTAGTTCCTACGTGGTTATTATCGGCCAAAGAACAAGTATTATGTAGGTAATTGAACTATAGCACGATGTTATTGTTGATATTGAGATGTGTCAATTTTCCGACTGACATTGTGTTTATTTATTTATTTTATTTATTTAAACTTTTCGAACCCAAAGAGGTACAAAGGCGGACTTAATGCCTTAGGCATTCTCTACCAGTCAATGATAGTTATTAGTAAATAATAGTTTATCATTTTATTCGACGACTTTTAAGATCAAAACCACAAACCACGCAGTTGGGTTTACACGGTAACCCGATCTCAGGAAATTTGACACACAGCTTATGAAAATGTGTGTAAATAATACCAGCCGCACGGTTCGATCTCCAAGGTTAAGCAACGCTTACCAAGGTCGGTCCGTGGATGGGTGAACATCCATTACATACCGGGACCCCTCTGTGCCCTGGAAAACATGGTCCTGGCTGACTTTTGTACATCTTTGATCGTCATTCAGAAGCCCAAAGGTCTGACAACTAGTATTACCAATAGATAGCCTGTTTCCCAGGAACTAGGTTGTGGACTGCCGCTAAGCAGTCCCTCCATGTATAATATTGGTATTCAGCTGCATCGGGTTAAACTGGAAGCCAACCCCAACTTAGTAGCGAATAGGCTTGGTAGATGATGATGATGAGCTAATGAAGATGCAGTGAATGTAAATGATGATACGAAAGAAAAACAAATTGAATTGCTACGATTCTCGAATAAAAAACTATGACTATAAGTGGCCATACTAATTCAAAACTCCATACTTGTCAGGCCACGTATTCATAAGAAATTTTACTGCCCATAAAAATGGTCCACTTAATATCATGAAATGAAATCAGAGGTCCGACTCCATTCTCGAAAATACATTTTATGCGACAACCCCATTGGATGAATCTCTATATCCTGTTTTTACGATACTGGACGAAGAATCAAATATTTCAGGCAGATTTGCATTTGGCAAGGGTGAGGCTAACGGAGACTTAAACGTAGCAGTGGGTAGAACCAGTTATGAATGATATTGATTGTAGTATCTTTGTGATTTTACGAAGAAAAAAGCTAGCGCTTAGTTAGTAAATTTTTAAACATTCAATTATAGACATGCATTCTTTATTTTTATTTAGTCTATTATGTTCCACTGCTTGGCAAAGGCCTCCCTCAAGTCCTTAAAGGAAGTCTATTCCCACGCCACCTCGAACCAACACCTGCGGTTCGTGTCCAGGTCATCTAGACACCTCTTTCTGGGCCGACCTTGGCGGCGCCGTCCATCTTTATGCACCCATTGTGTGACGAATTTTGCCCAGTGTTCATTGTGCATATGACTGATGTAACCCGCTATATCCCATTTGAGTTTCTTCCTAAAGTAAATAATAAACAGATACTATTAAGTCTAAAACACAAACTTAAAGTAACTCAGTAATTGTGAAGAGGTAAAGAAATTTCTTCCTCAGTCATTCCACCTTAATTAGTGTAGAAACGAAATTATATTTCACGAATTGCCTCTAAACGGGAATATTTGTTCTGAGACTGTTGCTTTAATTTGAGGCTTTCAAGAATATTTCTCTCTTGGAGCAATTTTGAGAGGCATGTACGAAATTATTTGGATGATTTAGAGTAATTATGTTTGTTAAGATATTTTCGGTGCAATATTGTGAAGGCAAGTAATTTCACAATGGAATGTTAACCGCATCCTGCAATCCAAGCACACTTGGCATGCATATCTGAAGCATTTATTTTACTTCTGTTCTTCTGAGTCGCTTTCTGATATTCTTACATTGATCAATTAAGATTTCTTGGTTAGGATTTCAGACCTTTGTGTTCAACCTTTCACCTTACGTCATTGAGATTTGATTTTACCAAAATCGGATATCCCTTAAATGTGGAATTAAATTGACGTCTGAAAAACTGTCATAATTTTATTCTAGGTCTAAAAGTTTGGTGGAATTCGCCCACAGTATTTTAAGATGCTTACAGTCGTCGAGTACCTACTACTAACAGAAGTGGTTTTTGTTCCATGTTATTTTATAATATTTATGTGTTGTTTGTTGTATATGTAATAATTTGAATATTGTATATGAGTTAATTTTACTTGAATAAATAAACGTAATAATAATAATTCACCTGAGCATTCTCTTGTAACAGAATATTCGCCATTTTAAAATGTTGTCAAACTAACCAACGAAACATTAAAAGCGAAGGTTTCGCTAGAAATATCATAACAATCAATTTATCAAAACAAAAAGCTCAAGCAAGCTTTTCTGTGGTAAAGGAGATAAATAATTCTAGGTAACCAGTCAATTTCAGCCACAAACACATTCCAATATCTTGGGGTCCATATCCTGCAATAGTACATATTTTCTATATCAACCGGGGGTTGTCCTTGGGTGCACTTGCGTCCCCCCCGGTGGGTTCCCGCATTGACGAGGCGGGGGGGCTCATTAGCCGTGGCTTGGAGCTCCGCGGTGAAGCTAAGAGGGGCCGCTCGTCAGGGCTTTAGCCGATAAGCCGACGACGTAACGGCCAAGGTTGCGGTGCCGTTGGGTGACATCGCAACTGAGGTAAGGCCGCAGCGGGAGAGGAGTGCCGGTATTGCGGTGCACCGCTCTCCCTACCTTCTGCGGCCTTAACGGGGTCGCCCCGTTTGATGGCGGACGCGGTGGGGCCGCAGGGGAAGAGGAGTGTCGGTATGTCGTTGACCGCTCTCCCTATCCTCTGCGGCCGAAAACTGGTAGGCGACGGGGCCATTCATCAGACCCGTCGCAAGAGGCAAGGGGTTGGTCGTAGGCGGAGGGTGGACAACGCCCTCTTCCTGCCCCTCTAAATGGGTCCAGGGACGGCGGACTCGGGGACGTCCACCGCCCCTCATATTTCAGGACCCCAGGTGGCGGGGCGTAGTGTTCCACGCGCCCACCTCTTTGACGTTGCGGGGGGAGTCAAACATCTATGAGGATTTTCCAACCCGGAACAAAAAAGAAAAATGGGTGCACATGCATAGTGCGTACAGGGATAGTCGTTGGTTGGTGCCTCATTTAATTAAAATCACTTAACTTGTCTCTGGGGGTTGGCTTCGGCCCCTCGTAAACCTTCAAAAAGTCTGGAAACATTTAATTCAGGCAACAGAGACCCGTATCATAAATACCATAACGACTAACATACATAATAAAAACAACAAAAACATAACACACTACACTTGGGAGCTTGGTTTTGTTTGTGCTTCCCTGTAACGTCTGTACACAACTCCTGCCGGCCAAACATCTGAGCTAAGTAAGGCAGCCTTCCGAATCGCGGGGCTGGACGATGTAGGACTTCAAATTTATAGTCCTGGTTGACTCCGACTTGCATTAATCTTTTTCTAGATAGTCTCGAACAAATCTTTCGATCGCCTTTCATTAAGTCATATGTAAGAGTAGAACGCCTTAACACATATTAACACTAGCCAAAATATCTCCAAAAATAAAATCCTCCACCAGCCACATGTATAAATTCCATAAATTCCAGCACAAAGTTTTCCGTCCGTGCCAGCACAATAACGTAAGATGCATTCCATAGTTATTTATATCATTATGGTCTGTGACGTTCCCTCGTGATATTTGCATTTGGACGCTACTTTTGGTACCACTGTGGTGCCAAGTGGTTTTGGCGCGACGAACTTAATTGTCAAGTAATTTAGTTATGAGTTATTGGTATGTTGCTGCTCCAAATGGGGTAGCGGTGAAAATGATTTGTTTCAAGTATTTGTGGTTTAACATTTTTCGAAGCGACGCGATGTATTGATGTGAAGTAGTGCTTGCAAGAGTTGACAGTGCTATGATGCTACATACGCATACAAGATTTGAGATGCAACTAAAACGGAAACTCAGTCTATTTAAGCCCATAATCACATACCGAAAAACCCCGTGTTTGACCTGATAATGGAAACGTATGTACTCATAGACTGTAGTTATATTGGGCACCTTATTCCCTAAAAATAGCTCACGGATAGATAATGTCCAATAATTCAGAAAGATTGCCTACTTTTCAGCCATCTTTCCGAATTATCTAAAAGTTTTCATAAACATTAATCTTCATTTTTGTTGATCAAAACTGTGGCTAATTACGTTGGGCCAGAGCTTAATTCCGTTGCCAGCAGTGTTTTAACGCATCACACCAAAACGGCTGAATTGTTTTGAATGATTTTTGGTGCACAGATAGACCATGACCTGAGTAAGAACATAGGCAGCTTGTCATCTTGGATAGCAGACGTAGTCGCGGGCAACGACAAGTAAAATATAAGACTGTCCGTAAAAACCTTCAGGTGGATAATCCTCGCTAGCGGCACATGTGCATAATTTTTTATGTAAGGATCGTAGCACCCCATTGAAATGGCGTAGATAAGTTAATAAACTACAAACACAAATGCAACCAAACTTTTGTTTTTCCTGTTATAAATCAACCAAATTTGTAATGTTCCTAATATAACAAAATATAGGCGATATGACGTGGAAATCCGCTGGCCGTGTAAGCTGCATTCGGCATGCAAATTGTATTATGCCAGATGAAAATATATGGCGGTAGTTGGCGTAATAAGTTTTGGATATGTGGGTTATCCTACTTTTTAAGATGGAGTGGAAAGTAGTCCAACTGCGCGTTAATAAATCATCATTTTTTGTCTCAAAATCTCATGATCAAGGTAAGTAGTTTTTATTGGAAGACTTTTGTGCAGCTGATAATTTGTTTCATTAGTATGGAGAAGTTATTTGTGTAACATAAACTTTAAAGATACATTATAAACTGAAGCTGTTGGTAAACCTATTTAAAATAAATAAATAAATTGTTCGATAGAAGTATTAGATTTATATTTCTGATGCATTAGATTGAAAGGACATTCACGAAATATGCACTTTTTTCGGTATTTAATACACACAATATATTTACTATTTTTGTAAATATATTGTGTGTATTAAATACCGAATCTGGTGAACATGACAGACAACTGGGGCAACATTTTTTGCCCTGGTTGAGGGAAATCTGTGACAAAAATAAGACACCAAAATGTCAGTATGGAGTGTGCATTGCTGGCTGTCCTATTATCACAAAATATGAATTAAGTGGTTAGCATTTTGTTGTTCATTATTATAAATCTACCTAGTTGTAATCATCAAGAAAATAAATTGTTTTATAAATCATTGCAATGTCTGTGTTTTACTTATTTTCCATCTTGAACATATACTTTCCTACAGTTGGCATGACACATAACATAGTACTGTTCATTATACAATAATGTAATACTTGAAAACATAAACAGACGTATGTAAAAAGATATCCTTGTAAAAATGATAACATAAGCTTATATATACATAGATGTGTTTATTCTAACAGCGTTCTTATTTTTAGCCCTCATGAAAAAACTAAGTTTGTCATGTGTGTGTCAAAAAGACTGGTAGTGCACGACTTACCACGAGACATGCAGGAATTGGCTGCAGAAAACAATGCAGCAGCCCATAATCTTCAAGTTGTTAGCCCACCAGAGCCACCACCGTAACCGCCTGTTCAAAGAGGGCCACTTTGAAGGGAAAGTCTGGTTATGTATAAATCTGTTATTTGTGTAATTACTGAAGCACTATACTTTAGTGTTAATGTGAAATAAAAATGTGCTGTTTTATGCAAGCTGGTTGGTTGACCTCGGTCTCTTTAACACTAGCGCTGCATCGCTGTAATGTATGTTGAGTTATCTAGGTAGGCATTTAAGTATATTATAATGTAATAAAATGTTTTTTTATTATTTTGTCTAATAATAATGTTTACTCTTGTTTCATTTTATGTTTCCCTTGTTAACTGGTAATTAAACAATGAAAAATATATAAGGGTACCCTGTAAATGTATATACTTTAAAGAAAAACATTAGTTTTGAATATGCTCTGTCAGTATTGTCACATTTTTTTAGCGTTTCGCGAACCCAGTTGAATTAATGTTAATCAACATTCAGTTAAAAATCCTTAGTTCAGGTGGCCATTACTTCGTTGAATAGCCTTGTAAAACGAAAACCATATCAGTTAACCGTAATAGTTGGCTATTTTAAAGCGCCATAGAGCAACATGGTAATCTATTCAATTATTGCCAGCGACCTGATTAAAAGGTTTAATGAAACTGTTTACGTATATATATATATATATATATATGTTCTTTGAGTGTTTTATTTATAGCAATGTAATGTGTCAATGTTCACGAATTTAAAACCATTGGTGAACACACATTGTATAAATTCACTGACTATGAAAACGTCCATACATAATTTGGCCATTGCCTTTATCCTGATAGTTTTCACGACTGTATCCGTTCGTTTAGAATTTCATTCTTCTTTAGTTTTTAAAATTCTGTTAAGTAGGTACATAGTGACGGTTATGCAACTATAGGTGCCTTAACTAAAGTAAAAAAACTGTATTTCTATTTAAACAAACAAAAAATTAAACTGAGATGAATCTACATATTTATTTGTTATTAGTTGGCGAGGATCCAGAATTTCCAACAAAAAAGAAACTCAGTAATAGGTATTTAACTTATGAAAACAACTGAAAAATAAAAATGTTACAATACGCTTTTACGGTGTGAGGTTCGTTTGTCATTGTCAATAAGGAAAATGTCACGAGGAAAGTTTTGAGTATGAATGTGGATGGCTATAAGAGTTGGGGAAGACAAATGAGAGGATGGATGGACTGTGTGACGGATGATATCGCTAGAAAGGGGGTGACGACCGAGGTAACGATTGGTAGAGAATGAAGTATGGAGAACATCATACTCTCAGAAGAGCAGTGTGACTACTCAGGCCCAAATGAACTGAGAGCATACACCGACGGCTCAAAGACCGGATCTGGGACTCACTTTGTTTTCTCACATACCCTCAACATATACATATCAAGCCCTGGGAAAGTTCAACACCATCTATCAGGCGGAATGTGTGGGCATTATACAAGCGGCGTATGCCATGGTAACCAGGAAAGTTCCGGACACCCATAATACGTATACTCTGCGACAGCGCCTCAGTCCTCCAATCATTAGGGAAAATATATATTAAATGAGTCTAACACATAGAATGTCACAATGCTCTAGAACGAGTAACGAGTAACGGTATCCAACCGCAACACGGTGACACTGCAATGGATAAAAGGACACAGCGGATTACTAGGCAACGACGCAGCTGACGATCTAGCCAGGAGAGCATCCAGCACGTCGGCCTGCGGGCCTGAACTCATCATACCCATCCCCTTCAACCAGATACGCAGGTGGCTGCAGGAGTCCACCCACACACGAGCCGAGAGGTGGTGGACCTAGACACCAGGCTGCAGGCAGTCCAAGGAAGCTTTGCCATCCTTAGATGGCAGGCTAACCAGACGTTTATTACGCATGGAAAGAAATGACCTGTACCCGGTGACGAGGATCATCACAGGACACTGCTCGCTAAACAAACACTTTCATACAACAGGCATAACAGACAGTCCCCTGTGCAGAGCTTGCATGGAGTCAAACGAACCGTCGTGCATGT
Organism: Dasypolia templi; assembly: GCA_963555695.1. Lineage (NCBI taxonomy): Eukaryota > Metazoa > Arthropoda > Insecta > Lepidoptera > Noctuidae > Dasypolia > Dasypolia templi. The sequence continues at coordinate 9,365,994 of OY743158.1, read as the reverse complement.
GCACATACGTTACCCAGATTAGGACAGAAACACTCGGGGCTCCCGGAACTTACACAGATGTTCTCAACAGACCAGAAGCTTTGATCGGCTTCTGGAGGGAGGTGGGCTGGTTGGAATAATAACCACCGACGGCCGCCATGGACCACCCACAATGGTCCACATGAAGGAAAAAGTGCGGAAACTAAACATTTTAACATAGAACATAGAAGTATGGAAGAAAAAAACACGTTTAACCCCCAAATAAATCGGTATGTGGGCAGATGACTTTTTCAATGTGAACCATACATCAAAGTGTTCACGAAACCATTTGCATTATGAACTTTGTATTGTACAAAACATTTGGCTGTTCACCTCGTGATTTCGGGTACAACTACACACGTCGTTTTCATTCATACCTTTGAAGCTTTCAGCTTTGACAAATTGGCTTTGCGCTTTTAAAAAGGGGTCGTTTTTTTTAGTTCAACACAAAGCATTTTTGCCGAAATATTTTCACGGTGATTGACATCTACACCTGATTTTTTCAATAGTTTATTGTGTGAGCGTCGGTATTATTTTTCATCAGTTTTTCGTGCGAAACTTGAGGCACGCTTTTTAATATGCGATAAAAAAGGCATTTATAATTTTTTACGGTTCGGAATTTAGAGTGGACTGAGTATAAATGTTGGAAAAAAAACATAATTGTGACTTTAGATTATAACGTACTAGCTGCTCCCCGCGGTTTCACGCGCATACATCTTGATCCCGTGGGAGTATCGGGATAAAAAGTACTCTGTTTGCTAATCCATGTTATTTTCTAAACCCGTTCAGCAGTTTTTGCGTGAAATAATAACAAACATCCATCCATACTCACAAACTTTCGCGTTTATAATATTAGGAAGATTTGAACTGTAGTTTGTGTAATCAATATTATTGAAAATCTTGATTTTTCCAGCTGTTTCATCGTAATTAAAACTCCTAGGAAGAACTATATTTTTCCTTTATACAGTAATTTCTTTATATATAATAAAATCGTAGCGAAGTCAAAAAGGTTGATTGCTCGTTTTAAAGTAATTTTTGCGAAGCCTGGGAGCGATTCTTATTTCTGGGAACGATTATTATTTAATTTTGAGTGTTTGTCTGAAAGTTTGTTCCAGCATCACGCACAAACTACCGGATTTATGTTCAAATTTTGCGTACATATCCCTGTCAGTCAGTTCAGTCTGTGGGCTATAAATTATCATGCTTTTTGCTTTGGGGGATGAGCATATTAGACAATTATTTGCATTCTTCTATAGTTTACCGCAAAATGTCAAAAGTCGAGCTTAGGCTCGTCTTTTTACATTTTAATATTGCAGATAGTTACAGATTTAACCTTTTAAATGGTTATCATCACGCTATACCTTTATGGAGTCAATCACGACTTATCAATGATGGATTTTTGAGATGGGGCCTATGTTTACCGCAGTCGCTACAAGAAAACGGTCTAAGGATACTACTGTTCTTAACTTTTTGAAACAATTGATCTGCTTTCACAGTTTTTTTTAATGTACAGTCATTAAGAAAACGGGAAAATTTCAAAAAAAAAAATTAAATTGATCGTTTCTTACAAGGATAAAAAAACACAAATTCTAATACCACTACCTGCTATGTAAACTACAGTGACAGGATCTTATTAGTACATCATCCACATACTAAGTGGGATATGCATTATTGAAGCTAACTCAATAAGCAACCAAGCAAAGTTAGTAAAATTTATTTGGGACTATCTCTCTCGGGAGTATACCCTTTCAAACAAAAAAAAATCATTTGGATTGAAAAGTTGAAGTTCTGTGACTCAAGCAGGCCGTCAGTAACTACACAAAAAGAAGAACACCTGTTTACGGTTGCTTCCTTAATCTGTCTAGGGTAACACGAACGACATTGTGCTGCTGAGCGCGGTAGGTATTTCAGTCGGCAGTAAAAGGACACTGAACTTGGCCACATGTGAACGGTACGAAACTGAACATGAGCTATTGCGTAACGTTCAGAAAAGTCAGTACATTGTTTTGGAGTTGCTCACCAAATACCATCTTGATGTGCCTCCGATACAGCTAAACGGTGTTCCTCTTGAGCGAGATTTAAATACCTAGGTCACTTGGTGACCACTGACTTTGAAGACAATGCTGACTTTGAAAGGGAACCGAGTGATCTTTCCGTGTGCGTGCGAATATGATAGCCCGCAGGTTTGCAGACGTAAAGGTTCGGACGCTCTTTAGCTCATGTGCAGCTTATGGCAGAAATGTTCGCAGGCGTTGTGTGAGCCCGTCATGTCCAATTTAATAACGTGTTCGACGACGGGTGTATTGTTTTAAGACAATAATGCGCAAGCGCGCAGCATTAATGGTGGCTCGAGTCATGGCCAGCCCTAACAGGGTTTTGAAAATGATTGCTGACAGAGTGGGCTATCTTTAGTCAATTTACTGTTGTCAGTTACATATATCGTCGTTTCCTGTTGTTTACTAACTCTTTTATTTAAGTTTATTACAAAACCTGAAAATTGTAAAAGATTAAGTGTCTTGATTGTCCAATACATATAAAGTAATCGAAGTAATCAATTTTAAAATACAACTATTTACAGTAGCACTGATTTAAATCACTAATAAACTAATTATACAAACAACAGTAGTAACATTTAGTTGTAAATAAGGACTGGTACCTACCTTATATGAGTCTTGGCTCGAATTAAAGATTTTGAATTTGCATTACACTTTTGAATGGAACAGTTTTTTTTTTTTTGCTAACCGACGAACATTTTCTAGATCATATGCTGAATCCATTGTAACAGATTGTGTGTCAATGTCCCTGCGAATGCACGATTACGGTCGCGTAGAATACTCAATGCTCAATATCTTTATTGCTTTACCATAAAGTGTACTTAGGTGGTAACTATGTAATCTACTAGCTGACCCCGCAAACGTTTTTTGCTTCTTTTTTTTAAATATAGTATGCATCCTACTCTCAGACCTACTGAATATACACTCAATATTTCATAAGAATCGATCGAGCCGTTTCGAAGGAGTTTTGTACAAACACTGTGACACTAAAATTTTTAAATAATATTTTAGATTAAAAAAATATAAATGAATAATTATAGCACAGAAAAATAATAACCAATTCAAATATGAGAATAAAATTAACATGAGAGTTGCACTGAAAAATTAAAATGATGTAATGAACTTTAACAGTCACTGCTACGATCGAGCCACAGATTAAAAAAAAATGTGCGAACAATGTATAGAGAGTGAGAGACAGGAGGCCGGCTTCGTTCTCATCCCTACTCCAGTGTCGAAGATTAATTTAAATTTGATCAAACAGATATTTTAAAAATCGCAATTAAAAAACAGGGGTTTTTCGTAGAAGGGTGAAAATTTGAATTTGTATATATTTTTCAATGCTAAATCATAATAAGTTTAAAATAAATAAAAAAATCAATAAAAATAATATTATGGGGTGGGTCGGGTCACCCTTATCATTTAGGCGTATGAAAAATAGATGTTGGCCGATTCTCAGACCTACCCGATATGCACACAAAATTTCATACAAATCGGTCCAGCCGTTTCGGAGGGGTCTGGTAACAAACAATGCGACACGAGAGTTTTATACTAGTTGTGATCATTCTGGACCCTGTAGGGCACAAAAGGGTAGGAGAGAGGAAGCCCTGTTTCAGAAACTAATATTACAAATGTGAAACTCAGTGCATTTGAGTAAAATTTGGCACACAGGTAGACCATGACCTGGGTAAGTACATAGGTTCCTTTTCATCCTGGATTGCAGATGAAGTCGCGGGCAACCGCTAGTGCTATATTCTAGATACAATCTATACGCACGTACTCGTACCTGCTCCTCCAAAATAAAAGTAAGTAGTATGTCGTGACATCACAAATCCTCCCCTCCGAAACGTAATGAGTTCGCAGAAAACCCACTTCGGTCAATTAATGAATTTTTACGCCAAAGTCTAGTTGACCCAAAGATTTAGGGATCCCAGAGTTCAATGTATATGCATCGTCGCAGATTAAGCAAATAGAGGCTGCGGATTTACACCAGGTAACTTGTTCGGTAACAGGTCGATTTTCGCCAGGTAACTTGTTCATTTTGTATCAAAGTGTCGACCTTCATGCGGCGGTTGATCGCCTGCGACTGAGCATTTTCACGGTCGATTTTAGCTATCTGCCGCATGCGACCTGTCCCCGCACCACAAAAGTCGAAACCTACTCTACTTTGGAACTTGCGATTTAGAAACCACCGGTTTCAATCACCTGCGGCCAAGCCGAATTGCCATTTAGACAGTCGGCGAAAATCACCTGAGTAATTACTGACAGTAGTCGCTTAGTCCAGCTTCTATTTCTGACTGTTAGTTGAGTCAGTTGAGTCAGTCGATGCCACTAGTAACTCGAACGTAGCCAATGGTGATCGTCATTTGTTTTTTGTGGACGAGATTGCGAGGAGTTGCAGGGTTCGTAAAAAAAATTAAAATACCGAACGCTGTTAAGCAGCCACTGACTGTTGCCAGAACAAGTCGCCCAGTGCTTATTAGGTCATCTCTTAAAAAGCCATGTGTCATCAAATGTCATGGATGAATGGATTATATGTATTTTGTTATTGCTTCTGTTTGTTTTTCAAAGCTGCATGTTGTTGACCCTCTGTTTCCTTCTTCTTTGTGTCATGTCACCTAATAGGGCTACCATACAACTGACATATAAGGGATTTGACGGCATTAGGGTTTTGTCAGCTGTTCTTAGCAGTATTTATTGTCTGCGTTGTCCTTTTAAGTGATGGCTGTTTTCATACGTGTGTTTGTAAAAATATGGGCACTTATTATAGTCTTTGAAAGCATCTGTTTTTTTTAAGTTTGTTTTGTTTTTCAAGATTAATATGGCAATAAATAGCTTCAGTCTGCCACTTCGGTATAAATAAATGAATAATTAAAATAAAAAGCCTTTTATTTTAATGAAATGCTATTTCGTAGTCAATGAAAGCAATATACAGGTGTCTCTGTTGCTCTTGATACTTTTCTATAATCGGTTCTAGGGTGTGGATATGGTCGATTGTACAAAACCCTTACCTGAACCCTGATTGCTCTATGGATTGTTTTGCTTCCAATGCAGTACAATCAGTACTTCTCAGTACTTCTTGTTTACAATAGAGGAGAAGAGTTTGTAAAGACTCTGTAGCAATCTTTTTGGCCTATAGTTGCCAATAGCCTTTGAGTCACCTTTTTTTTATATATTTTTATTATTTGTTTTTTCACGAACCATGTCCAAATAAACGTTATTCTTTCATTCTTTCTTTTTAAATTGCCCAAAATGTTCGTCCGCACCTCACTTCAAAGCTGTTGCATATATTTTTGGGTAATTCTTTTTTTTTTGTTGTATTTGTAATTGCCGCGGCAGACCACGTAGGAGGTGGCGGGACGAGCTGGACAGGTTCCGTAAGAACTGGAAAGAGGACGCGCGGGCTCGCGAAAGATGGAAGGACTGGAGGCAGGCCTTTGCCCAGGAGTGGGACAGTATAGGCTAGTAAAAAAAAAAATGTAATCATCAGGACAAGGTTTTCATAGAAAATATTTGAGAAATCGTACTGAAAGGTGAAAGTTTGTATGGAAGTAAGTCGTTTTTGCCGATGGGACTTTAAAACATGTGAAGAATTCACAGATAAATAAAAACGAAGATAATGTTCTTAGTGAATAAATAAAAAAACCTCTTCTCATACAGAGAAGGCACGAGCGTTGATTGCCACCCTTTCTCAAGACGGGTTGACGATTTCAGACTTATATCCCTAACTTATATTATAAATGCGAAAGTAAGTTCGTTTGTCTGTTTGTTACCTTTTCACCCCTAAACCACTGAACCGATCATCACGAAATTTTGCAAATACTTGTACAGGGGTGCAGAACAGGAAAAAGAGTACCTTTTTTACCAGAAACGGAAAGAACAATAACTTTCTAAGGTCACAATTGATTTAGGACGCTAGATGGCGCTACGTGTCTTTCGAATTATGATTGAATTATAGTATTAGAAACTTTAGTAGTGAGTTAAGAGTTATTTTTTTAAATATAAGTGTGAACACATTTGTCAGTTTATAACCTGGATTAACGTATTTTCTCCCGGTAGTACGTAATTTTTATCCAGGTGGCACGTTTCCGTGGGATAATTTCCAACATCCACGCAGGTGAATTCGCGGACAAAGGCTAGTTACCTATAAACGCCAAGTTTCCTCACGGTGTTTCTCATATTAAGAATAATAATAATAACTATACTATTATTGTTACTGTTAGGGCGCCTTTTAGCCCCGCGACTTCCACGCGGTCTGATAGTTATTCTGCGTCCTATAGATATAGAACTCGTATTTTATGCGACGAGTGTGTGTGCGGTGGATCGAAATTAAGCACGGCAAAATACTTTTAACTTACAATTTATTACTATAAATATTGAACAAAGGTTTGCAAAAGACTCAATCAGGTTTTCCTATATTAAAAACAACGTTCCGTCCACCATCACTTTTTTCCATCTATATATGATCTATATATTCTGTCCTCACAAACTTCACACCTATATATCTGCTGCCCGGCGGTTCCGTCCCCCCGAGGAGGCGCCACCGTCAGCGCTTCATTCCGGCCGGTTAGAGCCTCACACCACCCTTGTTAGATGGCGTGGGCTGGTCAATAAACATGCCGGCCGCCTTGAAATCTTTAGGTTTCAATAAAGTTATGTAGCTGCAGCATCGGGAACTCTGCAGTCTTCATTGGTGTCATCATGCGTCGCTGATGGCACCGGGAGTGGGCAGATTTTTGTGAAAATTCGTTGTACTGGGCCCGTAGCTGTTTGAATTGTAGCTACACGGCTCACACCATCCTTTCCTGTGAACACCTTAATAATCCTACCCATGCGCCATAGCAGAGGTGGTAAATTGTCCTCTTTGATGACGACAAGAGTGTTTAGAGCTATGTCCTGATTATGAGACTTCCACTTGGTCCTTATCTGAAGTTCAGAAATGTAGTCTGTAGACCAACGCTTCCAAAACTGCTGCCTCATCTGTTCCACTCTCTCGAACCGCGTCAGACGATTGATCGGCGCTTCTGTCAAGTCCTTGCAGGCTGGTGAGAGGAGTGGTCGGCCAATTAGGAAGTGTGCCGGGCTGAGTGGAAGAAGATCATGAGGGTCTGAGGACATAGGATACATTGGTCGGGAGTTCAAGACGGCTTCGATCTGTGTCAACACCGTGTTGAACTCCTCGTATGTTAAGTTAGCGGTACCTACAACACGCCTTAGGTGGTGTTTACAGGATTTCACTCCTGCCTCCCACAATCCCCCAAAATGAGGAGCGTAAGGCGGTATAAATCTAAACTCAATATTATTATTCGATAAATGATCAATAATTTGATGTGAATTTTCTTTGAACATCAACTGAATCTCTTTCATGGCTCCGATAAAGTTTCTCCCATTATCAGAGAAAATTTGGGCCGGTTTACCGCGACGGGATATAAACCTTTTAAGTGCCAATATATACTCTTGAGCAGAAAGGGTACTGACTAGTTCAAGATGTATGGCTCGTGTTATAAAACACACGAATAGGCAAATATAACCTTTTTCAAGTTTAGCCCCCCTACCTTTGCGGTTTAATACGAATATGGGTCCAGCATAGTCCACCCCACATCGGACGAAAGGGAAACCCGGTTCTAACCGTTCAGAAGGAAGATTACCCATGATTGGTGCAACGGTTTTACCTCTCATTCGTGTGCAGCGGACGCACTGATGGACAACCTTTCTGGCCAGGTGTCTACCTCTCAAAGGCCACCAATTTTCACGCATGGTAGCCAGTAACAATTGGGGACCCGCGTGAAGAAGCTGCTTATGCAAATGCTGAAACAGCAATAGGGTAAAGTAATGTTTACTACATAGTAGTGTCGGATGCTTTTTATCATAATCGAAACAATGTGAATTACTTAGGCGTCCACCTACTCTAATTATGTTATTTTTATCAAGAAATATACTAAGACTAGATATTGCACTTGTAGGTTTGAATGGTAAGTTACGTTTCAATTTATCGTATTCATCAGGAAAAGATTCCCGCTGTACAAGGCGCGTCAACATCTGTGTTGACGCATACAATTCGCTCACTGATAACGGTCCTACAGTGCGATCCTGTCGATGTGTGCGTGAGTTACGAATGAATCGCAGCACGTAAGCCCCGGTACGTCTAATACGATCGTAAGATGAAAACCTATTGAAATGAATGACACTATTATTATTTTGCGTAACGTCACTTACCATGACTGTAGTTTGTGATTTTAGTTCTGGTAGATCTGTAGCGGCGTAATCACAATAAGAAGTTGCGCCTTGTTGAGACCACATCGACTCAGGATGTTGTAAGAACGGCGGACCGTTCCACCATATACTACTGTCACTGAGTACGTCAAGACTGAGGCCGCGTGAGACTAAGTCCGCTGGGTTATTGTTACTACCTACATGAGACCATACAACATTACTGGTAATTTCATTTATTTCAACTATTCTATTTTGAACGAATGTCTTTAGTGAATGAGGAGACATTCGAAGCCACCCAAGGACAATAGTTGAGTCTGTCCAAAAGAAAGTTTTATGAAAAGTCAAACGTAATGCATCAATAATTTTTCCATATAGACGTGCGCCTATTAAAGCCCCGCATAATTCAAGTCGCGGTATACTGATTGGTTTTAACGGCGCAACCTTACTTTTGGCACAGAGTAACTTAATATTCACTGGTGAATTCTCAGAGTAGGTACGCACATAAGCGCACGCACCATATGCACATAGCGACGCGTCTGTAAAGATGTGTAATTCTATGTATTGTGTGTGAATACCTAGTACATGACGTGGAATACGTAATTTGTGTAAACTCTGAAGAGTATTAGTAAATTTCTCCCAAGTTAATATTACGTCATTAGGTACCGGATCGTCCCAATTTATTTTACACAACCATAACTTTTGCAATAAAATTTTTGCTATTATTATTGCTGGTGCTAAAATACCTAACGGGTCATACACCTGCGCTATAACAGATAACATTGTTCGCTTCGTTAATAGTTTATCACTATTAATTACTCGTGTTGTGAAGTGCAATTCATCATTTTTATTGTACCAGCCCATTCCTAACGTTTTATTTTGACACTGGTCTCCCAATGACAACCTTTTAGATATGTCATGGTCAGTTATATCTAAATTAAATATCCACTTACGTAAAGGAAGACACGCCGATTTGAGGGTACTTGTTACCTTTTCGCAAATATGTAATAAACTATTTAAGTCGTCATTTCCTATCAATACGTCATCTACGTAAAAATCATCCCTGATCACGGCAGACACCTGTTCATCCTTACACTCACGCGCGAGTTGATTCAGACACCTCATGCTCAAATAAGGTGCAGACGCCGTGCCGTACGTCACGGTGTTGAGACGATATACACCTAATGGGTCTAACGGATGTTTACGCCATAGAATAAGTTGTAAATCACGTTGATCTGGCTGTATTAAAATTTGACGATACATTTTTTCCACATCGGCACATGCTACGTGTTTATACTGCCTAAAGCGTAATAATATGGAAAAAATTTCGTTTTGAAGCGGTGGCCCAATAAACTGAATATCGTTCAACGACTTGCCTGAAGATGTCGCTGCGCTCGCATCGAACACTGTGCGCAGTTTAGTCGTACTACTATTCTCATTCATAACACCGTGATGCGGCAAGAAATAGTGAGGGGAACTATATGTATCTACGCGACTCATATGTCCGAGACTTTCGTATTGATTCATAAAATCAATATATTTTTCCTTAAATTCCGGCAAACGAGAAAACTTTCGTTCAAGAGACAACAAACGTTTTTCAGCTGAATTATAGCTCTCTCCGAGAACCACAGGCGATTCTTTTAACGGAATACGCACAGAAAATTTACCTTCCTGAGTACGCGTTGTCGTTTCAACGAAAATGTTCTCGCACATTTGTTCGTCGGAACTAAGGGCATTTCCCACGTTTGGAATCTCTTCGAGTTCCCAGAATCGTTTTAATTGTACATCCAGTACTTGCGAATGATTACATTGAACCTGATTAATGCGCAGGCCATTATTATTATTGTATAAAGGTCCAGATATTATCCACCCTAGATTAGTATTTTGTAAGTAAGGTCCGTTTTTCAACTTAATTTTACCGTCACATAATAGATCCCAAAACTTATCCGCGCCTATCAATATGTCAATATCCGATGGCGAATGAAAGCTCGGGTCAGCAAGTTGGATATTATCTGGAATAATAATACTATTTATGTTTATATTAGAAGCCGGTAACCTATTAGCAATACAAGGCAGCACTAAACATTCAATGCTAGTGTGATAATGCTTCATCTTTGAACATAATTTTATTTTACATGTGTGGGTAGACTTTGTTATCGAATGACCCACACCGGTAACTTGACAAGTGGACTGTTTTATAGGTGCGTTTAATTTATCGCATAAATTCTCCGTTATAAAACACTGTTGGCTACCATTATCCAGGAGTGCTCGCACAGTGTGATACTCGTTTTTACTATCTGCAATATCAACTAATGCTGTGGATAGCAGGACCGTGGGTAACACGGAATATGTGTTTGTACCAAGTGAAACCGAACTATCCGTAGAAGTATGTAACGAGGTTGAGACATTGGAGACGTTAGTGGTGATCGGTTGCGATTGTGAACTCGCCCCGCCCACATGTAATGCGCCGTCTTTGTCTACGCTATCGACATGAATTAAACTGTTGTGTTTCTCAAGATGACACAGCCTACATGGACCGAATTTGCAATCCTTGACCGCGTGACCTGACCGTAAACAATTTTTACAAATATTATTTGTGTTAACAAAGTTAATCCTGTCTTGAACAGGTAAATTAATAAACTTTGAACACGTATACAGCGAATGATTACCTTTGCAAATTTCACATACGCGCTGGCGCTTGTTAGTTTTCGTTTTGTTATTACTATTATCCCCAGCGTGCGTAGCGACGTAACTATGAGTAGGTTGTTTTTTGTTATGCGTGAATTCATTATTTTTGTTGTCATGTGAATGTTTGCTATGGTTCACCTTAATCATTTCTAACATATCCGCCCTGTCCTTGAGAAATTTAAGCAAATCATCTAACTTCAAGGATGGCTTCGTATCAGCATGATAAAGTGTCCCTTTAACCTGCTCCCATTCACGTTCGGTACCTGGATCTAGTTTATAAACAACCAAATATATTATCAACGTATCCCACGAATGTGTTTGTTCCCCCAGTGAGGTAAGTGCACGTATGTTTCTTAGTATAGTGTCTATTAGTTTCCTAATTTGTGAAGCCGATTCCTTATTTATGGACGGTATTGTAAAGAGGGATTTGACGTGGTGGTGTTGCAATAATCGTGGATTATTATATCGATTTTGAAGCAGGTCCCACGCGTGACAGTAATTGGTGGCCGTGAATTCCAATGCACTAATTACCTGCGCTGCACTATTCGTTAATGACGATCGCAGGTAATGGAATTTCTGTACACTATCCAAATCCTCACGATCATGGATCATGCTACAGTATGAATTCTTAAATTCCAACCATTGATCGTACGAGCCGTCAAAGGTAGGTATTTTAATGTCCGGTAACTTTACACTAACTTTATTCTTTGTAATAATACTATCATTATTTTCAGGTACATCTATCTGCAGCAAGAGTTTGGCGGAAGCTACGACCTTATAGTATTGATTTTCAAAACGCTCTCTCTCTTCCACTCGTTTTGGAAGATCAAACTCGTCTGTTTCTTCCTCTATTTTATCTTGTAACTCACTATAATTTTCTAACAAACTCGAACTGTTTTCAACGCGTAACTTTAACTCTAATAATTGTTGCTCACTTAACGGACTTGTACATTTTTTAACATAATTTTCTAGTATAGTTAACCGACCTTTGATCACTGCTCTTTTCTTTACAAAATCCGCCATCTTAGGCTCACTCATATTAGGGAAAAATAAGAAGCAAGAGTACTCACTGTAAACTTTCTGTGTTGCACGGATGCCACCGGTGCGACGTGCCGCGGCCCGCGAGTTTACGGCTTACGGCTTTCGGGCTTCCACTTACCGGCTATGTACCGCCTCTCAACAACTGGAATTACAGTACGAAATTAACACAAACCGATTGATAGGATGGGGAATTGGGTAGGAAGTTCAGACCTGCCACTCCTCCTCTAATCCTCTTGATCAATAAGTTTTCAACTCCGAGTGAATTCTCTTCATGAACTCGTATATTAATGCGACGAATGTTTGAAGATTCTTGAATCCACTACAGGCAGAACTGGAACTCTTCTTAATTTGGCTCGGATGGACCAATATGTTAGGGCGCCTTTTAGCCCCGCGACTTCCACGCGGTCTGATAGTTATTCTGCGTCCTATAGATATAGAACTCGTATTTTATGCGACGAGTGTGTGTGCGGTGGATCGAAATTAAGCACGGCAAAATACTTTTAACTTACAATTTATTACTATAAATATTGAACAAAGGTTTGCAAAAGACTCAATCAGGTTTTCCTATATTAAAAACAACGTTCCGTCCACCATCACTTTTTTCCATCTATATATGATCTATATATTCTGTCCTCACAAACTTCACACCTATATATCTGCTGCCCGGCGGTTCCGTCCCCCCGAGGAGGCGCCACCGTCAGCGCTTCATTCCGGCCGGTTAGAGCCTCACACCACCCTTGTTAGATGGCGTGGGCTGGTCAATAAACAGTTACCTTTACTTAGGATTCATAATATTAATATATATTGTATACAAAAGCTGCTGGTGAACCTTTGGCTCAGAAATAATAGTAGCTGGATGTAATTAGCACCCGGATGTCGATCATCCCCCGTAATCTCTCCTTCATTTGAGCGTTTCTCCGTTAACGGTATTTTCTTTCTCTGGATAGTCTTCGATTAGTCGGGAGCCTACCTTTCCGCTTATGTATCTTTAAGCTCATTGATATCCACATGCCCATTGCCTGTATCTAAAAAGAATCACTGACTCGCCCTTAATTACACGGGACTTAAACATAACCATGGTTTTGTTATTGTGGTAGTAATTGTTCTGTGTATTTATTTTACTTCGATGGTCCCAGTGTATCATTTGTGTGTACTTAATCCAGCATTGCATATGTAAGCAGTCACGTACTATATTTATGCCTGGAGGCTTTTATTTATGTATAAAAATTTTGTTTTACTTTTTTAATTTTTTTGCTTGATTTTCATAGTATTTTATGGTACATTGGCGTGGCTAGCTGACACATGGCAAATAATTTAATTTGATGTTCTGTTTCTCGTAATGTTTGTTACTTTGCATACCCATTATTATACAGAATCAAGTTTTTCTGACTGAACAGACAACTATGCTTCTGGGGAGTTTGTTGCGCCACTACTAGCACTAAGAAGTGGTAAAGGGTGGGCTTTTTGGGAGATTGTCTTTTTGTTTGCCGTTTGTCGTTCGAAAAGTGCTGATTCTCAGCTTAATTTGAACAAATGACTTTTGATTTTGATTTTGCAGCAAATCTTCTACAATTTCCAAGCATACTGACCGCCAGTCTTATCTAAGGGTATCGTATTACCCAGTAACTGGGTTGCGGATGTCAGATAGGCAGTCGCTCCATGTAACATACTGGTTCATTCAATTAGACTTGAAGCCTAATAAAACATAGGCAGATGCAGATATTGCCGCGTGACCTCTTACAACCTACTTTTCTCATTAATATGTCTGGCCTGTGCTATGCTTGGAGTTTCCCTACGTGTTCGAATCAGAAACGAAGAGATCCGCAGGAGAACCAAAGTAACCGACTTAGCCCGAAGAATTGCCAAATTTATGTGGCAGTGGGCAGGGCACATTGCTCGCAGAACAGATGGCCGATGGGGCCGAAAGGTTCTGGAGTAGCGACCGCGTACCAGAAGACGTAGCGTTGGAAGGCCTCCCACAAGGTGGACCGATGACCTTGTGAAGGCCGCAGGAATCCGCTCGTTGCGGGAAGCGCAGAACCGTTCGAAGTGGCGATGCTTGGGGGAGGCCTTTGTCCAGCAGTGGACGTCTTTCGGCTGATGAATCAATGAATGAATGTCTTGGCCATCAATCTTTTAAATCAGACTTTTTTAAATTATTACGTAGTCAAGCAAAACATTTGATGGATTGGAAAAAAATCTGTTGCGGAATGTTTTGGAACAAGACGATTTCCCTAATTTTTCAGTTTGTTTCACTCATAATGGAGTCTTAGTACTGACCTAAATAAAAATCGCTTGCACTTGAATTCTTTTTTTTTTTGTTACATTATTGTAACGAAATAAAAAAGTAATTCAACGCATTAACACGTATAATTGATAAGTAATAAAAATTGCATTTAAAAAAAAATATTTTAAAATGTAAAAATTAAATATTTTAAAAAGAAACCCTTGCGGAAAACTAAAGATATTTATTTATTTATTTAAACTTGTCGAACCCAAATAGGCACACAGGTGGACTTAATGCCTTAGGCATTCTCTACCGGTCAACCAAGGGTGGTGAAGAGATTAGATGACAGGTGCTTTGGTTGAAGGGAAATCTTTGTTATGAGATATCAGCCTAAACACCGATTGTAATCCAACCCCAAGCTCGTTAAGCAGCGATTTTTCATTAATTATTAATTATACGTGTTTAAATGGTCAATTCCGTTTTGATTTCGCTACTGTAAGTGCCATAAATCATTTAAAGTAACATCAACCTAAAACAATTTTCCTCAGAAAAGTCGTTCACATATCTTCGCACGAGCATCCCTAAGCCATTCTGATATTACATCTGCTCAGAAATCTTTCACTATATTTCCTATCGAACGACAACTGTTCAACAAATAGAATAAAACATCGCAATTTCCTTGGGACCGCGCGTGGTTCCGTACTACCTATTTCCTACCAAGTCGTACCTGACAACTGTAACTTACACGTGACTGAAACAACCCTCACTGAAAATTGATCTTTGTTTCGTCGAGCTAAGGCTGTATTTTTTATTTGATGGCAGAAAAGTGTAAGTTTGTAAGAAAACATGCTTGCTGCTAAATAAATAAGAACAATATTGCAACTAGTGTGTCTTCGATGTTTTTCTATTCCATTACCTCGTTTTGCAGTTGTGAAAAGTTTGACGTTGTTTGTGCTTTGTTGTTAAAACGGCTGCAGAACTGAACTAATGAGAGAGAATCTGTTAATAAACTCAGAAAATCTCTTATTAGATTTATATGACAATATCAATATTCTGTTTTTATTCTGCTGTTGCCAGCTCGCCCCCTAATACATGGGGCATAAAACAGCTGTCGTAATGTGGGTGTACTATAGGTAGGTACACCTCTGCAACACAACAGAACCTAAACCTAAATCGAAAGCCTAAAAATGCCTAAAAGTATATGATCCAATGCAGTAAACGTAATAGTGTTGTTTTTTTTAAGTCCAATCAATAGATTTGTTGTAAATAGATAATATGGATGACGATTTTTTTTACCGCAAAAACATTTTTGTTAAAGCATTAAAAAAAAATGCCAAGTTTTCAAATAAGTGTCAAACAAGGACAACATTATCGTAGAAGTGAGGTCTCGACTATGTAACTTCATACTACCGCATACATTGTCCGTACCGCGCGACAAGGACGGGAATAATCCCCCCAGAAACTTTAAAAGGTTTAGCTTCTTCATATTTACTTCTATTTAATAGATTTTTTCGATTATCTCATTTTTACTATGCCTTCTTTGAAATTACATAATTTTTTCGAACATTTAAAACATTAGTCCTCATCCCTACTGCATCCTTTTTAGCAAAAAATTACACCCGTTGTGTCATCAACTCATCACGCTTCACTTTCTTTTCTATGCAGTCTGTCAAGAGCTAAAGCGCCGTGCTTTAGTTCATGTCAGCCTCTTAAGCTGGGGAAATTCAAACGTGATATTGTTTACGTATGTAACGTGATCAACTCATGACAGAGAGTTAAGAATCATTGATTTGATAAGATTATACTTTAGTACCAAATCCGTTGAAAACAGATTGTTGATTTTAGTTGAAGCGTTGAAGTTGAAGCGAGTTACCTAAGTCGAAATATTTCAATTTGACTAAAATGGCAACCGACTTGAAAAGAAATCAAGTAAGCTGGCTTGTGATCCAACTGAGGATGACCGATAATCTAACATAATTGAATTGCATCTTACCCACCAGCAGCTTCTTGAAAGTAATCCCTTACAAGGAAAAATATTAAATTTTACCTTTTTTTTTTTTTTTTTTTTTGGGTGGGAAATCATCAAATGACTTCTCCCGCTCTGGGTGGAGCGGGAGGGCGTGTCAGACTTTTACTGACTAAAACCCACCCGTGTTCCTTCAGTTGCCTGTGCCAGGGCCACGGTTTTCTCTGTAGAATAACCCGCGACCCTGAGGCATCGGCCCTATCGGACCCCGTCACTATGTGCTGACACCTCTTTGAGGCGAGCGTGGAACACAACGCGCCGTCGACCCGGGCCTGGTCCTTACCGGACGGCGAGCTACCCATTACTCGCCGTCCGCAAGCCCGCGCCTACGGTGGCCGGGAATCTGCAGGCGACTCCCGACGCCCAGGGCGTCTCCTGCGGCGGTTAGTGGGGGCATGAGGGCACAAGGCTCTCTCCCTCACCCGCTCCGCCTCCTCCTTCGCGAGCATTACTGCTTCGCAAAAGGAGGTGACGGCTTGCCATTCCCTCTCGCTCCGTACCATGGCCTGGACCAGGGCCGGACGCGAGAGATCGCCGCCGCCAATCGCCTCCGCGAGGACACTGCGGTGCTCCGCCCAAGCTGGGCATACCTCCACCGTATGCTCCACCGTGTCCTCCGGGCGATCCACACAATGGTGACACCCGGGCGTTTCCTCCCGCCTTATGCGAAACAAGAACCTCCCGAAACAACCGTGTCCGGTGAGGACCTGTGTCAGGCGGAAGGTGAGGACGCCGTGGCGCCTCTCCAACCACTCCTCAAAGAGGGGACTTACCGCCGCTATTGTGGCGTGCCCAGCACTGGGTTGCGACAATCGCACCCTCCATGTCGCCATGAGATCCCGCCGGAGCTCTGTCCGCTGTACCGTGATTTGTCGCGGCAGCGGAGTTACACCTCGGCGTTTTGCCTCCTCGCGCCACTCCCATACGTGCGCGAGGGCTTTTGCCTCCAGATCCCATGGCGGCAATCCGGCAAGGAGGCTCGCCGCCTCGCATGAGACCGTGCGGTATCCCCGGACCAGCCGGATGGCCATGACCCTTTGGGACGCATTCAACCTGCGGGCCAGTCGGCGCCTCAAAGATCGCGCCCACACCGGTGCCCCGTAAAGGGCCATGGACCGCACGATCCCCGCGTAGAGCCTCCAGCAGGAGGCGTTTGGACCCCCTAGATTGGGCAGGAGCCGCCTCAAGGCAGCCCCAGCCCGCTCCAGTCTGGGAGCCAAACGTCGGAAATGCTCCACGAAGTTCCACCGGCTGTCGAGGACGAGTCCCAGGTACTTCATCGTCGACTCGACGCCGATGTGAACCCCTCCCGCCGTTATCTGGAAACCCGACAGTGGCGCGTTCCGAGGACCATGAAAACACATGGCCTCGGACTTGTGCAGGGCCACTTCGAGCCCCAACTGCCGGATCCTCTCGACGATTGTCGCAACCCCGAGTGTCGCTTGTTCGGCCGCCTCCTGGTGCGACCTCCCCTGTGCCATGACCAGCGTGTCGTCAGCGTAGCACACCACGCTGACGCCATTCGGGAGGTCGGCGCGCAGCACCCAGTCGTAACCGATATCCCACAGAAGCGGCCCCAGGACCGATCCCTGTGGGACACCGCATGACATCTCTCGCCCGTTTCACTCTCCCCGGTGACCGGGGTAGATGACGGCCCTGTCCGTCAAATAGGCCTCGACCACGCGACAGAGGTAGGTCGGCATCCGGTGATACCGCAATGCCTCCCTGATGCAACTCCAGGGCAGGGTGTTGAAGGCATTGGCGATGTCTAGAGACACCGCCAAGACGACCCCACCCCGGGCAACAGCATCCCCCGTCGTGAGGGCTCGCACGCGCATGATGGCGTCCACCGTAGAGCGCCCCCTGCGGAAACCAAACTGGCTCTCCGCCAAATCCGGCCCCACCCGCACCAGCCGCCCGACGAGGCGGTTTGCAATAACTCTTTCAAAGAGCTTGCCCACCTCGTCGGGCAGCACAATGGGCCGGTACGCGGACGGAGAGTCCGCAGGGCGCCCCAGCTTCTTAATGAGGACCAGTTTCCCCGTCTTCCAGCGAAGTGGGAACTGGCCCTCCTCCAAGCATGCGCTTAGGAGCCCCATAAGTCGAGGCCCGAGAGCCTCCATGGCCCGAACCCAGGCTCTTCCAGGTAAGCCGTCGGGTCCTGGGGCGGTATTTTTGGCACTAAGCCTATGTACCGCCACTCTCAGCTCTACCTCGGTCACCTCCGAAGCATCGTCGTCGTCGTCGGCGGTGTGGTCCGCATCCGGCACCGCAGTAGGCGGAGTCATGGGCGGGGGAGTATGCTCGCCCCGCGAAGGGAACAAAGTGCTCACCACCTCCTCCATGAGCTGGGGCCGGAGACTCTGCGTCAGTGGGGGAGCCCATGGGCGGAGTTTATCCCGCACCATTTTGTAGGGGCGTCCCCACGGGTCCCTGTTCAGAGTCTCCAGCGACTCCTCGCGGGCCAGGGCCCTGGCCCGCAGGATCTCCGCTTGAAGGGCGGTCTTCGCCGCTCTGTACCCCTCGTACAGCTCCGCCTGAATGGCTTCCGTATTCGGAGGGCGAATACGTAGCCTGCGGTGCCTGGTGTAAAGGTGTCGCGCAGCCACGCACGCCTTGCGCAAAGCCGTCAGCTCCGGCGACCACCAGCACACCTGGCGTCAAGCACGTCCGGGCTGGACCCGGGGCATTGCCACGTCACATATTTCGGACATGGCCTCCCGGAACCACTCCGCCTCGTCGTTGATGTCAGCAGGCCTGTCCGGTGGTGACACCCAGGCCTGCACGATCGAGGCTTCCAGGAGGAGCTCCCGGTCTAGCTGCTTCAGCGCCCACCGCGGACCACTCGGGGCCTGTCGGACCGGCGCGCTCGAGGTCTGGGCGGAGACGTCGAACCGTATGTACCGGTGGTCGGAATAGGTCTCCACCCCCTCCATGACGCGCCAGTCAATGACGTGCGGCGACAGAGCGGGGCTGGCGAACGAAATGTCCACCACTGATTCACCCCGCATACGCACACACGTTGGGACAGAACCCCGGTTTAGGACGACCAGGCCTGTCTCCAGAGCCCAGTCCTCCACCATCCTGCCCCGCGTGTCCGTGAGCCGGGAACCCCAAGCCAAGTTCTTGGCATTGAAGTCCCCGAGGACGAGCACGGGGAGGGAACGAAACCCGACGACGACGATTCTCAACTCCGCTAGGGAGTTGTGGAACTCGGCGAGAGTTCGGTTCGGAGAGAAGTACACCCCTACCACGACTATCTCCCCGAACCGTGCTGCCACGCAACCCCGTCCCCTCTTGACGGCCTCGAGGGACAGGGTACCGGCGGCGGCCGACGAAATTAGGGCCACTGAGCCGCTCAGGTCCTCCACCCAGTCATCCCTGGGCGGGACAAAGTACGGCTCAGCGACCACGGCGATGTTAATCGACCACTGCGCCATGCTCTGGAGCAACAGATCCTGAGCAGAGGCGCAGTGGTTGATGTTCGCCTGGAGGAGGCGTAATGGGGCCATTACTGACACTCCATATCAGCCCCCTCCCGAGCCTCCTGTGGAGGCCCTGCCACGATGGTTGCGGCGGCGACGACGGTGGAGGCGGCAACGGCGGCGGCAGTAGCGGTGGATGCAGCCTTGACTGCGGTGGCAGTGGGCTTTCCCCTGTCCCTGCCCCTGGCTTTGGCGGGTGGAGCGCAGACCTTACTCCCAACCCGGTGATCGGCCGGCTTGCCAGCTGCCGCACATATAAAGCAGTGCGGCGCGGCATTGCACGAGCCGGCCTTGTGACCGGGCTGACCACAGCGGAAGCAGTGACCGCTGCGGTCCACCTCCGAGGCGCATTGCACTCCCACGTGGTTGCCCACTTGGCAGCGGAAGCACCTCAAAGGTCTGGGTTCCAGCAGTTTGACCTGCGCGGAGACCCAGCCCACCAGGAGCCTTCGGCCCTCCCCGGCAATTTTTTGGGCCGCCGTTACGGGGCAGCTCACCGTAATAGATTGCATCCCCGTGAAGTCAGGACGAATGGTGCCTGCACTTACCTGCTGGGCAGAGCACCCCCCCGTCCTAACAACGGCAGCCACGACCTCTTCCTCCGTCACGGAGTCGTCCAGGCCCAGTATACGCATGTCAGCGCACTTGGTGGGCCTGGATACTCGGACCTCGTCCGCATTCAGGGACGCCCTAAGCTTTTCAGCTAGAGCGTCTGCGGTCGGGCCGCTGGCCGCACCGGGGACCTCCAGCATTCGGGCCCCAGTCGCAGTGACCCTTAGCCGAAGGCCATTGGTGACGCCGATCTCCTGGAGGTTCACCGCCGTCCTCGCCTTGCCGAGCACCTCGCAGTAGGTCATGCCCTTCTTTTCCGCTTCCGGCTGTAGTGTGATAACTACAGCTGCGGACTTCGGGGCACGGAGCCTAGCCGCGACGTTTCGCTCCTTGCGCCGCCGCCGCCTCTCTTTTCTTTTTGCCGCCCTTGCTGCCTTGCCCGCCTTCCCCTTCTCCCCGACCATTTGCCATTCGGCGTCGGTCGGAGGAGATTTAGAAGGCGGTTTGGAAGACGGGGGCGGCCGTCTCGCCGTCAGGGCTGGGGCCCTTGCCGTCTGCACAGACGCCGATTTCGCCAGGGGCGGGCCCGTGGGTTCCACCACGGCCCCACTTTGGGTCCGCCCCGAGGACCTTGGTTTGGCAGCGGTGGCAGCATACGATGCCGCCTTTCGCTGGGCCGAAGCCGGCTGGCTCGCCGCTAGCGGGGGGCGCAGGACAATGGCCTCCAGAGCGGAAAACCTACTATGAAAGGCAGCCAGCTCCTGCCGCACCAGGGTCAGAACCCGGTCCTCGGCTGGCACGGGCTGTCCTTGCCCGTGCGCCCTTCTTTGTGGCAACTCCCGATGGTCGGCTCCTTGGACCTTAGCCAGGTTTGCCCGGAGCTCCTCGTTCTCCTTTCGGAGAAGCTCCATGGCGGTAGTCAGGCGGGCGACCTCCGCCCGCATCTCAGAGATACCGTCCTGTGGAGGCCCGAAATGAATTGCCTCCGCTGCCTCCTCAATGGAGGCCGTGGCTGCGGATATGGCCTTGTCTTTAGAGGACTGAACCCTCTTCAAGGCCACACCCTTGATCGCGGCAACCACGACCTCCGCAAACCTAGCCGATCTCTCCGATTTGGAGCCGCCAGTAGCATCCGGCTCAGCACCTGACGACTCTGAACGAGCCGCACTGTGGCTGGCCACTTTAGAACGGCGACCCTTCGCAACGAGCCTCCCGGCTTGCTGGGCTGGCTCTGCTGGACTTGCTCTGCCTGGCTCTCTGTCCCCCTGAGTGGTGTGCCCTCCGCCTCTTCCTCGGACCCCGCCACGCCGACCGATTTTTCGGGCCGAGGCCATCCCGCCATCCGAGAGTGACCCCTGGCCATCCCTCGGTTTGGGCCGCTTCAGGAAGAACCTTTTGTCCTTCCCAGCAGCCCCCACCACTTCACGCTCAGGGCTCTTAAAGGAGCCCTCCGCGCCAGATGCAGCGTCGGACTCCGACCGCGCATCACTCCCCTCCTTCTCGCGACTCTTCCTCTCCTCGTCCTCGGATGACCGAGAGCGCGATGAGCCTCCTTGGCTCGGCAGACATTTGTTGCCCCCCCCAGAATACGAATGGGGGCTTGACGTTCCCAAAGGGAACGTGGCGGATTCTCCGGCTGCTGAGCAGCCGGTACCGCCCTGGGGTAGTTTTTTTACATTTGTCTGATCCATTTTTTTTGTTTTTCCTTTGAAGGGTGTGGTCCCTTTTTCCCCTGATAACCCTCCCCAGCGCTAGTGACCGGATTCCCTCCGGCCATTCATCCCCTCGGCACGCTCGACCTTGGGATTGAGGTAATTTTTTATAGAGGTTGTCTTCCTCTCGCCTCCCCACTCGACGCCCACAAAACTCACCCTCTGCAAACAGAGGGGGTGTGGACGGAGATGGCCACCAGACCTGTCTCGAAGACGGACTGGCCGCCCCAACCCTAGCCCGGTTCCCTTCATCGACCATAATAAATGATCGATGATTGGAACCATGACCCTTCCCCGTTTGTTGAAGATTGGCCGCCAACCCCAACTGTCCACCAAAAGCAGGTGGACAGTTGGAGCTGACGTTGCCCAGTTGGATTCTTTTGTCTGTCAGAATGTTACGTAAGTAGCATTATTATTTTAATTTTGAAAACAAAAATAAATGATACACGTATGTTTTTTAGGCAAAAAATGTTTTTTTTTGTTTGTTATCAATATGAAAATAATAACGTCCAGAAAACCTCGTCTTTTTCCGGCTCTTCAGAATTGACATAATAATTAAGTTCAACTTTGTATGTATATTTATTATTACTTATTAGACTATTAAATAGGTAAATGAGTTATCGCTATTAAGAGCAGGGCGACGCATGAATTGTCCATACAAAACGTAATACCTAAACCATTTGCAATTTAAGCATATTTCCACCATATTATGCTTATATTCGGATCAAGACAGTGTTGATCTAGGTTCCTTCATCTTTTCTTCCCAAAATATTTACCTAAGCTAATTTTTACAGCGTAAATGACATGTTTTCATATCGTTTCAATATCTGTAATGTTTTTGTATTAGAAACATAGCTCTTATTGTCTAATTACGAATAGTCGAAAAAAAAAAGTTTTCGTTTATCATTTTTGGTTTTACGGAACACATCAATATTTATCACAAATTTTCAATAGCTAGTTGAGTTATCACATCAAGCAAATGTCAATGTGTGCGTGGTCGTACTGCTCACGATAGTAGGTGTGTATTGCTCGAACAAGCACACACCGCAAAGTTGCGCCCGCCGGGGTGTTTGTATGGACAAATCATGCGTTGCTCTGCTCTTAAATCACTGTCTACCTACGTTTGACGTTATCCAAACTACCCAAAATTTTAAAGCGCCCGGTAGCATTACTCACAAAGTAGCAGGATAGTTGAAAATTGTAACATTCCAGCTTTCGGGTTATTTCGACCAGAAATACGGTAAAGCTCCGGTCACTTGAAGCCAATCGCTGCGAATGCAATCGCGCGAACCAAAACACTTGGCTTCTGACAGTCGCTACGACTAAAATCCACATGAAACGAGTAAAATCACCGACCGCCAATCCGCGAATGAAATTGAGTCGTTTAGTTAATTCAGTTTAATTATTTCGCAGTTATTATTCACTTACGAATAGTCATTCACTACATTAAAAATTAATAATTGTTCTGGGAAATTTTCATTTGGCATAATGATACATTACCTAATTCTTTTAAACTCAAAAAAAAAGATTTATGTTTTCTGTAAAGTAAGACATTTTCAGTTACCAATTTTTTTCCCCGTTTCTTCGAGAAGATTTTATGAAATTAAGAACTTATTGTAACATAAATATACCGATTACATGTATTGCAGTTAAATGTAAACTGAACGAAGGCGCCTGGATCTCACGACACAAGGAGTTCTAGTGTGAGTTCTAGGAATCAAAGCATTCGAATGTAATTTCTTAAACAACGGACAACTTCAATTTTATTGGGTGGGGATGTCGACGTATTCATTTATTAATCATTTTCCAACATCACCGTCACCATTGAAGCCGAAAGACGTCCATAGGCCTATGTCCAAGGCCTCCGACAAACTTCGCCACATCGACCTGTTTTGTCTTCGCATCCAGCGGATTCCTGCGGCCTTCACAAGCACAAGCTCATCAGTTGATCTTGTGGCAGCCCTTCCAACGTCTCCAATTATTCATTTGCATCGAGGTTGTTATCCATTCGGTTATTATTCATTCACATCACATCAATACATATCCTAGTGGGTCCAGAGGAAGGTAGCATTCGTAATACATGGTAATCCTAGTACGAGTGCCAAAGCCTTCCTTTGGCACTTACGAGCACATTACCTTTGACCAAATTTGTTTAAAGGAGATTTACTGTACCTATTATTTTAGTAATATAGTAATTTTTTTTATAGTCTTTCGCATCGAAGTCCGATTGACTACATTCCTATGCATAAGACTCATAGTGTAGAAAATCAAATGAAAAGCGTAAGTCGTAGATACTCGCTATATCGGACAGGCTCGCAACAAAACGTTGAATCGCATTCACTGCATTTAAATCGCTGCGAGCTAACTGCTTCGTCTGACCGAAGCTTTACACAGTACCCAAGTTTGAACACGTTTCAACCCTTAAAGGACGAAAGGACATCGACAAAAAGGCAAAGGCATGCGTTTAGTCGTCCTTTTCCATAGAGGGTTAAGAGGAATGAATAAAGCTTTGCTATGGATTACTTATTATACCTAGTTGTAAAGGTAACAAGGTGTAAAAAAATATGGTACGGTTTTTGGGGAATAATATACCAATTTTCCTAGATAGTAAAATATTTCTTAAACATACTAATTGGCAGTATTTTTCTCAGAGCGACTGCCATCTGCTCTACGCAACCCAATTACTCGGTCAGTATACTCACTTACCTACCGTCTAATCTTTTCGACACGGCATTGCTTCTGTCATTTAGTTGATGACGTCACGATAGAAGAAAGTCGGGAGACCTCCCGACTTTCACCAAACACCAAAATACACCAAACCACCAACACCAAACCTCCACCAAAAGACACCAAAAAGAACTTCGTTCCAATGAACGAAGTTCGTTTTGGTGTATAGTAGTTTAATCATGACTATTATATTTATGTCCAGTGGCATGCTTTAAATATTTTGACAATATTAATTATCATCACATTTAAAATAGATTTTTACTGTCACTTATAAATTCGTTATTAGTTCTTTATAAAAATTAATTTTAAGGTTGCTCTCTAAAGTTCTTTGGTATTTTGTTGTAGATCCAAGTCCACTAATAAGATATATTTTTTTAACTCGTATGTATTAAAACAGAGCCATCTAATATGATGTCAAGTTTCAAGTGGTAACATTTTTAGTTTTAGTTTCATATAAGACTTTTTATTACAGCCTACCTGGCTGTAAAAAATATAAAAAAGGTACATATGTTACATATCCTTTTAATTGTATTTTACTATTGCTTCTTTTTTTTTAAATATTGGTATGAATAGTATGGATTGTATTTACCCTGCTTTCAAAGCCACCAAGGTTCTCAATCAACTTCAACCGATAATATCGTGTACCCAGCATCTATCAGTCAGGGGCGGGTCCATCAATCTTCGTGATTTACTCGGAGACGCATCATTGAGACGTCACACTCAGCGCTGTTTACGACTGCGGTCCGAGACGAGCGCGTCATCAGTCATTGGATAGATAGGTTACGTCGATGTGTCTATATTCACGTTTGCTCTGTGGCGTGTTGTAGTGAGGGTTCTACTAAAGCTGATATCAGACTCTTCCCTTTTGTTTTTTTTATTTATCATTCAGAAAACATTTGCAGGGCTAACATGACACGCGAAAACGCTCTCTATCTCTATTTGTCACGATTCTGACGTCATCCTCGTGCATAACTTAACCGTTATCTCGAGTAAACTCGAAAAAGACACTATGACACTTCTTTATCTCGCGACGAGATCCGATGTTTGCTACATAGGATCTCGTCGCGATTAAAAATAAATCATTTTTATCATTACAACATCGTACGCATGGAATTCACCGGACAAAGAGAAGAAATGAAATCAATTACATAACATCTACTAAGCCACATTTATTTTCTAAATTTGAGGTGCTAAGTTCCTTATCCTTTGGAACAGACCACAGACTGCTAAGAGCGACTCTTAACCTGAGATCAATAAGAATGAGCAGACGAAATTTCACCGGCAGCACAAACACACTAAAAAATTTGGATGATCGCGAAATGTACATAAAAAGTCTAAGTGAACACATACCAAACTTACTAGAAATACATGAAACATGTACAGCCAATGAATATTACCAGATGATAGAAAGTGCATTAAAATAAAGTTTAAAAGACAAATCAAGATCGAAGAAACAAAAAAAATTTTAACAAATGAGGCTATGGAACTGATGAAAAAAAGAAGCGCCCTACAAAACAAACCAACACCTTAACAAAAAAGACTAAGAAGACTTGAAAAACCTATACAAAGAAATAAAACAAAGTTACGAAACGCACGGAAATGACATTTTGAAAAAGCACATAGAAAGCACAAGATCTCCGAAAACCGGAGGTCGATAGTGGACTAAGTCTTGTATCTTGCGATGCTTGCCAATGCCAGTTGGGTTCCAGTGGGTTGGAACCGGGTGTCGCATAGTTCGCGGTGAGTCGGAACTGTCTGCGAAGATGCCCCAGTGAGTCGGGGTGGCTGACTGCTGATGTCGACCAGGAGAAGGATTAAGCGCTCTGCTTGTGGACCGGCCGAATGTGCAGTGTGCTGTGCCAAGGTTGCTGATGAGGCTGAAGGTGATGACCAGGTATGCGCTTGCGCTGCATGCTGATGGTCAGGACAACCGTTCAAGCCGTGGTTGCTGGCTGGCTGTGTGACTTGCGGGAGTGATGATGATGACGTCACGCTGAAGTAGTTGCACGAAGGCTGCGCTGACGTTCATACTCGGGGTCACCAGTGAAGAGATATGCAGATCACGTCGGGGTCACAAGAGATATGAGGAACAGGGTGTAAAGTTCACTCATACTCTTGGAAAAGGGAAGATCCTCCGACCAGATGGATGTCTTATCTGGTGGGCAATTGCCCAATGATTGTTGTCGGGAAGTTGTATATATGCTATCTGCGCGGTAAACTCTGCTTGCGCGATGCAGGATTGATGCGTTTGTTCGCATGTGGCGATGTAGATGCCGCCACAGGTTTCTACGCAAGCTTGTTTAGTCGCCCAAACTCAATACAAAACATGGAGACGTCAAACCAACTGAAGAATACGTCAACTGTACCTATGTTCTGTGAACATGAAATCGAAATAAAAATGCTAAAATTAAAATCAGAAAAAAGTCTGGGGCCAGACGGCTTGACGAACGAATGTATTAAACATGCCAGGGCTCTTCTAGTATCCCCTCTTACAATATTATTCAACAAGATCCTAGAATAGGAAGTGGTTTCTGTGGTACTAAAAGGGCGACCCAGCAGACATAGCAAATTACCGACCGATAAGCCTTATGTCCAGCTTTTATAAGCTATTTTCATCGTGCCTACTCGACAGAATATCTTCGGTTATAGACCAACCTATGGAACAGGCAGGGCTTAGAAAGAGATTCAGTACTACAGACAATATACATGTTATAGATCAAGTCATAGAGAAATATCTGGAATTTCGAAAACCGCTCTATATAGTTTTTATTGACTACAAAAAAGCTTATGACTCTATTTCGCACACACATATGGGAGACACTAGACAAACAAAATGTGAATTCTAAATACATAAATATAATAAAATAGTACAAGTCGAGTCAGGCTAGATACGAGTCGGGGCTACAATAAATATTAACATAGGAGTCAGACAAGGTGATCCTATTTCACCTAAATTGTTCATAGCGGTCCAACAGAATATAATGGCAGATCTCCCATGGTCAAAGAGGGGCATTAATGTAAATGGAAAACATCTAAGCCTATTAGCCTTGCTCATATCATTAACGTTAGCATATACTCAGGAGTATTTCCAGAGAGCCTAAAAACTGTCATAGTAAAACCACTTTATAAAAAGAATGATAAAGAAGAAATGGCAAATTATAGACCAATTGCTCTAATTCCCATCTTCTCAAAGATCATAGAAAAAATTATTTATGAACCTCTCTACAATTTTCTTTCAAAATATCACATACTATGTGACGAGCAAAAGGGTTTTAGAAAAATTAAAAACATCAACATGACAATTTTCGAATTTCTCCAAAAATAATGTCAAAAGTAGACTCCAAAATACCTGTATGCGCAATATATGCTGTAATAATAAAAATTTAATGGATAATACGGTCCCTAATTGGGAAGCCAAATGTAATATTAAAAATTAAAAGAATAGGTGTGTGTGATCTCCTAAAAAAAAGTATGTTATTGTAAGAAATTAAATTTCGGGCGCCGTGGAGCGACATACTATTAATAGATAGCCAGATAAATAAAGTTGGAGAGATTGGACCATTAATCTTAGGATGGGGACCTGTGGATGTCAATGGTGATTAAAAGACTCACTACCTTGAACGTTCCCAGTTTATTGTACCTTTAGCCTAATGTATACTATTATATTAATATAAAGTTTACTTGCTATATCATCATTGCATCTTTGTAACTTTAAATTCGCAGCTGAAGGCTGTTATGTTCTATAGGAAAAAAAAGATAAAAAATATGTAACTTGAAGCTTGACCCCGAGAGCCGGAAGGTGGTACCTCTCAGGTAATCAGCCCCCGTGGAAGGCCAGTAGAAATTTATTTGAAGTAAAGGTGGAATAAGCACCCACAGTTGTAGGCTGTGGACAAAAAGGAACTCTGAGATGTGTTTTCACTCCGAACTCGGACACGCGGGGACGCATCGACCAACGAAAAACTTACCGCTTATTCCAGGTATATAAACTCGCGTCTCCCTCGGTGTACCGTGAAGATATTTGGTATAAGAGACGTAGGGAGGCGACGAGGAAACCTGCGAAAAACCGTAAGATGGTCACAAACGAACCGCCTTCGTCGAAGGAAATTTTCTCTCGAAAAGAGCAACTTACCAAAAATCGGATCGAAATATCCACCGGGACCATTCCACGGGTCCTTTGGTTTAGGATTAGGGCATTAAAGCGCCACTATAAACTAGATTAGTTACGATTCCATTCAGGAAAAATCAAGAGACATGTCACATTCACCAACAAAGATCGCAAAAGTGACTCGTCAAACCTTGACGTCCAAAATGTCATACGAAACGTATCACAGATAAAAAAATACAATTAAGAAATCGTTCCGAAATCGACTACAATCATCAATACATGTAACGGTGTAAAAAAAACTCGTTACATTACATCCCTCCCCGAAAAAAATAAAAGAAAGCAATTTCTTTTATGCCAAAAAAACAACGATCAAGGTAAAACGAACAGATTCCCAAGAAACAGGAAATATAAACAACAACGTGTATACAAACAACACTTACAGGTGCAGACTAGATACTAGCACAACCGACCCACAATATCAAAAGAACCACAAGAGTACAGTTAAGCACCTTCGCCACTGACTAACAAGTTAAATCCAAGAAATATTATAGAATCAGTTAAGTGCAGCAGTCGCTTAACACTGTAAAACAATACAGAACTATACCCAATTGAGTGCGGTTGGGCACCATCGCCACCGACTAACAAGTATAAAATTCTAAAAAGACAAAAAAATACCAATACAAATTCGGTTAGGCACTATAGCCGCCGACTAGCAAAGTATAAAGCTTTACAAACAAACAAAAAAAATACTAATAAGAGTTCGGTTAGGCACCATAGCCGCCGACTAGCAAGTATATGTTTAATGTAACAGGATAAAAAGAATATTAATTCGAGTACAGTTAAGCGCAAAGGCCGCTGTTTAACGAGATTAATCCAAAAAATTCTATATGAGTGCAGTTAGGCACCATCGCCACTGACTAGCAGGAACAAATTATAACTGTGAGATGAGAAACAGTATAGGAACCTTCACATCTCTAAAGATGCAAAGAAAAAAGATGTTGTGATCGGCTCAACTCCACCAACTTTCCGGGCACAAACAAAAAAAATGTTGTGATCGGCTCAACTCCACCAACTTTCCGGGCACAAACAAAAAAAATAATGTTGTGATCGGCTCAACTCCACCAACTTTCCGGGCACAAACAAAAAAGAAATCACTGTGTTCTTCCTAAGTGCACCGCGAAATATTCCGGGTGACAGAGTCACTATAGGAGCACAATGATCAAAAAAAAAATAGGTAAACCTCTACAAGTGTAAACAAAACGTACAAAGGTAGTAGGCACCAATTCAGGAATTGCATGCAAAAATTTACAAAGGAAAATTGCATACAAGACTGTTTAAAAAAAATATACATGATAATAATAGTATAATAATAAGATCTTTCGATTTGGAAAATGTATCTGTGTGGGTTGAAGAAGTTTATAAAAATGTCCTAAGTTGTAATTTAGAATGTTAAATCAAGATTTAATATTTTTTTAAGAAGTTACCTAATATACATCGTCATTCAAACTGTCGATAACCTATCATCCATCCCAATGTCCTTCACACTATCAAAAACAGCCTTCTGTCAAAATCATCAAAATCAAGATTATCAATGATAAACCAAATTAAAATTTAATTATATCCTTAACATGATAACGACCAGTCGTTCCCTTATTAAGGTCTTTCAGAATATAAACATTATCAGATTTTTTTTAATAATTTTACATTTAATAAACTTAGGAGCAAGTTTTGCCGAAAAATAAGTAGGTGCATGAGATTGAACGAAACTTCTTCTCCACACGACATCACCCACATCAAAAGAAATGACTTTGCGACCTTTGTTATAATAGCGAGCATTACGCTGATAAGCTTTTAATAAATGAGTTTGTACTTTAACAAAAATATTACTAAGTGAATTGAGAGAATCGGCATAGTGAACTCTATTGGAAATTTCCAGTTCATCTATGTTATCGATAGAATTACTAAAACGATGTAAAGAAGCATCAAAAATAAGTTCTCTACCAAACATCAAAAAATTAGGTGTGAAATCTGTGGCCAGATTAACACTATTATTCAAAGCTAGTTGAATATTAGGTAAATATTTAGACCAAGTTCTATGATCATCTTTGACAAAACAAGATATGCAAGTTTCAACAGTTTTATTATATCTCTCAACAGTATTATTTTGAGGCGTGTATAAAGTATTATAAAATATTTTAATAATGTTAAAACCCTTCAAAAACTCTACAAAATGTTTAGAAGTGAATTGTGTACCATTATCACAAACAATTATTTTGGGACAACCAAATTTAAGAAATATTTCTTTTTCAAAAAGTCTATTTATTACTCTAGTAGTAGCATTTATCATAGGAAAAATCCAGCAGTATTTAGTGAAAACATCAACAACTGAAAGAATATATTTATGTCCAGAATAAGATTTAGGCAATATACCTATAATGTCTACTGAAAGCA
Organism: Dasypolia templi; assembly: GCA_963555695.1. NCBI lineage: Eukaryota > Metazoa > Arthropoda > Insecta > Lepidoptera > Noctuidae > Dasypolia > Dasypolia templi. Next base: position 9,334,698 of record OY743158.1, on the reverse strand, counting down.
TCAACATAGGACGATCAACTTTTTTAGGGTTAACCATAATACCAAAAGGAGGTTGAGTGGTATGTTTATAAGCTTTACAAGTATCACAAGCAAGAATATATTTTTGAACATCATTAAACATCCCTTTCCAAAAATAGTGTTGTTTTAATTTATTTAAAGTTTTATGAATACCTAAGTGTCCAGAATTAATATCATCATGATTAGAACGAATTGTATCTAATATGTGTTCTTTAGGAATAACTATCTTCCAATTAAGATTACTATTGGGATCAAACTTACTTTTACAAAACTTATATAAGGCTTTATTTTCTACTCTAAAGTTCTTATATCTGCAAGGAGACTTTTGACAATTAATAAATACTTTTTTATACCAAGGATCATAAATATCATCATCGGGTAAGACTAAATTATTTTCAGAGATTCCTATAGCAGCTATTTCAATACGAGACAAAGCGTCTGGGACTAAATGTAAAGAACCTTTTTTATGAACTATATCAAAAGTAAATTGAGAAATTCTAGCAGCCCAACGTGCTAAGCGTCCACTAGGATTGCTAAGACCTAAAAGCCAAATCGAATCTTAACCAAAAAGCAAAATCTAAAATGAAATCAAGTTGAAAAGAAGGGATAATATGAAAATTAAACTTTTTAGTTAAATTATCACAAGTTACAGGTAATTCAGTGAAAGCAATAATTATAAGCATTACTAAAAACAGAATTTATTTTATAACCTAACTGTAAAAATTGTCATGACTATTTGAACCCAAAATACAAGTATTTGAACCAACTAACAAAATTTCTTCAAAATGTTGTATAAAATATTCTTCAACTTCAGTAATAAATTCTCCAACACAAGATAACCAAAGCATTCATAGAATTAAAAGAAGGCAGAGCGTGCAAAGCAAAAGCTGAGGAAGAGTGTGCAATCCTTTCATTATGATCAAAAGGGTGTGGTACTTCTGTCAAATTAATCATGTCCGGAGCAGTTTGTGCAACATTAGGATCTGCGCAAGCGCCATCAGATTCTATGTGGTCTTTAGCAATAGGCGGAAAAGACTGGTCTTCATTAGCCATCATGAATAAACTAAACGAAAATTGATGAGCAAAGCAAGGTGTAAATTTAAAAAAAAAGTGAAATATTTGAGGGTAAGTGTAAAATATTTTCTAAGTTTTTTGTTTTGATGAAACTATCAAGTAAAAAGATGCAATAATAATTTACAGGATAAGTTTAAACTACTTAAAGTAAGGTTACCAAGTTAAACCAAAGTTTACTTAAGATTAAATATGAAACAAAAACTTCCAAAGTTGTAAAATACTTGAGGTTAAAAAGATATGTTCAAAGTTTGTTTTGATGAAAATTTCAAGTTTAAAAAATGCAGTAACAATTTACAAGATCAATTCAAGTTACTAAAAGTAAGATTACTTAGTTAAACTAAAGTTTGCTTTAGATTAAATATGAAACAAAGTTTCACCGCACTTAATTTACACTGTTGAGACACTTAGATAAAACAAACTGTCTTACCATACAAAATGTTGGTTTTGTAAGAGAAAAGAAGAAGTAATGCTGTAACCATAAACATTTAACATACACAATAGTACAAAATACAATAATGTTAGTAGAAAATAATGTTTACTTAAAAGCAAACATCCAAAGAATTTAAGTTTTAAATTACAACATTGTACAATAATGTGTTACTACAAAATATCAAGATGCAATGAATCAATAACAAAATAAGTAAGCTAAATTCAAGTCCCTGTTCGGGCGCCAAATGTAATAATAAAAATTTAATGGATAATACGGTCCCTAATTGGGAAGCCAAATGTAATATTAAAAATTAAAAGAATAGGTGTGTGTGATCTCCTAAAAAAAAGTATGTTATTGTAAGAAATTAAATTTCGGGCGCCGTGGAGCGACACACTATTAATAGATAGCCAGATAAATAAAGTTGGAGAGATTGGACCATTAATCTTAGGATGGGGGCCTGTGGATGTCAATGGTGATTAAAAGACTCACTACCTTGAACGTTCCCAGTTTATTGTACCTTTAGCCTAATGTATACTATTATATTAATATAAAGTTTACTTGCTATATCATCATTGCATCTTTGTAACTTTAAATTCGCAGCTGAAGGCTGTTATGTTCTATAGGAAAAAAAAGATAAAAAATATGTAACTTGAAGCTTGACCCCGAGAGCCGGAAGGTGGTACCTCTCAGGTAATCAGCCCCCGTGGAAGGCCAGTAGAAATTTATTTGAAGTAAAGGTGGAATAAGCACCCACAGTTGTAGGCTGTGGACAAAAAGGAACTCTGAGATGTGTTTTCACTCCGAACTCGGACACGCGGGGACGCATCGACCAACGAAAAACTTACCGCTTATTCCAGGTATATAAACTCGCGTCTCCCTCGGTGTACCGTGAAGATATTTGGTATAAGAGACGTAGGGAGGCGACGAGGAAACCTGCGAAAAACCGTAAGATGGTCACAAACGAACCGCCTTCGTCGAAGGAAATTTTCTCTCGAAAAGAGCAACTTACCAAAAATCGGATCGAAATATCCACCGGGACCATTCCACGGGTCCTTTGGTTTAGGATTAGGGCATTAAAGCGCCACTATAAACTAGATTAGTTACGATTCCATTCAGGAAAAATCAAGAGACATGTCACATTCACCAACAAAGATCGCAAAAGTGACTCGTCAAACCTTGACGTCCAAAATGTCATACGAAACGTATCACAGATAAAAAAATACAATTAAGAAATCGTTCCGAAATCGACTACAATCATCAATACATGTAACGGTGTAAAAAAAACTCGTTACAATGCCGATATGTCGAAGGCTTTTGACTGTGTGGATCACGATACCCTTCTAACCAAACTTCACGCATACGGTATTCGTGGCAATGCCCTTAATTTAATAAAACCAACGACGGTGCCCTGAGGGACACCATATTTTATTTATCTTAAAGACGATCTAGATTTTATTTCCTTTCTAGATTCTAACAACAAGCTCGATATCTCCGTACACTGCTTACGACCTTTTAGGTACGTTTTTATTAAATTAAGGGCATTGCCACGAATACCGTATGCGTGAAGTTTGGTTAGAAGGGTATCGTGATACACACAGTCAAAAGCCTTCGACATATCGGCATATATTGCGCATACAGGTATTTTAGAGTCTACTTTTGGCATTATTTTTGGAGAAATTCGAAAGTACACTGGCGCGACGCTATAGCGCGACATAAACGTACTGCGTGTCGTGAGCCGAGCGGTGCAGTACCTTAATGTGGGGAAATAGCACAAACGCACCTACCTATTAACACTGTTATTCGAAAACATTGTAAGTTATTATTTTTTTCAAGAGTAACCGTGGAGTTTCTTGCCGGCTCTTCTCCATAGGAAACGACTAATTGGAACCGTGCTCGTAGATTCTGACGTTTCATAAGTGCCCATGTAGGCAATTTTGTTTTTTTTATTTACGTTTTTCATTCTCCAGAACAAATTAACTCGTTTCATAGTCAAAATTGAACAAACCGATAGCTGTAAACACTTTTTTATAAAACATACCCAACCATCTATCTATATCCTGGAAATATGCAAATTTGTGAGGAAGTACCTACATAAACTTTTTCAGAACCTGGGTCGATAAACATACTGGCCGATCTGTCAGATATAAAAATATGTTAATGTTACCCTTTTTGCACATGAAACGACATTTCAATAGCCCCTACGTAATGTCCATAAAAATATTTAATAAACTACCAAATGCAATATAAGATGAAACCAGCATACTACACAATAAACAAATACATACATGATATTTTTTATTTATCACAAGAAGATACCATACACAGTTAGTCGTATAGATAGACATTAATACATACTTACTTATATATAACATAAAATATGTAAAATTTACCTTATCAAATTTTTATTATGTACCTATAACTGATCTCAAAAAATGTAAATAACGTAGCTACAAAATCGTTGATTGATAATTTATTTTCTAATTTTATATAATATTATTTTTGTTTTAAGAATTTATTAATTTTATAGTTTTTGCTATGCCCAACAGGGTCCGTAATTGAACTTTTAGTAAAAATAACATTATGGAATGCAAATAAAGATATGAATATGATTATATCTTCTCATCTACATCTTATTCGCATAAATAATTCAAGGTTTTTCCTTGTCGTAATAAACCGAAAAGAAAACATCGGGAGAAAACCTGGACTTTACAGTAAGGAAACGTGAGCCTGGTGATTTATGCGCCGGTATCTTTTCCTGTTAAACAATCACGAGCTGATATTCCTCGATTGAGCTGTGCCACATCACAAAAATGAATATCTTCCTCTTGTTGTTATGTTTTATTTAAAATTAACCATTTATCTACACACATATACAGAGTTAGTTTTCAAAGACCTGCCAAATCTGCAGAGATGATTCAGATTCGATAATATAATACTAACAATTAATAAAAATAAAACATTTTAACAAAATCTTTAGTTCTGTCCGCTTCTAAAAACAGTACGTGTGGAAATCAATTCAGTTCAATAGTTAACGCCCCCAAGCAACAAGTCGATAATCGTAAACTCAAATTTTACAAGAGCAATGTTTTTCCGTTTTTTTTTAAATATATTTTTAACGAGTATGTTCCCGGCGTAGATCCACTTTTAATGAGACACGATAACTTATATTAGCTCGCGAACAATGTATAGGGAAATTTTGAAAAAGGAACGTACCTATTTTTACTTACATTTCATATCTGGCTAGTTTCACATACATAAAAACTTTTTACGCAAACTTTCTGAGTGACCTGGTATTAAGGTCATCGATACATCAAACGAAAGCAATTTTTTTTTTGTAAGTGATACAATTACTATGTCAACATTTTATGTGCGGGAAAAACATTTCGATTTAAGAAAATAAATATTACAAAAATATGACAGATAAATTGTTTCAGTAGTATAAATGTCGGCGTCACCACTGTTAACAGCACGTGCAGCGGGCCGAGTTACGCTGTGCAAAGTGGCACGTTCACCTCCCTCTCCCCATTTTTTTTTTTTTTTATGTATGGCATCTCGTAGTTGACATTGAGAGGTCGTGACTACTTAACCGGACTATCCTGTGGCTGCCTTAAGCGGACTCAAAGCCTCCAGCCAGGGGCGTAAAACTACTTACATTACTAAGCGAACACAAGCTAAGGGCACCCCCTGTGGCGTACGGACCTCGGCTTAGGGCGTCGCTGACGGGAGGACAGCAAGATGGGACAGGCTGGATCTGGATTATATTATTATTATCTGGGGAATTTAAAGCTACAGGCTCAGCTACGGCGCGGGCTGGCACTTCGTCGAGCAAGGGTCGGGGGGGACAGTTACGTCGGGATCTTCGCGAGGAACCTCGGCGGCGAGGTCTGAATGTCGGTCTGTGTTTGTGCACTGTACTGGTGGCCCTACTGCTCTCCTGAATGAGAGTTATGTGGTCATCGGGATTGGTGAGGACATGCTTGGGACGGCGGACATGACTAATGGAGGACGGAATATAGCTAGCGGCCTTGACAACCAGAGGGTTGCGGTGATTCGCGGCGGTCTCGAAGAAACGCTTTGAAATGCGTTTCATGAACTGGCGGATAGTGGGAATCTTTAGGTCAACGTGAAGGATCTCGTTGCGAACGTACCAGGGGGAGCCTGTAATCCTACGGAGGAACTTGTTCTGGAGGGTCTGCATTCTATTGAAGCGATAGGGCTTGGCGTGTGCAAAGACTGCACTGGCATATGTCATGATCGGGCGGATGCACGCTGTGTAGATACGCATTTTGCACTTGACAATTTGCTACGTGCATTTAGGACAAAGTGAAGTCTACCTAGAGCGAAGGCGGCGCGCGAACAAGAAAAAGAGAGGTGCTCATCGAGCACTACACCCAGATATTTGGCTCGCTTCTCCCAAGGGATCGGCTTGCCGAACATGGTGATCGGTCGAGGGGGGCTGGGATTGCGACGCGGCTTTGAGAGCTATCGAATTTTCATCACGGCCGGTGTAGTAGATGGCCGTGTCGTCTGCGAACAGGGCCAACTGCGCCTTACTGCACTTGGGCATATCGCTGGTGAATAGCGTGAAAGCTAGAGGAGAGGTCACAGAGCCCTGAGGGACTCCTGCGCGAATAGGGTGGGGGGAGGATAGCGCTCCTTCGATGCGATAACGGAAGGTGCGGTTCGACAAAAAGTCCCGTAAGATGAGCACGAGACGATCTGGCACACCGAGTTGGTACAGCTTATATAATAAGCCGTTGTGCCAGACTTTGTCGAACGCTTTCGCTATGTCGAAGAAGACAGCAGCGGTCATCAAACCTCGTTGGAAACCGAAGTTGATATGTTCGACTATACGGTGGACCTGTTGTACGCACGAGTGTTGGGTTCTAAAACCAAACTGTTCGTTGGGGATGAGGCCCTTTGTCTCGGCGTAGTCTCTGAGACGCTTATAAATTAGCCTCTCATAGATTTTGCCGAGGACATTGAGCAGACTGATGGGGTCCCTCTCCCCACTACTCAAGCCACTGTATATAAGCGAGTGCGCAACGCGGAAGGGATTATTCTTGTGGTAGGCTCGGCCCGTTACACCTGCTGTAGCACCTAGAACTATTATAGTGATTTATTTAATTAAATAACAAGCTGTTAGAATAAAAAAGTTGCTTGCTGCTATGTTTCATACTTCCATTTAAGATGTCGGACCTCTACCTGCAGGTCATTTCATGATGATCATTCTGTAAGAAATTGTGATTGAAATAAAGTTATTGTGCTATAACTAGTTTGGCGGCATCTACACCGCTACATGCGAACAACGCATCACACTGACGTCACACAAATCCTGCATCGCGCAATCAGAGTTTACCGCGCAGCTGGCATATTATATACTTCCCGACATCAATCGTCTGGTAGTTGCCCACCAGATACGACACCCATCTGGTCGGAGGATCCTCCCTTTTCCAAAGAGTATGAGGGAACTTTACACCCTGTTCCTCATATCTCTTCTTCTCTATTTTCTTCGCCCGACAATCCACGCCTACTTACAAAGTGCATGTGTAATATCGCTGATGAGGGCCTAATCCCTTTATACACTTTTTTTTGCCATGTAACATTACCATACGGACTTTTCCAGTGTTATGTGTTATCATAAAGACGTTACGTAATTTGTTTTGAAATTTATTTACGCCAGTAAGTTGGTAATAGCTACTTACCAAATTTTAATAGTAAAAACCCTTTGTATTTATACGTAACAAGACTTTTCTCGCCATAAATATCACTACGAAAAATGTAAAATAAATTACTAAGATGTATCCCAACCCATAGGTTCAGAATTAAACGACGTAACAATAAAAAGTCCACATTACCAACTTATTACTTAGGGGCATCGAACATACTTGTAACATAATTCGGCAACGCACACACACGAATCCACATTATTGTGTTAGTTCTCGGCCGGCACACGGGTCGTCTACGTATCCCTACCGTACCCTTTTCTTAACGCGCATGCCAATATCTGGTATTTGATTTGAAAGACAAATGCGAAGATCGATATTTTAATCGTCGTGAATTCCTACCTAATATATCACTTTTAATAAAACATCGTATCGTATTATTTTGTTATTTTATCAATTAAAAACATTATCGATTCTGAATCATCTCTGAAAAATTTGCAGGTCATCGAAAACTAACCCTGTATAAACAAACATGAAGAAAAGAACAGAAAAATACGTATATCATTTATTTTCCATAAAACAATCGTTTAATAAGATCATATCAAGAACACACACGACCCGTCAAACCATTCAATTTGAACGCTAAACTTCTTGAACTAGTAACAACAGGGTGTATTTTTGTTGGCTTATTGCACTTACACGCGAGTACTTTCATTGTTTCTTTTTCCAATTGGGTTCTATTGACGGGAACCGTTTAATTGGGCTGGTCTGACGGTGTATTAGAAACGAAGAAAAGTCTTAGTAAAATGTTGAGATGAGAAGTCGTCGTGTTTTTTTTTACTATGACAGCAGTTTCATTAGGCTGTTTATGATTATATAGACATTCGTAGTCTTTTTTAATAAAAAGAAACAAGTAGAACACCAAGGTGCATTAAAGGTGGGCTGCCTTTCCTTTTGTTTTTCTTTGCAATGCGGAACGATTGAATTGAGAATCACGGGCCTATCCATAAGTAGTTCGATATTTTGGAATTAACCCTACTCCTTCATAAACCTTTATGGACAGGCAAAAATACATCGAGATCTTATTTCCGTTGGTGATACGGAGTAGACGCTAACGTTACGTAAACGCCCGTTACTTTGGCCAAAACTACGGATTTCGTGCTTAGAGAGTGCACCGCACGTTTGGCAGTTGCTTTGAAAGCTCATTTTCATTGGGTGTGAGTCTCCGCACGCTATAAAAAGCACGGGAATTATCACTTTCATCAGTCATTACCCCGCGTGCCGAGTCGCCGTATGATGTATATCGACCAATTTACCGAAATATTAAAGAAAAGCCTTTAGGTGTGTTTAGTGCAGCATGCTTCCTGCAAAATTATACCAAACTAGCTTCTGCCCGCGATTTCTTCCGCATTTTTTTTTGTTTTAACATTCGGCAATACTGTGGCCTCATACAAACTCACAAATACTGTCTTCTTTATAATTTATTATAGAATATGATATCTATTCTTGGTCATAAATCAATCTGAAAATAAACAATGCAGTAATTTTCAAAACTACGTCCGCCTCAATTAGTTTTTAAAACAATTTATTAGATATTCGCACATTTTTTCACAAGTGCCAACCCTAGAACTCAACATTTCATGCATATTGAGGAGCATGTAACAACCCCAGTTCGCTCATCAATTGAGTGGGTTGTAATTGTCGACTTTCGGCCGTTGCATTTCACCACGCTGTACTGCGAGGCTACGAGTATTTAAATCGCTTAGCTGAAACCTAATTGTTCTTACCACAAAAAATCTAGTAGAAATTTTGAAATTGATCGGAGAGTTCTTTGATGGTGAAGCTTTTTAATGTTTTCGCATTTTAATGGTTTTTTTATCGCAGCAAGCAGCAACGAATAAGGAAGCCTCTTAAAAACATGATCATCATTGCAGGAGAACTAAGTATGAGGGCAGCCTCATACCACCTGGTATGATGCTGGCTAGTGGATGGACACGGAGACAACTCTCCGTGTCCATCCAAAGGGTGTCTTGAATACAGAGTGCAAAAATACTTCTACCCGAATCCGTCAACGACGCATTCTGTATATCAAACTAAGTCAGTACATTCAAACGGACGTAAAAATATCGCGTAGGGATTTCTTCGCTCACTCGATCTTTACCGCAGTGCTCATCGCCTAGAGTTATAATACAACAGTTTTTTCAACGCACTGTTGACGCTACGCGATGCACTCTGTTGGAGGATTCTCAATCCTCGGTTTAACACCGAGACTTCAAAATCCAGTGATAATTACTGGGAAAAGACTTTTATTTTTGGTGTGAAAACTTTGCTGTTTGCGGTAGTGCGCAATGTAACACTTGCAAAACATTGTGCTTATGAAAACTTTTTTTCGTAAAAGCAAAATATCAGTAAAAGTAGGAATCTCGACCAATATCTCCGTAACCAGAAGGTTCCCAGGGATGGTACAGTATTAAAAAAAATACAATGACGAGGAGCACAAGTGACTCTCGGTTTCTATATGTGTCTATTTACACCAGTTATAACTTCCTAAGACCCCTGGTATCACCTATGATTCCGGGATAAAAAAAAAACCGCCCCATCTAACAGTTTTGATGTAAACAACGTACATGATAAGTAACGTGATAATACTGGGTGTTGACAAAATGTAATAGCGGGTAATTCAAGGGAGTTTGACCATTGTTTAGATTTACTTGCGTGAAATGGTTTTTGCGAGTAACGACATATCGGCGAACAAAAAAAAAGTTAATATTGGTTTTTAATTACATTTATGTAATTTTTTTACTATTCCGAATAGAGTAATTACCACATTTGCATTTGACATTAGGAAAGTAGTAAAAGTGTTGTGCAAACGTACTTATTTTAGCGGATTTTTTTCGATATCATAGGTGATACTTTGGGCGCTCTACACGTTTTTGAATTAGCTTTGCAGGTTTTGAAGGCAATCAAAGATCAGAGTTTTTAGTGGACCTAGCCGTCACCGATTGTGAAGACTTTGACTAAGACGATGTTGACGTTGATGAATACCCTCAAGATCAGCAGATCCTCCAAGAAGTGATATTTCGAGATCCTGAAAGTGAGTGGGAGGAATCTGATGACGAGCCTTTGTCCAACGTTGTTAGTCGTGACCATCAGAGATGAGCCCTTAACCGACCACGAACGTGAAACCTTTCAGAAAACTTTAATAATAATAATAATAATAATAATAATAAATCATTTTATTTCAGGCATTGTACAAACACATACATTTCACCCATAGTGACTACATGTCATAAATAATTATTAAGTACTTAGTTATTATAAATTATAAATTAAATTAAATAAGATTAAAATGTTCATATTTATCATTAATTAATTGAAATCGTCATTATTACTACTTCATTATGTAGGTATATCATAGTCAATGTTGAGATTGAACAATACGGTTCTAGTCACGAAAATTGTGCGGAATACAGTAGTTACTATATTATTCTTACAGTTAAACAATCGAGTTCGAAATGAAGCTCTCATCCTTCTCAGAACGGAAAAGAAGTCACCCACTCGGTTTTCAAAGAACATACCAGACGCGCTACACCACCAATGCAGGTTAAACATGGCCCGAAACGCGTTATTGTACTGAACCCGAAGAGAGTTGTAAGCTCTCTTGGTGTACTGGTACCAAAGTTGGCTGGTGTAGAACGCCCGGCAGTAGGACTCAAAAAGTGTTGCTTTCACTTGCTTGGAACAATGTGCAAATCGTCTTGCAAGCATGTTGCTTCTACAAGCAATGCTCCTTCTTTGCCGCTCCAAATCATTGTCATCCGTTAACTTTTCATTCAATACATGTCCAAGATATTTAAATGTGCTAACAATTCTTAATGTATAATTATTTAAAGTGATGGGTAATATAGTCTCAGGACCCTTTCCATATTTAAAAATCATAACTTCAGTTTTCTGAACATTGTACATCAGTTGGTGAGTAGCTGCATATCGTTCACAAATACCCACGAGTAATCTAAGACCATTGGCCGAGGGGCTGAGCAGCACCATATCGTCTGCATAGCTCAAGTTGTTTACGCTTACACCGCCAACATTGCATCCGACTCTGGAGCGGCTCAGCTCCTCGATCAACTCATTGACGTATAGGTTAAACAAAATTGGAGATGTTACCCCCCCCTGCCTTACACCACAGGGAAGTCTATAGGGTCTAGAATATGAATTGCCCCATCTAACTTGGTTAACTTGATTGTCATACCAATATTCCAGTACATTTACAATATCCCGAGGGACTTTAGTATTGCGCATTTTGTCCCATAAAATATCATAATTAATAGAATCGAAGGCTCGACTTATATCCAAAAAACACGAAAACACTGAGGTTTTTCGTGATATATATTTATGAACAGTATTTTTAAGAGCAAATATAGCTAAGTCGGTTGACATGCGTTGTCGAAAACCGAATTGCGCATCACTTATTGGGATATTATTTTCGGTCAAATGTTGAGATATGAGTCGTTCAAATATTTTAGAAATCACAGTTGCTAATGAGATTGGCCGATAGTTAGACACACTAGATGAGTCTCCGGTTCTATTCTTTACAATAGGTATCACTGTAGTCTTCATAAAATTATGCGGTAAATAATTGTGATCAATACAAGTGTTAAAAAATGTTGCAACCTTATCGAATAACAATGGTCCCGCAAACAAAATGTGCTCAACGCTGAGCCCGTCGTGGCCCGGTGACTTGCCACGCTTCATGTCTTTAACGCAGGTGAAAATATCGTCTGCTGAGACATGCAGTTGACTAGTGTCGCGCGGCTGGCAGTCCGAGCGTGCCCCGCGACTCGCGCCACCACGGGCCGCGCTTGTCCCATTACATGGTGCGGGCGGGTTAAACTTATTCATAAACAAGTCGGCAATTTCATTATGGTCTTGGCTACCTTCTACAGACACTGGCATACTAGGTTTAAGTTTTAATTTATTCGTTTCTTTCCAGAATTTAACAAAATCTTTGTTATGCCGGTGTGTGGCTAAAATGTCCATCTTTATTTTGTTCTCGTTTATTTGGCACCATTTCAACTTATTTTTAAATTCTTTACGGGTCAATATCATATCGTCATGCAATTTACCCTGCATGGGGCGCCCATAAAAGTTCCATAACTGAAAACATGCCCTAGCTGTTTCATGAAAGCTCCTCACATGATAGTTCCAACCAATCACCTTTTTCTTTTTATGACAACTTTTACCTACGTAAGTTTTCAGAGCAGCTTGAGAGATACAGTCAATAATTTGCTCGTAGTAAGTATCTATGTGTGGCAGGTGGTTTGAACTATCGCATGCATGGCCCTTGCACGGGAGCTGCTGCCAGTCATACCTATCAATATACTGATCACACAGTTCTGCATATTTACTTTTTTGTTCAAAACTGCGATTGCCCCATATAACCTTATTTATTTTACTATAACTTTCTTGAACAGACCTCGGTACGATACCATCAATATCACAATTTATTATCAAAGGAAAGTGATCTGACCAGGAAACCTCATTTAATATTTTAATATTCTCTATGATATTAATGGCAGAATGTGTGACAAGACAGTGATCCAGCCAGCCGCACGTTCCATGCGCATCACTCATATAAGTATATGTATTTGAGTACGTACCGAGTTTTTCAACATCCGCACATATCCACTTTTGATCGCGGCAATTAGCAAATAACTCATTACCAAATAAACTATTAGACCTAGAAGCATTTGCGTTAAAATCACCAACTATCAAGACATTTTCCACATCACTATTCTCAATCACAGCACTAATAACACCCAAACATTCCGTAAAAAGCGCCAGGTTATCCGGATGTTCCGTGGGCATATAGACCGACATCACAATAAAACTGCGATCTCCTTCAAGTTGGATACATACGGCCGCCACGCGCGTCGAACCCGTGTAGATTGGTATCACATTTGCAAAGATTGTTTTCCTCCACATTATAGCGACTCCACCATACGGACGGCCTTTAAGGGTGCCAGCAGACATGTCCACCGCTGACAAGCCATGGTACGCAAATTCCGGATGGATGCTATTGAGGTAATCCAGATCTTCCGGTATTAGCCAGTGCTCCTGCAAAGCAATCACTTCGTTATCTTTACAAAGATCTCTGACATGATCACAGGAGCGCTTAACCGATCTACAATTGAATGAGGCAATGCTAACCTTCATTTTCTGGCTTCTGCAGAGGTATCTATATTGCGATATTGCGAATATCTTCGTTTGAGCGTGTAACGCCTGTATTCCACACCGAACGGCCAGAAATCTTCACTCAAGAAATGGTTTTCAAGAGCCTGCTGTATTGTAATCTTAAATGAAGAAAAAGAAGTCTCCTTGTACGGTTTAAGTTTTTCAACTTTTACGACTGTGTGTCCACTTTCTTCTATAAATTCTCTTATATTTTCTTCCGTAGTCTCGGTTTCAAACCGAGATGCATAGATGTATGAAAGTTTTGGAGCTATCTTTATTTTGTCTGATGTCAATTTTGCCTTTCCGATGTTATTTTTTTCCTTTCTTATTTCTCTAAGTTTCTTTTTACGTCCGATTACAGTCGTAAAGTTATCGTCAGTACTAATTCTCTCCAGAAAGATATTCGTATTTGTCTCAGTGCTACGTATGGGACTGCTGGTCCTGGTCACACAATAATTAGTCTCTTGTGTAGTCGTTGTCGCGTGCGTTGCTGACTTATGGTTATTGAAATCAGCTGTTAGTTTACGCGGCGCCGAGGACCTCTTATCAGCTGAGATTGCGTCAGATGGTATCGAGTGAGGAAGCGCAAGCGGTTTTTGTCGTTGGAACTTGTTTTCGTTGCCTACCTGCACTGCCTGACTTTTTTTCTTATTTTTGCGTTTACCCCCAGAATGAGTTTGTTGCTTTTCGGTTATATTTTCTTTGTTCGAAATGTCACTGGAATGTTCTTCACGATAGCGATTGGGTTCATTTGAGGTCACTTTAAGGTTTGCTAATTTTTCGTTTATTTCAGTAATCGCTGCCGTTTTTACGTAGTCAAATTGTATGCGATGAACATCTTCTTTCAAAGTAAGAATGTTTTGTAGCAGGCTGCTTACATCCACGTAGTCATAGGTTACCGGAGGGAGATGGTTGAGTTTCTTTGCCACAAAAGTTGGAAGAATGTTGGGCTCCGTTTCTTTCAATGTTTTGATTATGTCTTTCAGCACGCGTTTCTCTTTCCCGTCTCCTCTTCTAGCCGACCTTTGGTTCGTGACTTCAAGGATGATATCCTTGGCAGCATCGATATCCCGGGTAGAATAGTACGATTCACATATATGCACTAGTGCCTCTTCGTCCAATACGTTCACTTTACATTGTAAAAAGCACAACAGTTCATTAATAATCAGGCGGTCGCTCTGATTAGTCATATTCACGGGTTATAACTATCTAACAGTCGGTACTTAGCAAGCGCGAGCGCACTGGGTGACACATCCGAGCGCAACGACTTCGCGCGCCTGACTGAATGATTTAAAAGTTTGTTTATGTTGATAATACGTAATGGATAAACACGATCCCTGCGCGGTCGGTGTTTGTAAACATTACGACAAAATGGATTTATTTATAAAATTTTCTAATGGCAATTATATAGAATGTGGAAATAATATTATAATTAGATATTTAACACACCAAGACAGGAAAAATACAACGAAATTACGTTAAAATATTACTTTTCACGGCGTACAGTATCGGATTCGGCATCAAATTACAAGGAAAAGGGTTGTTTATTTTGTTTTTTTGTGCTACTCAGAAAATACCAAGTACGTACATATGGGCATCAAAACGCAGGTATCTAGTTTAATTATACATAGGCTTTATTGATACTAACTACAAAATAATTCGTAAAAATGTAGGTAGATTTATATTTTACACAATTTCAAGTCAAGTCAAGTCAAAGCATTTATTTCAAATAGGCCCATAAAAAGGCACTTTTGAACGTCAAAATTTACATTAAAAATAGTCTTAGTATTAGAACTGATTCTAGGCGCCACTTCCAAAAAGTAGTTTGGAGAAGAAGTGGCAAGAAACTACACTGTTACTCTTTTCAAATGTTTTACAATATTTTGTATACATCAATTATATTTCTATATGTGAAGACGACGCACCAAGAATAAAAATACTATACCACAATTAGTAAAAAGAATTAAAAATTAAGCAAAGGCAGATAAATGAATCACGTGATAGGTACATTGTGCTCACATATTTACAAACATTGTAAAAATATGATTTTCCTAAAATATTAACTAGTAATAAGTCAGTGTGTGAGTAAAGTAAAAATAACAAATTATACAATACAATAAGCAACTAGTATTATTTTGTCTAGCCTCTAGATTGTCCTATGAAGCAGGACCAGCATGTTTCCAAGCAAATCTAGGATATAATCCTCTAATTTGTAATATGATTTTTTATAAAGTGTTTTTAAACAAAACTGGCAAGGTACAGTCATTATATTAATCTTCTTAGATAATAGTTCCCTAAGCGATTCGCGGCGATGTAGATTGTAAATGGCTCTGACAGCTCTCTTTTGCAAAATAAAAATGGATACAATCTCACCAGCCCGACCCCAAAGTAAAATTCCGTATGACATAATGCTGTGGAAGTAGCTAAAATAAACCATACGCGCGGTTTCTACGTCTGTTAACTGTCTTATCTTTCTAACAGCTTACGCAGCAGAGCTTAGTCGCCCCACGAGTGATGTTATATGGGGTCCCCATTGTAACTTCTCGTCTAGCGTAATTCCTAGGAAAACCGTCTGATTACTAAATTCCAGTTTTTCTCCGTTCAATATGATGTCACATTCGCTACTTCTAATTTTAGGTAATTTAAATCGAATGCATTTAGTTTTTTTCTCATTTAGTACCAAATTATTTACCGTAAACCAATCTTGGACCTGAAGAATAGAGTTACTCACGTCGTCAAGATTTTGTGACCTTCGGTCTATTTTAAAGATCAATGAAGTGTCTTCTGCAAATAACACCATCTTCGGTTGATTTTGAATTAACTGGGTAAATCGTTAATGTAACCTAAAAAGAGGAATGGACCCAATATCGAACCTTGAGGAACGCCCATTGACATTTCAGACCCTAATGAGTTTGTGCCGTTTATTTGTACTTTAACCATTCTATCTTTCAAGTATGATGTTAGCAAATCAAGAGCTTCATTGATAATCCCATAGTACTCCAGTTTCAGCAGAAGTGTCTCATGGTTTACGCAATCGAACGCCTTAGAGAGGTCGCAAAAGATTCCAATGGCATCTTGTGATTCTTCCCAAGCGTTAAAAATGTTCTTTATTAGGGTGACACCAGCGTCAGTGGTACAACGTCATTTAGAGAAAACGTACTGATGTTCATGCAACATGGAGTTTTTATTAAAGTGACGTAACATTTGATTGAGTATCAACTTTTCAAACACCTTACTGAGAACTGGCAGAATTGACACGGGCCTATAATTATTGAGTTCTTTATTATCAGCGGACTTGAACAAAGGAACTAATTTACTGTGTTTCATTAGATCCGGAAACACACCTTGGTCTACACTGGTGTTAAATATGAAAGCTAAATAGGGCGCAAGGGTTTCGATGAGAGATCTATAGACTTTTACAGACATTTCCCAGATCTTCTGTTGATTTAATTTTAAGATCTTTAAAAGCTTTTATATCAGCTTGGGGGTTTGTAAGCTGAAACCTAAACTCCAAAGGGCATTTACATTATTTTCAAGTAAGGCAGCAGAAAGCGCGGGTGAGGAAAAGTATAACCTATCTAACTGGTAGTGCCCTCCAGGGATGTTGGTATACACAGGTGGGTTTTAGTCAGTAAAAGTCTGACACGCCCTCCCGCTCCACCCAGAGCGGGAGAAGTCATTTGATGATTTCCCACCCAAAAAAAAAAAAAAAAAAGGGATGTTGGTATTATGGTTGGATCCTCCTTCGTACAACATGATGAATCATAATTAATCTCTATGTTGCTTGTATAACTAGGCAACACAGACTCGTCACTAATACTACAATTTGTTATATTATCTATAACCTCATTAATATTATAAGCTATCAACATACCTATCCGATGTCTATTATACCAAGACAGAGATAAGGTTCTCTGAGTTAACTTAAAACCACTAATAAATTTGTTAGTGTCAAAATACAATAATTTGTCACTATGATAACATGGCAGCTTGTGAATAGCTATTCAACTTATAAATATAATTATTCTCGTCACCTGATAAAGAATCAGAATAAGGCATTTAGATAATATCGCTGCAGAGCTAATCATTTATTCCAGCATAGCGAAATTGCGCTATTAATTAACGCTATTTTCTCTTGTATTACGTGTCCATCTCCTAATATGTACCCTGACAGATATTTGTCATTTGCGTTTGATTATAGGGAAACGGAGAAGGCCTTCCACTTTATTTGACACTGAGCACTGACGCTCGACTTTTGACGACTTTGACCCGTAACTTGCGCAACCACATATGGAAGGCAAAACCGTAAATTGTCTCAGTTAATTTAAATCGAAATATGCAATTAAGTCTATCTAAATCGGCATTCTAAAACAATCAAACGTTAGTGATAATTACTGCTTCCAAAAAGGTTTGGCCACAGAACACTTTGCGCTTGGCTCGTTGTAGGCGCATATCCGGGAGAGGGGGTAGGCTTCACAAAGCTCCCCAAACTGGATTGGTAGTCGTTCTAGGAACGCTAGAGTCCGTGTCTCGATAAAACCTACACCCGGCATATGGTACGCCAATTTCTAAATTGACACTATTTATCGAAACACGACAATTTGGACGCTTTACCGCTGGCAGCTGCACTGTATCCTAAAAATGGGGAAGTTTAACGAGATGTGAGGTGACGAAATACTACCTCGGCAGGCACCGAGTACGATTGCATTGAGTTTTGCTACAGACTGAGTCTACGGTACGATTGTGCGATATTTTCTGTTATCATAATGAGAAATGGGGCTAGGCTGCCGTAACGGTGGTTTTAACATTAGTACTCGTTTAGAATTTTATAATCAGTACTTGTCTCCCTCAATGGCAGTTGTGCTTCGTAGTGCACTGTCTAGGATTGAGTAAGACATTTATACAGTATGTGTCTCACATATATGCAATAAATGAAACCACATATTTGCTATCGCCTTTGCTGGCGATACACAAAAAAATTATGAATACGGTCTAGTAGTTAGGTCAAAAAGTGGAACTTTGAATTGGATCACTACGTCAATGATTCAATGAACTTGAATCCTTGAACATTGAAAAGCGACGTTGCCACGAAGTGCAAACTATCACGACGCTCTGTTTCCTAATCTACTTATTTGCCTAAAATGTTAAATAGGTACACTTCAACGACAGGCTGGAATTTAATTAAGTCCACCTTTGTACTTTAATTGTGTGCGAAAAGTTTGAATAAGTAAATAAATGTAACATGAGTGTTACATTTTATTTATTTAAGGAAGCCGCCGAAAGACATTTTGCGACAGGCGGCACGAGGCAGCGGTGGCATTCTTCAAAGACGGAGCACGTGCGCGCGCGCTTTCTTCTTAGGGTAGGACACCTGTTATCGACCATTAGTTTATTTTATTGGTTATAATCGATAAATATAAATTTAAAGCGTTTAACACAAAGCATTTAAAGCGAAACAGCTTGTTTAGCTTTAAATGCTTTGTGCATGGTGTTTTAATGATTATCGGGCTGTTATGAGAATTATAAAAACACTATGCACCACTTTTTTGTTTATGGGTATTCTTATTAAAGCTTTTCAAGTACATTTAGAGATAATTTATTGTTTTTACATGTTACGTATAGGAAGCAACCTATTAAAAAGTCAATACCCGTTTGCTGGAACATACAAAACATTAGTTTCGTAAGATCAATCGCACAAAAGTTTTTTCTTTTAATAGAGTATCTAATCAATAAAGTGTGTATGAAAAAACAAAAATAGGTACTTACTAGTATTCTAATGCCTTGTTTAGGTAGTAGGTAAGTAGGTGTAAATAAGTATCGATAAACTCTAAAGAATCTTCCGAGATAGTGCGTGTGCTTTTCGCTACTTCATTATTCTAGTAAAAAATATTCAAATTAAATATTGTTTTAAGGTGACATGTACACTAACTAACAGCTACTTGACTTTGTGTGTGTAAATTGGGTTTTAAGTTTATTTTAATTATTATTTTACGGTGAAATTTGACACTGCCTAACTTTTGTGGGTCGAAGTGTGTTTCGAACAAAATGCCAATATAACTGCATTTCTATAGTGCTTCTGAGTAAACTGACATGGTTTTAATGTATGGCGAATGCCGCCAAAATTCACCTTTAACTGTACGTACTTATCGTGAGCGATACGGCGCAACTCGTGTCTGCCCTACTAGCGTCCGGACAATTCTAGGAGCTGTCCAAAGGATCAGAGAAAATCGGCACATAGTGTACTCGCGGATCTCCAAAACCGAAGTTGAATGATGATGCAAATTAAAAGCCATAGCTCGGGATCCTGAACGAAATTTGTTATGCAGGCTTCGGGACAACATTGTGCGGCGATGTAACTTGTGCATTCAACAAAGTGGTGGACATTTTGAACATTTTATAATTTAGGTTTCCATTAATTTTGGAACTAATGTTCAATACTGAATTTATTACGTTCATTTTAGTTATCGCGAAACTAAAAAACGAGGCGGAAAATATAACTTGGTGAATTGTTATTTCGTCGCCATTGTCAAACGGGTCAAAGCTGGCGCCGACAATACCTCAAGCCGCCATTCCGCCCGCGCCCGCGTGGATTATTGCGCTCTTCGTTGGGGTCAAGGTACTTTGTCTAAACAGAGTGTTCACTTTTACTGAATTTATTTCGATATTTATTTTGTTTGAAAATTGCACTTTTTTAGTTTACAGTTTTTATTTTAATATTTAATTTTGCTATTCTTCTATGGACTGGTATTACTTGTGGTTTCATTTATTGCATATAAGTGGTCTCCTTACTGTATAGTGCTTAGGAAACGTGTTCTACTAAAATCGTTTATTGTCCTCAGAGGTTTTATGCGTTTGGTGTAGTAGAACACGTACAATGAGAAAATCGTTGTAAAACGGTTCCTCGTCTCACTGAAATGGGTACATCATACACAGATACATTATTGATTGATTAAAGCGCAAGCGTAGCGAACCCTTTACCTCTTCACATTATGAAGATTCTATTACAGGTTTTATTAGCGCTACCTGCGAGAAGGGAGATAGACCACGGTAGGAAGCGGTCGGTGTAAGGCTAGGCTAAGGAGATTAGGAGAATTATTGACTGCCTTGTCCAAGTGGGCTGTTGTAGGAGAGCGAGTTAATATTAAATAAGTTAAATATAGTTGTTTTGAAGCACAGATTTAGTTTATTATTATTCTATAAACTAGTATTTAACGTAGTATGTGTGAGTGTTTGTAGATGAGACTGGGTGAGTCTTTAATTATTAAAATTATCCTAGGCTGATGGAGTTGATAGTCATTATAACTAATCAGACAGACACGTGTTGCTGGGGAGTTTGTTGTGCCACTTCTTCTTCCCAGTATTAACACTAGGAAGTGGTGAAGGATGGGCTCTTTGGAATTGCCTGTAGACTTAAGTGAGTTGATTCACCACTCTATTAATTATGCTTGAGTTTGATTATCTACTCTCAATTAGTAGTTCTTGGATGTTGTAATCGTTGCCTTTGGCCGATATTAGGACTTTAAACTCTAGTTAATAGTAATCCTCTAGTTTTGATTTCTCAACTCTAATTATCTAGTAATTCAAAGAATATTAATAATTAAAATAAATATTCTTTATCTTAGACTAAAAACTCGGTCAGACTGACATGAGCATGTCTTGCAAATATGCTTGTTGTGTAAAAAGTGAACTTCCAGGGGTTTGGGTGACCACAACTATCTCATATCCAGTCTAAGGACTGATAGGGACCATGTTTCCTTAAGAGCATGATGCATACGCAATGCCGCTAGAACTAGCCGCTCCGTTGCTAGACAAGGACAGTCGCACGGTTGCCGCAGGAAAAGCCGCTTCGTCACGTTTATCAGTTCGAGAGAACTGCTAGGGGCCATTACTCCAAAAGAGCATGATGTCGACACAATGCCGCTGTAAAGCCGCTTGCGTCACTTTATGGAAGTGTATTTCTGAGTACTCCGAGTGAGTAATGCGAGGTATCGTGTGAGTTACGACTTGTCAAATACCTGTTACGCGCTAGCGTTTGGGTTACTCACATGTTTATATAATAATTTACTCTGCATCCCTCTATTATTTAGCTTTCTAAAATCACATCCAATATATTTCATAACTATGAATTCCTATGTATCATCTAACATTTGATACAATTATTTCCTTGCCTCATTAATAATATCAAGGCATTTGGCTTCTATAAATTCGGGAATTAATTTCTATTATCGGTGGGAGAGTGACCAAGTCTGGTGACGAGCTCTACAGGGTCTTACGGGGTTAGAGTGCGGCCTTTTCCCATTCGGGGGAAACCGACCATAACACTAATATTAACATAATTAGCCTAGGGTAATTTAGGTACAGTCAACAACAGCAAGCCGACAATAGCAAGCCGATCAGTGTAGCATCGACAGAAATTGCCGTTTATCCTCTTAGAACGTGCCGTCGCCGAAGCAAGAAATACCACCTTTATCTTAGCCTTCCTCGAAAGCAAACAGTGCAGGACCCAGATTTCAAAAAGGCGGTAACTAACGTGCAATTGCAGTCGCAGTGTTCAGAGTCCTAGTTTAGATCGTTTATCTCGCAACAGCCTACGTAATAGTTCAATACTGACATCGAGCCTTCGACCTGCGGTACCTATGGAAGAAGAACAAGTACTGCCGAATCCGAAAATAGCTTATAGACTTGTCAAATCAATGCCCAATACGCCACAAAGGGTAAAGGAAGCATAGCACTTGCCTGTGTGCCAAAGACAATCAAAAAGCTATGGATGAAAAAAATCAGGGATGCCGTCAGCAAACTTTCGTGAAATGTATCACCTGTAACTTTATGTTATGTTTTAATGTTCACTGTTTTTCTTATTATTACACGTTTTGGTTTGATTAAAACCCAAAGTATCATCTATGATACCCCCTTTTTTCACCCTCTGGGGAGGAGGGGATATTTATTTTTATTTTTGCGGAAGTTCTTAGGTTCAGGCTACTACCTCGGCTATCGAAAAAATCAAGAGGATACGACGTTAATTTATATCTTGGGTCTCAGGAGGATCGCTATTATTGATCAGACCACGCTGTACCCTGAATAGCAAGGGTTTTTGGACGAACATGGTTAAATTTTGGTTTACAATAGAACATAATCTGTCTTTCTACCATTTGGTGCTGGCGAAGCCAGTCTTCTTCCACACTGCTGCACCAGTCGTCAACTCAAGTGACTTCTATAGCTATAAAAATTAAATCATTATTTCTAAAATGTCTGCCTCATTGGCCTAATGGCCGCAAGTTTTCTCGCTGAGCATGACGTCCTGCATTGAATTCCCAGGTCGGGCAAAGTGCTTTTGGGTTTTTCCATAATGAATTTCTCAGTAGCAGCTCGAAGTCTAGATTTGTGCAAGGGTGATGACAATAAGCTGGACTTAAGCATAATTGGCGAATCGTGGGTGTATTAATGTACCGGAAATGTCACGAAGTATTACCATAATCAGAATCAAACAATTCTACCCAATCTAAAAACGAACACATATTCAATCCTTCCAACACAAAAGAAGCAGAAACAGTAGCAACACAACACATTTGTCTCACAATATTATTTCAAGACAGAACACGTCTCGCAACACGTGACGACGGCCCACTTATAAAATATTCAAGCGCAATTCCCGAATAAATAGAACAGGATAATTAATTCTGAACTAACCCCGTCACTTTTGAGAAAGGCCAGGCGGATGTTTATTACTAAACTAGCACTAAATTACGTCCCTTTTGGTAATCGGATTAGGTTTAGGTAGATATAAAATTGCAATGAAGGTCTCCCTTCATCAAGTATTGGTTGTGTTGGTTAGTATTGGTGGATTGTTGTGTATTGGTGTACTGGTGGATTGGTGTGTATTGGTGTACTGGTGAAAGGTTTGTGTAACTACGAGGGTTAGATACATATCTGCTTAACCCTTTGGGTAGAGCAGAAGTGACGTAATGTTAAGTGTGTGGATGGTGACATTTATTTAATTTTAAACCTAAAAAAATATTTGTTACCAAATAGTGCAAACAATATTATAAAAAGTGTAAAAGTGTTTAAATGAGTGTTAGACAAGGACAGCACTATCGTACAAGTGACGTCACGACTTTGTAACTTCATTCATTTGTGACAAGAACGGGAATAATCCCCTCCAGGAAATGGTAAAATTTAATTTTTTCCATGCCTTCTTTGAAATTACATTATTCTTTCGAATATTTTTAATATTACTCATCATCCATAATGGTGTAAATGTTTTTGGAGTGAGCTTTTAGATATGTGTGGAAGAAAAAAACACGCTGTGCCTTTCCCAAAACAAAATTAGGATAAGGGTGTAGCGACATCAACAAAGCTACAAGCGAAGACGTCACACAAAATCCCTCATCGCGCAAGCAAAGTCTACCGCGCGACCAGCATAATAAACATATATTTTTTCCCGATATCAATTGTTGTGCAGTTGCTCACCAGACGCAACACCCGTCTGGTCGGAGGATTCTCCCTTTATTGTAGAGGATGAGTGAACTTTCACCCTGTTCCTCATACCTCTATACTGGTGACCCCGACGTGAATTTTAGATTTCTCATACCTTTGTAAGGCCAGCAGTGAGAGAATGTGGTGCGAGGTGCCAATAGACGGTTAGACTCTGATGTGGTGTGTACGTATGTGTATATTTCAATTAATGAAGTTCATCCAGAATCTGCTCATCTGAATTATGGCAAAACAAGATAACTAGATGTGAAAACGTATACTCAAATATAATTTATTTTATTTCAATTACATAACTTATTTATGACTTAATGAATATGAATTAATGACTTACTATCTGAAACAAGAAAGTTAAAAGACACTGAAACCAAGCTTCGTCAAACAAAATTAAGAAAGAGAGCATCACGATGTACGTTCGTAAATAATTCCCAATATTTTCACCAAGACATATTTCGCCCACACTCAATTGATTCCTTACCAACAGAACTTTCCACTTATCTTTAAAAACTTTTCACTCTCAACTTGATTCACCACCAGAGCACGTCCCCGTGACAGTAGCGACATCTCTCTAACACACAAAGAGGAATCCGTCTAGTAATAATTCAGAGGAAGTACATACCTCGCGAACCTTCGTAAATAGAATATTAAAGTGGGTAGCTCATATATCTTGGATCGGTACAGGCTATTCTCCTCATGACAAGGAGTTTTGTGGACTTCTTTTGTCGCATCTGTGCTGACAACGGCACCCGGGGTAATTGCGTAACACACTATCAGTAGTAATCGTTTTCATTTCATTGCGTTATTTACGTTGTTGAGCAGACAAAATTTTCGAACATACGAAGCAATGGATTAGCAATTTCCTTCACAATGATTCAGGACCCTAATTGCATAACACACTTATTTAAACGTTCATTTTTTAAATTTAATGGCACTCAAATCGGGCAGGTTTATGTTTGAAATACATTTATATTAAACTTACGTACCTATATTATAGAAATCTTGATGTTTTGTCGAGTTGCTCGTTATTTAATATGCGGAGCAAAGAATACTCTTTGTAGCAAATTTCACAAATGAAAGTTAATACAGCAACCAATTGGCATAACATTTCGCGAAGCCGTAGCTAGTTTTATACCAGACCATCTATTAAGCCGGGCTACACTGAGGAGAATCCCGCTCGGGGTGCGGGACGCGACTGTGCAGCGATTGTTTTAATTATTAGGACGCCAGTATTCACGTCACTTTGAACACATCCATACAAGTTAGTTCAGATTCGCTTCAGTTTGACCTATAAATTAAGCACCAACAAACACACTGCCGTGTAAGGGACTACTAGCTAAATGATAACAGCCTACGGTAAAGATGGGATGATCGCAGATGGGTGGCATATCAAGACCACTGCGTGCTTCGGAAAGCACGTTCACCCGTTGTTCCAGGCTGTCATTCGCAGATCTTTAACAGTCGTTAAGGGTAATCAGAAGCACAAAAAGTCTGACAACCAGTCTTACCAAGGGGTACCGTGTTACCCAGTAACTGGGTTGTGGAATACTAGTATTTAGCTGAACCTAACACAGGGTAAAGAGTAGATTGTTACACACTGCCACGTAAAGCAAACTGCAGACTTCCAAAAACAAAATGCGACCAGACGCAACATGTCAGCAACATTATTATTGTTTCATTACTTGTTACGGTGCCGGGGTTAATGTTCGGAACGCTTGTAAATGACGTCATTATCAACTGAATTTCAGAATTGGATTCGGAAGTATCTTTCGAGAATCAGGGAATAATGTTTAGGGAGTGTGGTTGGTTTTGTTGTATAAATGAAGTTGCGGAATTTGAATAGAAGAACATTTTGAATGAAAGACCATGTTTTCGAACGGTCCTGTAAATAGGCTGTGGCAGACAATACACTATACAGCCTGTAATTTCCCACGAAGGATACAGGCCTTTTTTTAAAGAGAGAAGGAACGTTTTCATTTGTTTTTGTTATTGGTAAATAAATAATGATCCATTTTTTTCCACAAAACCCACATTTTTATTTTCCTGAAATTAAACCCAACCATCTTCCTCGTTTCCCTTCAAAACCGCTTTTTCTTTTATCCTCAATCCAAAGATTGGCTACGCGTCCTGGCAAAAAAATTGCCAGCTTAACAAACGCTCAATCGGGCGTGAAAGAGCGCGCATTTAAAGATAATGAAGGGAAGGGAAAGCCTACGATGCAAACTAATTGCGATATAGCCAAATAAACGAATTCCCATGCGCAACCCTGCACTCACTAAAGAACGTGAGTGTTAAGAGGGCTGCATTCATTAATAATCAATAAATTACTGAGCCAATGAGGATTATGACTGATAATAAAAATGTTCGTAATAATAATGGTATTTCAAAGCAGGCAAAGAAAAAATTAGA
Organism: Dasypolia templi; assembly: GCA_963555695.1. Taxonomy (NCBI): domain Eukaryota; kingdom Metazoa; phylum Arthropoda; class Insecta; order Lepidoptera; family Noctuidae; genus Dasypolia; species Dasypolia templi. The sequence goes on along the minus strand of OY743158.1, from coordinate 9,308,382 downwards.
TAATCAAAAAAAAAATACTGTTAAATCGTTGTAAGTACGAGTATTAAGAAGATACACGCTTCAAAAAGTTTTTAGAGGGTATTATTTCCATCGTTGTAGCGCGGTACGGACAATGTACGTACGGCGCTAGTATGAAGTTACATACTTGTGACGTTCTACGATGGCGCTGTCCTTGTCTAAAACTTATTTTAAAACGTTTATAACGTATTTACATTTTTTTTTTTTTCGCAGTTTGGAATAAAAAAAAAATTTGTGATAAAAATAAATATGTCATCATCTCTTTTGCTGCTGCGCTACGTTTTTCATGTGTATAACCAGCAACTGTTCCTGGTACGCGCGTATAAGTATAAATATGAGTGGTGTTTGTTTTAAGTATAAATAAGTGGTGTTTCTAGTGTGAAAAAAACCTCTTACAACTTTTGAGATTCCCATAGTCAAAGATTTAAATCGTTAGATTTGCTCTAATCATTCTTCAGCCGTGCGAAAAGGTATCCACACTAAGAAAAGTGAGAAACACAAAAAAACAGTACTACTCAAATATCATTGTGATCGAAACAGAAACGTGACCATCTTTTGCCGCGGTCGGGCGAGTCTAACGATTTAAATTTTTCCCCATAGTTTTACTGGAAGAAGTAGCCTCTTTACTCAAAATATAAGTTTCCACTGATCGTCAAGAAGTAAAAGCAAATTCGCGAGCGAATCAAAAGGTTGATTGCTCAACCTTCCGAGCTGCCTTTACCTGCTCTCCGCATATAATCCTGAAATTCCATGAAGTAACTGTTGCAAAGGAATCGTATGCACCCCTCAGAGGAAGCTAACAAGCCATTACGTACAAAGGCATAACAAACAAGCTATGATGGTAGTCTCGGTAGACATTCTAATTTTATGAATATGTGGCCATGAGTGTCTGGTTGTTAGCGACCTTGGATATTCAAGACGTTGGAGAAGAGTTAATTACTGCAGATAACAAGAGAGTGAATATAATCCACAAATAATATTATGACTGCGAATGTAACTATGCATGTATTGTCTGTCTGTCTGTAACGTTTTCACACCTGAACCACAGAACCGGTCGTTATGAAACTTGCGAGATACATAATTTGGTTGTATAGTAATGCAAAAAATAGGACATTATAGCGGAAAAAAATCAAAACCGTTCGACTCTTGGATCGTGTGGCTTTTCACGACGTTTGGGTTGCTAAACATCGTAAATGAAGAACAATCCATATTATTTTTTGCCTGTTGCGTCGAGTTTGTTTGAGGCATGAGGAACAGGGTGTAAAGATCACTCATCCTCCAAAGAAAAGGGTCTTCCCTCCTACCAGACGGATGTCGTAGATGGGTTGTCTCATCCGCTATTTTACAAAACCGCTAGTCGTTTTTTTTATGTAAAACAGCTGAATAACGTTTAGTTATTTTCCATAATTATATTTCAGATAAAAGATTTCGTTTGGAAAATCCATTAAACAAATTTCTCAGTTTAGGGGTTTTCCATAGTTTTTGTTTTCACTTTTATTCAGAATTTAAATGAACTGTAATTTTTAATAAAAACAATTAAGATATTCTAACTTAACTAAAACTATAAACTATCTCAAATATGGCATCAACAATTCCTGCGCATCGCTGTCGCTCAATTAATACATTCTACTACTACTCGTACTACTATAAACGCGAAAGTTTGTGAGTATGGATGGATGTTTGTTACTCTTTCATGCAAAAACTACTTGACGGATTTGGATGAAATTTGGCACACAGATATTTTATGGCCTGGATTAACACATAGAGTACTTGTTATCCCAATACACCCCCGGGATCAAGTTTTATGCAGGTGAAACCGCGGGGAGCAGCTAGTTTCAAATAAAATCAGTAGCCATTTTCCATTCCCCAAAACCCCCACTTCCTGGCCACAAAATAAGCAACATCGAGAACTTACCTCGCGGCAATCATAACTTGATACAAGACATTTCCTTTACGTGTACTTGAGCTATAAAACTACACATAGGATAGACCTCTTTAATGAGATCATATTGTTAGAGGCTCCATACACTATTCATGCGCCGTAAATAGCTTTAATGTAGTATTTTGCAAATCTTTGAGTTTCGCTTAGAAATTCCTTTAGTTTGTTGAAATTCCTTGATTTTGCTTGTTTCACTTTCTTCTATACTTTCGCTTCTTTTTGGAAACGGGTCATCTCCCTCTTGGAGGTGAGCGTTGATAGCTGCGACAATGTTTCTTCCTAATGTAGCTCTTTTTTGACCTACACAATCTCAATCTCCAAAATAAAAACAATAATTTGATAAATTTCTTGCGATACGATGTGTGCGGTCGTTTTTTTTCCAATAATGAATATTATAACACTAGGCCGCGACTTCGTCTGAGATACAGGATGGAAAAGAGGCTACGTCCGTTACATATACCCATGTTTCATACATATCCGTTCAACTGAAACAAAAAACAAACATACTTTCGCATTTATAATATTAGTCAGAATATAATAATCTCGGTAGAATATCTTAATGTGAACTGTATCTTAATGTGTAGTGAATTGCTTATCGAATTGACAAACCTTCTACGCCAATTTGTTATAGTCTTTTTTTACAACTGCACATGAAATTTTTTCGACAGATTAAATTTGAATAGGCTGCCATATAGTCGCTCGGCATCCAATACCGCGAATATGATAATTTTGACAAAAACCTGATTTTTGATCTAGTTCATTCTAAATGTTCAAATACGCGATCCTACATTTAAATATTGGCCGAAAGTTATCCGGTTATCCATGTTGTTATTCGAGTTATCCAAAACCGCGAACGTAATTTCTCGCCACCAAATCCGCGAATATGCGTTAGTTCCTCAGTGCCGCCATACCCGTCGCAAGTGCAACACGGTGCCGCAAGGTTTCTGGGTAAGTTTAGGGTTTATATGCATGTATTTGACTTGTTATTTTGCATGAGATGTTTATTAATTGTTATAATAAGTTGAAATCAACACTATATTGCTTGCATATTTCTAAATATACTATGAAAAAAGCGATTTCAAATAAAGTTGTCTGATACGCGGTTTTTACTGACCTAAGTTTGTTTACGTTTACAACATTTTGAACAGGTTTGAACAGGTCCGTTACGATAGTTAAGTAATACATTACTTAACTATCGTAACGGACTTTTGTTTGTGTCGGGACTTTATTTACTATTTATTTTCCATATAAATAAGGATTAAGAGTGGGTTTGGCTTGTGCCCATGGATTGAAAATGTTCAATCGCGTGATTTGGCTTTCTAGTGCGGCTTAGCGAGGATAGCGCGAGGGGTAGCTTTTTGTAATTTTTTTAAAAGCTCGCTTTTTGTCAGGACTTTTCAGATTTCGAAGTGGTAAACCTAACCTCTTTTTTCCAGCGTAAGGGAGACTCATCAGATGTTCGCTATCGTCATGTTCATCGTCATACAACCCAGCTGTACACAAGTCCATACGCAAACGTATTAGTGAGAAAAAAATATTGAAGGCTGTGTTGTTTCGGAAGTTTATCCAGCCATAAGACCCCGCCCTCAAGATGAAATATCGTCTCCTAAATACTGTACCAATAATGCTGATAACTTTGTGATGCTGGATCTGACTAATACAACGATAAATAATGAATCAGATGAACATTCATTAAGTATTCTCTTGGATTTCGGAGGAGAACTTTTGATGTCTCAACCTCAGATTACTTCATTATGACTCAAACCTCCACTTGATACTTGGGAAAGAGAAAATATAGTTGCTGAGTCCCAGCCTGCCAACAAACAAGTCTTACCTCAGCCTGTTTGTACAGATTTAGGTCTTAAACTTCACCCAAAAAAATTTTGACACCAAATTAGACTAGCAATATAAATTTCCTTCATTAGCATTCCTTCCTCAGCCTAGCATTTCGGACCACCCTGAAAAAAAGCCTCAGTCGCGTGTTTTATTTGATCAGTCTCAGCCAAATTTCGTTGAAATTCAAACGCAGTCTCAGATCACTTCACGGGCTGGACTACCCGTATTACCTCTGCGTATTACTCCTCCTGCAGATTTCCATGAAATAGAGCCTCAGTTGCAGCCTGTTGACCCAGAAGTCTCGCTTCAGTCTACCGGTTTATTACTTCAAACTCAAGATGTAGCATCTGATGTGCAAATAATGACTACATCTCAGTCTTCTTCTTCTGAAAATTTAACAGAATTATTTACATCTACATCTCGAACACGTCGTGGTCGAAAAAGAGACATTGAAAATGTAAAAAGAATGAATGCGGAATCTTTTTTAGGAGTTCGAAAACAGAATGAGAAGTGGATACAGGATATTGAAAGAAGTAAAAGAGAAATGGGACTTCGGTGTACATAAGATGTACGCTTAAGGAGTATTTAACATCCGGGATTATTATGTCAGAAGATCGGAAGGAAAATTTTGTATGCTATTGGACTGTAATGGATTGGGACACCAAAAAAGTCTTTGTAAAATTCATGGTTGATGGATTTGACATGGATAAATTATCAAGTAGTCTACGTTATGGTAGCATGACACAAAACGTAGACTACTTGATAATTTATCCACAAGTTCGATAAAAGGTGTCACTAGAAAATACCACTTGAAGGTAAAGGGCAAATGGGCTCGAGTTTGTAGCATTTATTTCCTTAATTCTTGGGGATAAAGGAGTGGACGGTACTATTACTATTAACTTAAAGTAAAAAAAAGCGTTGAATACAATCCAAATACACTAATTTAGTTTAAAATATATTATTTAAAAATAATGTTATGTAAACAGTACAATGAATGTTGTTGAACTGTCGAAATGAAAGCCATTGCTACTATTATTGTGTTATGCCCGGTTTCCACCAAAGCGGAGAGGAGTGGAGACGAGAGGGGATGTGTTGCGAAGCTGGTAGATTATTTCCACCAAAGCTCAGAGGAGATAAGTAGCGCAGAAGAGATGAGAGCTGTGTGTAGCGGAGAATTGAGCTGTTCTCACAGCTTCGAGCGCTCGCTCGAAATCAGTCAAGTGCGCGAGGAGAAGGCAGCGGGGAACGGGAAACGAGAGCGCGGGCGCCGCCGCCTAGCCGCGCCGCCGCCCGGCTGCCCGACTACACACATCTCCGCTCTGCCGAGCCGCTTGTCAGCTCACGGCACAAAATCCTACAGAAAAATGAGACATCTCTTCTCCTCTTCGCTTGATCCATTTCCATCAAAGCTAAGCGGAGAAGGGATGTGGAAATAACTAAATCTGATTGGTTATTCAAAACACATCTCTCGTCTCCGCTCCTCTCCGCTTTGGTGGAAACCGGGCCTACCGCAATTACCCCGCTAAGGGCCTTTGACAAATAACAATCACTTCAAAGCGTTTCATATTCCTACGACTTTCAACTGGATTGTCATTACAGAAGCCGAAAGTTTGACAATCAGTCTTACCAAGGCGTATCGTGTCACCCAGTAACTGGTTGTAGAGGTAAGATAGTCTATCGCTCCACGTAAATTACTGGTATTCAGTTCCATCTGGTTAGACTGGAAACCAACCCTAACATATTATAGTTGGGAAAATTCTAGGCAGATGATGTTTATCATCATCACCTTTTTTTGTTTTTTCATCATCGTATCACAGATGGAATATCAGTTTGCCTAGACCCTCTGCTACAACAGATTTCCATTAGCCACGCCACAGCCTAAAATAGATAAGCTTACTCTTCAGTAGGCCCAACTTTGTGTCCTATAAATAAATTATTTATCGCAGCATCTCATTTATTAAGTATCCCTTGCCAAGTTGTTTAAATATTCGATTACTGTACGTTCTAATTCCTTGTTGCTAGGAGAGATTAAACAGTGGTTTGGCAGCTGCAAAATGTTGCTCCCTTCACATTGTTTGGTGTTTCAGAAGTTTCTAAGGAATCATTTGCGTTAATTTGTTCCGAAATATGAATCTTTTTGTAAGTATAGTGGTTTTTCATGTTTTAGATAGTGTGACAATTACGTTAAAGTAAGTTACGGATAAGTATGTAATGCTCTCAAACCTCCAGAACATCATGCGATCATCTCTTTCAAACCAGAAATCCCGTTACCCAACACGAATTTGCAGGCTATCAATCTTATAATTGAAGTAAGTTAGAGGCCCGCTTTGTCTTTAAAACTGTTTTTTATACGTTAAGACTTACTTTGAAAACTGCTATGGTTTAAAAAGTTTCCTGAATAAACGGCAGTGAATAAATTTAGTAATCAACCTGAAAAATAGATCGATGATCGCAATTTTATTATTTGCCTTACACAAGGATATAGTTGCTGGCCTTAGTCGTGAGTTCTTATTCTTATAAATAAAACTCCCCACAAACTTAACAACCTAACTTTGCAAACAATCAAAACAATACACGCATCAAGAAACAATTGAAAGGAGTTTTACAAACATCACAGAAACAGATACACAGGGCTTTTGAATCCTCCTTAGAGGACCTGTTCTTGAAACTTCACAGTTTTGACTATTTCCACCGACTACGAGTTCTAACTTTCGTTTGGTTAGGCCCCGTTCACGGCCTCGAGCGATGCGACTTGCGAAGCGACTCCTGAAGCGGCGTCAATGGGAGAGGCAACTGTCAAAGTGGCGCTGTAAACGATTGTTCCAAAGTAGCTGTCAATTTGTATAGCGTCTTAGAGAAGTTGATCACAAATAACATAGTAATTACAAAGTGTTGCGTAATTGGGTGTTAAAACGTAGGCCAACACAAATTTCCAATGAATCATATTAAAAGAAAAAAGTGGATAGCTGCCGTAAGGATTAAAAAATTTGAGCCTACTAGGACGACGAGGTTATGTCGAGATCATGAAAATTATTACCAAACATTAAGTGTGAGTACAGGTGTGTTATAAACTATAGTTTATTTATTTAAGCTAGTATCTATATACCTAAATTGTTAACATTACATAATTTCTTACAATATTTATCATTGTTCATCTTGTTTAAGGTTTGCCCTGTGTACACGATTTTTTATAGAAAGAAGCAGTACCAAGTGTCTTTTCATGGAACCAGAAAATGATATCAGCCAGTGCTCGTGCGAGAGACGAAAGACATCCTAAGAGAAATATTCAAAATAATCTTTTCCAACAAGCAATCAAAACCCACATCCTTCTATTTCTCAGAATCCACAATATAATGGAATACAAAAGAGAGTTAGAAATTTCTTCTCTTGTTACACCCGTTGATTGTGGTGACAATGTTAACAATCAATATACCAAAACAACAGTTTCTACTCAGAATGCCACAATGCTGTCTCTTTTTTCAGCAGACCTTTTAAGTAAGTCATGATGAGTCTGTCAAGTTTTACACTGGATTAGAAAATTATGAGAAATTTAAAGTTGTTCTGTCAACATTACTGCCTATGGCAGATCATTTGAAATACAGGTGTGAGTGGGGTAAGCGGAGTTTCTACTGAACAGCTAAGACGTATAAGATTTAAGAACTGAGCTTAATGCTAACTGTGTTCCTTTGGCTTCGAAAATATTTTACATGTATAATGTTATGCAATTTCCGAGAGTGTATAATAAATAAAACACTTATATAACTTTAAGGTGTTTTATTTTATTATAATAATCTTTATACAGATATTTATTCATAATTTCAGTCTTTATATAGTTATCGTAAAATAATCTAACTTTAATAATATGTTTTCTATGAACCACTCATCATTTTCAAGGCAGGTTTGTTTTAATAGTAATACCCTATATTGACTCTGTATATAGGGTACAGATTCAGAGCTAATAAGTCTGTTTCTGCTTACATAAGGGCATTTTATTTCAATAACTGTTTCTACACAAAGTAAGACATCTGGTGACGCACTTAAGTAAGGCCTTTCTTTTGATATGAACATGCCATGCCACCCTGGTCATCTATCTTGATGTCAACTTGATAGTTGAGTTTTTTCATTGTCTTCTTGACAAATCCTTTTACATAAAAGTGATAATTCAAACGTGTATTGAAGTTAATTGGATTGATGTTGATGTTGTTAGGTTTGATATTTAAATAAAGTAGTTATATATTCGCTCCCTATAAAATAAGACTTCAGCATGATGTCAAAATGTGGTTATAGTATAATTATGATACCTCTGCATGACCCTTTCCAAAATTCAAGCGAGATGATGTAAGAATATAATTAAAGAAATTCATGAAAGTAAATAATATTAATTTACAAAAATACGTAGACTTATTTTTATCATTGAAACAGGGTGTAACAACGAGGTTCTTCACTAACAAAACTGCTATTAAAATCTTAGCGTGAAGACTTAGGTGAGGTAAGCTTGAAGTAAGCTGTCACCTGACGCTAGGGACACTGAGTTTTCACAGTTTTTTTTTTTTGAGAATAGTTCGGCTTAACTTGGTGCTGATTTGAACAGCACTTCAGTCCAGTCACTTAACGCACTCAAATATTAAACCACGGAAAAGAAAACTATTGGACTAACAAATATGTCGTCAAGGCTTAAGCATCATAAACAAACATCTTTCACCAAAACAAAAGCTTGTTACCATATCACATAAATCATCCACGTTAAAGCGATTCTAAATGATATTCATACATGCATAATGAATGTAAGGACGCCATTCATAATTAAGAACCAAGATAAAACTTTCGCTAGCTCGAACGTACAAATTTCTCGCTTTTCGAACAGTGTAGCTGTAATGTGGATGTTACGATTGCTAGAGGTTGTGCAACTAGTTGCTTTTAATTAGAATTAAAAATCTATAGGGACAGCAGGCTGTTTTTTAGATATGTATGATGTACTTTATCTTCATTGCACACAGAAATTGCAGAGCACAACGTACTATGATCCTTACACATAACCGTTTTACTTCGTTTATGTTCGTATTCGTATGTATTGTCAAATGTGTTAAATTATAGGCTACCAATACGTGCTTAAAACTTTTTTTTTGTATTTAAAGATTAAAATAGCCACAATGTCACAACGAATATTTCGGAAATAAATGAAATTGCTGCGAAGTGTGGGAACGAGTCTGAGGCCGAAAATACAGTTTTTAGAACTTTTGTCCGATTGTCTGGATGTATGTTCCATATAGGGGCAAAAACAGCTGAACAGATTGATACACAAATAGTTTTAAATTTGCATTAATACCCACATATGGTACTGTTGATCCCGGTATTCACCAATCATATCTAACCTAGGCGTATGTTCTTACAAGGCGTTGCCTACCTAGCTAAATCGGTATTCATCCTTGTTGACAGTTGACTCTTCATATATAAACACTTCTTGTCTTCACTTACCAAATTAAGTATTAACGGGATCAAAAGCCAAGCACTATCCTCAAAATGAATGCACCCAAAGATGTTGATGCAATGTATTATTTGTGTCGGTACGTATCTAAACTCGAATATACTATTTATAACAATTTTCAGCTGCTGGAGGAAGGATCCCAAAGGTACGTCCACGGTAAATAAGTAAGTCGCAATCTTGTGCAAAGAACGGAGAAACTATCGATTGTAGTCTAAAGTGATAGTATGTTTTCACAAAGTTGAATCGCGTGCAATGCATTTATGTTTGAAAAACTCAACAGATGCTGTGATTCTCACTCTTTTAAAACCTTTCATTCTAGTTTACATGGTTTTTGTCCTTGAAATGAAGTGTTTTTTTCTTGACAATAATTTAGGTGCATTAAGTTTTAAAAAATATATAAAAAAATACAAAACGTCACATTTCCAAAATACTTATCGTTCTTGATTTACAAATAAATGCCTACAGATGTGTATTTAAAAAAAAAATGCCTTAGCTTTTACATCCAATTTTTAGAATGAATTCAAAACACACTTATAGGTCCGAAAATAAATTATTTTTGACGTGATAAATATCTTAAAAAAATGTGTTTGCGTTTAGTTATTCCAAATAAACAAAACAATATAAAATTCACTGGAAGGACATAACTTTTTTTGTAAACTAATGATTAATACAACGGAAAAACTAGGTCGAAGTGAAGAAAAACATCTTCTTCTGGTGAAGGAAAAAAATGTCTGACTACTTTTATATGATGGGCGTGGCAGCATTGAATTTACGAGGTTCGTACCCCACAGGGGGTGCCCTTAGCGTGTAGTCGCTTAGTTTTTAAGTTAGTACATAAGTTTAAGTCCTGGCTGGAGGCCTTAATTTATTAGGGCAACCCCAGGCAAGTCCGTCTAAGCAGACGACAACCTCAAAGGTTGACCTGCGAGATGCCATTCCCATTTTTAGCATTGAATTTAATAGGGTCCGGGTATTGGCCAAACGCACTTTTGCTTTTGCGGTACTACAGCTAAGTCTGTCTCTGAGGCATAGCGCAAGCACTATTTCTGTGAGTTGTCAGCTGCTTTTGTTTAACAAAGGGCTGATTTTACCATTTTAATGTGAAATAAAATGTATGTCTGATTGTTCTAGTATAGAAGAACTCAAAGTCAAACATTCAACATAATTCAGTTTGTCAATGGTGTACTTATCTAAAAAGACGCCAAAGTGTAGTAGGGTGATATTGGCACAAAAAAGAGATGACTAGTGACTTTTAGTGTCGAAACGCTTAACCATAAATGCTGTATACTGACGCAACTACAAGCAACCCAAATCGCAATAGCCAGTTACATCCCACAGCCAGCCTTACCAAACTTTTTATTGAATTCGACAGTAGACTTGAAGATACCGAATATAGCGCTTTCAGAGTTTAATTAATTTACCTAAAGCACGTGAGCTGAACTTCATTTTGAACTAAAACATTTTGTGGCCTGAACTTCTACGTTTCTCTCAGAACTATTAATATATTAAATTGGAGAATTTCATATACGGTAGTTCAGGATATTGGTATTAGTGATCATGGAAGTTGCATCGAGGAAGAATATTAATACCTGCCGACTGTTTTAGCTGAAGCTCATTATTAATAATATTATTCTATAATGTTATTGCATATAAGGGGAATTCTAGGGATGGTATTGTTATGAGAAATATTTTTCTACAGAAGGTGCGTTTTTGATTTTCATGCTTATGACTTTTAACATTCTATTTATCTATGATCATGTCAGGTTTTTATCATGTCATTAAACATGCTCAACACTTTTTGTAATACAGTCTTTAATTCAAACGTTTTCATATTAAGAGTTCAATTATTTTTTATAGCTTCTAGTTGGTTGTCGAGTCCGCATGAACGTCAGAAAGAATTTGTTTCTGACTGAGTCATCCATTTAAGGCAAACGTCAATGAAACTGAACGAGCTTAGCACATTTGAACCGTCTTCAAGAGCTGCCAGTAATATTCTTTAACATTGACAGCAGCTACGGCCACAAGTTCATGTTTCACAGATAAAAAAAGGAACCTACTACCAAAAACTTAAAACCGACCCAGACATTAGCAAACAAAGTAATTGAAAAGACGTCCCACATCTTTACAAAAGTAAAGATATACTCGCTGAAGTTTTAGTGGTTGTTTTACCGCAGTGAAATGAATTGGTCTTAGTAGTACAATCGATTTATAAAAAAAATATGTGTAAAAAAATTATTTTGCTCTGAACATTTACGACTGGCTTTTCACTTTGTCGGCAGCGCGCGGTTGCGCGTGCGTTTAGATTAGGTTAGTAGATTACAATTGTTGTTCCTCACGCTTTCGAGTTGAGCATATATTATTTTATAAATGAGTTTTTTATTTTTTTAATACTCATATTTTAACTTTATGATTCGATAGTACTACTTGAGGGCAAATTATTCTGCCGCGGGAAAACACCCATAAAAATTTCCGCGTGTATACAACAGGCGAAGAATCAACAATCACAATTATTGAATAAACACAATTTGTGGAACTCAAACAAGACAACGTTAAATTACAGTTAGAAGTGTTGATTCATTAGCGATTCACCTTCGCTTATGTGCTCACGGCTTATCAATATTGATACTGAGTTATCAGCGCTTAATCGTAAACGCTCCTGTGTGTTTGATTTGGGAGTTCATTGGCATATCGTCTGTTGAAAAATGTTTGAGACGAGTTTCTTGCTTTGATTGTGTTGTGGTTTTTTGTTAGTGGGAGTTTAAACTAGGAATAACTAATTTAATAAATAATATTTAGTACCTTTTTTAATAAACTTCAAGAAGACTTGCAAACCTAGTTCAAAAAGTTATACTTAAAAATCAAAACGTTTTGTTACTAACTTCATTTCATCTCATTAATTTTAAATCAAGAGAAACTAGAATTCGTCGGTAAAACTGTTTTCCTGGGGATCACGCTGGACTTAAGAGTAAAATGGAGCCCTCATTTAACTCGAAGTTAAAGGTTGGTTGGTTACAGGACGGCTTAGTTCAGCAGCTTACGCTGTTAGAAAAATCTTTGTTTGTTTGTTTGTTTGTTTGGCATCTCGCAGGTCAACCTATGCGGTTGTCGTCTGCTTAAGCGGACTTGCCTGTGGATTCCCTAATAAATTAAGGTCTCCAGCCAGGACTTAAACTTATATACTAACTAAAACTAAGCGACAACGCTAAGGGCACCCCCTGTGGGGTACGAACCTCGGCTTAGGGCGTCGCTGGAAGAGGGCAGCAAATGACTAGCTGGATCAGGATTGATATTATTTATGGACGAATTTAAAGCTACAGGCTCAGCGGCGCGGGCTGGCTCGAGCAAGGGTCGGGAGGGGCGTCGATTTGGGCGTCGCGGCGGGCCTCGGCGGCGACGGCGGTAGGACGGCGATCGGGTTTTGGGCTTATGTAGCGTGCTAGTGGCCTTACTACTCTCCTGGAGGAGGGTAGTGGCGTCGTCGGGGTCGATTAAAGTATGCCTTGGTCGGCGAATACTGCTAATGCGAGAGGGAGTGTAGCGGGCGGCCGCTGTAATCAGGGGGTTAGAATGTTTGATGCCGCAGTCGAAGAAACGCTTTGATAAGCGTTTCATGAACTGTTTTATGGTTGGCATTTTGAGGTCGACGTGAAGATCTATATTACGGACATAGAAGGGGGCACCCGTGACCCTTCTGAGGAAACGGTTTTGGAGGGTCTGCATCTTATGGAGATGACGTGGGTGAGCGTGCGCAAATACAACGCAGGCATAGGTCATGATGGGACGGATGACTGCGGTATAGATGCGGAGCTTGCATTTGAGGGACAGTTTACTACGGGCTGTCAGTACGAATTGGAGCCTGCTAAGAGCGAAGGAGGCGCGCGCGCGAACCGCCTTAATATGAGCCTTAAAGGTAAGGTTCTCATCGAGGATCACGCCTAGGTATTTGGCTTGCTTCTCCCAAGGGATTGGCTTGCCGTACATAGTGATCGGGCTGGGAAGAGGGGGAGTGAGTCGACGACGTCTCGAGAAGAGAACCGCCTGACTCTTATCGGGGTTGACCTCGATTCTCCATTTCCGGAACCAAGCGCCTAAGACGTTTGCGGAGGTTTGGAGAGTACGAGCGATAGCGTTGGGACAGTGACCGGTATAGTAAACGGCAGTGTCGTCGGCGAAGAGAGCCAACTGAGCCTTTTTACTTTTTGGGATATCGCTAGTGAACAGCGTGACGGCGAGAGGAGATAGTACGGAACCCTGAGGGACACCGGTGCGAATAGGATGAGGGGACGAGAGTGCTCCCTCGACGCGATAGCGAAAGGTCCGGTTCGACAAAAAGTCTCGTAAGATGAGCACGAGACGATCTGGCACTCCTAGTTGGTAGAGCTTGTATATCAAGCCGTTGTGCCAGACTTTGTCGAAGGCCTTCCCTATGTCGAAGAATAGCACACCCGTCGTCGCGTTACGCTGCAGACCAGCGCATAAGTACTCTACGATACGGTGGACCTGTTGGGTGCCCGAGTGTTGGCTACGGAATCCAAACTGCTCGTTGGGTATGAGGCTCTTTGCTTCGGCGTAGTCTTTGAGACGCTTATAAATAAGCCTCTCGTAGATTTTGCCGAGGACATTGAGTAAGCTAATAGGGCGGTAGCTGGAGGGCTCAGACTTTGGCTTGCCTGGCTTTGGGATACCGATGACGGTGGCTTCTTACCATGCTTGTGGGAAGATGTTGTTGCTCAAGGCGCCATTGAAGATGGCGGTCATAAGCATTATTAGCGGGGCAGGAAGGAGTTTGTATACCTTATTGGTAATACCATCCGAACCGGGGGCCTAACGAGCGTGGAGCCCTTTAATGATGTCGTGCACTTCGTCTGGAGTGACGGGAGGCAGAGGATCATCAGGGTCTTCGACGGGAGGGAGGGAGGCTCTTCGTTCGACTTCAGCGTCGACCTTGTTCAGGTGAGCTTGGTCTACTGGTTGGGAGCTGGGAGAACATTGGGACTCTAGGCTGTCGGCAAGACATTCAGCCTTATCGGGACTGTCGAAAGCGACACTATTGTCGGGGCGGATGAGGTTAGAAAAATCCGTATTTCAGTTACTTTCATAGTATCATGTCTTACGGTATTTTACTTTGGGGACGGGCTGCAGACATCGAGCCAATTTTTGTTCTGCAGAAAAGAGTCATCAGATCCATATATAATCTCAGCAGGCACGATTCTCTTACTCATATATTAACATCATGACGGTACCTTGTCAATACAACTCTGAAAATGTTACAATAAAATACCTCCCCATATACTTCAACTGAATGAAACGAAATTCAAATCTTTTATAAAACGCACACTATGCAAGCTTATAATATGCCTTATAAGTTAGGGAATTAAATCGCTGATAAAAATGCCTGGCTCAATGCTGGTCTTGCTCCACACCACAGCAAATTAATTAACATTTGAAATACTGTTGGAGCTGCTGAAGATTGTTAAGAATATATCTGCATTGTATAAACTCAATCTCCTTTGTATTATATTAAAACATAGCACAGGTGTGAGTACTATGTACTATGAAGCTACCATTTACCGGGTAATGTCTTATATTGACTTCAATATGCCCTGGCGGCTGATAGTATGTCATGTCTCGCTGACGGCGCGTTAGTTGAATCATTTAGATCCCTTTAAAATGGTTGAGCTGAATGGTGCTGATCACGCGTCATGTACGTGAACGGGAGCCGTCAGTTGGGACTGGTCATCTCTTAGCTGCCACAACTTATTTTAATATTTTGTTGTTTTTTTTTCTGCACTATGGGCGCTTTTAACGCGTTTGGTTCTTGTACATCATACTCACATACAGGATTAACATTAATGATGTAACTAATACATTTGTAACTATTATTATTTAAAAGAGTGTCAGTGGAGTTTCTTGCCCTTTCTTCTCCATACTACCTACTACGGTTTGGAATGGGCAACTAGCTTCACATTTCTGACTGACCGATTCCTTGACCATTCAAAAAGTGCCTGTAAATGGTTTAATTGAAATAAATGCTTTGAGTTTTAGTTTAAAATACTTAGAGAAACTCGCGCGGTCGTTGACCCAAAAAAATATGTCACAATTTTATTATTTTATTTTTGTAGCATTGAGATTTTGATACCTAAAACGGAGGTGCAGTGGTGGTCCAGTTGGAACTGCCCCGACTCTAGTTTAACGTGTGTTTGATTTTATTTGAAAGGTGACTTGACTTAACCGAGCGTGCTCTTAGCTATCATTCAAGAAAATCTATTCAGCCGCTAGAAGATTATTAGCACTTTTCTAGCTGATGAAGGAATGTGTGCATCTTCCACAGGTTCAACCGAGTCTGGTATTCTATTGCGTCAATGATATTAGAAGAACACAGTAACCTTGAACTGATAGTGCAGCATCACCTGGAATTTGCAACCCAACTACCTTACCAACTTACAGCAGAAGTATATTGTTTAGGCTCATTATACTGGTTTTAATGGATTGTTTTTCGAAGATGATGATGTAGTAGCAAAGAGAAATTAAGATAAAGTGGTAACTTGCTTCACTGTGGGGAACATACGTACAGCTGCGGAGATTTAAGTGAGCCACGTGTCGAGCGAAGCGTGTTTACTATTAGGTAGTATAATATAAAGTTGAAAATCAGACAATCTTATTTAAATAAAACATTTTTTTTTTACATTTAGAGGTTTTTGTTCGTGTAGGGGTTTTTTTTGAAACTCACATGCTTTACTGAGTAACAAACATCCAAATATCCAAACTATCAAATTTATAATAAAAAAAGTCTAAAGAACACATACTATTTCAAATTATTCAATGATTATATCATTTCTTACCAAGCAAGTAATACCTATGTAAACTTTTTTGATCTAGAGGACATACTGGCCGGTTGTAAACAAAAACGAGTATCATTTGTTTTTTTTTTCAAATTCAAAAGCGAATGCATTTGTTCGAATTTTGTATAGTTTTCTTTGCTTACCCTTAAATGCATAGCGTATCAAAAATGAAACACTAATTTCAAACCCTACTGCCAGCTACAAATTTTACTTACGTCAAACTTGGCCGTATGTTTTGAAGTTTCCATAACCTGTACTTACGGGTGAATAACAAAAAAAATAACAGCTTTCAAAAGACGCACGAACAAAACTGACAGTTTTTTACCAACGGACGATTTTGGCGCGAACGGTGATTGTTTATATTTTTGAGTGACGATAAAAATAAGTTTAAGTGAAGTTTTCTCTTTATAAAAAATATATTGTATTGGTGAGTAGTAATATTTCGTGTTTATAATTGTTCATTTTATTATTATGCTTGAATTTGGCTATTTTCGTCTAACAATTCATGTGTATCAAAAATGATACAGTATGCAGTAACGACAGAAAAAATATGTTTATTCTAAGCGGTAATTTTTTGGTGGTTGGGTATTTGTGCATGTATTTTAGTTGCTTTTTACAGCGATGGCTGCAATACGTTGCAAGGACAATGTTATAGAGGATATTCTTCGAAGATTGGAAGACGGTGAGTTATTGGAGGATGATAACTAATGAGACGAGTTAGACTTCTACCCTTCAAGAGAAGAACTACTTCAGGTGCTAGAAGGAGATAACCTGCCCGATGCCAATATTAGTACTAACGTAAATAACTAGAATCCTCATAATATAGTATATAATAATGATACCTGAGCCTATGATGACCTGCAGGGCACTATGATGAAAATGTATCAAATTACGAGGGAATAGAAGTAACTGCATCAGCGGGAAAGATAATAAACAGGCAACTTCAGTCGACGTATGTTGGAACTGAACCTTCTAAAACTATTGAGAGATACGATAAGAAAGAGAACACAAGCTTGTCTATTTTCTGTCCTAAAGTTATAAAAGAATACAATGCTCATAGGGGTGGGGTCGACCTACTGGACAGCTTTTTAGGTCGATACCGCATCCAAATGAAGACAAGACAAGATAGTGGTAAATAAGATTTTTTTATCACCTCTTGGATATTACCATGAAAAATGCTTGGGTCCTTTAGCAAAAAGTCCATAAACAAAAGGGAGCGAATCCTAAAAGCCTTATGGTAGCAGAACTTCGCGCGGACTTGGCTATGCGTACTAAAAACTCTGGTCTTGATAAAGTTGGCTATGAACTCATTAGAACAGATTCAAGAAGGCTTTGTCAATTTCCTGATTGTATGTTTTTTGAGTATTATAAAATGCTCCAAATGGTACACTTAAAAAAAAAAAATTAAACTGTTATTTTTATATTTTTTTAACATATAATACATTCATAATAAATAAATACATGTATAATAGTAAAAAAACTAACTTTTAATTTGTAACCATATTTTAAGTGCGTAATGCATAATGTTTAATTTTTGATACAGGACTTTTTTAATTAAAAATATATGAAAATATGCATACTGATTTTTTTTACTATTTTTCCATGAATCTACCCATTCGCCTGAATATATATATTTTTTTTTTGATAAAATAAATAATTTCATGCATTTAAGGGTTAAAAAGATAATGTCAGAAACTCTATAGAACTTTGCCCCACTCAAATCAAAAAGTCATTTACAAGCCTGCAATATGCAGCATCTTACAGCTTATTTAATACTGGTAATTAAACATTCCTAATGTCTGTAGAACTTGCGGTTTCTGTTAAAATCTCAAAACAATAATTATATTGATTATAGGTTAGGTGCAGTTTATAATTGTTAAAAAGCGATTTAGTCAACATATACGTTACGCATTATCATAATTAATAGAATCGTAATATGAGTTTTGTTTTACAGGTATTTAAAGCTTTTTTTTGTTGTGTTTCATGCGCAATAAGTAACGCAATAGGAAATTCGGGGGTTGAATTCCTTTTATCATTGATTTGTAATCGGCAAGTTCTACTGAAAAACAATGTATTATGAAAAGGTCCTTTTATCATTACAATTAATTTACATTTCCTGTAAATAGCAAATTCCTGTAAATGTAATAGGTGCAGGATCTGGCATTGTCATTTAGTATTCTGTATCAAATTTATGAATTAAACAATAATTTGAAAAAAGTGAACAAATTTGGATTTTGAGACATTTTTTACGTCATGGAGCGACGTCATTTGAACGCAGATGAAACGCAAAGAGCTGTAGGGATGTTGCAAGCGGGAAGAAGTCAATTTCAGGTATCTCGGTATTTTGGTGTCAACAGAAGCGCTATTTGCCATCTTCATCAGCGTTACACTAACACGGGAGATCCTGCTGGGCAACACCCAGGTCGAGGAAGGTGTACAACTACACGGCAAGATCGATACATACAACTGACTGCAAAACGCCAGCCAATGTTAACCGCCCGAGAGATAGGTTTAAGGCTACCAAATTCAAGTGGTGTTGTTGTTAGCTGACAAACTGTGCGAAATCGACTGCATGAGTATGGCCTACGAACACGACGGCCAATTAGGTGCCCACCGATACGTCACGGGAATCGCGCTCGTCGAAATGAATGGTGTAGGGAACACATTACATGGACCCGGGAACAATGGGATAAAAATTTATTTTGCGATGAGTTTCGATTTGGGTTAAGCCTGATACTAGAAGGGTAAGAGTGTACTGGAAATACTGAAAGACTGAGGTTCGTTCAGGAAGTGCATCCATACAACGGCTCAACAGTTATGGTATGGGCGGGTATTATGAAGAACAGACGAACTGAGCTCGTTTTTGTAAATGGTAACATAAACGCTGAAAATTACGTTGAGGATGTTCTGAGGCCTTATGTCCGTCCATTCGCACAAACGCTTGGCTCCGATTTCACGTTGATGCATGACAATGCGCGTTCGCATACAGCTTTGTACACACGGGAGTACTTGGCAAGGGAATACATCCTGGTATTGCCTTGGCCTGCACAATCGCCAGACCTCAACCCCATCGAGCATGCATGGGACATGCTCCAGAGACGGGTTTTAAAGGACTTGGATGGAGTGACAACCACCCAACAACTGATGGACTTACTAAAATTTCATTGGGAGCAATGGCCGCAGGATAACATTAACAGTCTCATCGATTCTATGAATAATCGGTGCCAGCAAGTTCTCAATAACAGAGTAGGCCACACTTTGTATTAATTTATGCAATTTTTGTACAACCATTTAATTTGAGTTTAAGTTTAGTTGGTTAGGCACCTTACTCTGTACTACGTACTTACAGTACTTACTCTTAATTATTGTTAATTAAGATTATTAAAAAAAATGTTGTTTAATTAAAAAAAAACATTAAAAAATAATATAAATAAGAAATACTAAAGATATAATGCAAAAACACATTGTAAAATTGAAATTTGTATGTGTTGCTTAGACTTTTTTGATGTGTGTAGTAGGATAGAAGAATGTTCAACATTCACATTCAGCCGCCATTTTGTGCTAGTGGCAAATAATAACGTATGACATGACATTAGTATTTTGATTAACCGCATTTCGCCTTTTATTGCGTACAACACTTAAGTAGATACCATAAAGATCAATGGAAGTGGCCTCAACTCTCACTCCCTACATAAAAAAGGTCGAGACTCTTTGAGGTTGGAACAAAGTTGTTTTCGCTGTACTTAAATTATGTATCAAATAACAGACACAATCAAATAAATTAACTACGTTTGAGAGTAAATAAAATGATTAAATAAAACGTGTGCATTCAGCGGACCACCGTCATAAAAGTACTCTGTGCCACCGTCACGAAAGAAGTTCCTTATGAGATACTCGCACCCACACACCCTCGTATAAAATAGAAAGAGACAGATCCACAGATAAAGTCGTTTAGTGGAGACGACATGATGCTTTTTCCGTGACGATTTCTAAAAGTCAAGTTCTACTGCTACACTAAATTCGAAGACATACGACATCTACCAACCCGCACTGGGCCTATCACAATGAGGAGGCCTATTTCCCAGCAGTGGGAACATAATAGGCTGATTATGCAAGTCCTACTGCAAGTCGCAAAAAAATCAAAGTTTAATTGAATGTCGTCTATTTACCCTGTCTAATTATATAAATAGACATACGCATTGTTAACACAAACACACATACTGTAGCGAACGTGTCGTGGCGGTCATAATGATATACTTTCTTCAGTCTAGCTCTCATTCGCCAAGTGTGCAGAGTATTTAGTGGGATAGAAACTTCGTTCCTAAAAAGAAACTAGGTACTAGTGGTCAATGTACCAAATTTGACACGTTATTTTTAAATATTCTATACAAGTGGCGCCAACATGAAACGGAAAGTTGTATTGTGTGTGTGTTGCATTGTGAGGTGGTCATGTTATTTGCTTTTCGTCAAAGTAGTAATTTTTTATTTTTGATAAAATATGGGAAAATATATTTTGTTTGTTCTAAGTCTGCACTACGTTGAACCAGATTGTATTGTTTTTTTATTTGTGGCTGTAAGAAGTGGTGGAGTATATGAACACATAAAGTAGATTTTTTTCAGATATTCCGGATATCTGAAAAAATCTCATGATATAATCTGAAGCGTTTAAGTTTCATACATGTTTTTAATGTCCAAGTGGATGTCGCTACTTACTCATTTGTGATTAGCCCTATATCGAAATGGATATAAGATGACAACACTGGGACGGAAGTGGGGGAAGAACGGATTGATGGAAGAACGAATAAAGGACGATTGTGTGCGCGGTGTGTTTACTATATTCTATAATAAGAATTATAGAGAGGTGTACTTTGAGTGATTAAACCCAGTCAAGCCCATAAATTGGCTGTTTACTTTGCCTTTGATCCCACATATATATCTGAAGTGTCATTAGTTCGGGTATTGAATTCACAACGAAACGCACGAACTTGGCGCACTTCAACAGAGTCTAGCCTGTCATTCGGGCGAGTCGACGAGAGCGCTATAGATAGCAGCGTGGCGCAGCTCTCTTGACCAACAGACATTCCGCGGACAACAAGTGCCTAGAACCTGTCTAACGTGTCGCTGTCAAAATGTTAAGGTTATACAGGTTGGCGATTTAGTCACCTGCATCCTCCAAGATGCTTTCTACTTGTCATACCGAACAATTTTTGCATAAATCCTAGCCGTCTACAGTTGAATAGGAATTTGTTATTTTTTCCCCGAGTCGCATATGAGTGTCATAGCGAAAGTTAAAAAGTATGACGCATAGAATCACCCCCTTCACTCATCATCATCAACCTACATCAGTCCATTGCTGGACATATGCCTCTCCGATTGCACATCATTCAGCTTAATTATTAGCAGCTCTCATCCAGCTGCTACGAGCCACCCTGTGAAGATTGTCGCTCCACGTAGCCTGAGAGCGTCCTACCTTACGTTTGCTGATTCGCGGTCTCCAGTCAAGAACACGTCTACCTCAACGGTCATCAATGGTTAATATAGCCGATCCATTGCCACTTCAGATTGCTTATTCTGTGAGCTATGTCGACAGCTTTGGTTGTCTGCCAGATCACCTCATTTTGGATTTTATCCCTCAGAGAGACTCCAAGCATAGCTCGTGCCTTAGCTTGCTGAGCAACCTTGAATGTATTGACCCGTCGTATCGTGAGCGTACGTTTCGGCTCCGTCGGTCATAACCGGCAGGATGCACCGATTGAATTGAGTGTCTTTAAGCTCTGCAGAATACTCGACGAGAAGACTACTGAATTCTTCTGTAAGCCTCCTTTTCAAAGTTGTTCTTACCAAACTGCAGAGTTTGCCCGAGGTAAACATATTCTTGATAGTTCAAAAACACTCGAGAGCATCGCCATTGACAGCAATCGGTCCAGAAGTTACGTGTTCGTTGAACATAACTTGGGTTTTGTACAAGTTCCGAAGACCAATGCGTACAGAAGAATCAACCAGTCCGTCCAACATCTGCTGCAAATCATGCAGCGATTCAGCCAGTATTACGATGTCATCTGCTCAAGTGTGAGATGTACTCACCGTTGATATTAATTAATACCGTATCTTTCCCAGTTCAGCGTCTTAAACACATCCTCCAATGAATTAGAGAACAACTACGGTGAAATTAAGTCCATTTGTCTCACTCCTCGGCGCAGGGCGATTTGTTCAGTTCGCTGGTCCTGAGTTTAAACAGTCATTGTCGCGTAAAAACATTTCAGAACTTGGATGTGACGCCAGTCGATTTGGCGTCGCTGCAGAAACTCCAAAACAGACGTCTCGATAGAGTCAAAACCCTTCTCATAGTCCACAAACGCAATACACAGACACCTTGAGGGATGCAGGTGACTAAATCGCCACCCTGTATTCGAACTTGTTAAAGTTCAATTCAATCTTCGACTTCAGACTTTTCTTCTTCGCAACACACATCTCCGCCCAGCAAAATGTTCAACGGTGAAGATTCTAGCGCCAATCGGCCTCCTGTCCTGAAATTTAAATTTTTTTCTTGGGACACTAAGACAGCTTCAGAACTAACCGGATAAATGTGTTTGAATATTGTAGGTTTATCTCGGCAAAAACTCTCCCTTACTAGGAATTTACATAGTGTCTGCATAGTAACTGCATAATAAAGAACTGTGTAATGTTGTTAAATAAATTAATCTTTTTGACGCAAGCAATTCTCAGGAGATTTTTTATGTTCTTCATAATTTGATTGAACAGACGGCAATTCCCGTATTTTAAAGGACGTATACGAATTAACTTCACAATCTTATTGTGTCAAAAATATCACAAAACCTATTTTTTATAAGTTTTCGGCATTGATTGTCGCTGCGATAAGATTACTACCAGATTGATCGTTTTTAATGAAGGAAATCAGCCATCAGATCATATTAATTTAGATATGTTAAAATAAGTACAGCATACGACGGCCAACCACAGAAATAATTAACAACTAATTAGGTCATCCAATTAAATTTTCTGTTTCCAGATTGTTTTATTATTATGTTATGTTTTATTTAAGTAATTTTACTTTTGTATTGATTTCTTCTTTAGTAATACTTCTTCTTCTTCTTCACGTCGATTTGACTCCAATTTTGTTCGACCCAATACGTAGCCTCCTTTAGGACCAAAGTCATCCTATTAAATTTGGATCATTTGAAACAACAACAGTCCAAAGCGTCAGGGTAGACCGCGAAATTCAAAGGAGAATGGCGAGCTTATAAGTAATTTGGGACCCATTGACAGGGGTTGCGTATATAATGGGAACTTATGAATAATTAAAGAACGACATTAGACTAACAAAAAAGTAAATGGTATGTAGGTTAGAGAAGTTGGGAGAGAAATGGTATGAACGGTAGAAGATTATAACCTAAAAATGTAAAATCTGTTAGGGCATGGACTTATTGTTAATTATTTAGTAGCAGAATGGCTTATGTATACATATTTACTTAAACTCACACATATATCCCGTGGGGGAAGGTAGCACCTGCTACGATTCTTACATACCTACTCCTTTTGCTTCGTCCACGTTTATACATCAGTCATATGCGCGCGTTGCAGTACTACTTACCTGATTTTTTAAGGACATCAGGGTGTCTTCTCCTGGGCAATAAAAATAATGCTGAATCTAAATGACCTGACCGTTTTAGCCAAATAAACCTGGTGTATATGAAGTACTAACTTTCCCTTTGCATAATGTAGTGGAAGAGTAGCATCACTTATTTTTGGCTGATTTTCATCTTGATTCCTAATCGTATACCTAAACACACATACGTTGCCTACTAATTGATGATTCATAATACTGCTAACATACGTCTGCAGGGATTAGGGAACATTTTAGTGTGGGCACTGTAGTGGGTACTCGAACGAAAAGATAATTCGAATTAAATATAACTTTAATATACTGGCTAACGAAATAAATACGTGCAACGGAAACAGACACGTGCGTTGGTACTGAGCGTTTGCCAAGACTGTCCAAGCTCGACCATATTCTGTTGACTGTCGCAACACTCGGTCTCTCCGTCAGTACTCACTACATACCCTCCACCGAAGATCGTGTCCAAGCGGTAGGGCTCGCTTGCGTTTCCGATCACATGATCATTCGTTTATGAATCAAATTGTTAGATGGCGCTGTCCGCTGTACTGTGGCGCCATCCATCCACGATATATGTATATTTTTGACTTGTAAAATATTCAACACATACAATACTTGTACATAATTATTTTTCATTTTAGTTTCTTATTCAATCCTAGATAATCTTGTATTAACATGTAATTTATTTATCTTATTAAAATAAAGAAGCTGGTGCAGAGACAAAGCACTGGTTTCTTGCATCGCCCATCTACCACAATATTCTCACAAAATCGCAAAACTGCTTAAAAATCCCACGTTAGCCGTTGAACACAGACAATGGAATGACAATTGACAAATATGATTTTTGACATGACTTTCCATTTTCCGTTTCATGTTTTCAATACCGATAAAACACAAAATAGCTTATATATTTTATGTACGGTGTGTTTACATTGTAGGTACTTTTCATGTTTCGTTTTATGTATTTTAAGTTTATTTAACAAGAAGTAAGTATAAAAGAAGGAAAACCGCCCAGCAAAAACGTACTTAGGAGTAAGAGTGTAAATCATTAGTTCAGATTGGAATGTATCATTGTAATTCGGGAAAAAGGTTCCGTTCGGAAACTGCACTATTACTTATTTATAAATAAATTAAAATCATTAATAACTTTAAATTCCCATCAGCTAGTAACTCAATATTTCTATATAAACCTCCTATAAACTTGTAATTATGATTAATATAAACTTGCCCGTGAACGGTTTCCCTTAATTTTTAAATAACTTGGGTCCAACCTCGCGATCTTTTTTTTCTTACTTTTTTGCAATTACTCGTAGCAGGACATTGTCAGGTTGTATGTTGATCTAAATATGATGATCGCACCTTATTTTTTTTATTTATAGAATGGGGAAGGTCGGTCAAAACTAATTGTAGATAGCGTGACCATAGCTAGGTTCTATATATAGCTAGTGTTGTAATAGAAATAATCTCTCTCTCTTATCTCTTACAATAGCTTTATGGCACAATCTGATAAGCTTAGGGTATTTCGGAAAATGGTAGACTTAAATTTTCGAGCATTAAGGAACATAACAAGGAATCTTTTTCACAAAAAATAATAAAAACCGCCTCACGCCTTTCATTATTAGCTTGTTCTGGGAACTAGCTACGACAGCACCATTTTGTCGTTGCCTTCTCCATTCTAATCATAAGAATAATCAATACAACTCTCTAAGTTTGTATTAATAATATATACCCTATTTAATGACAACTTCATGAAATCAATTGAGGTCAATTTATTTCATGAAAATAATATTTTAAGGTCGCGAATCAAATTTTAATCATCTTATTACAACCTGACACTGAACTGTTCATTCCAAAAAACTTAATATATGATTTTCCCTTCAGGCGTTATGTCTTATCCTATGTGTTCACTGTCTGACCTAACTAAATTAAGAGATCCCAAAATAAACAAATTGATGCGCTTTCCATTCTCCCTACATCAACGTGCATAAATACGTAACACACACCACGTCCCAACTCATGCCATATGAGACGAATATTAAGCACCCGAGAGATATTTAAACACGGAAATAAAAATGCTGTCTCGTCATTCAATTGTGAACTGAGCGAATGTGAAAAGACGTCTGGAAAGCTCGTGAGAAATTGTGGCAGATGCTATTTTGGTGGAATCTCTTGTGACTATCTAAAGCCCTACGGAGTTACATTTCCGTTAAAAAAAAGGTTTCTTGTGATGCTTGACACTTTAATGGCATTTTAAAAGGCTCAGGACCATTCAATATGTACAAACACTTCTAAAGATATGCTGAATGCTTAAGTTTTAGGAGTCAACTAGAACTAAATCACTAAATTACACTTGAGACAGAATTAAAACTTCTGACATACACTAACACTAAACTCTCTCTGCACTGCCAGAGAGAAACGGTAGGCCTGTAGCAGTAGGAATATAGAAGGCATAATTGTTATTCAGAGTAGAAAAGTCCTACGTGACAGTAACTTCAGTCTCAGTAAACTGACCACGTCTTAAAACACTAAGGAATCATAATATTTCGCATAGTAGTCGAACGAGAGTAACCTAGAAAACCCACCTCTACATAATATCTTTAATCCAATACTCCACGAGCTACTAAATCAAAGCGCATTAAGGTGTGGACACCGAGAAACCACCGTCTAACTTTTTGAAAAGACCTCAGCCAATCATCAATTTCAATAATTATACGAGTATATTAATCGTTCTGTCGAAGAAAAGCTTTATACTTAAAAACTTATAAAGTTTTAGAACTGGGATTTTGGGAGATATTTCATATGCTTGGGACAGATAATGATAAAACACTATAGTTGTCGCGTTTTTCCATGGCAATAGCGGTCATTGCCCTCACCTATTATCTCTCCGTAGGAATTCAAATAATAAGCTATGTATGGTTTTGCGTTATTGGAACATGTTGTAGATCTCGACAGATTTTGATTAAGGATGTTAAAGGACTTTAATTCAGTTTAAAAAAAAAATGGTTGGTCAGTGAACAATATTGCCATGGTAAAACACGACTACTATACGTCTCGATACGTATCGAAAAAAGATTGTTAATATATGATTCCTAATGTTTTGAATTAGCGCTTTTGGATTCTACACGTTATAATATAAAATCTGTCAGTATCGAAGCGTGGTTTTGCATAGCATTATAAAACCAAAAACGTTACATCCATCGCCCACAAGATAAGAGGAATAGTGTTAGGCATCTCAAAAGAATGTGTGACAAACCCACTAAAAAGCCTGCTTGCACCACAAATCAATAAATGAGTTTAGTGCTAAACATATTTTAAACGTCATTTTGTTTCTGTCAATCGTTTCAAGATGACAGAAACAAAATTAAGTTTTAAAAAAAATGTAGCAAGTGGGCCGTGGGCCAATTTTTCACTACACAGTCGGTTCGATTTATAAACAAAATTCACGTGATCATCTGGCAAATGTATGGAGATTTCGTACCCGAACATTTAAAATTCCGTGTAGTGCAGAGTGACCTTAGGAGCCGGGCACAAACAAACCTCGACTAACATCTTTCCGCATTCCCAGAATTCCTGTTAACATAAATTAGAATATGGTCTTATATATCAAATTAAGCTTCACTAAGTCTTGTTGGCACTCCACTAAGATACACCAAACTAAGATATCCTATTTGCATCTCAGTGCCGTTACATCACTTTATCTTTTACCCCTTTTTAAGACTTGAATGGTGCAAAGATTCGGAGAAAATGGATGCTACGATATAATTTAAAGTAATTAGTATTACATTTTCTCGAATTACAATGCGATTTTTATCTTGTGATGACCAAAAGTAAGTTGGGATGCAAGTGGTTTTAACTGCGAAAACGTTGCACGCTTTTTTTTTGTATTTTAACTTACCTGACCATGGGTAGTGATACTTTTCTATATTACGGGCCTCCTACTTTTTTGACTAGTTAATTAATTCTCGCCGCTTTATATGGTGTTCTTATATTTCATCCTTCCTTCTGATCACAGCGGTCAAACTGTGTCTTTTGAGTCCAACACACCAGTGCAAAAAGTGCAGATAGAAACTAGACCAACAACATCATGTAACATAGTTAAGTTTAATAGCACTTCAATAAGCAAGTTAAGCGCACAGAAGGTCTAAATATTAATAATGGTAATATTTTGCATGAATATTTCTTTTCGTTAGTGCAAACAGAGTTTCATAATTCTTTTAAGAAGAAATCTTAAACTATTTGCCCTTAGTTCTTATCTTATTCAGTGAATGGGAAACTAAAGGCATCAGGAAAAGTAGGGATAGATAATTTGAACTTTATGGCCTGAATATGTATATTAACACGGAACCTTTTAAACTATTTTGTTGCTACTTACTCTTTAACTTTTATAAATAACTGCGAAGCAGCTAAAGCTTCCAGATAACATCGATGTTGCTCAGGAATTTGCAACTTTCTTTATCATTCCAATTTAAACCTTAAAAAAACTTTTAATTCCTCACTCTCCCTTGCTATTGATTTATAAGAGCTATATTAATAAGAGCGAATGTTTCAGCCTGTCTTGTGGAATTTAAATTCTAACATTATAACCCATGTGGTCGTTGTAAAGGCATTTAAACAATTTAAGAACAAAATTACCGAAGATCTGTGGGGTATGTCCACTAAAGTTTGCCCATATATTTTTGAGACAATTGCACCCATAAAATTGGCGTTACCGAATGTTAGAAGTAGTAAATGTCACGTTTTATTGAAGAAGGAGATACTAGAATTCGTCGAAAAAACGGTTTTCTGTGGATTTGTATAATATAGAAGCATCTATTCATTATTGTAAATGTGAGTACTATAGATTTCTTTATAATGTTATTATGATGTATTTTGACTTGCACTTAAATGGCTCATTGATGGTGGCGCGTGTGTTGGATCATGCGGTTACCCACAAAATGGTTGAGCTGGATGGTGCTGATCCACGCGTAATGTTCGTGAACAGGCTCTGTCGGTTGAGAAGACAAGTCATCTCTTAACTGCCACGGCTTATTTTAGTTTTAATTGTTTTATGAATTTTTTACATTGTGCCCACTTATATAGAAGCAAAAAAAAACAGGATTTTGTAATGTAAAGAGTGTCCTTGGCGTATCTTGCCCGTTCTTCGTCATAGAGACCTACGTTTTGGAATGGGCAAATAGCTTCAATTATCTGACTCACTGACCGACTTTTTGACAGTTCAAAAGTGCCTGCAACTGGTTTCATCATCATCATCCGACTATTTTAGTCCACTGCTGGGCATAGGCCTCCCCTAATGAGCGCCATAGCGCCCTGTCTTCAGCTTGACGCATCCAGCATCTGCCTGCAATCTTTCGCAGCTCGTCATCCCACCTGGCCGGAGGGCGTCCTACACTGCGTTTGCCGAGTCGTGGTCTCCACTCAAGAACTCGTTTACCCCAGCGGTTAAATGGTTTAATTGAAATAAATACTTTGATAGTTTGAGTTTTGACTAGTGACGCGCCCCTTGTTCGAACGGATGCAATGGCAAAATCTCATAGCATCAAGATTTACGTGCGATATCTAGGTTAATTATAAATGCGTTTCATATTCTAATAACAGAACAAAATATTTAAACTTAATGTAATACAACCACATCGGCAAGATCCGGTTATACTGAAAACAGACCCCCAGCATAGTTAGGATGAAGCTTAGGCAGATAAAACCTTCCGGAATAAATGCTCCAAATGATGGTGAAAACTCCATCAAAGTCCATTGCTTAGTTTAGAAGATCTAAGCTTTCACAGACATGAAAAGAGTCTTTGTTTTATACTATAAGTATATTTATTTCCTCTTCACAAATGTAATGTGGTGTTTGAGAAGTACAAGTCACTAGGGCCCCTTTTCGCTTCATAATTAGAAGTTTTCATTGGGTACTTTAGTGAAACTGAAGGGAACTAACAATATAAAAACAACAAATAAGATAAAAACAACGTACCTAACGTCATTGAAATAACATAAAGATAATGAAAACTTTCAGAGTGAATTTGACTGTGTGTTGTGTGCATGTCTATGTGAGTTGATTGTGTTTCCTAGATATAGCTTTCTCGTTGTGCAAGATGAGTTCTACGCCTGTTAAGGTTTGCGTTTTCAGTATGTAATAATAAGAAACAGTTTGTCGCTTCCTTAATCTCATGG
Organism: Dasypolia templi; assembly: GCA_963555695.1. Taxonomy (NCBI): domain Eukaryota; kingdom Metazoa; phylum Arthropoda; class Insecta; order Lepidoptera; family Noctuidae; genus Dasypolia; species Dasypolia templi. Next base: position 9,278,455 of record OY743158.1, on the reverse strand, counting down.
ATTCACATTTGACACCGATGTTAGCTGCCGATTCTTTGCCTTAAACATTATTTACTTCAAGTCAATATCTGTTAGTTATAACTAACATAAATTCAGGATAGCCACCGCAGAGGGCGTACTGAACAATTTATAGATGTTTGTTTCACGTCAATGTCGAGCACAAACCAATAAAGTTTCAGCCTTTGAGTAGTTGGAACTCCTAACCGAACTGTTATCTGAATCTAAATACTGGCTACCTTTACATTTATCATTTAATCATTTTATTATTAATGTTCTAGAATTACAGGTTTTCTTTTTTAAATAAAAAAAAGTGTAAGGTAGTTGTAGTACCTGTTCTGCCACTGTAATCGATTATGCTCAATAATGAAAGCGATTTACTCTTTACTTTTTATTCACCACCGTACAATTTTCTTTTATATTTTTTTTTTTTACATTAATAATACGTTCACCGTGTTTATTATAGTGTTTTTTTAAGAATATAATAACGAAATTCAAGAAATCGATTTTCCTGATCTGTGTTCGATAACTTTTTGTTTTTTTTTATTTTTTTTATTGTGGCAAGCGGCCTTAGCCATTGTTGCCAGTGTTGAGTGTTGATTCGATAACTTAATCGCCATGTAATGGCAACGCTGTTAGGTTACGTCTTCTGCAGTTGTGTCAAAATCGCACGCACTTAAACTGACAGTGAGTTGACGATGACACGATGTCAAACATCTTTATTTGTTGTCGGTGTTTTTCTATGTATACTTTTGTTTCCTTCTCGAATTCCTCTGCGTTTGCGTTATAACAAAACACAGTAAGGCTTACTGTGTTTTATCCATACAACACATTTTGTGACAATGTCTTATCAAATACGTTGTATTGATTGTGGTATAAATATGTTCCAAATGAAACCGCATTTAGTTTACTCTCTGTAAAAATACATAACCTCCAATTTAAAATGTCTGAATAACTTTTTTATAAAAGTTCAGTGTAAAAGTGGAAATCACAGAAAAGCTTTTGACATTAAACTGCACAAAAAAACGTAAGAATTTTGACTGTCCGTGACAAATTTTAATTGAGCCAAAGTTGCTATAGACATGTGACATTGTTCTTTGAACATAAGGTATTTCCTAGGAGTTGTTATATTGTTCTTGTTCCTAGCAAGGTGATTTTGAGATAACGCTTTCATTGATCAGAAAGAAAGAAAAAATGTATTCGATAATCTCTTTTGAAATAAAAGTGATTTACTTTTACTAATCATCTGAAATACGAACCCGTTTTCTTATAAGATTTCAGAGGCAATTTGATTCTCTTGACGCTTAAAAAGGAAACCTGCTGGCTAATTGCGTATTACACGAATAGTAGGAAAGTCTTTCATTTTGACACTTCAACCACACTCATTGCGTCAATTACGGTGTTGAGCAGACAAATTTTTCGAACATATGAAGCAATGGATTATGAATATACTTCAAAACGACTGAGATTGTGATTGATAAGGTGTTACGCAATTAGGGTGTTGGTCACTCACTGATTGTCAAGTTTTGCCTTTGGGTTTGCCAAAGTGCAATGGAGCGAAGAATTTTAGGTTTTAAACGAACTGACAGAATACGAAACACCACGCTGCGCTCCAAAACAGGGATCTTAGACGTAGGCAAAAAGGCTGCCAAGCTGAAATGGGATTGGGCGGGTCATGTCAGCCGCATGCACAGCAACCGCTGGGCAAGAGTCTCCACACGGTGGATGCCTGAGAATGGACGGTGCCACCGAGACCGGGGAGACTCAACTCAACTCAACTCAACTCAAAGCATTTATTTCAAATAAACCAATTACAGGCACTTTTGAATTGTCAAGGTCGGTCGGTCAGAAAAATGAAGCTAGTTGCCCATTCCAAAGCGTAGTAGGTACCTATGGAGAAGAACGGGCAAGAAACTCCACGGACACTCTTTTAAATCAAATTATGTTTACAATAATAAGACAACCTAGACACCTACAACAAGGGTTGAGTCGAGGTGGTTCGAGAAAAGAATGCCTGGAAGGATTTGGGGGAGGCCTTTGCTCAGTAGGACGGTGCAGGCTAAGAAAAAAAACAAAAACTTGTATTGTGCATAGATCGACCAGAAAAGCAAGTCGTTCAAGCAGTTATTTTTCTAAACACAAAGTACGTGTATCTACGTCACCCAGAATCTAAATAAATTATCCCGAGGATCCCGATTGTCAATGTAGTGAACGATTTATAGCAAAACTAAAGTTTCACTAAGTTTTAGGGTCACCTTTAAGGAAAACCAAAACTTTATCCTATTTGAGGGACAAACAGAGTTTGTACCTGATTTGTATTCTTGAGGGACAAATAGAATTGTGGTAGCCTTGAGACTTTGATTGATTGGCATGGGTTTTGCGTCGTTCTCTTTCTGATGTTTGTCTTAGGAGTTTTGGACTCAGAAGCTTGATTGCTCATCTTTAAGCTTTATCGGGCATAATGTGGGTGTACCTCTACCTATATGTATATATATGAGGAATATAGACGTGATGTTATGTTTATGTGTGTTATCACAGTAGGTATACGCATTGTATGCAAGGCTAATCTAACAAAAGCAAATAAAGTTGGAGATAGATACGTTATTGTTTTCGGCCCTTAGGTTATTGGCTCGAATCATAGTCGTGCCCGCGGCTCACGTGACTGTTTATTCTATTGGCATTAGAATTTAATGGGAACGTGACATCATAGTATAGTCAGCGAGGCCTAAGCTGAGCTTATTATTTGTGTGAGTGATTACCAATCGCACCAATGTGCCCGCGTGATAGCACAGCGCCTCAGGCCGATTGCTAAGCAAACGACGCGTCGCTATGTGCACTCACACAAATGCAAAGATCAGCTTAGGCCTCGCGGTCTGTACCTACATCCGTGAAAATTATCCTCTACAATATTTTCTATTTTGTTAATTTAAACTAATACTAAGTTATTTACTTTTATTAATAAAAGTCATTTGAATTTATAACAAAGCCTAAAATACTCATGATAGACCATAATTTTCTCCATTTTTATGCTGTTTCAGGGTGAATTCCTTAAAATAAAAGTCTACAATCTTATGACAGCATTGTGACCGCTACATTTTGAAAAGTAGTCGGAAACTTTTCACATTTACATGAATAATTATTATGGGGATGACCTCACTGGTTTCTTTTGAGCCTCTTTTAAATGAAGTTTTGAGACACTTAAAGCGTTGACGTTTGATTAATGTAGATGATAGGTACTACAGATGATACCATTCATGTTATCATTGTTACTTGATTGATGAAATCAATTATTAATGATAGAAACAGTGGATTTCGGGTTTAACAACGATGAAGGGACCACTCTAAATTCATCGTTATATCCAGAAGTCGTTACAGGCAAAGGTAAAGAGATACAGACACATATGTTTAGTTTAAATTATTCATTTATTGTTGAAAATATTTGGACACATAGTTATTCACTGGTAGGTACATTAAAAAAAAGTATTGTTACTTTGCTTCAATTAATTTTTTGTGCTAGTCTACGCCGTAGGGTGTATATTATTTTCATAACTCTCTTTTTGTAACTGAACCCTAAATTTAACTCCGCAAAATTAGTACTCATTATGGGCTTTTGCTTTTTAATTACTGTTTAGTTTACTAAAACTAATATTTGTACACCAATTTCACTGGTAGAACATAGAGCTCGACTACAATAATATGTATGTTTAAGACCTTTATTTAAATGTATGTTTACAAAAAAAATTTTTTATTGAAACGTATACGCTTACCTACCTACTTAGCTAATATCTATTAACAAAATGCAAAGGTCGCCACAGTTGCTGACCATCTGTATAGATGTAAACAAAAAAGCTCTTTGTGTCTTTGCCGGACGGCTCCGGCCGCAATATCTGTATGGGTTTTCTAGAAATTTGTTACAAAAGATTCATTAGAAACAGTCGCTACACCCGAACTCGGCGTTTCATCCAAAGTCGCTTTAGCCACATTTTGTACTAAAATATGCTTTAAATTCAAGGGACTTAAATTTAACGTCGCTTGTAGCCACCATTTAGCTATCTAATGGCTACAACCAAGGTCGTAATAAATTAAATCCACTTTGTATATTTTTAAGATAAGCATGGAACCTGTGAGTTCGAACCCAGGCAGACTCTTGACTTTGGGTACGTATTTAATTTCATCACTACTGCTCTCAAAACGATGAAGGCAAAACATCGTGAGGAAACCGGCGTATACTAGAACCAAAAAATTCGAAGACATGTGATATCCGCCAACCCGCACTTCCTCTCACAGAGAGAAGGCCTGCGTCCTAGCAATGGGGACGTTATAGGCTGATTATGATGTGCTAGAACCTTTGCTGTTTACAAGTTTAAGCTTAATTTTGGTTAAGGTCAGAGTAGCTTCGTATGTTTTTTTTTCGTTAACTGCAACTGTCTTAAAACCTGGTGTTAACCATGAAAAGTGACAGTACCTTTAAAGTTTATACACTGGTTGTAACATCGACGCGTCCACTGCTACCATGAATTCAGCACACGCTTCTAGACACACCCCAGACTAGAAAAATTTCGTTTGTTAAAAAAAAACTGCTGTTATTTTATGATTTATTCTGTATGATTGCGCTTTGGTATGAAACAGCAGATAACTTATTGGTAGAATAGAGTTATTAGGAACAAGGTTTAAACTTCACTCATCCTCCATAGAAAACGGTGTTGTGTCTGGTGGGCAACTGCCGACAATTTTATTTTTTTATTTTATAATTGGCTCCTCGCAGGTCACCTTGGAGGTTGTCGTCTGCTTAACCGGACTTGCCTGTGGTTTCCCTAATAAATTAAGACCTCCAGCCAGGGCTTAAAAAACTTAAAAACTAAGCCACTACACGCTAAGGGCACCCCCTGTAGGGTACGGTCCTCGGCTTAGGGCGTCGCTGGAAGAGGGCAGCAAGGGACAAGCTGGATCAGAATTGGTGTTATTTTTGGGACGAATTTGTAACTATAGGCTCAGCAGCGCGGGCTGGCTCGAGCAAGGGTCGCGGGGAGCGTGAATTGGGGCGTGGCGGCAGGGCTCGGCGGCGAGGACGGTAGGACGGCGATCGGGTTTTGTGCTTGTGTATTGTGTTGCTGGCCTTACTACTGTCCTGGAGGAGAGCTTATGCGGGAGGGGTGGCCGCTGCAAACAGGGGATTGGGGTGTTTAATGCCACAGTCGAGTGTCTGTGCAGATGCCGCCACAGTGGAGTGCTTTTCTGTTTGCACTTCGATGTATTACACCTTGCATATTTATCTGTTCAGTGATACATATTCAAACAATCCTATTAAGATTCCAGAAAATCTTTGCGTAAGTATAAGAATGTCAATGTCGATAACAATTGTACCTTATGTACTGTTTACAGACAACCTTTAGGTCGTCTACAAAAGTCGACCTTATATTGTGCAGGCTGCCCAATATAAGGCAACCCGGGTAGGGTTGCATTCGACCATTTAAGCGAATTTGAAATGCTTGCAACGCTTCAAAATATATTCATTAGGTTTTTGTTTAGGCCTTGTAATAGGGTGATAGAATAGGCGCGTGGATGTAAATACGTCCACTTGGAATAACTAATAAAAATAACGTTGTATCATTTTTGTCCTTAAAGTACCGACTTCTAACTAATCATCGTTAAAGAGTGTGCGCTTCCACGGCAGCTCCTAAATTCTTATATTAACAAAATGTGATGTATTTTCATCTGAAAATTATACGGTAAGCTCAAAACCGTGTACCACCCATCCAACTCTTGCATAATCCTCGCAGATTGCAAGCTTCGCCACAACAACTCCACCTCATTCTAACATCTAAGCCGAAATGTAAAACATCCTCAACAATCCCTATATTTATGCACATTTGTAAGACGGCAAATTCAAGGTGTTGATTCTGAGAACTCCAGCTGGCAACCTTTGGCGGGCGGCGCAAATCAAATCAATCGACACGGCAGGCAAACATTTTCCAATACTTGCCGCAGAAAATATTTCGTGAGGTGCTCGCTGTCGAACTCCTTGATAAGAATAAAGGTGGGTGTGGAGTAGTTATTTGAAAAAAATTAAATATACAGGGTGTCCAGTAAACAACACGACATACTGCAGGGGGTGATAGCTTGGGTAATACCTACCAAAACAACTGAATATATGTTCTGCAAAATGTTACGGATTTACAGTTTTACAAAAAATTCCAAAATATCGAAAACCTTGAAACAGATTCTCAAGCATCTCGAACTAAAAAAAATCCTTTTTTACATCAAATTATTCTTGAATAGTTACTCTACTCATTGATGTCTTTTTTCTATCAAAAACAAGAATGTTTTCAAGAAATAGTATTTATTGTTTTAATTTTCACAGAACGAAACACGAACGGAAATTTTAAACACACATTATTTTTTTTGGAATCAATGACCGTTGGTGTTGTTACTTGAAGTATGAGTTGAGGAAATCTGTTTTGTTTCTGTTTTATCGTGTCTAGATATCAATAACCATCACATCTGTGAAGTTTACACAAAGAAGACTGAATTTTTTACTAATATTTGAAGTGACTATACAACCTGCGGTGGATGACCCCAAAAAAACTAAGAACTCTAAACTACTGTTTCGGCATCAGACTCTTTCCTATACCTTGTAGCAAATAATTTTTTCAAAAATATTCATGCAGTTTTGACTTCATTACTATTTTATTATGTTTATTTAAAACAAGCTCGAGCAGGAGGTTTTTTAAAAAACATAACATAAATTAATTAGACATGAAGTACAGGGTGACACTTAAATTAAGCGTGCAAATAGTCTGATACAAAATAAGTTATCAATGACCCCCACGATAGGAAAAACCTGTGTTACAGGGGTCATCCATCCGTCCAATATGGATGTTATGATACTTACTTATAAATTATTACTTAATGTGCACTTTTGTAAAAAATTAATTCAAAATCAAAATCAATCAAATCAAAATATTTTATTTCACATAAACCTACATGGGCACTTATGAAACGTCATATTCTAGGTGCATGGTTCCAATTGGTCATTTCCTATGGAGAAGAGCCGGCAAGAAACTCCATGGTTACTCTTTTAAAAATATTCGTATTTTACAATATTTTTTAGTTACAGTGTTAATAGGTATGGGAGGACAGTGTAGGCCTGTCAAAAAGTACCATATGTTAAACAAATAGACAATGGTATATAAATTTACAATCCACAATGCCTACGACGTTCTCACATTTACAAAATATAGAAATAATCTAATAGAATAAAATCAAAACTAATTAAAAATTGTAGGTATATAATGTCAAATAATGAAAATATTATTTCAGAGTTATTTATAAGTCAATATCTAATAATAAAAAATTAAAATTAAACACCATTATTTGGGAGCAGTTATTAGAAATTTCATGTCTAATTAATTTATGTCATGTTTTTTAAAAAACCTCCCGGTTTAAATAAATATAATAAAATAGTAACGAAGTCAAAACTGTATGAATATTTTTGAAAAAAAAAATTGCCACATATAATTCTTCGTTTTTTTTGTCCCTTTGCCTGTTTATCTGTTTGCTTGGAGGTATGTTCCGGATTAATGCAAAAACGGCTGAACGGATTTGAATGAACTTTGGCACACAGATAGTTTATAACCTAGATTAACACATAGGGTACTTTTAATTTCGGTAGTACAGTCAGTACTCTGCAGAACCGGACCCCTCGTGCCTGTACGTTCCCGTTGGAAAATTACCAAAAGCTAGTGTTCACATAAAGGTTTCCACAGACAGGCACAATGCTACTATGATAGAACAATTGCCATGAAGTTAGACCTAATAGTGTAACTTTTCTTTCCCGTTTCAGTTAAACAAAAGCCGTTTCGTTTCAGGAAACGAGCGTCAAAATTTCAGGAATATTAATATTTCCATCTTACACAATAAAATTTTTCGTATCCTTCCCACTCGTTGTTCGAGCGACAATCATATGTACTAGTGTCACAGTGCGGTTATTTTTATTCTGCGCCTTCGCGACTATTGTTTATTTTAGTAGCTGGGATCGCTACGGCTGATTTTGTCTTGTAGATACGGCATTTGATGTTCAGGATTGTTTAAGTGTTTTTTATTTCGCAATTTAGTTAGTCACAAGGCAACAACAACAGGTGACAATCACAGTATATACACGGTTCACATTGTAGGTTGCGACCTGATATCACCCAATGCGTAATCGCACCACATGGCCAGACACAACAATAATAATGATGACAACTACCGTGTTAAGCTTCGTTCACAAAATTACGTCTACAAAGTTTGGGCGTTTGCCCTCCGCCGGACACACTAACACTTAGGCAGGAAATGTGTAGGAGACCAAACTCGTCAGGTAAAGTATTTTTGATACAAAGTAACATTCAAGAAAACAGTATTCAGAGCGTTACAAAATTAAAAAGAAAGAGTACATAATGTGGGTGTATTTATATGTACACCTCTGCCTTACCCTTCTGGCACAGGCGTGATGTTATGTTTTTATGTTAGAGTACTTAAATAGCTTTTGAAAAGAGCGGCACAAGAATTGACGATTTCCATACTGTAATTGTCTTTTGAAATTTTATTGTAAAGTCACATTCTAACGATAGATACTAATTCGTTGTTGGTTCCGACAAATTTTAAAAATCCTTTAAAAGAGAAGGTTCAAATCAATGCCTTCGGTCGGTTGACCTTTGCGTGCCACTACAACAAATTAACTTTTTGGCGATTACTGAGTTTAAGAAATGATTATGATACGATTTGATACAATAATGGTAGACATAAAACTCAATTAACATAAATCGTTTCTAGAATTTTGACTTCCATTCTTGTCTATTCCCTATCGGCAATAGACGAGGAGAAATGATCAGCTTGTAGGACTAATTTTTATTATTATTTAGACATCATACTATTTTCATTTTATTGTATGAAATCAAACTGAAAGTCATATAAAAAGCTCAAAAAAAGACAGAAAAATACATATATATTATAGTTTTCCGTTGAACTGAAAAATAAATGTATGCGTTTAGTTTCCAAGACCGTGTCTTTGTTGAAAACCACATTCAAATTAAAAACAGTACAAAGTTTTTTCGTCCCCTTCAGTCTGAATTTATTCCAACAATATTAAATTCAGAACTAAGAACATAATTTAAAACAAAACAAGTTACTTTCTTTGAATTCGTAAGCTCGTATATCATTGAATAAGTTTTTACGAAACAAAATTAGAAGTACATATGAAAGTCATACAAATTGCGACTGAGTTCGAGAGACAATTCAAATAACTGTTCAAGTACTTAGCTGTCGCAATTGTTTTATGTTTTTTTCTTTTTTTTTACTATTAAATAATGCTAAATTTTTCTGTAGAAAATCGACGATATATTATTACAATTTATTAATTTTGGTGATTGTCTAGACGTAAGCCAAAAACTGACTTAAAAAAAGAGGAACCGCATGTGACTAAAAGAGTGATGAATATAAAATGCTCTGTAATAATCCTAAGTACAACCTAAAGGATGAAGAAGGACCCAGTTTCCTCCATCAGGATTAATTAAGGATTTAAGACTATCTTAAATCCATAAAAAAAACTAGAACAGTAGAACAAAGTGCTGAATACTTAATTCATTGTCTTCAACAACTAAAGCTTCACGTAAAACCTCAAACTTTTTAGTCTCTTGTTCTTTTTTCAAAAAACCTTGTCGGTATTTCGTCCGCATCAGTTTTTTGTCAGTTACAAAACTCGCTCGCGGTCACAACGCACGTCTGGGCACGTTACCTGCACTGTTTTACAAATAGGACTCAACGTGTCGACTAAAACATGGTGGCGCATGAAAGTAGGGAGTTTTATCAACGCTTTATCTTTTCTGTTTGGCAGATTTGAGTGGGTCTCGATTTTTGGGGGTTTACGAGTTTTATTTGGGTATATGAAGGTTTTTTGTTGTTTTTGACAGAGTGGTGCTTGTAGTTTCATCTTAAGTCTTAAACATAAAAGAATATTACTCCTAAATACCCCGAAGGTTGTAAGTGGTCTATAAACCTCTGATGTACATACAACCTACACTTCGCCAGGTATGTTAATTGCCATGTAATAAGAAGCGAGTTTTGATCAACCTGACACAAAGCCAGACACGAAGACCAGTATGGTTAAACCTAATAATATTTGCCCCTTAGAACCCCTAGCTCACTAGTCGCACTCCTGAAGTAAGTACACTATGCATCCATCCAGCGGTCTTCTACCACGGAGAAGCGGCAAGTCTTACATGGATAAAAATAACCTATCACGTTACCCACGGGGAGAAGAAGAAGAGCCTAGTTTATGCAGCGAATTGAACATAGGACATTACTGCAGCGGCCGACAAGGGGCATTGCCTGGTTGCGGCCAGGGCTTAAATGGTACTTTTCTCAAATAATGCGCGGAGATTGAAATTAAGTAATAGTTAGTAGTAGTGATTTGATTTGATTAAGTAGATTCAAATTAATAAATTCTAGAATCAATGACGAACAACGATAACTTTTCTCTTTCACTTTAAACAGCTCTCTTTGCTAAGCTAGTTCGAGATTTAAATATCTTTGATAAGTTACCTCCTTGATTGCCATGGGTCGAAGTAAAAAGTTTGTTCCATTTTTAAATAACACGACAGCTACGAGTTTTCTTATTAATTTATTCGGCCGCTGAACACGACAGATATGGATTTTCATACAAATTTACGATTTATCTCGAAGAAGGTTGTCAAAATAATGCTGAAATATATATATAAGCATGTTTGAGAAAAGAATTCACTCACATTAGCATCAACGGCCATCATTCAATTACTCGGATCCTTTTCAACTCGTTCACGATCACCAGTTTCTCACTTTAACTTTAAGTGGGGTTCTCGAGTTTCCAAATTCAAAATTTTCAGATAAACCCTAAAGCTTATTACAGCCTAAAGGTTTAGGATTAATCCGGACTTTTTAGACAACCTGTTATCGACTATAAAAGTTCTGACCGTTCTTTTTTTAAATGTCAAACGTGATAAACTCAAAATTAGTTTCCAATTTAACCTTGTTGTTTAGAATTTGTTATTCTAATTTTCAGGCGCTTGTTTATTTTTCAAAGGACTTTGCACTTAATTTTAATTTTGTTTTTCGTTTGGATATTAATGTTTTGTTTTAAAATATGTTTTGGTTTCATAACACGTACTACGCCGTACGGTGGTCTTTGATAATAATTGCTTTGCTGCGTGCTGCGGTTTTAAAACATGGCAATGTTGTTGACTCTCATTCCGTGGATGGGTGATCAGCTTTACATACCGATAACCCTCCGTGCCTAGGAAAACACGTTAAACCGTTGATTCTGAACCTGATCTATCTTCGGTCGTATCGGATTGCCGATGTCATCCCGTAGGAATATGAAAGTGAGGGAGTGCACCTGTGTCTGCGCACCTAGCTAGTCTCCGTTGAGATTGGACGCCATGGCCGAAATTCGGTCTGTAGGACTAAAGTTCCTTCTTCCAATCAAAGGTCACATGAAAACTGTAATCTTTTTTCTTCAACGAAACTCTGTCAATGGCTGTCAATATTAGCTTTACATTTAAGATAATCGAAGATCCTTCTTCGTAATCGTTTGCTAGCTTTACATTCTCCTAGATTTTCTTAGACTTCTTGTTCAGAATATCTCAAGTCAGATATTCACTGTTGGGCAAAAGTTGTTCAATTGGTTTCCACAGTTCCTTGTGCGTTGCTATCTCCCGACAATCTCACTTAAACGCATCTAAGTTGTCAAGTCTCATTTAAAACCATAACTCCAAGATCGGTCGGTAATTATCCCGAAAAAACATTCGACTTACCGGGATTAAAAGTATCGTAAGTGTTCCACTAATGCTATTTTTTCTATTTTTTTCTTTTAATGTTTTTTTATTTATATACGTACCTTTTTATCTAAACAATGGCATGTATATATTTACTGTATAAAGTATAATATTGTTTTAATTTTTGTGAATGTGAGGACTATGTGGGTCATTGCATTTTTTTTTCTCTTCTTTTAATGATGATGGTCTGGCTGTTTGAGTACTTTACGCGGCCTCCCCAAATGTCCTTTCTTTTGTATTGTTCGTCGGATCGTTGAGCTCCTTAGTTCTGAGTTGAGCTGCACGATGATTGACAAATGCGTGCACTGACTGGACAGGTCCACTCAAATCCGTGTGGTTCTTTCCTCAAAAGACCATTTCAGACACCAGTCTTCATAGTCCTCATATGATATGACCAAGATTATTTTCATATTTTATTTACACTTTGACATTGATGCACTTTAAATATGCAATGACATTTACTTTGTAAAGGATTATACTATTTTAATTATTGTGAATGTGAAGACATTGTGGATTAGTTGTTTTTTTTTTTAATGCATTTTTTTTAAATTATTAGTTTTAATCATGGTCTGGCAGTTTGAGTAATTTATGCGGCCTACCTAAATGTCCTTTCTTTGGTAATGTTCGTCGAATCGTTTAGCTACTTTAGTTCTGTGTTGAGCTGCATGACAACTGACAAATGCGTGCACTGACTGGACAGATCCACTCATTCTGTGTGGTTCTTTCCTCGAAAGACCATTTCAGATATCAATCCACATGGTCTTCACATGACCTGACCAAGATTATGTCTGGACTTTAAAAGAGACTGTGACCTCTGAGTTTGTTTCGGCGTTTCTTCTCAGAGTAGTCAGATAGGAAATGCCGATATCACCTAGTTTTTAAAATATGATTGACGTGTAAAAGTGTTTGTACAAACCTATTTACAGAAATAAAATCATTTATCATTATAATTTATCAATGTTATCCAGGTTATAAAATTACAAAATGTACTAAATTTTTTTACAATATAATTTTATCGTGATTCAAAAGTCACGTAGCGCCATCTAGCGCCCTAAATCAATTGTTACCGACGAAAATCTGTGTTCTTTCCCTCGGGAACAGTACTTTGTTTCTGGATGAAAGGTACCTTCTATCCTTTTCTATACCCCTGACCAAGTATATGCAAAATTTCATGATCGGTTCAGTGGTTTATGCGTAAAAAGGTAACAAACGAACAAACAAACTGACTTTCGCATTTATAACATTAATAAGTTAGGAAGGTCAAACTCAAAACGTCGAGATTATAAGCTTCCTCATAGAAAAGTACACAACGAGTGTATCCGGTCCGCTGCAACCAGGTCACTTGGAAACTGCTCCAGCAGGCAAGACAATGGCGTCGTCACTTCACTTAATGTATTGCTGTCTTTTAGATACTTACACCTGGCACTACTGTTGGTATAAGAAATTAGATGAGATTGTTAAATAATTTGATGTCTCGACACCAGTCGACTAGTGTAGAAATTTTTATGGTGAAAATATAGAACCAAATGAACGGGGCTTGAAGGTAAAAATAAGCTAAAAGATGTTGTTTTACACATCGAAGATTTGGCAAATAAATTACGTTGAGGCGATCAGAAGAGCTTGACAACATCATTAAGAAGGTAGAAGATAAAAAAGCACCAGCAATGAAATTTATGCTGCCAGTTTGCAGCCAAACTCAAACTAGGGTCTAGCTATTGCAATTAACCTTAAAATTTTGGCTAGTACTAGGCAAATTTTTAATTAATTTTCCATCAAGAAAATGTGGTAGTGGTTGACATGACTAAACGACTCAATTTGGAAATTACTTAGTAGTATTTTGTCTTCGTTTACACGTAACCATAGTGAAAAAATAGTGGTCGTGTCTTTAAGGTATCAGAGTTCTTATAATCTTACATTGCCAAGCCTTAAAAGTCATCTTTCGGAATACGAAATCCAAAAAAAAATCATTACCTTCTTTCATAATAAATGAGCAGTGATATAACAAATGGTGATTTTTGGTTCCAGAAAACGCAGTCCTTAGGGAAATCAGGATTTCGCCGTATCATGTTATCAATGTAAAGGTAGATGAGGTTACGTAAGCACTCAGTGATCCCTTGGCTGGCTTTAGAGTTAAAGACCCCTACTGAATAAATTGGGGTGGCCTATTTTTGTAACGGGACATTTATATCAAGAAAGTCTTCTGTGGAACCAACATGGGATACATTGCTGTGTTGTGTTGTATCATGACGCAGGATTCACCAATCAAACGAATCTATGCAAGGCGACGTCATAATTATCGCAACAAGTTATGTTTCGCCAACACTGTTTCAAAAGGCATCACGACTCGACATAAATCTATCATTTCTGAATTCGTGCATCCAGCTTAAAACTGGCAATAGAAATCAAAGTTTGAGAGCCATTCATATACATAAACATTAATTTAAAACTTATCCAAAGGTAATCGTAAACATAATAATGTTATTTAGGTAACATTTACAATACCTATTAAAAAATATGAGGGAGTATGTCATCTTGTTTGGTAAACAGATTGGTGACCTCATTGTCTTAAGCAAAGGCAAGGTTATAAATGTTCAACTCATCATCGTGATCCCATTTTCGCCTTTGACATCTAACCACAGAAATTACCCAACATAAAACCTACCGAAACAGTGACATAACTTACCACTCCAAAGTGAAAACGTGCCCAAAAATTCATTACGAAGAGTGACACGACACTTTTTCTTCTATAAGTCTGTCAATATTTGGAACGATGTAGTGGCACATTTTTTATGGATATATCTGGATAATTCCTTCACTAAATGTACATTATGTTGGAGGCTTTAACTTCCATTGTGACAGGTCTAAAACAGAGTAGTATGGAATCGAGAAATTACATTTTTCACAGTCGTTTTGGGAGCAGATGTGGCCTTGAGAAGAAATTAAGGCTGATGTATTGTACACGAGTTCACTAGATGATGCTCACTACTTGAAAATGTTACATGAAATAAAATCAAGTTTTTTCAACTGACCTGACAGAGCTATGCTGCTGGGAAGTTTGTTGTGCCACTTTTTCTTCCCATTTCAGCTAAAGCACTAAGAAATGGTGAAAGGCGGGCGTTTTTGGGGAGTCTTATGTAATTTTTTACGTTCAAAAAGTTCTTATTCTCAGCCTATTTAAGTAGGTAAATTCTTTTGAGTTTTGATTTTGAAATAACCAATGACAATAAACACTTACGGCCGAACCCAATGACGTACATCTATTCCCAATTTTGGCGTACTGGAGATAGAAAAACTTATAATCTCAGGATTTAACGTCCCAATAAAGCCAAAAATGCGTCCATGTATCCTGTTGACAGCTATTTGTTTGAAAATGACAGATAGAGTTATACTGTTTATCATCAATAGCGATCTGTCCTTAACTGGAAATAGGTTATTGGGTTCGGCCGTAAACTAATCACGATCTATCACTCAAGTAGCAACACAGAGCAAGCATAATCTAGTGTTCTCGTGTTGATGTTCTTACCCTAAGTAGGTAAATAAAATAAGCGGGATTCAGAAGGCAGAGGACCCACTTTCCGAATGGCTGATCAACTTGAAAATTCACTTACTCGCTATCAAATCTCATGACAGATTTATTAAGCTACTCCAATGTACCAAACTATTTTAAAACAAGCAACAAACTATTTTATACTACTGTCATTGTTATTCTAATTGATTAACGTGACATAAGTTATGATATTTTCGATGACATGCAGGCCAGATTGAATAAATGACAAAAAAAATAACTGTCTGGCGGTTTCGAGTATCTATACTAATATTATAAAGAGGAAAGATTTGATTGTTTGTTTGTATTGAATAGGCTTCGAAACAACTGGACCGATTTGAAAAATTGTTTTACCATTAGAATCCGAAATTATGTCTGATGAACATAGGCTTTTTTTTTTCTACGTGTAGTAAGTCGTGGGCGAAGTGCTAGTTTTGTATATGGCTTACGCGAATCTCCTGCAGATCTGGTAGCGTCGTATGACGGGTCGTTGAGATCCTTAAAATAGGTTTGAGCTACACGATGACAGATGCATGCATGCCGTCTGTTGGGGCAGGTCGACTCAGTTGCAGTGGCTCTTTCTTCAAAAGACCCTTCCAGACATGGCCCTGCGTTTTTAGACTCATGTGAGTCTAATAATATAATGTTCGGACTTTATAATAGAGAAAACTGAGTGTTTCGGCATTACTTCACAGGAATCAGTCAGCTAGGAAATGCTGGCGCCATTTAGTTTTAAAATATTGACCTACAAATTACTGTTGTGTAAAAGTGTCATATAAGATCCACTTACTGAAATAAAAAAAATACATTTTATTTCATGCTAGTCAACTGATGTGATTTAAAATAACAAAATAACTTCAGAGGGGGCAATACTACGGGTATTGCCCCCTCTGAAGACATTAGCATTCTAATCTCAGTCTCAATCGGTCAAAAACACCTCTAATTTACCTACATTTTTGACATTGATTGTCGATCATTGACTAGATTTTGAACGTTTGCCTGCAGATTAAATTCAATAGGATTTCAGAAGTAAGTTTTGTGGAGAATCTTATATCCAGCACGCGCATGACCACCATCGTAACGAGTTTTTACGATGGAATATTTCAGAACAAAATTACAGATGAATGAAATAATTCTGTCGTCTGTCTATGCTTCCGTCGATTAAGCCCGGTCATGCCATGCGTGCTGCAATGAACTTCGATGGACTTACAAATGACGACATTAGGTGTTCTATATACATCTCTGCCTAACCCTTTGGGGAGGATGTTATGTTGTAACAATAATTCGATTCTGTTTTTAAATTTCCCCTAAAATTGTTTTCTATTTCCGCCACTACTACTGTTATTACGTTCAGACTAACAAATTAGATTCGACCTCCTAAAGTAGTATTTGTATCGCATCCAGAAATAGTTCCGCGTTCCCGTACGTAATAAATTAGACTTTTCACCCCTAAGAAATTGAATGCTACGTGAGAAATAGCACCTATTCCCGAATGGGGTGAAATTGAAATGTCTGCTAAAGACCAATATGCCTTTGGGTTTACATGCATTGGCAGTACATCTTACATGACAAAGTATTATCACAAAATGGCATATATTTAATCGAACCTCCAATAATTTCCATTAGGCGCACCTAAAAATATTTTTGAACACTAATATATGAGTCGCCTCTTTTTGTGAATCTCAAATAAATTTTAAATTTTCGAAATTCAAAACTTTCTTACGTTTTTGTTTTGCAATGCCTCGTTGGTCTAGTGGTCGCAATCGCTACTGCTGAGCATGAGGTCCTGGGTTCAATTCCCAGTTCGGGCAACGTGTTATTTGAGATGGAGATCTCATGTTCCTAGCACGGCGGGCTGTGCTGGCGCTGCTGCTGCGGCTGCTGAGACCCACAAGCGGCGCAAATACTCTAACCTTATGGGTAACTACAGTTTTGAGCAGTTTGGGGTCGAAACGCTCGGGTCATGGGGCCCGAGTGCGCGTCTCCTTTTGAAAAAAATTCTCACCGACTAGTCGACACTTCACGTGAGGGCTAGATTGTTCTTTGGCCAAAGAATTAGTATTGCCATTCAGCGTGGCAATGCTGCCAGTCTTCTGGGCACGTTTCCGGATGACAGCGATGCGGACAAGTACTTCGACGCCTGAGTGTTCCTTTTGAAGTTATATTCATTTTATAGGTAGTTAGTTATTTAGTCATTCATATGATGTTATGTTTTTTGTAAATAGATTATTTCTTACATAAATAAAAAAAATATTGCAAAACAACATAACATAACGTCACGCCTCGTTTCCCCAAAGGGTTGGGCAGAGGTGTACCTACAGTACACCCACATTTCGCCAGTTATGTTTAAGTCCCATGTAATAGGGGGCGAGCCTATTGCCATCTACCGGTCACAAATCCAGACTTCGGGCTGCTACTGAGAAATTCCACATAGAAATTCCCAATAACACGTTGGCCGACCTGGGAATCGAACCCAGGACCTCATGCTCAGCAGTAGCGATTGCGACCACTAGACCAACGAGGCTAACCTCTAGACTAATTTCTTCCTACCATCTTTATTTATAGCTGATGATCTACAAATTTATTCGCGAGCTCCTCTCGGAAATCTATCCGAGGCTATCGTAACGATTAATCGTGATCTAGCCCGAATATGCGACTGGGCTAAGAGATACGGACTTATGGTTAACTTATGGTTCAAGGACGGTCTCAAGGATCTACTGGACGACTCTTCCTCAAATTTCATTTGACAACTCAGTTGTTCCCTTCAGTGAGAAATTTAAAAACATAGGGATATTCATTGATAAGAACTTCTCTTGGACTGCCCAGCTACAGGAAGTTAGCCGCAAGCTATTTGCATCCGCTGCATCTTTGAAGAGATTGCGTAACTTTCTGCCGACTGCTACCAAGATTGCGCTTGCACAATCGCTCCTCTTACCCATCCTTGACTATGCTGATGCCAGCTTACCCAAGACCGATTCGATATACTTGAGCGGCTTCAAAATTTTTGTTTAAGGTTTATATTTGGTTTGCGCAAATATGACCATGTTTCCGAATTTCTTGTGAAGCTCAAGTGGTTACCAATTCGCCTTCGCCGTAATGCTCACATTCTTTCCCTGTTTTATAATGTGCTCTTTACCCCTTCCACTCCTCTCGAAACGTTTCCAGTTTCTTTGCGACTCCCACACGAAGTTTTTTAGATCATCGGATAACTTAAAGCTTAAAATGCCTAAGCACTCCACAACTTCCCTCGACAAATCTTTTACTGTCCAGGCCGTTCGTTTGTGGAATGCACTGCCTGTCGAAATAAAACGCGCGCAGTCGTTATTTGTGTTTAAAAGACTCGTGAAGGATCATTACTTGTCGTTTTGATCTTGCTCTCGTAAACTGTAGTTATCATTTATTTTCGTTTCTTATAAATTTCGTATGTATGTATTTATGTATCTATTCCTCAGGATATGCTAATATGTATATATCTGTATATATATTTTAGTTTAATGAATATTTATTTCTTGCACCACTGACAGCCCCATTTTATGTCCAGACAAATCACTGTCCATTCTAAGGTTACCTGGACTCGGGGCGAGCTGGATTGCTCCAACGTGAATGTATGCGTACATCCGCGGTGGGGCGACCCGGATCGCCAGGCACATCTTCTCTTGCATCCGAGCGGATGGGCAGGTTGCGAATAGCCCAACTCCGACTGCGGGACCGTCTAGAATGGTCGATCCCGACCGGAGCATCTTGTAAGAGATCCCGGACAAGAGAAGTTCCCGAAGACCCAATCCCAGGCTCAGGGTAACCTAGACACCCTACCTCCCATGAACCTGAACGCCTAACAAAACCATCCCTCCCTATCCACTAATTTCCTGCCGTTTCCCAAATCCTTAGGCCTAATCCCAGACCTAGGGTGAACCCAAATTACCTACACCCTCTCACCAAATGCCTTCCTTCCTATCCCTATGTCCCGTCGGTCCCAGAGGAGGGCTAACCTCGATTCCAGAAAAGCCCACCCCAAAAGATGTAATGCAGAAAGTCGAAAACACTACCCAGGTGGGTCCCGGCCAGGCCGGGGAAACCCACGCCGCCACGGCTGTCAGCCCCAAACGTATTCTGGGGGGGGGGGGGGGGCAACGGACTGCACAAAATCACAGCGCCCTTCAGCGCCTACAAACCAGGCAGCGACTAACGCGCCAATACACGCAAACTCGGCCGCGACCAACGCGCCAGTACCCGCAACCCAACGCATAACGCCCCCCACGAGCCTCTGGCAACAGAGTATTGTGCGGAACAGCGTCACCAACCCCGACTATGACCAAGACAAACACAGACAGAGGGCGACAGGGAAGGATGACGGGGCTGGCAGCTCTACCACCCTCCCGGCTGTCGAAGTACGACTACTGAAGAAGCACGGAAAAATCACTGCCCGGGACGGGAATGTAGGCGACCGAAAGCAGGACTGCGAAGGCACTAGCCAGCGCGAAATACGATCGGAAGCCGAAATAACAGTACGCGACCAGCCACGAGTACGCGAAGGGGCAACGCTGCGCGCAAAGTGGCCGGACGCGGAACCAAGCGGGCAGGGGCAAGTACGCGAAGGGGAAACCCGGCGCGAAAAGCCCCCGAACGCAACAGTCTGCCAGGGCGGCCAGTCGACCCCAAAACACAGACCATACCCATAACAGAACTCGACCCAGACAGCACAGGGGTAGGCACCTTAGAGCCTCACACGCACAGGCGCAGCTGGCGGACAACTTGCCAGGCACATCTAAACCGCAGCCTGGACCAAGCGGTACAGGGCCATGTGGTGCAAAGATGACTATGCCCTGACTTGGTTGACGCAAAATGCGCCCAAAATCCGACTACCGAACACCGACCTCACACTTATGGTACTACGACAATCTGACGTGCCCACCCGTATCCGAGCCTCGCTTTTCGTCCCTCGTTACGGTGATGCCGTGGCCCGGCTCCAAAGTGTTCTGATTCGTCAGAACACTTGGTATGACATCGCCAGGTGGTCACTGTACAGGGCAACTACCGTCGGTGGCAACAACTGTGGTACTTTTTTGACCCTGGGTGCCACCGGAGGAAGTGGAAAAGGTCTTTGCTCGGGAGCGACGGATATCGTACCTTCTTGGGTCAATATACGTACGCTTCTGGCACACGACCCAGCCCGCCGACACAAAGACCGACAGTACCGAAGTGAAAGAGACAGCACTGACACCGACACAGACGACCGCACCGGACATCGCCCACCTCGAGGAGGTCATGGCCCGTGCGGCAATGGCCGATGTTGACACCATAACGCCCGGATCACCTGGTTGGAACGAGCAACTCCTAGCCTCGTCGCCGTGTGATCAACAAGAATACCAAGCCAGAGTGGAGGAAGCGGAGATACCGTCCGATGGATCCATCTCCGACTAACTCCACCCTACTGCCTTCAAAGCCCCTAAACGTCATACAGACTAACCTCCAGCATAGCCAAACTGCCACGGCTAGCTTGCGCAGGGCACTGGAGGTAAAACCCCGAACCATGGCACTGATCCAGGAACCATGGATCAGGAACAATAGAATATGCGGCCTCGGCAACATCGGAGGTAAGCTAATCCTCAACACACAGAATTCAGACAGACCAAGAACCTGTTTCTACATACCCAATGGAATTCCTACCACAACAGTCACTCAGTTCTGTTGCAGAGACCTGACAGCTGTCAGGCTCCAGACCGAAAGCGACGTTCCCGATGTTGTATTGGCCTCGGTATACATGCCAGGCGAGGACGCAAACTGCCCGCCAAAAGAGATGACCGACCTAGTACAACACTGCGAGCGTGCCAACCTAGACCTGATCATCTGCACCGACTCAAACGCTCACCACCCACTCTGGGGCAGCGACGCACCGAACCTCAGAGGAGAGGTACTATCCACCTATTTATTTTCTACTAACCTTAACATTGTTAACCGTGGTGCTGAACCCACTTGGGTCACAGTCCGAGGGCAAACGAACCTAACCCTTGCAATAAAAAATGCGACAAACTTTATCACAAATTGGCACGTATCCGACTAGCCTTCTTGCTCAGACCACAGAAGGATTCGCTTTACATTAACTACCAACACAAGTAAACCAGTGCCTAGGCGGAACCCGCGGCGTACCAATGTACCCGGGTATAAGCGCCTCCTAGCCTCCCTACTAGGCAGACACCTATCACTAGTAACCATAAGAGACCCCGCACAACTAGAATACACCGTAAACAAACTATCAGAATATATTACCGAAGCATACAATGCATGCTGTAAACTAAGGGCGCCAAAATCTAACAGCGAGAGGAACCCATGGTGAAACGCTGAACTTAGTAAACTCAGAGATGCATTACGTAAGCAATTCAACAGAGCCAAAAACACCAGACTCCTGGACGACTGGGAGTCATACAAAGAGACCCAACATACATACAAAAAGCACATCAGAACTGCCAGAAGAACAGCATGGCGGAAATTCTGTGAATCTATCGAAACCAATAATGAAGCCGCAAGGGTAAGGAAAATCCTATTAACTGATCAGGACCGAACCCTCGGCGCGCTGAAAAAATCTGAAAACTCATACACACTAACTGACCATGAAACCAGTAAGATCCGCCTCGATACTCACTTCCCAGACTGCAAACTCCTAGAGGACAAGGTGTGGGAAGCTGAACCAGAATGGGCCCCAACGGATCAAGACTGGTCTAGAGCCCGCAATATAGTAACAGAAGACTGGATAAAGTGGGCCATCAACACCTTTCAGCCCTATAAGTCCGCCGGGCTGGATGGTATCTTCCCAGCCCTCCTACAATGGGGGGTTGATATAATGACACCATGCCTGGTGGAGACCTTTCGGAACTGATTCTCTTTACAAAAAAGAGGAAACTGACGACACTACAACTACCACGATTCTTCGGAACTACCCTAAGCCTATCAACCGAAACCAAATACCTAGGCATCTATTTGGACAAACAGCTGAATTGAGCAAAACACATCAATTACATCACTACAAAAGCCAGCATATCTCAGTGGCAGTGCAAGCGAATGCTTGGCAGAAACTGGGGGATTAACCCCAAGGTAACCTACTGGCTATACACTACTGTCATTCGACCAATTATCACGTACGGCTCGTTGGTCTGGTGGCCTAGGACAGACCTGAGCACAGCCCAAAGAGATCTCGAGAAACTGCAGCGGTTTGCTTGTGTAGCAATCACTAGCTGCATGAGAACTACACCCACTGCTGCCCTACAGGCAATGCTTGGATTGCCACCTCTACACCTCATCGTGCGGGAGGAGGCGACCTTGGCTGCCTTTAGGCTCCATGTATCGGGAACCCTAAGCAACGATTCTAGGGTTAGGCACACACGCATAAAGGAGGATGCGGTCAAACGACAGCCAATGTTGGCATCACCCTGCGACAAAACCCCGAAGTAACACTACTTCCAAAAGCACTACAACGTTGTTCTCTCAGAAGAACAGTGTGACTACTCAAGCCCGAATGAGGTGAGAGTATACACCGACGCCTCGAAGACCGGATCTGGGACCGGAGTCGGAGTCTTTTCACATGACCTCAACATAAACATATCAAGTCCGCTGGGAATGTTCAACACCGTCTATCAGGCGGAGTGTGTGGGCATTATACAAGCGGCGTATGCCATAGAAACCAGGAAAGTTACGGACACCCATATACGTATACTCTCATTGAGAGAGAATGGGCCGTTATCCTTCACGTGGACCCACTGCGGGTTGGTAGATGTCACATTTCTTCGAATTTTTGGGATTAGGACATGCCAGTTTCCTCACGATGTTTTCCTTTACCGTTTTGAGAGCAGAGGTGATGAAATTATATACACAAAGTAAAGTACCTGTCTGTGTTCGAACTCACGACGTACAACTCGTTAGTCAGGGCTAGTACCAATGGACCACCACTACTCTTGATGACTTTAGTGATTATAATTCGGAAAATACATAATTGTTACATGCGCGAATCGTATTATTAACAACAAAAACATAATTTAGGCTAAGTTTGCCACGGTCGGTTCGTGGATGGGTAATCATCCATTACATATCGAAGCCCCTACGTGCATCGGAAAACACGTTAAGCTGTTGGTCCCGGTTGTCAATTGCAGATCTTTTACAGTCGTTACGGGTACTCAGAAACCCAAAAGTCTGACAACCAGTCCAGTTACTGGGTTGTGGAGGTCAGGTAGGCAGATGCTCTATGTAAAATACGGCATCCGGTTAGACTGAAAAGTAACCCCAACATAGTTGGGAAAAAGCTAGGCAGATTCATTGAGTTGAACGTATTTCATAAAAAAAAACTCCTTTATACGAGGGGAGTCCAAAAAGTTCGCGGAATGACAGGGAAGGATAATGAAATGAAACATTAAACTACTTTTCCTTTTGAATGTATTCTCCCTTAACCCTAATACATTTATTAGATCTGCCAAATAACTTATTAATACCGTCAAAAAAAAAATTGTTTTGGGCGTCAAAATAGGCCGAAAATGCCGACTTAGGAGGGGGTGTGCCTTTTCATGCCACTGCATCGACTCTTGCTTTGACTCAGGTTCATACAGGTGAACTCAAGTTTCATCGCCAGTTACAATTCGGGCCAAAACTTTCTCCCTTTGCTCTCCACAGCGTGCAGCGGTCCAAAACTCGCAACAACTTTCGACGCGCTCGCGTTTTTGATGCGCAGAAAGCATTCTCGGAACCCATCTTGCACAGACTTTAGTCATGCCAAGGTATGGATAGGACAAGGTAGGATGTTTGCCGGGCATCTTCCAATACAAGTTTTTCAACTTTTTCGATTATTTCTGGCGTGGTAGCCTCAATCGGCCGTCCGGGTCAGGGCAACTTTCGTCTTCAATGGAGTCCATCCCTTGTTTGAAAAGGGCGTGCCATTTATAAATCATCGTTTTCCCAGGAGCGGAGTCCCCATAAACAGCTAACATCTCTTGAAAAATGGTTTGAGGTGTCTTTCCTTGTTTGGTGAGAAACTTAATGACGGCGCGATATTCAATTTTCTCCATAATGGCTAGTTTCTTTCCGATTGACTTGTTTACTCGTTGATAACTCAAAAGCGAATGACCCGATTAGGCTGAAACTTGGTATATAAACTAACAATGAGTCACTCAATTAGCGCCTACCTGGTTGAGTAAACTCACCCTCGACAACCCCGCCATTCCGCGAACTTTTTGACCCCCTCGTAGCTAAAAGATGACCTGCTTTATCAATTACAATAAAAAAACCTCAACTACGCCAATATTTTCAACACCATGAATATTATACTTCCCCTACACACAAACAAAACAGGATTTACCACTCCATGACTACGAATTCATCCGAACATCTCCGAAAGAAGCCGAAATCAATTTGTCGACACGGTTAATTAAAGATGTTTCAAGCAACTTCAAAATAAATTTCTCTTTCGATTTAATAGAGGCGTACCAAGTAATTTGGAGAGTTTTTCCATCGTATTTTTCAAAGGTCATTATTCCGTTGCTATTCAGCGGACCCGAAATTTGGGTCCTTTTGCTTTTCAGACAGACTTGAATGGCTCGATTTCATTATTTCTAAAGTGCTTTATAAATAGTTTATTGGTCCACAATACTGTTTAAGTTTCTTTTGAAGAAGTGTTAAGAGACAGGGGTCTTATTTTTGGATCTGATAGTATATGCTTGGGTAGTGAATAGATGTGAAACGGTAGTCGTCAAAGGGTATTCTAGCCAATAAAAGTCTCTTCCTGCTCATGGGTTTCTGCTACAATGAAGAACTGTAAAGTACACGCTGGCAGGGACACCGAAGTATTCATGATTCTGAGCCCCTGCGTTTAAATTTTTCGTCAGTTTTTATTTTTATTTTTTATTTATGATCCATAATTTGTTACTCGTAAGTATTGACTATCACTTTTCTATGAAACAGCAGTATATTTTTTTATAACCGGTCTTTTTTTAAATGTTTACGTGTTTACATGTAAACACGGTTTTAGGTGTTTACATATGCTGAAGTCAAGGTTACAGCTTGAGCTTCGATGTCCGCGCTACTTATTATGTAGCACAGGAATACGCAATACCTAGGTAGTGTGACACACAGTGCCACAAATTAAATAAAACACACTCTGACAGACATTTTTAAAAAACATGAAAATAAAAATAAGTGTCACAGCGCTGGCATTCTGATAGGGCCCGCTGTATGTCTCCGACAGTTACAGTAATAGATAACAATAAGGTACAATTTAAAAAAAGAAACTAATATTTGTCGGATCAGGGGTGGCCGAGATGCGAAACATCGGGTCTTCTTCACGATCCGACACATTTTAGTGTGGGCACTGTAGTGGGTACTCGAACTAAAAGTTAATTCGAATTAAAAAATAACTTTAATACACTGGCTAACAAAACAAACACGTGCATAGGAAACAGACACGTGCGTTGGTACTGAGCGTTTGCCAAGACTGTCCAAACTCGACCGTTTTCTGTTGACTGTCACAACACTCGGTCTCTCCGCCAGTCCTCACTGCATCCCCTCCACCGACGATCGTGTCCAAGCGGTAGGGCTCGCTTGCGTTTCCGATCATATGATCATTCGTTTATGAATCAAATTGTTAGATGGCGCTGTCCGCTGTACTGTGGCGCCATCCATCCACGACATATTCATTAAAAAATACAAAATTTATTTTTAATCTGCGTGTCGGAACCCGCCGTAACTTCTAATACTTGTCTGTGCCTTTAGTGTCTGTGGAACTCTATGCCTGAAGCTTGCTAGTGGTGTTCTGTGACTCTATGTCTTTGCTGTGACAAGCAAGTAGACGCAGGCGCCGAAACTCCGGCGAACAGTACTAAAATACTATGATTATCTCTATAAATTCTCCTCACCGACCCCTGATGACCACTTAACTCTCATCCAGGAGAGCAGTAGGGCTATCAATACAGTGCACAAAGAACACAAACTGACATTCCGACCTCGCCGCCGAGGTACCTCGCGAAGACCCCGACGTAACTGTCCCCCCAGATCCTTGCTCGACGAAGTGCCAGCCCGCGCCGTAGTTGAGCCTGTAGCTTTAAATTCCCCCGATAATAATAATCATCAAAATTCTATCCAGCCTGTCCCATGTTGCTGTCTTCCCTCCAGCGACGCCCTAAGTCGAGGTCCGTACCCAACAGGATCGAGCAGGAGCAGGAGCGAGCAGTCGCTTAGTAATGTAAGTTTTTCGCCCCTGGCTGGGGGCTGTGAGTTCGCTTAAGGCAGCCACAGGATAGTCCGGTTAAGTAGTCACGGCCTCTTAAGGTCAACTAGGAGATACACAAAAAAAAAACTCCTCAGTCGACACGGGTAGTCCCATGTCGCTGAGAAAATCCTAAGTAGGTTTTAAGAAATATCATAGTATTTTAGGACATATCTGCACGTGTAGCATGGGCATAGAAACGAGTTTTGTCGCCGAAGGAATAGACGAAATAGATAAACAAAAGAAATTTGTCATTTTGTCCATATTTCCGTCGACAAAACAAGGTCATGGAACGATCACTAACAAAGAAGTTGCTCAAGAATTTGTTAATTTATTTACCAGTATCCCACTTAAAACGACTGAAACCTTAAACTCCTCGCCCTTCGCCATTCTATTGACTTATTAAAAGCAAACGTTTCATCTTGCCCGATTGAATTTAAATTCAAGCATATAAACCCCATATCAGTAGCGAAAGCTTTCAAGCTAATCCAGATCAAACTAACAGAAGATCAATGGGGAATGTCTGTTAAAGTTTTTACCTCCATTATTGAGACTATAGCGCCATACTTGGCTTTAATATTTAATTTGTGTGTGGATCAAGCAGTATTCCCGCATCTAATGAAATACAGTAAAGTAATACCATTTTTCAAATCCGGGGACAGAAAAGACACTAATAATTATAGACCAGTATCCGTGTTGCCGGTTTTCAGCAAGGTGTTTGAAAAGGTAATGCTGAATCAAATGTTAAATCATTTGGACACCAATAATACTTTGTCAACAGTATGGTTTCACCAAGGGACGTTGTACGACTGATGCCGGTGTCACATGATTTAAACACATATTTACGGCGTGGGAAGAGGCTCAAGACGCCATAGGAATCTTTTGTCCAAGGCAATTGATTGCGTCGACTACGAAACCATGCTCTTAAAACTTGAACATTACGGACTTGGAAAACTTGCGCTCGGTTAAGTAAAGTCTTATTTGAATGATAGACAACAGCAAGTCTAAATAAACCGTGTCAATTCACTCGGTCTAAAAGTAAAAATGGGTGTACCACAAGGCTCGATATTGGGTCACGCTCGACTCAAAGCTACAATGGGGTCCTCATTTAACATCCCTTGCAGGATAGCTAAGTTCAGCAGCATATGCTGTGAAAAAATCCGTCAATTTACTGATGTAGGTACGGCGAGACTAGTCTATTTTAGTTACTTTCATAGTATTATGTCGTGCGGTACTTTACTATGGGGACGGGCTGCAGATTTTGAGTCTATTTTCATTCTGCAGAAAAGAGCCATCAGAGCCATATATGACCTCCTCGGGCGTGACTCTCTAAGGGAACTGTTCAAAGATATGAACATCATGACGGTACCTTGTCAATATATCTATGAAAACATCATGTACGTAAGGAAAAATCTACATCTTTTTAGTAAAAAAGGTGAAAGACACAATTATATCACTAGAAATAGGGACCAATTAGTTCAATCAGGTTTCAGGCTGGCTAAAGTAGACTCATCTTTCATGGGGTACTGTTTAAGATGTTACAATAAAATACCTCCCCACATACATCAACTAAATGAAACCAAATTTAAATCTTGCATAAAACGCACACTATGCAGCCGAGCATATTATAAGTTAGGGGATTACATCGCTGATAAAAATGCTTGGCTAATCGCTGGTCCTGCTCCTTAAGGACGCATCAACTAATTGACTATCATTTGAAAATACTGTTGGAACTGCTGAAGATTAAAAACAAAAATCATTGCACTGTTTAAACTTACCATTTTTGTACTGTATAATTGCTTAAGTCATATTTGAGTATTATGTACATGCTATAAAGCTACCATTTACTGGGTACATCTTTCATTGACTTGAATGTGTCCTGGCGGCTGAGAGTATGTCATGCTCACTCTAATGTTTCGCTGATGGTGGCGCGTGTGTTGGATCATATAGCTCCCTTCAAAATGGTTGAGTTGAATGGTGCTAATCCATGCGTCATGTTCGTGAACGGGCGCCGTCAGTAGGGACTGGTCAACTCTTAGCTGCCACGGCGTTTTTTAATTAAATTTTGTTTTTGAATTGTTTTAATTTCATATAACGGATGCTTTTAAAGTTCTGCATCGTTCTCACATGCATAATTTCAACATGAATGATGTAACCAATATATTGTAACCACAATTTGATTTAAAAGAGTGCCCGTGGAGTTTCTTGTCCGTTCTTCTCCATAGGTACCTTTTACGCTTTGGAATGGGCAACTAGCTTCATTTTTCTGACCGACCGACCTTGACAATTCAAAAGTGCCTGTAATTGGTAAATTTGAAATAAATTCTTTGAGTTTGAGTTTGATCTCTTATCATAGATTAGCCCTTCAGTCATTGCAATGGAAATGATTTAAGCTTTCTGCCATGAAAATTATGTCCTACGTCTTACTTCAGGCTACCTTTCGCTTTCTTTCGCTAGTTTTACGCATAAACTAAAGTAGGTTTATTAGTCGTGGCGACAAAAAGAACGTTATGCTTATAGAACGGGAATGTTTTTTGTTCCATTTTCTTAATATTTTTTTCACGGTGCATATTATATTTGTATGGCATAGAATGGAAGACATGTGATTATCCTCAATATCGTGCATGCTGTCTCAGCATGACATTTATTACTCGCGGCTACAAGAATAAAGTTATGCATATGATACGGGGATATTTTGTTCCATTTTTCGTGGTATATTTTTCACGGTGCAAAGCAATGGTGTCAAAATTGACTGCCAAGCTTTTGGTAGGATCAAACTGAGCATTTGACGAAGACATATTGCTGCTGAGATACTTAATTTTATTTTATTTTATTTTATATTTAAGTAGGTACATTCAAGGTGGTCGCAGTTAATTAACTCTTTATTAGTATTTTAGGACATCAAAATGGGAATTATTTAGGATTCGATTAAACACACGCCACAATATTGTCTATTGTTAACCGACTTAAAAAAGAGAAGTTTATATGTTCGAAGAGTTTTTCCGAGGTGGTCCTATATAATTTTAAATAACTTTGCTTGTTTAATTCTGAGATAACTTCAACAATGAGTTTTTAGTCATAGTTTTTATTTATATTTACAGCTAAACAGCTTTCACCCTTTTTTTTGCTTTATCTTAAATATCGCAATATTGTTTAAAAAAAAATATTATTAAAATACTAAAACACATAATACGTATGTATTCAATCCACTTTGTATAAGTTGATAATGTCATAAAACTTATTGTCGCTGTTGTTAACAACAGCAAGTAATGGGTTACCAATTTGTGTCAATTTCTGTTACCAAGCAATAATATCAAGCACGGTATTATCATCATGCGTAACTAATTGCCTTGGTGATTCTGATTACATCAATATTTATCTTGAGTGATTGCTGTTGTTAACGGAAAGGTTGTCAGCGGCTTTCAGAGGCCGATACGCTACGCTGCATATAAGGTGTGGAACAATATCCCACCTCCACTAATGGTTCTGGGCACTATCCACTCGTTCAGAATACGTCTACGGCAGTATCTGATAGATTCGCAACAGAAACTGGATATGGCCACCTTAAATATTTCACTTATATGAAATGCCTGCAGTACCTACTGAGCTTAAAACATAATTCCTGTTGTGTCACGAAGACAGTTCTTGGTGATTTCGTTTTTTAATGTTATAATTGCTACTTTATTAGTTTTTTGCTTTTTTTTAACATACACTATTTATTAGGTATGTAGTACTGTTTGTACTCCCCGTCTCTTGTCCCTAAAGGTTCATTAGAAAACCAGCGTCAGACAGCATCTGTCAGGCATTCATGCTGAAATGAACCTTTTTGGCGCACACTATTGTCGTTGTACGTTGACGACACTGCCGTTTACTATACCGGTTATTGTCCCAATGCTATAGCTCGTACTCTCCAAACCTCCGCAAACGTCTTAGGCGCTTGGTTCCGGAAATGGAGAATCGAGGTCAACCCCGATAAGAGTCAGGCGGTTCTCTTCTCGAGACGTCGTCGACTCCCTCCCCCACTTCCCCGCCCGATCACTATGTACGGTAAGCCGATCCCCTGGGAGAAGCAAGCCAAATACCTAGGCGTGATCCTCGATGAAAACCTTACCTTTAAGGCTCATATTAAGGCGGTTCGCGCGCGCGCCTCCTTCGCTCTTAGCAGGCTCCACTTTGTACTGACAGCCCGTAGTAAACTGTCACTTAAATGCAAGCTGCGCATCTACACCGCAGTCATCCGTCCCATCATGACCTATGCTTGCGTTGTATTTGCGCACGCTCACCCACGTCATCTCCATAAGATGCAGACCCTCCAGAACCGTTTCCTCAGAAAGGTCACGGGTGCCCCCTTCTATGTCCGTAATATAAATCTCCACATCGATCTTAAAATGCCTACCATAAACCAGTTCATGAAACGCTTATCGAAGCGCTTCTTTGACTGTGGCATAAAACACTCCAACCCCTTGATCTCAGCGGCAGCCCGCTACACTCCCTCCCGCATTAGCAGTATTCGCCGACCAAGGCATACTTTAATCGCCCCCGACGACGCCACTACCCTCCTCCAGGAGAGTAGTAAGGCCACCAGCACACTACATAAGCCCAAAACCCGATCGCCGTCCTACCGTCCGCGCCGCCGAGGCCCGCCGCGACGCCCAAATCCACGCCCCTCCCGACCCTTGCTCGAGCCAGCCCGCGCCGCTGAGCCTGTAGATTTAAATTCATCCCTAAATCACTCAAATCGTGATCCAGCTAGTCCCTTGCTGCCCTCTTCCAGCGACGCCCTAAGCCGAGGTTCGTACCCCACAGGGGGTGCCCTTAGCGTTGTCGCTTAGTTTTTAAGTTAGTACATAAGTTTAAGTCCTGGCTGGAGGCCTTAATTTATTAGGGCAACCACATGCAAGTCTGTCTAAGCAGACGACAACCTCATAGGTTGACCTGCGAGATGCCATTTATAAAAATAAAAAAAAATGAATGAGGGAACGTTGTAGGCCTTGTCATTGTAGATTTATGGATCATTGTCTATTTGTTAAGCATGTGGTACTTGTTGACAGGCCTACACTGTCCTTCCATACCTATTTATTAAACTGTAATTTGAAAACAAAGTGAAAAATATTTTTAATAGAGTAACCGTGTTTCTTGCCGGCTCTTCTCCATAGGAAACGACGCGCCCGTCCTGGAACCGTGCACCTAGATTCGGACGTTACATTAGTGCCCATGTAGGTTTATGTGAAATACAATATTATAATTTGATTTGATATGAGTCTTCTGTCTGGCCTGCGCCTAGGGGCGTGAAGGCGCAAGGCTCTCTTCCTCTCCGCCTCCTCCTTCGCGAACATTACTGACTTACATTCAATTGACTCGCACGGCTGTTATTATTCAACCCTAAACCCTTCGTACAGTTTCATGAGCATCAGCATAATTTAAACTGTATGTGATAGTTTAAGTTTACAATAGAAGTTATAACCCTTGCCAATCTTAACACGTTAACAGTCCCCATACATAATTTTTCGATAACCCCAAATGTCCAAATAATTTTTTGTAATATTATGTCTCAAATCAGTACAAAATAACTACACTTGGGAGCAAATAAATCGAGCCACTACCTTTTTTCACGTAAAATGGTAAATATTTTTGGGAATATGGAACGTATCAATTCGAACTATATATCGCCTAAAAGTTAAGTTAATAACCTTAACAATGAGGGTAAATTATTGAATAATAACCTTATTGAATGATAAATTATTGGCTCTGCAAGAAAAATGGTAATTTTGATAGAAAATTTAGTAGGGCTAAAACAGTCCATAAAAACAATAAAAAACAAAATTATTGCAAAAAACCTATTCTTAATAACTGGTATTACCCCCCCGTGCCCTGATGCATTCTTGTAGCCTATTAGTCACCGATCTGATCAGAGTTACGATGACATATTGTGGTATGTTCTCCCACTCTTCAAGCACATCGACTTTAAGCTCGGGAATGGATGAAACAGCGGGAACCCTGACTCGGACTCTCCGTTTTAGCTCGTCCCATAGGTGTTCGATCGGGTTCAAATCGGGACTTCGTGCTGGCCATACCATTTGTTGAATCCCGATCGCAGACAAGTATTCCGTAACGATCTGCGCGGTATGAGGTCTCGCATTGTCATGCATAAACAAGAAATTTTCTCCGACAAAACCAGCATACGGCATTACGTGGTCTTCAAGAATGTCAGTTATGTATCGGTCAGCTGTTAATCCACGTCTACCACTGCCATCGTTGGCGGGGTCGACGAAGACAAGTTCCGTTTTTCCGTCTAGAGAAATTCCTCCCCACACCATACAAGAACCACCACCAAAACTCACAGTTTCTCGAATGCAACATTGGGCAAATCTTTCACCAGGACGTCTATACACTCGGTTTCTCCCGTCATTGCTAAAAAGACAGATTCTTGACTCGTCAGAAAACAAAACTGACCTCCAGTCTTCTAACGTCCAATTAATGTGTTCTCGAGCAAACTCCAAGCGAGATCGGCGATGAGCTACAGTCAATTTTGGGCCAGTTGTTGGTTTGTGTGATGTTAAATTTCGTTCCTTTAGTCTTCGTCTCACTGTCCACCTACTGATTGCGACACCTCGAACGTCACGTAACGCTTGCTGTAGCTGAACAGCATTAAGTCCACGGTCGCGCAACGAATTGGTTGCAATAAAGCGGTCGTCACGTTCTGTTGTTGCCCGTGGTCGGCCAGTTCCAGGTCGCCGAACAAAAGCACCAGTCTCCAGATACCTGCGGTATACCCGCTGTACCTTTGAACGACTCAAATGAAGTCTGCGTGCCACTTCACGTTGTCCGTGTCCAACCTCAAGTAAAGCTACAACTTGGGCAGCTTCCGTCGGTGTAGTATCCATTTTATCAGGTTATTTTGATTACACAGACACAGATAAAGACAACAATAACAAGTAATATGGGTATGATTAACAAAAACCTCAAATTTAATCTTTTCTTAACAGAGTACAATAAAAATGTCATAAGCAAATTAACACAGAACACAAATACCCTGCAAATTAAATGCGATAATTGTATTCTACCCTTTAAACTTTAATTAAAATGAAATTTTGACAACTAACTACCCTCATTGTAAAGGTTATTAAATACCCTTTTAGGCGATATATGTTTCGAATCGATGCGTTCCATAATACCAAAAATAATAACCATAATGCGTGAAAAAGGAAGTGGCTCGATTTATTTGCTCCCAAGTGTAGTTTTGGATAAATAAGCTTAATTAATAACAAATGACTCGGTTTATCACACCTTTTACCCGTGTTCCGTATTCGGTACACGGACTTGTCGATTTGAAGCAGCGTGTACACTAGCGTGTACCCTGGACGTGTGAATGGCAAATTATTTAAAAAATAACACCTTTTTATTAATATCCTTGTTTATGGTCACAAATTGACATTGAGAGAAAGTAAAAAAGACTTAAATTCTGTCAACTGTCAAATGCCTAAAGGGACAACTCACATTCAAAGTTTTTTGCCCGTTTGAGCGCCAGTTTTTAATGTGTGAATAATATTAGGTAAATATGCAGAACTTTGACGACAAAGATATCAGGAGAGTGTTGGAGGAGTCTGATGGTGAAGATACACTGTCCAATGTGTATGACCATGAGGATAAATAAAGCCTTTTTACTAACAAACAGTTGCTTATTTATTCCACTACCCACATTTAAAAAACAAAAAAACATGTTTTCCGTTTTTTCTATTCATTGGTGTCCTGTTGACAAGTCCTGATAAATAGAGCAACATAACACACAAGTCCATGAAGTTAGAGCGCATAGAAAGAGACAAGGGCGAGTGTACCGTTTACGGTACACGAACGTGATGGACCCACGCGGCGTGTACTGTATTCGGTACATTGGACAGCTAACGTGTTAAGGGCAGACAAACGGTCGTACAATTTTTTGTACATTATTACTTTTATTTCGTTCTCATCCATCTCAACTAACAGTCACTGAACCATAACAAAATTGTGCTACAAATCTGAAAAAAAAACGAAACCACATTTTTACCTTTTTCATGTACTTACACACGTTCCTAAATTTAGGCAACAGTGAGTCCGTAAAGCCTCGTTCACACTGTCCGACCGAGATAAAACTACTGGAGCGAATAATGTCGCATTACAATGCATTGGGTGTCACGTCAGGATTACACGAATGTGTGTAATGGGCCGAAGACGGGGTGAGGATAGCGTGGATAGGACTGTAGATTTTTGTTCGATATTATTGTTATGTATATAGATAGAGGAGAGCAGGGGTGGCCCAGTGGTAACGGCCGCGACTTACAACTTGTAGATCGTAGACCCCAGACAGGCGCTTTACTTTGTGTAAATTATTTCATCACCACTGCTCTCAAAACGGCGAAGGAAGACATTGTGAGGCAACCATGGCATGTGACATCTACCAACCCGCACTGAGCCCGCGTGGTCGATTACGGCCCACTCCCTCTCACAGAGAGGAGTCTTGTGTCCCAGCAGTGGAAACATAATAGGCTGATTATGCATATAGACAGAGGTATTAAAAACAGAATGTAAAGTTCCTCATCCCCCTTAGAAAAGGGAGGATCCTCCGACCAGACGGTCTGTCTGGTGGATTTACTACCCTACGATTGATGTCGGGATTTCGAGATGGTGTTCTACTTGGTTGCGTAAAATGGTCTCAAACTTGTCGATTTTGCATTCTTCATTTAATATTCTATCATTTTCAACATAATAATGAAAACCTCATTCCATTCTTGACAGATTTTCATATGTGTTACCTGCCAGCTCTCATAAAATAATATGTCAAAAGAAACAATACTTAAATAGGTCCCACATTGTGATCAAATCGACAGGCGACAGGTCCCGGAGATTTTCCCCAATTAATGCGTAGTTGATGCAATTGTTCAACAAAAACTTCAGCAAGTAGCTCACTATGGACAGAAAGCGTAATCAGCCTATAATTTCCCCGCTCCTGGGACACAAGCCTCCTCTCTGTGAGAGGGAGTGGGCCATAATACACCACGCGGGCCCAGTGAGTGTTGGTGGATGTCACATGTTTTTGATTTTTTTGTTCTAGGACATGCCGTTTTGAGAGCAGTAGTAATGAAATTAAATACGCAAAGTATAGTGTCTCGCTGGGTTCGAGCTCACGAAATACAACTCGTAATTTGGGGCCGACACCACTCGGCCATCACTGCTCACATGACCGGATACAGAACCGCGTGTCGCGCGACGAGCGGTGCTTTTGTTTACTAGGTTCTTAAGTCATTCCAGTATTCTGATTGTATCCAGAGGTAGATTTCTAATGCGAAGCAACTGAAATTTAAGCAAACACGATCTGTGATTCTGGGCTGACAGCAAACATAGGTAAAGTTCCAAAAATTCCATAGTATCATGGCTAAATAGTTACTATTACACCTGCACGAGTGGATCAAAGGTTTTAAGCTACACTTGCCGCGGTCGGTTTGTTGATGGTTGACCATCCATGACATATCGAGACCCTTGCGTGCCTCAGAAAGGTTAAGGCGGTGGTCTCGGCTGTCATTCTTAGACCTTTGACAGTCGTTACGGGTAGTTAGAAGCCCAATAGTCTGACAACAGTCTTACCAAGAGGTATCGAGTAAACGAGAAAGTGAGAGAAGGCAATGCTCACAGCAGCTCTCAACCAAGTCGCATAGTTTTCCGCTTTTAGAGATAGCTTCCAGCTTAAGCGTGGAGTAACCCACCACCACCACCTTTTCGAGCAAATAACACGATCGACACATTAATGGCCAAACCCAATAACCTAAGACAGATCGCTGCTGGTGATAGACAGTATAATTCTATCTGTTCCTGTCATTTATTGACACGAAAAATATTAATATTACAACAACATTATGCATAACAACAAAAGCGTAGGCTATAATGAGAATCATAAAACATGGGAGTCTGTAGCCGAACTAGGTGAAAAACCTGTATCTCAGCATACAGCGCCATACCTCTCTGATCTGAATGGAAAACATTTAGCCAACGTTTCCGATTTTGATAATCTTACAGAAAATGAAATAGAGAAAATGATTACACTTAAATGAGTTGTAGGGTGTGAAAAGGAGTGAGTAAGTCTTTAAGTGCGTATGTGGGTGTGTGTGATAATATTGGTTACTCTGGTACGATTAAAAGTTTTTCTGACGTCCTCGTCACATGTATCAGCGGCAAAGAGTCCTCGTGACATTGGGTCTAGTCGAAAACCAAGTACTTATTTGTATGCCATATATGCTGAACTGGGCCTATTTGGCGCAGCAGTGAGGCACACAAAATTATCTTCTTCATTTTTTTGCTTTGTTTGTGTGCCTGAACCTTGGTCATATAAATTTATTTTCTTTCTTTCTTTATCATAACATAACATGACATCAATCCCAGAAGGGTTAGACAGAGTTGTATCTATGTACACCCACATTTCGCCATTCTTTTTTCAGTTCTTTATTATGTTACCCAGAAACTGGTTTCTAGAGGTCAGTTAGGCAGTTACTACATGTAAAATACTGGTATTCAGATGCATCCGATTGGACTGGAAGCCGACCCCAAAAATAGTTGGGAAAAGGCTAGAGAGAGAGATTGATTGAACAAGAAAGAAAGAAAGAAAGAAAATATGTTTTCCGGTTAGAGACATTACTGTATTCTCATAAGAATACAATTCACTTACATGAGAATGTTAAAATTATAACTTAAGTCAATATTGTTGGGCGTTTTACAAACTAAACATTAGTAAATTATATAGTACAATGATTATCAAATTTTGAAGGTAGCTAAAAAATTAAAATAAAAACAACTCAATGTACGCTTGATACACGGGCTCACTTGAATATCACATACCTACTAAAGTAAACAAGGTTTTGTTCAACACAAAAAAGAAAAAAAAAAAAACTTTCTTTGTTTTGGCTGCCTCGTATTGAATGTTGTCCATTTCCCGTTGAGTTTTTTTTTTCAATTTCCATTTCTTCCATGAACGTCCTATCCTTCCTATTCTGTCTTCATGATTGGCTTGAGACTGAAATCTCCGTTGACCAATCACAGGGCACCGTTCTAATTGGACGAATAATATATTCGTTGTTGGTTGCCTTGTCTGTGAGCAGAATTTATCGAATATCGTGGTAAATCGAGCCTGTGTTGATCTTCATTGAAAAATGATACGTGATAGCTGAAATATAAAGCTTTAATGACCATCCACCACCACCTTCATCATTCTATTATTAATTTCAACACTCCATAGTGTTGAAATTAATAATAGAATGATGAAGGTGAAATGGTATATTGGGTCATTGTAACTGTGACCTTGTTGTATGCATCTGATATCGTAATCAGATAAAAATAAATTAAATTGTAAAATCAATAGAAATATAAAATTCTTAAATCTCTTCGTGCACTCGAGGTGAAACCTTCAGCCGTGACGTCTACTGGCCACCAAATTGAATATCATGTGACGACATATAGATTCGGTGACTTTCTTGAAATTGATTAGTTTTTAACAAACTTCCAAATGTAGCAGGTTCTCAATTCGTCTGTATGTTATGTTTTTCGTTTTTGTACGTTTGTTAAGCGATATCTCCGGCAATTGTGCATCGATTTAAAAAATTACATAATATAACATCACGCCTGTAAGGGTTAGGCAGAGGTGTACCTATAGTACACCTTTTCTTCCTTGTTTTTCCTTGTCATTTTGTGCTGACAGCTCTTTGAGGCGCGCGTGGAACACGACGCACCGTCGACCCGAGGTCACCGGCCGGTGACCTTCCCATTGCTCGCCGTCCGCAAGCCCGCGCCTACGGTGGCCGGGAATCTGCAGGCGACTCCCGACGCCCAGGGCGTCTCCGGCGGCGACTAGGGGCGTGAGGGCGCAAGGCTCTCTCCGTCACGCGCTCCGCCTCCTCCTTCGCGAGCATAACTGCTTCGCAGAAGAAGGTTATGGCTTTCCATTCCCTCTCGCTCCGTACCATGGCCTGGACCAGGGCCGGACGCGCGCGAGAGATCGCCGCTCGCCGCCTAAAGGCAGCCCCAGCCCGCTCCAGTCTGGGAACCAAACGTCGGAAATGCTCCACGAAGTTCCACCGGCTGTCGAGGTCGAGTCCCAGGTACTTCATCGTCGACTCGCCGCCGATGTGAACCCCTCCCGCCGTTATCTGGGAACCCGACAGTAGCGTGTTACGAGGACCATGAAAACACATGGCCTTGGACTTGTGCAGGGCCACTTCGAGTCCCAACTGCCGGATTCTCTCGACGATTATCGCAACCCCGAGTGTCGCTTGTTCGGCCGCCTCTTGGTGCGACCTCCCCTGTGCCAGGACCAGCGTGTCGTCAGCGTAGCACACCACGCTGATGCCATTTGGGAGGTCGGCGCGCTGCACCCAGTCGTAACCGATATCCAACAGAAGCGGCCCCAGGACCGATCCCTTTGGGACACCGCACGACATCTCTCGCCGGTTCCACTCTCCCTGGTGACCGGGGTAGATGACGGCCCTGCCCGTCAAATAGGCCTCGACCACGCGACAGAGGGAGGTTGGCATACGGTGATACCGTAATGCCTCCCTGATGCATCTCCAGGGCAGGGTGTTGAAGGCATTGGCGATGTCTAGAGACACCGCCAAGACGACCCCACCCCGGGCAACAGCATACCCCGTAGTGAGGGCTCGCACGCGCATGATGGCGTCCACCTTAGGGCGCCCCCTGCGGAAACCAAACTGGCTATCCGCCAAATCCGGCCCCACCCGCACCAGCCGCCCGACGAGGCGGTTTGCAATAACTCTTTCAAAGAGGTTACCCACCTCGTCGAGCAGCACGATGGGCCGGTAAGCGGACGGAGAGTCCGCAGGGCACCCCGGCTTCTTAATGAGGACCAGTTTCCCCGTCTTCCAGCGAAGTGGGAACCGGAGGGGGGCCAAGCATGCGCTTAAGAGCCCCCTTAGTCGAGGCCCTAGAGCCTTCAAGGCCAGAACCCAGGCTTTTCCAGGTAAGCCGTCGGGTCCTGGAGCGGTATTTTTGGCACTAAGCCTGTGTACCGCCACTCTCAGCTCTACCTCGATCACCTCCGAAGCGTCGTCGTCGTCGTTGGCGGTGTGGTCCGCATCCGGCACCGCAGTAGGCGGAGTCATGGGCGGGGGAGTATGCTCCCCCGCGAAGGGAACAAAGTGCTCACCACGTCCTCCATGAGCTGGGGCCGGAGACTCTGCGTCAGTGGGGGAGCCCATGGGCGGAGTTTATCCCGCACCATTTTGTAGGGGCGTCCCCAGGGGTCCCTGTTCAGAGTATCCAGCGACTCCAGCCAGGGCCCTGGCCCGCAGGATTTCCGCTTGGAGGGCGGTCTTCGCCGCTCTGTACCCCTCGTACAGCTCCGCCTGAATGGCTTCCGTATTCGGAGGGCGAATAAGTAGCCTGCGGTGCCTGGTGTACAGGTGTCGTGCAGCCACGCACGCCTTGCGCAAAGCCGTTAGCTCCGGCGACCACCAGCACACCTGGCGCCCGGGCTGGACCCGGGGCATTGCCACGTCACATATTTCAGACTTGGCCTCCCGAAACCACTCCGCCTCGTCGTTTATGTCAGCCGCCTCGAAGGAGATCGTGCGATACCCCCGAATGACTCTGACGGCGATCGCCCAGTGCGGCTTGCGCAGGACAGCTTGCGCGGGCCCCGTCTCGGGCGGGGGGAGTGAGGTGTACTCCCCCCGCAACGTCTGTGAGTGGTGCACGCTGAACACTACGCGCGCCGCCTTCTCGGGTCCTGATGTTGGGGGACGACGGATGTCCCCGAATCCGTCGCCCCTGGGCCCATTTAGGGGGGCCGGAAGAGGGCGTTGTCCGCCCTCCTCCGACGCCCGGTGCGTCTGCTGCGGGCCGGGTCGAAAGTCGAAATCTCTCTCTCCCTTTCCGCAGCCTCCTTCTGCGAGATGAACGTTTCGCAAAAGAAGACCACTGCGTCCCAGGACTCTGCGCCACTCCTCCAGTGCCTCACCCCTAGCATCGGTCGCCGGAGATCCCCACGCCGTAGACTTGGCGTTGAGATCCCCGAGCAACAGCACCGGGCGAGGATGAAGTCGGCCTACGACGGCAACCAACTCGACAAGGAAGCTCTCGAAGTCGGCGAGACTCTTGTTGGGAGAAAAATACGCCCCAACGACGCCAACGCCATCTGCGAGGGCGGCTACCCAGCCGTGCCCCCGCGACGGGCTGACGAGAGCCCCGCCAATGATGGCCACCAAACCGTCCAGGTCTCCCACTCAGTTATCCCTGGGCAGGACCCAGTCCGGCTCGGCGACCACGGCCACGTGAATCGACCACTCTGCCATGCTCTGGAGCAAGAGATCCTGAGCTCTGGCAGAGTGGTTGATGTTGCCCTGGAGGAAATGGTAGAGCGCCGTTATGCGCAATCCATTCCCTCGGCACCATTCTTAGACCGGGAGTCGGCCGGAGGGCAACCAGGCTGAGGGGGGAGTAAAGAGCCCCCGGCAGCCTTGGCAGACCCTCTCTTCTTCTTGTTGGCGGGCGCGCCACAGGCCTTACCGCCCGCTCTGTGCCCAGCGGGCCTCCCTGCAGCTGTACAGAGGCTGCAGTTTGGCGCCGCGGAGCACTGGGCCGCCTTGTGGCCGGGCTAGCCGCAGCGATAGCACTGCTCGCTGCGGTCAATTGCGGCGGTGCACCGTGCCTTAACATGCCCCACGTCCAGGTATCGGTAGCACCGCAAGGCCCTGGGCTGCAGCAGCTTCACCCTCGCCGCAACCCACCCCACCAACAGACGCCCACCGTCAGCGACCTTATTCGCCGCCGCCACCGGGCACCGCACCCAAATCGTACCGAGCCCGGAAGCATCGGCGCGTATGTCGCCCGTCCGCACTTCTCCTGGAAGACATCCACCGACTCGGGCGACGGCCACCACGACTTCAGCCGGGGTCGTCGAGTCGTCTAGGCCATCGACGCGCAGCTCAGCGGTCTTCATAGGCCTGGGACGTCCTCCGGGTTGAGGACCTCCCTCAGTTTGGTGGCCACCTCGAGCAGCCGCGGCCCCGTAATCGCCGGCCTCATTCTGAAGCCGGACGGTGTGCCAAGGTCGGGGAACGCGACATTGGCCTTCGCCTGTGTCAGGACCGCCTTGTAAGTGATGCCCCTTTCAATGGCTCCGGGCTGCAGCGTAATCACTTCAGCCGCGGAGCTTGGGGCTCTGACCTTAGGCGGTCCTTGGGCCTTCTTTGGTGCCAGTGCCGGTGCTTCAGCGGGTGCGGATGGCGACGTTTTCTTCCCGCGACGGCGGCCCTTCTTAACCACCATCGCCCAGGTCTCTTTGGGAGGCACAAACGAGGCCGCCGGTGGTGTAGTTGCCTTGGAAGTTGGCACGGACGTAGCCTCTAGGGGCTTTCTGGTCCCCATCCCAGACCCACTCGACTTAGCCGCCGCGGTTAATGGCCCCTGCTTTTTGGGCCCCTCCTTCCGCTTGTCCGCAGCGAGCGGTGGGCGGAGATTCACCGCTGGGAGGAGCCTCTCTTCTATTGCCTCCATCCGGGCACCCTGCGCCATCCGGGCCATCTGCCCACACTGCATCATGCAGATGCGCGCGATCTTCTCGATCTCCGCATCCGCAAGAGCAGGTGTCGACGAAGGGACCGGTGATGGAACCGACGACGGAGCCGCAACCGAAGAGGAGCCAGTGGCTGCGGGTATTGCCCTCTGGGCGGCAAACTGCCGCTTGAGGTCCTCCAACTCGGATCGGAGACGGCCATTCTCTTCCCAAAGCTTCGCCGTCTCCTCCGTACTTGTACGATTAAGGAGGACCTCAACCGCCTCCTTAATGCCCTCAGCCACCTCCTTCAGAGCAAGCGTGAATGTGCCCTTCAGGTTGCCAGATTTCGTGGTCACCTTCAGGACGACATCCACGCCGTCCAACACCTGGCGACTGAGCGCCACCCCCGTCACGCTCCCCCCGGCTGCCATCCGAGCAGAGCGCCGCTCTCGAGCCTGTCGGGCCAACTCGCTGACCTCGTCAGCCGCGACAGTCTTTTGCTGCGCCCGCTTTGCAGCACTCGCCTCCACCCTGTTGGTTCCCAACAGGGCCGATGGCTTGGGGTCCATCTCCTCGCTCTCAACGCGCTCACAAGGGACCGGTGTGTCGGGGCGCTTGAGAAAGCGACCCCGAAAGACGCGCGACGCCGAAGCAGTTGACGCGTTCTTGGCGCGACCTCGCCCTCTTGTGCCTGTTGGCCCCATGGGTGCCGACAGGTTCTCCTCACTAGAGGAGTGGTCCGCCTTCCAAAATATTGGAGTATGGCCATCCACCTCTTTTTCATTCAAAGAGCGCTTTGAGCTTACGCTCGCCACGCTCACCACACTCATCCTCTCGGATGCAGTGTCAGAATCTGACACCGCACCTACGTCTTTTTGTTCGTCCCCTGAGGGACAGGAGCCTCCTCGGCTCTTGTTGCCATTGGCAATCGGGATACAGTTGATGCCCCCCCCAGAATACGTGCGGCATGTCGCTACCAAAGGTAGCGTGGCGGGTTCTCCAGCTGCTGAGCAGCTGGTACCGCCCTGGGGTAAAAAATGTTCACCTGTGTTGTCCATTTTAATTGTTTTGTCCGCTTTTTAAGGGTGCGGTCCCTGGAGCGCTAGAGACTGGTCCCCCACCAGCCACTCATCCTCTCGCCACGCTCAAAGCTTAGGATTAGGTGGTTTTTTATCTTATAGGTGTCCTTCCTCTCCGACGGCGGCATTAGCCATGCCTCCGTTCGCTGTCTGGCCAAACCGGCTCAACGAACCCGCCGAGTGTTCTCTCGTCACGATTGCTCGTGAGAGAGAAGCGCCAGCCACGTTGGTACGCCTGCACCATTGTGGCAGGGTCGCGTCCAGTGTCAATCGACGACCGTCGATCAATCAGGAGCGACCCATCTCCCTTGTTTCTCCACTGTGCCCTCTGCTAATCAGAGGGACACGTGGAAGAACATCATGGAGCCTACTGCTCCCCCCCCCCCCCCGCAGAAATTCGCCACAGACAATACACTCTCCGAAAAAACCCCCAAACCCTTTTTTCAAAAGGGAATATTGTCCATGCCCAGGGTGCACCGGCCCGAAAACTGCTATTCCCCTCGAATGTATCCGTAAGGGATTAGCAGCTATCAGGCACACGAGGAGGTTTTCTGCACGCACCCCAACCTAACTTAACCTTTTTTTTTTTTTTTTTTTTTTTGTTCCCGGGGTGGAAAATCCTCATGGATGTCCTCCGCCCTGGGGCGGGCGGAGGGGTCTGTCAGACTCTTACTGACTAAAAACCACCCCGGTGTTCCATCTCACACCTACGCCGGGGTCGCGGGAACACATTATTCTTCCACACAACCCCGGCTGGTGCCGGCCCGCTTGCGCGGGCCCCGTCTTGGGCGGGGGGAGTGAGGTGTACTCCCTCCGCAACGTCTGTGAGCGGCGCACGCGGAACACTACGCGCGCCGCCTTCTCGGGTCCTGATGTTGGAGGGCGACGGACGTCCCCGAATCCGTCGCCCCTGGACCCATTTAGGGGGGCCGGAAGAGGGCGTTGTCCGCCCTCCTCCGACGCCCGGTGCGTCTGCTGCGGGCCGGGTCGAGAGTCGAGTTCTCTCTCTCCCTTTCCGCAGCCTCCTTCTGCGAGATGACTGTTTCGCAGAAGGAAACCACCGCGTCCCAGGACTCGGCGCTGCCGACCATCGAACTCACTACGGTCGGCAGCGACAAGTCACTGCCTACTTCTGAGATGAGGGCACGGCGCGGCTCCAACCTAACTTAACCTTTTTTTTTTTTTTTTTTTGTTCCCGGGGTGGAAAATCCTCATGGATGTCCTCCGCCCTAGGGCGGGCGGAGGGGTCTGTCAGACTCTTACTGACTAAAAACCACCCCGGTGTTCCTTCTCACACCTACGCCGGGGTCGCGGGAACACATTATTCTTCCACAACCCCGGCTGGTGCCGGCCCGCTTGCGCGGGCCCCGTCTCGGGCGGGGAGAGTGAGGTGTACTCCCCCCGCAACGTCTGTGGTCGGCGCGCGAGGAACACTACGCGCGCCGCCTTCTCGGGTCCTGATGTTGGGGGGCGACGGATGTCCCCGAATCCGTCGCCCCTGGACCCATTTAGGGGGGCTGGAAGAGGGCGTTGTCCGCCCTCCGCCTGCGCCCGGTGCGCCTGCTGCGGATCGGGAGAGTGGACGAGATCTCTCTCTCCCTTTCCGCAGCCTCCTTCTGCGAGATGACTGTTTCGCAGAAGGAAACCACCGCGTCCCAGGACTCGGCGCTGCCGACCATCGAACTCACTACGGTCGGCA
Source organism: Dasypolia templi (assembly GCA_963555695.1). NCBI lineage: Eukaryota > Metazoa > Arthropoda > Insecta > Lepidoptera > Noctuidae > Dasypolia > Dasypolia templi. Next base: position 9,233,519 of record OY743158.1, on the reverse strand, counting down.
GCGACAGGTCACTGCCTACTTCTGAGATGAGGGCACGGCGCGGCTCCTCCCAAGCGGCACACTCTGCCAGCGTATGCCACGCCGTGTCCTCCCGGCAGTCGACGCAGTGGTGACACCGAGCGTCCGGCTCCCTGTTTATGCGACACAGGTACTTCCCGAAGCAACCATGCCCCGAGAGCACCTGCGTCGCCCGAAACGACAGGGAGCCGTAACCTAACTTAACCTAACCTAACCAGCAGAGCTGAAGACCCATAAACTCAAACTGGCTCCATACTGCACGGTATACCAGGCAGAGCTCCTCGCGGTGTGCAGAGCCACTGAGGTAATTCAACGAAGGAGCGAGGTGAGCTATGGAATCTACAGCGACTCGAGATCGGCCCTGGAGACCATAGCAAACCTCAGCACAACGCACCCCCTGGCAGTAGACACCCGCAAAAACCTAAAGACCATTGAAAACCAGAACAAAACTGTGTCTTTGTTCTGGATCAAGGCACACGCGGGTCTTGCGGGAAATGAAAGGGCGGATGAACTGGCGAAGGACGCAGCGTTGAATATGAAGGTCAAACCACATTATGACCTATGCCCGGTGTCATTCATTAAACGACAGATCCGAAAGGGGTCGATTGATGAATGGAACCGGCGATACAAAGATAGTGCCAGAGCAAAAACCACAAAACTGTTCCTTCCCGATGTAACCACTTCTTATAAGATAGTCCGACAGATGGTTCCAACTAACATCATCACCCAAATATTAACAGGGCACGGTGGATTCTCGGAGTATCTGAATCGTTTCAGGTGCAAAGAGAACTCATCGTGCATCTGCCAACACGGAACACCCGAAACGGTCGAGCATATCTTAACCGACTGCCCGGTTCACGCCCTAAAGAGACTCGAGGATGAATACCAGCTAAAATGCAGAATGTTAGCCAAAAACTTCCCATTTCTAATGTCAAGTAGGAAACATAGGGAAACATTTACAAAATACATGATAGATATCGCCAAACAAGTTATAAATAGAAATAAATAGGATAATAAATCTATGCTATAAATATATTAGTACTAAATATATTGATAAGCATAAATAAATAAATGTATACTTTATAAATTAAGGTGTTAGAAAAGTGAGGCACAAAACAAAATAGATAATAATGAATGTATAGAATAAGTATGACTTAATCTGTAAATCCCATCTGGAAAGTATGTCCAGAAAAAGAAATAGTGTAAACCCGACCACAGAAATATAAAATGATAAAAAAGTAATTTGCGCCTTGAGAAAAAAAAAAGAGGTGTGCGGACCAGATATAAAAATTGCATTCATACAAAAAACAGATATTGTGTAGGAATGTGTATATTGTGTGGAGAAATCAGTTGTCAATTGATATGCTCCTTAGTAATTGAAGGGCTCTGATCACGTCAGAGGATCACAGGGCAAGGCAGGAGTGTGGTTTTAGCCGGTAAGAGTCCGGCAGTACACCTACATTTGACCACTTATGTTCTAATCCCATGTAATAGGGGGCGAGCCTATTGCCATCAACCGGGCACAAATCCAGACTCCGGGCTGCTACTAAGAAATTCTAGATAGAAAAACCCAATAACACTGCCCGACCTGGGAATCGAACCCAGGACCTCATGCTCAGCAGTAGCTCTTGCGACAACTAGACCAACGAGGCAGTCAAAAATTATTTGTTCAATAGATAGGGTATGTTTCAGGGGTGGTCCCATATAAGTTTTGTTTACTTTGTTTGGGGAGTTTTTCAGTTAGTTTCAACAATACGTATTTTTCCACTTGGTGTAAATTGATGATGTTATAATAACTTCCTGTCACTTTAAACTAGCAAATCCTTTAAAAAAAAACTAAAAGTGAAAAAGAACTTTAATTTGGGAAGTTTTTGCCACTGATTTCCCAAAATAAAGTAATTTATAATTTTTTCGTAGTCGGTCGTTTTTTTGTAAAAAGGTTTTCTTTTAATGCTTTACGACGTAACAAACTACTACACTATCATAGGCTATATTAGTGTGAGAGGCGTCATTTTTATCAGCTTCTCCAGCATTTAAAAATAACTTTCGTACTGTTGTAATGGAAATTTCGTTATTCACACTTTTGACTCACGCTCCAAAATTACTGGCCAGAGATTGCACAAAGGAAATTTGGAAGGAAAAGGACTCTTGCTCAGCAGTGGGACACAAAATATGCTACAAAAACTTTATAGGTATCATAGGTAGCCCATTACAGGAATACACGACTTAATTGGAGCAAGGTCTTCTAAAATTATTTAAAATTTCAACATTAAGTAAGCCAAAAAAAAATATACATACACAAATATCATAAAAAAAAGAAAACTGCTTGGCTAACATTTTGACCTTTTATTTATTTAACAAGTAACATGACTCAAATTAATATTTGTTAAATGTTACTTGTTAAAAAAATATGAAGTATTAAGTTAATAGATATTAAGTAATTTTTATTAAAAATAGTATTAAATATTAAATAGTTATTAAGAAATATTGTTACCAATTATGATAACAATATATCTATGTATGTATAACTATGTTAGTAATCTTAACCTACACACTTAACCTAACACTGACATATAAATATAAATGAGAACCCCTGCTACAAGCTCAACACCGATGTGGAAAGCTTGCAGCAGCGATTCACACATAAGCAGTCCAGTCTGCTCGCGAAACACCGCAGTATAATGTAGAGGCTGAGCCGCACCTGGCGCACCAGGGATGCGAGTCTTTTTCACATCGTAGCGTAGAAGCAATCAACACGAGCTTCAGCAAACATCCCTGACGCGCTACAGAAGCGGAACAACCCTATCAACACCCGGAACGCATGTGCGTTTATATGAAACCTCCAATACAAGGTGATATTTAACACACGTTTCTTCTGTCTACGACTCTACGCGGTGACGCCTTTATCCTGCAATGTGACAATTAAAGACCTGATATTAACACACAAAAGCCATATCGTAACACTACACAAAGCAGCAATGGATATCATTCCCTATGGTTTATATCGAGTATAACACAAAGGTTGTCTATTCATTCAACTATACTACTGAATATATGAATGTAATAAACCTGAAGAGTTGGTTTGTTTGTTTGAACGCACTAAATTCTGATTTTTTTATCGAATTTCACGTCATCGACACGTCGATTTTTTAAATTATTTTTGGCTTTTGATTACCCAATTCTTAGTAGGTAGGTGTTAGTCTATTTAACATACGCTACAACCCTTAGCCAATCAAAAAGAAAAAAAACATCAGAAAGAACGCTGATCGAAAACGAAGACATACGTTTAAATTGCTTTTCGTATCTGGCTGTGTGAACGGATTTTGATGTGGTATTCGCCAACATTTGGATAATTTATTCCGAAAGGTTTATGTGTGTGATAACTTATCAATACATGTAATACAAAAATCTTCGTGTTTTGTTAAATCGCAAAACCGTGCAAAGCAGAGGAGTGTCGCGAGTTTTTTTTAAGTATAGGTTGAGGTGGCTTTTCGTGTATATCTATCTGCTTTGTTCTTCTCAACTACGCAACGGATGTCGATGGCGTTTCCGACATCATTTATAAAATTTTACTGAAATACACTCCACACCCTAATTGCGTAACACACAATTAATCACAATTCTCAAAATTAATCTAAATAGTTTCGAAGACAATTGCTAATCCATTGCTTCAAATTTTCGATAAAACAATCTGATCAACAAAGTAAATAATGCAATGAATGCTGTTGAATCGTCAAAATGAAAGATATAACTAATGATATTGTAATTCGCAATTACCCAATTACAGGACTAAATCGAGCAACCATGTATTGCCATTTCAGTTATAAAGCCATCAAACCAAAAGGATATAAAAAAATTGATGCAGTTTTGAAGCGGACATACTGGCCATCATTTTGGTGTCATCATTGTTCCAAATTTGAATTCGCAACCATCTTTAAAGTTACAGAACGTATTACAAAACAAAGCAGGGTAGCTCGATTTAAGAGAACTGAGGTGCAATTCCCGTATTTTATAAGCACTTTCGCATATTTATCTCAGTCCATCTGCCAAAAATACAATCAATTTAAGTACATTATTGACAGGTTTTTGACATTACGGTTTAAGACATTTATTTTCTCAAAAGATTACAATAATCACTTACAGAGAAAATACTATATAACGCTATATAATACTATAAAACGCTAATCGATTTATTATGTAAACAAAAATAAATCGATTAGCGTTTTCAGTAGGGTAGATGTTAAAATGTTAGTGGAGATTGTATTAAGTGAGTGCGCGCATAAGCTGCGATGCAAACAAAGTTTGTTTGAGAAGGCCTATGGCACAGTGCGTTTGAATAAGCGATAATTGAACAATATTTTTTCAGACTTTTAAAAATAAAATGGTGCATATCGTAGGGAGTATGCGGGTGTAGGTTATTTAGTTTAAGGTTAGTTTTCGTAATGATATTAAAATATACAATTTTATCCTTGAGAGATCCTCCAAAATGTGGCGTTTCAACAGTTTCTTAAAGGTTGATAAACCTCTTTTATGTTTTTAGGTAATTTATTATAATTCTGGGCTCCTTCGTACATAATGCTCTTTTTTCCGTAGTTGGTTCTAGGCGGTTCAAACGGATATTATTTGCCTTTCTAGTAATAAGTTTGTGGTGGTCCATATTTTTGGTAAATGAAATTTGTGAGTGAATATCCTTTGTTATAATCTAATCAAGATGCAGGTGTTGTATTTATAGCTTTGCAATAAATTCATTAGTCCAGTTTCTTTATAATGTTTATGGTCGGTGTTAGGCAATCATTTCGAAATAACGTTTTAATTAGTTTATTTTGTGATATCTGCAGTTTACTTTAGTTTCTCTTAGCTGCTTATCCCCATACTTCAATTGGGTAATCCAGATGAGGCTTGACCAAAGAATTATAGATTGTGTACCGCACATATCTGGGCAAGCATCGAGATATGGGCCGTAAGGCACCTGATAGGGATAACAGTTTGCTTTGCCCGTTTTTTTTTCGACATGTGGCTTCCATGTAAAGCCACTGTCAAGAAGTAGGCTCAGACATTTTTCTGAGTTTTTTTGCTTTATTACTTCGCCGTTAACTGTTAATGGACTATAGGTATTTTTTTTTTATATGTAAAGGTCAACAAATTTGACTGGAACCAAGTGTTTAAGATGTCCAAATCATGTTGTGCTTCATTCATAACCACTTTAATCGAGTCACCAGATTAGAACAGGCTGGTATCGTCGGCGTACAAAGTATGTGCTCCCTTAACGCAATCTCGTGTATACTATTTATATAAATTAATAAAAAGTAATTGGCTTAAAATTTAGCCTTGGGGTGTGGTTAGGTGTGGTTTGATGGTTACCGATTTTAACAGTTTGTGTCCTATTTGTTGGATATGATTTGAAAATATCGTACGCTATATCTGTAACACCCAAATCCTTCAGCTTTTGTAATAGTATTTCATGGCTGATGGTATCAAATGCCTTTTTAAGTTCAATGAATATTCCTAGGCCTATTTTACGATCATCGATATTGATCCTTATATTTGTCACTAGGTTAACAGTCGCAGAGATAGAATTGGACTTTGGTCTGAAACCGTATTGTTTTTCAAATAGGAAGTCAGTGTCAGTTTTAAATTGGTTTAGACTGTTATATATTTTTTTCAAAGACTTTAGACAGCACTGGTAGCACACTAATTGGTCTATAATTACTAGGATCCATTTTGCTTCTCGATTTAAATATGGGACTTGTTTAAGAGAACTAGGAAAGTATCCTTCGTTTAAGCATTTATTGATGCAATTTGTCAGGTTTTTTGCTATTAAATCTTTAACACATTTTAAGTTTTCGTGTTATTACCATCTATACCAGAACTAATGTTTGTTTTTAACTGATTCAGTATTTTTAATACTTCATTTGTACTGGCCGGATTTAGTTTTTGTAGTTGATCGTGGTTCGTTTTTATGTTTGCTAGTTGTTGGAGGCCACAATGCGTAGTTATTAGAGTTTTTTGGTATTTTGTTAGCTAGATCGCTTACTATTGTTGAGATAAAATAATTAAAATACTCACAAATTTCTTTGATGTCTGTAGTTTCACCCGAGAACGTATTAATCTTTGATGGCCCACTGCTGATTTCCGTTTTGTTTTTTGAGAGTCTGTTAATTAATTGCCACATTCTTAAAGGATCCCTCTTACAGTCTTCGAAAGATTTACTATAGTTAGTATTTTTGGTATTTTGAATACCAAAAATTGATGTTTCAGGAGCTTATCATTAGGTGTTTGTTTTAGTTTTTGCCATAAGTAGTTTATGTAATTTATCAGGGTAATCAAGTTGCTATTAATCCATTCCTTTCCATGGTGGATTTAGTATCTTGGTTTTTCGTGTCTTGTTTATAGATATTGCATTCAGTAGTGTAGCTTCTAGGTAATCATGGTCAGGGATATGCTTGGTTTCAGTAATATCTTCTACAGTTGTGTTTAATTTTGTATAGTATACTGCTTCATATTGTACACGTTTTGTGCATTCAGGCTCACTCCTATTTATCTGAAGATATATTTGTTTATTGTCAGAAGCTGAGGAATCAACAACTGTAATTTGAAATGTATGTGTTTTTGTAGAAGCTGTTTCACGTGTACAATATTCTAAAGTAATTTAATATAATATGTTTGTATTATTTTCCTGTAGCATTTGTTTATATTCTTCTTTAACCGACTTTTCAGTGCTGAGCAGGATCAGGTTCAGATCCCCAAAAATCACAGTCGGTTTTCTTTTTGAATGGTGATGATTGTAGTTCTCAAGAAATTTGGACGTTTTTGCAGCTTTTTGTTTATATATAAGGTGTATCTATTCATACACGAAATATTTGAAGAGGGGCATTTATAGGTCGAACAGAAACTATGGAAATGAAAAAGATTTTTTTATCTAAGCATCTAATTTTAAAAATTTAATAATTTAATATTACTTAACACACATAAAAATACTAGCTCTTTCATATTTTGTAACATCCATTACGCTAGTTTCTATGAAAATACTTTCATTAAAGCGGGCGAGGTCATGGCGGCGCGCTTAGATGTCGCGTGGCTTTTATGAATGATCAAAAGAGACCCGAGCCGCGGCGCCGGCGGCGCGCAGTTGTGTTGCTTCAGTTGCCTCGCCCCACGCCTGCCGCGCCTTCCGTAGCCGTGTTCAGTCTCGCGCGAACTGCATGTTGTGTGGCAAGTGGGTTTCTAGGTAGTTAAGGAATGAAACCACTTCACACAATCACTTTACACATTTATTTCACGAGACACAAATCAGGGAAGTAGGTTTTAAGGTCTCTAGAGTAGTGGTTTACTGGTCACTGTAGTTAGTAGAAGAGAACGTTACTGCCCTGGGCTTGGCTACGCCGCGAGACAAGCATAGCGAAGAATGCGAGAACCATGCGCACGCATTCACAGAGAGGTGCAGTAATGGTGACAGGTGATGTGGCAGAAGCCACTATCGGTAAATAGCTTTCTCGACAGTCATAGGGGGGCTGCCGAGAACAATTACAATAGCTGCCATACCGCGCAGACAGAAATACATAGAGAATGCGATCTGACAGTACACAAGAGTTTAGGCAATCACACTGAGCACTTACCACTGCACTTCACGTGGCTTAACTAACGTGGAACGCATCGCGCTTCGTGCAACAAACGCAACAGAGCCGAAATATTCCAACTAGGAGTACCAGAACAAGGTGGACTGCTACAATGAGGGTGGACTTATTTTGCTCACAGCCCAAGCCCCATTCCTAGGGATCCTAGGAGCTATTGCCTAATTATTGTTACAATAATTCGTTACATAACGTATGCTGTGTGATAACTGATTTTCGCGTAAAATAATATTGTTTACCTACAAAAAGATTGGTCAATAAAACGTATAATCTAACCGTAACGCAGTTATTTTATGGTTACAAAGGTCTTTGCGGTTATTTTACGAAAAACATAGCAAGCTATTTGCAAATCTGGTACGATTTTTGTTTAATTAAATTTGCGCTATGCACTTCTTACAGTTTATATCTGTACAAATAGGTAGGTTCGTACCGTGCGTCGCGTCGTATCATGTACAATTTAAATTGTTCGCGCTATTCACTTCTTACAGTTTACATCTGTACAAATAGGTAGGTACACAACCTATCAATCAGCTGACAGATACGATTCGACGCACAGTTCGTAACCTAAAAGAAGTCATTCCCTTATGCGAATTCGCCTTGCGTCAGCTGTTTATTTTTCTGTAGAATATGAATGTTTTAATCGCATCTAGGATCCTTTTCGTAAAAAAAAATAGTAAATGATTGAAACGTCTCGATACTCGCTCTTAAAAGTCGTGACCTCACAGAGGTCATTAGCTCCCAGCCCGATCACTATGTACGGCAAGCCAATCCCTTGGGAGAAGCAAGCCAAATACCTAGGCGTGATCCTCGATGAGAACCTTACCTTTAAGGCTCATATTAAGGCGGTTCGCGCGCGCGCCTCCTTCGCTCTTAGCAGGCTGCAATTCGTACTGACAGCCCGTAGTAAACTGTCCCTCAAATGCAAGCTCCGCATCTATACCGCAGTCATCCGTCCCATCATGACCTATGCCTGCGTTGTATTTGCGCACGCTCACCCACGCCATCTCCATAAGATGCAGACCCTCCAAAACCGTTTCCTCAGAAGGGTCACGGGTGCCCCCTTCTATGTCCGTAATATAGATCTTCACGTCGACCTCAAAATGCCAACCATAAAACAGTTCATGAAACGCTTATCAAAGCGTTTCTTCGACTGCGGCATCAAACATTCTAACCCCCTGATTACAGCAGCCGCCCGCTACACTCCCTCTCGCATTAGCAGTATTCGCCGACCAAGGCATACTTTAATCGACCCCGACGACGCCACTACCCTCCTCCAGGAGAGTAGTAAGGCCACTAGCACGCTACATAAGCCCAAAACCCGATCGCTGTCCTACCGCCCTCGCCGCCGAGGCCCGCCGCGACGCCCAAATCGACGCCCCTCCCGACCCTTGCTCGAGCCAGCCCGCGCCGCTGAGCCTGTAGCTTTAAATTCGTCCGTAAATAATACCAATCCTGATCCAGCTAGTCATTTGCTGCCCTCTTCCAGCGACGCCCTAAGCCGAGGTTCGTACCCCACAGGGGGTGCCCTTAGCGTTGTCGCTTAGTTTTAGTTAGTATATAAGTTTAAGTCCTGGCTGGAGGCCTTAATTTATTAGGGAATCCACAGGCAAGTTCGCTTAAGCAGACGACAACCGCATAGGTTGACCTGCGAGATGCCAAACAAACAAACAAAGAGGTCATTAGCTGCTTATTCAGATTTAAGTACCTAGTTTACAGAAGGTACTGTTTTTTTTAAACTTCGAGGAGGGGATCAAATATTGTACCTTCATAGATTTAGGTCGTTTTGTATTTTAAATTCACATTTATTTTTTATTGTTAGCGATAACTCTTTTATCAAAATAAGAAGAGATCGAGTTACGAAGTCTACCTACGTTGGTTTATTGTTAACATCATCACGCCTGCATTCCCCGTAGAGATAGGCAGAGGTGTATTGTCTAATGTTCGTTACAGTTCACCAGTGATATGTTAAACTGAGAGAGACGGCACACGCCACGCGGCTACAGACGGACGGGCATGACCGCGCCCGCACCTCTGCCCCGCCGGCGCCGCGTCTTTCGTTCATACAGTTTTATGCAAAACATGTCAAGAAGTTTTAAATTATGATAATTACATTCTTTTTCGTTTCTATAGCTTCCGTTCGACCTATAGATGTCCCTCTTTAAATATTTCGTGTATGAATAGATACCCCTTATATTAAAACAAAAAGTTGCAAAAACGTCCAAATTTCTTATAGCCCCTATTTCCAGAGCGAGGGTGTTTAGATGTACCCATAAGAAATGGTTTCCGTCTTCACAGTGTTCGTCTATAAACTCATGTTTTAAGTCGGTATGGATGTATATGGATACACCACCACCTCGCGAATTTTGTCTGTAGTTATAGTAATGTTTATAATGTGGTAATACGAGTCTTTGAGCTTCGTCCTGGTTTTTTCATCTAAGATTCGGTTAACACAATCACATGAACCTTTGTTTGAAATGATTCTATGACACACCGTATTTCATCTAGTTTACCGGGCTTTACCACGCTCCGAATATTCGCATAGAGAAATTTTTGTGATTTCTTTTTAACAATTAAATTATCCTACGAGTTGCAGATTTTATGGTAAATAAACTTGTTTTTAAGCACTACTTTTCTTTTATTTACTGGTTCGCTATCTCTTGCGTTTCCTCTTACTTCTAGTTTTTTGGTGATTGTGGATGGTTCAGTTGTTTTATTATTTTAGGTATTCGTTTTTGATATTTTATGGTTAAATCCTTCTTTCCATTTGCTACACGTTGTCGTAGCTCTTCTCCCAATTTGAGCATCTCCTGTTTCTGATTTGGGGTCTGATCAGAGTAAATTCTGACATTGATTGTCGAGACGACAATTGGCCTTCTGGAGTATGTAATGCAGAAATCTTCGTGTTTTATCAAGTCACAAAACTGTGCAAAGCAAGGACGGGTCGCTAGATTCATTTATAAGTTAAACTGACAGCAGACATTGTACTTGTGAGGGTGTATCCATTACGGTCGCTATAAAGGTAACATTACGATAAACTTGATTGAGGGAGGAACAAATGGAATAGCCAGGTTTTTGTGGATACTGGGATAGTCCTGAATATTTTCTCGTTCCCAAATTCGAGGAACTTACATAACATCACTCCTTGTAAAGGAACTGACGCCAGTTTTGTTTAAGTCCCAAGTAATAGAGGGCAACCCTGTTGCCATCAACCGGGCACAAATCTAAACTCCGGGCTGCGAAAAATTCCTGATAGAAAAACCCAATAACCCTTTGTCTGACCCGGGAATTAAACCCTAGACGATGGTCCGCAGTACCGATTGCAACCAGTAGACCAACGAGGCAGCCTCTATGGACTAAGTCTTAAAGTCATGAAGAACTTGACTGGGAAAGGCTTCCGTTGCATATGAAGCACTATTAAACTAAAAACACAAGACAAATGTCTTTTGTTTGTGTTGACCAGCGAAACTATTGATATGTGCGCGGTTAAACATTTACATATGTTTATTTTGTTATAATAACTGTGAAAGTAACTCTCTCTGTATGTTACTTTGTCACTCCTCGACAGGTGAACGGATTGCGATGAAACTAGGCTCGTGGATAGACCTTGACCTGGGTTGGGACATGTGAAACCTACTTTAGATTCCGGTAGCATGATCCCGTGGGATAATTTCCGACCCCCACTCGGGCGAAAGAAAGCTAGCAGTGCTATAAAATGTCCTGCATAATGCCCTAATACGCTTGTCTCCCCCGACCCTAGCTCGACGAAGTGCCAGCCCGCACCGTAGCTGAGCCTGTAGCTTTAAATTCCCCCGATATTAGTAATCATGAAAATTTGATCTAGCCGTCTCATCCTGCAGTCCTCCCTCCAGCGACGCCCTAAGATGAGGTCCGTATCCCACAGGCACACCCTAGTAAGGCAGCCACAGGATAGTCCGGTTAAGTACTCTCGACCTCTCAAGGTCAACTACGAGATGCCATACACAAAAAATGACGTTGAAAACCCATCCCTTAGTTCTTCTTCGCCTAAAAAAACACACCAACACACACACACACGCGTATTTTTACACTTTCCAAAAACCTTGAATGTAAAATGACAATTAAATTAATTTATTCAGAAATAAAATTTAATGTTCTGTACATTAAATTTTATTTCTGAATAAATTAATTTATAGCACTGTAAATCTTTTTTCAATAACAATTTAATAAATTCAAAAAAATACAATGCTAAAATATGCACAAATATATTTAAAAAGCAGAAGAGCTTATGCTTTTATTTAATTAATTCATAAAATTACGATAAATAATTTCCTAACTTGACAAAAACTATTAGCAATAAAAATAATTCCATTCTCAATCTATTTGTTGACCTTTAAACAATCCTCCACTCGAATCCAAACCAATCGATAAAAAACAAAAATATTACTCAATGTCTCCCAATATCTAGCCTGAAGGATCTCCTAGCATTATAGGAATATTGGCAATAACCTCTCTTGGATAATTGAGTGGTACTCCCTTCGATCCCATTAAGGGATCTGTCAGGACGCATAGCCGATAATCGTCTAGGCGCGTCTCTATTTCTCGATCTTATTGTGGTTTGTCAGGCCTTTAAGCAAGCGAGAATTAGAAAAATAAATATGTTTATTTATCACAGAAACACGTGACAAAAACCTATTTGAACCGTAATAAAAACATTCATTGCGTCGTTGGTTCAGATACTGCTAAGCATCAGATCCTGGGTTCGATTCCCAGGTCGGTCAAAGTGTTATTGGGTTTTTCTATATAGAATTTCTCAGATACAGCCCGGAGTCTGGATTTGTGCCCGGTTGATGGCAATAGGCAATAAAGTACCATGTAATAGGGGGCGCCTATTACATGGTACTTTAACATAACTGGCGAAATGTGGGTGTACGTACTATAGGTGCAAGTCTGCCTAACCCTTCTGGGATTACAGGCGTAATGTTATGTGTAAAAACATACAAACACTAAATTTTACATGATATTGCGTTACCTAGTTAATTTGGAGTAAGGGCGAATTACACCAATGAAACGCTGATCGCGTTCAGTTCATTGGTATAATTCGCTTGCGGCATTTAAACCGCCTATAAAAGCTGGCATTGTCAATATTCCCCAACAATGATGCACTTCAGGCGAATTTCACCAAAGAACCTGAACACGAAAGAATCAGCACTTTAAAACTTTGAACCCAGTTCAAGAGCCGTCAGTGTCAATACTCCAGAACAATTTTGACACTGACAGCTCTTGAACGCGTTCTAAATGTGCTCAGCGCGTTTAGTTTCATTCGTGGAATTTGCCCTGAGTAGTTGCCGTAGTAGGTTTACCACTTTTAAATGATTAAAATAGCAAAACTAAATATATAACATCACGCTTGTTATCCCCGAAGGGGACACAGGGGTTCTTACATTACTGTGGGATAGGTACATCAATTGAAGACATGTTTTGAATAAAAATAATACCTAATTATTCACGGAAATGTTTTACGTTTTCACTCAAGACAGTCACATGACAGCTCTTCTAGCTGAATCACAATTGTAGCGGTTTTCTCATAATCAGCCGCTGCTGGGACCCAGACCTCCTCTCTGTGAGAGGGAGTGAGCCGTAATCCACCACGGGGGCCCAGTGCGGGTTGTAAGATGTTACATGTCTTGGAATATTTGATTCTAGGACAAGCCGGTTTCCTCACAATGTTTTCCTTCACCGTTTTGTGAGCACTGGTGATGAAATTATTAACACAAAATTAAGCAACTGCCTGGGTCCGAACCGACGACCTATAAACCCGTAAGTCGGGGCCGTTACCACTGGGCCATTGCATGAATCGAGACTTCGTAATAGCAAAACCATTTTCCAAATCTGCGACTTTGTAAAGCTAAAACAAAATGCAAACGTAATCGCTGCTTCAGCAGCCATACAAGCTAGAGTACAAAGACGCAATAACATCTAATATCCCATTGAATTTAATTACGAGGTATACCAATAACAATGCATTAGATGTGTTTATACTTACCGTCTGTGTTGTGTGGAATGAACTTCAAGCAGCGGGAAGGCTTTAGTGTCGTACAGATGGAACATATCATATACCAGGCCTCTCAGACAGTAGACTCTTAGAAAGAGGAACGGACATGTCTAAAGTACAATCAGCACTATTCTAAGTTTTAAAATAATGCTATTTAAAAAAAATAATGTAAGATTTAAATTGCATATTACATACCTAGTCATTTATGCCAGGCCTCTAAGAAAGTATTGCGAAAAAAGTTTTTACTGGCCAGTTATAGTCTATTTTGAAAATATGATTATTTGTAAGTAAAAATGTTCGCGAGCTAAATTACATTATCATGTCTCAATATAAAATGGATATGCGCCGGGAACATTTTCGCGCCATGATTTTTCACGATTACGTACGTACGATAGACTTCAAATGGCATTCATAGATGAAGGTCCTTCTAAGGCAACCGAGTATCGTTGGTATAACGAATTCAAGCGCGGTCGACTAACTTTGGGGGATGAACAAAGAAGTGGTCGCCCATTGACGGCTGTTACAGAAGAAAACGTGCCCAGCTGTGAAAATTTTAATCCAAGACAATACGCGAGTAACGCATCAAGAGATTCAGCACATACTGCAGGTTGGATCGGGATGCTTTCACGAAATTGTACACGTGCATCTACAATGCACGCAAACGCACAACCTCACCGATGCTCAGAAGCAGGCCCTGTTGGAATGGTGACGTGATATGATAAACAAATTTGAAGTACACAATCTGTAATGATGTCGCTCGTCTCGGCGTGCGACATCATTACAGATTGTGAGTCTTGTATTTATCAATACGATCCAGAAACGAAGCGCCAGTCGACGGTTTGGGTGTTTTAAAACGAATCAACGCCTACCAAAGTGAGGCGTTCTAAAAGCGGGGGTAAGATTTTGACAACGAGCTTTTTCAATTTGACTGGCTACTCGGTGTCAATTTCTTTACGGAACCAAAGAAGCATTAACGCTGAATGGTTGGAATGGAAGTTTTCTCTGTTGTGAGCAACACGCGACCAAACACAGGGCTCCGCGGGCTGCTGCCACTACGACAACGCGCCTTCGCACACCACGCTCAAAACAAGAGACTTCCTGGACAAGCCAGTCAAACTCCTGGGTCACCCTCCTTACAGCCCTAACCTAGCACCATGTGATTTTTTTTTTAACTGCGCAAAGGGATACAATTTTCGTCGCCGGAATTTACGCTGTCAGCGTTCGAGCAGGCTCTAAACGAGGTATGTGCATGAAACTTTGTATATAGGCTAGTCCCATGTATATAACACAAATATCAGTACAGTTTATTGGTATTGGTGTGTGCCATAAACAGAGAAATCTATCTATTTTGTACATCTTTTTGTATGTCAATTAATAACTTTTGTTGTATTTTTGTATAATACAGTACTGCGTCTCTGTTTAGGGAACTGCCGGGAAAAGCCACATGGTAAATCATGTGGCTGTTCAGAAGTGCTCTCTGAAAGTCACGTTTAGGAAACCATTCCTATTCTCAACTAACAAGCTCCAAAGATAAATCCAAGTCCTTCACGTAATCCAAAAGTGCATAGTTATTGCAATCGTCTGCACTGACAAGACCCTCCTCAAAAGAGCTGATTATAGTGAGCTTCTGTTAAAGCGGGTGTTCAGAATCTCAACTCCGCCTGTGAAGTCCCTTTTGGCCAGACGGAGCACAGCTTACTCGCGTGCAGGTGACATTTAACAAGGTCAACAAATTACTGGACATGAATGACTTGTTAACCAATCGACTAAAAGTGTACTAAAGCAATGGATTCTCGACCTAACATACACAAAAACAGACATCGATGAATCCATACTAGCACGCACGAATTCCTAGTTGCAAAATGTAACTATTCAATTATTTATTACTTAATTGAAACATGACTGATTTTATCTGAAATGGCACCAGTAATTTAATGATTATTTAAAGTTTGATTTGACTTGTGTGTTTTTATTTAATTTTGGCATTCCTATGTTTATGTGATTTAAATATTATTACTTATACAGGGTGGAAGGGACATCGACGCACAAACGAATAACCGGTTGTGAGTCGATGTCCCTTCCATTTTGTATTTAATGTAGCGATTACTACCCAATATATTAATTTGTATACCTCATTAGGTTGTAATACAATGTTCCTTTTATACCTGAACACCTTATGCAACCTATGCAATAATACATGTCAAAGGTTTCATTCAATATTTACCTGTCGGTGTATTCAGTAAAAAAAAAAAAACGAAAAAGTAAAATTTTTCATGAAGTGAGCTGAGAGTGAGCTGTCAGTAGTGTCGAGGACATAAAATGACAATTGATCACAATGGAGTTATTTACGTTGTTGAGAAGACGATTTTTTTTCAAATCTGTGAAGCAATATCCTTCAAAACTATCGGATTATGTTTGAAGAAATTGCGTTAAGCAATGAGCGTGTCAGTGGAATGACAGCTCCCTTCACCAAAGTTATCTATTTGTTGTTTTTTTTTTCACGGCGAAGCTTTTACAGGACAGGACGCCTCATCTCAAGCATCATACATTCTCTTATGTTTAACTACCTCTTTTCATAGAATTTTATTACGAGGTACACATTGGTATACGTCATATATTAATTACTATGTGATTGAACAATACATTAACATGTGTGTGTATTCCCCTCTGTTTTGTGTGGAATGAACTACGGGAATGCTTTGTAATCGTATTACAGACGCAATATACCTGTATATCTATGATTAATTTGCTGATAATAATTATGATAGTAGGTATAGTAACAGTTGATCGAAGATTAAACGTTCGTGGATTGGTGATAATTCATTACTTATCGGAACCCCTTCGTGCCTCAGAAAACAGGTGCCGTTGCTCTGTTGTTTGTAAATATATGAGCACCATGTACTTACCTATCACGTGATTGATATATCTGTCTTTCCTTTATTTTAAATTATTTTTACCAATTGTGGTTTAGTATTTTTATTCTTGGTGCATCGTCTTCACATTAAAAAATATCAACAAAATATTGTTGAAGATTTTACAAAAGAGTTACGGTGGAGTTTCTTGCCTCTTCCTCTCCATACGAAACTACCTTTTGGAAGGGGCGCCTAGAATCAATTCTGTTTTCATGTAAATGTTGATTTATGTGCCTATTTGAACTAAATGCTCTGACTTTGCTCCAGCCTGTAATTTGTCAGTCGTCGTTATTGTCGTAGTTGAGCTTTAGTTTCCAATTTGCATTAGTTTTATATATTCGTTATTTTGATTTAAAGTTTGTCACAGTGTCACCTAATTTCTGTAAGACTGTCTTAATTTTTTTTATTGTTTGTATTTTGGCATCTTGATTTTAAATATGCATGTACCTACTTTGTTATTATTTAATTTTACTTTTGGGTGCACTGAATAAATGGTTTATCCATCAATCTGTCCATCTGTTTGGGGTTAGGTATCATTGGATAGGTCAGGATCAAATTCATTGAGTTGTAAAAATTCATCAGATATATTTTTATGAACCGTTCTCAAAATAATTAGTGCTTTAGAAAAACACAGCGACCCCCATTTTTTTGAATGCTCAATACAAAACTCTTCACTATTAGCTATGCTGTAGTTAGGAAAAGAGTTTGTAACTTCATCATAGGCCCAGCTCAAACCTTTGTACCAAGGTTCAAGGTAGGTTGGTACAAGGTAAATGATAGGTACCTACCTCATACCTATTTAAAAACACAGCATTTGTCTTACAAAAAACATCTCATTGTCCATCGGTTCCACCAGTGTAATCCATAAGTGCTGACTTAAACTACGGTCTCATAAAAGAGCGGTAGCCGCCACATAACGGCCGCGATGACGGGTATCATGAAAATTATGGCAGCGAGGTTTAAATTTAAGGTATCAAAAAACGCTCTCTCTCTCAAACACACGTACTTACTTTCGTAAATAACGTTTCAGCGTCGTCATTCCCCGTTAATATGCGGACGCTATGTTACTGGAAAATACCAAAAACGACCAATAGGTACAAAAACAACAACTCGTCATTTAGAAACCAAAACATTAATGAAAGCATTGAACTTGTATCCAAGTACTAATTCCACGAGGCACCCAAAACATTCCCCCAGCAACCAACAATCAGAAAGTTCGAGAACTCAAATAAATCATTTCTGGAAACATTCGCAATAAGCCGTCGATAAATAAAAACAAACCAAAACGCTATTTATCGGTACAGGTCAAATAAATTAAAGAACAAAAGGGCAGCTTTTAATTTGTTTTATCCATTTGGTACAAAATGGAAAGCCCAAAATTGCCGACGACCGCTTTCGAATACCGACAGTTTTGCCACAGTATTGATAGGTACAGAAGGTCGACTCCTTACAAAGAGCGAAAACGCACGCATACAAAGACACGCTTCACGTACAACAAGTGCAAGCGCACTCGTGACTGGCGTTTTCAAAAATTTGAAATGAAATTAAATGTTTATTTTCAAGAATTGTAGTACAATACAGAGACACATAAATCAAAGTTATCTAAAAAGCTCAAGCATTTATCAAATTATTAAATTATTTTGTCTACAGATCATTAGATTAAAGCTGTTTTAAAACGATTGATTGGCGGTTTCTATATGATTTTGATGGTTTACATATCCTTATAACCATTGGAAATCAACTTCTGTGTTATAAGTGACTTTTCATTGGAAGAATAATTAGTTTATCAGGATATCTTGTATTAAACTTAACAGTTTCTCGACCACGGTACAATAAGTAAAGTACAGGTTTCACATCTATGAAAGCTGTAAATTGTATATACATACCGCGAACAGGTAATATTTTCAGATCTTTACACAGGTAATATTTTGAGATAGTTTGAGATCGCTGTAGGCATAAGTACGCATTTATGTATGAGTATTTTTTATTTATTTATTTAATACCTTAATACAAGGATGTACAGAGGCGGACTTAATGCCATAGGCATTTTCGACCAGTCAACCTTTGGGTGATGCAGAAACAAACAGTGGTAGGTGCAATTTTTTCGCTTGTAGAATGGAACCATCAACCTTCTGTACCTTTCCGTTTCCTGGTTTTATACAGTTTTTAATTAAAACTGTAAGATGTAAACAGATGGCTGTAATTAGGAATATAACCTTTATTACAAAGGTTTGATTTTAAATGAGGTATAATTGTTCAAAGGTTGCCATTTCAAATAATAAAGTCTGTTGTTTTTTTTAATTGAATTGATTTCACTAAGAATGAGTTAATGAATGATCCTTTATTTCATTCCGACTTTACATAATATCATTTGCTTATTCTTGTATTTATAGACTCTAGTATTCACTTGTTCTCTTTTTGTAGAGTTACAATTGGTTAATTGATTGAATTATTTTGCAATCAACAATCAATATGCCTTGCCTTTTTTTGCGTAGTAAGGGTCGGTTTCTAACCTAACCGGGTGCAGCTGAATACCAATACAGGGTGGCAGCAAGGCGTCGGGAGTCGCCTGCAGATTCCCGGCCACCGTAGGCACGGGCTTGCGGACGGCGAGTAATGGGTAGCTCGCCACGCGCGCCTCAGAGAGATGTCAGCTCATAATGACGGGGTCCGATAGGGCCATAAGGCCGATGCCTTAGGGTCGCGCGATGTTCGAAAGAAATACCGTTGCCCTGGCACAGGCAACTGAAGGAACACGGGTGGGTTTTAGTCAGTAACAATTTGACACGAAGAGAGCGGGAGAAGTCATTTGATGATTTCCCACACAAATAAAAGGATGGCAGGGACATCCACTCGCAAAGTGTAACCATGAATTCAGCACAATCAAGATTCAAGACCCCAGCAGTGAAGTTTTCCGTCGGATATCCAAAAAAAAAAGTGTGTTCAAGAAAAGTGCAATACCTAGGCTTTCAAAATGTACAGAACAGCAATTTTGAATCAAATTTAGTTACCTACGTCACAGATAATATAATACTACTTACAGATACCCAATCCCATACAAAGAAATGACATCTCCCTAAGTCTGGCTATTGAGCTGGCTATTTTACTTCGTCCAAATTTTCAACAGATGGCAGTATCAGCGACTTACTACTTGCCAGAGACTGTAGTTTTACAACGCCATCTAGGAGTCGATCTACTTTTAAAACGTTTCGTGCATACTTTTAATATGCAGTTTTATATTTCTAAGTAAAGTAATGAATTAAAAAAAGATTTTTGATTAAACATGCAATGATAGTGGTTTTTGTGATGACAGAACAACTTGAGTAAAAAGCCATCTATTGCAAATAGCTCTAAACTTTTATCATTTTATGCGTTCGAATTGAAGTTAATTATTGTTTTTTTTTTGTTGAAAAACGTGTATTTTAGGTGTAAATAGATAAATCAGCAAGGAGGTCATGATTTTTACTAATCTTACTTCTGCCAAAATTCTGTCGTTTATCGCTTTCTAACGGTTGTTGATTTTTTTCAAGACTAATTATAAGTTTTTTCGAGTTGAGATTCCTATCATCCATGTTTTGAAATACAAATCCGGAAAAAAACACCACCATGTTGTTCCATTCATTCTAATAATTATACAAAACCACATGGCTTTGCTTTTTTATCTCAGATGACTCAGTCCCGAGTTCTTTTGAAATGACTCAGTCTCAAGTTCTATGAGACAAGACTTGATTGAGTTTTCCTATACCTAAAAGACTTCAAAAGGACTTGACTCGAGTCTTATTATTGCAGTCATATATAGTCTTACAAGACGCTGTACCTTACCTTATCTTAAATATAACCACACGTTTCTGATCGTTCATTCATCTATGGAATTCAAGCATTTTAAGTTAAAATCATCAAATGTAAAATCAAGACTGCGTAACGTTTACATTTAAAGGGGAACACCAAAACCTCTGTGTTTCCGTATTCCATAATTTGATGTGTACATTAATAGGAATGATAATTGTGTTACGTTAAGCGAAACGTTTGGAAGTGCCATCAATCTACATAAGTACTTAAAACAAGACCTCTCAACGGGTAGATCTTGTGACTCAGTGACGGGAGAGCGTCTTACATGCCCGGTTCCTATATTCAACGGATCGTCATAGTATAACAGCTACCATCCGTTTCCAAATTACTAATAACGAGGCGTAACTTGGTGTTCCACAAAATTTTACATCTAGCCTACCAGCTACGAACATTCGTCGGTTACTTGATCGGTTCTACAAATCGGTACGGTAGGGTCGGTTTTTACAAAAATAATGTTTAGTAGTTCAGGAACTACTTTTTTTTACGCCAACTCCCAGCTTATTCCAGAGCGTCGTTTGGTTTCATTTGATGTCGGAAATAAATAATAGAATACTTCATTTATAAAATAAAAAATAATAAAATAGTTGTAAACTATACTTTACAATTTTTGTAATAAATATTTTTTACGGCTATTTTTTTATTGTGAATCAGAGTCGGTATCCAATAGTAATTGTAACATTTCTAAATCACTCACTTCACTTTCGGAACTCGATATTTTATAATAATTTTAACTTTACACTTGAAAAATACCACAAAACTTTCTAAAACCGTCACAAAGCGGCCGGTAAGCAAACGAACTACGAACAGTACATTTGACCGTTTGACTGACGTTTGAAATTTTTATAGGAACACCACACACCACCATTTCCATAATTTACGTTTACGGATCGTTATTGGCAATCCTCCCATCCGTAGGTAGCAAGCCAACGGTAACGTCGCTTACGAAACGTTTTTTATAGGAACACTTGGGTAACGAATTGTAGACAATTCTACCATCCGTAAGCAAAACGAATCGTTTTTCAAATAGGTATAGGAACCGGGCATCAGACAGTACTATGTCCATCTACTGTTTACGCCATTCTAGAGTTTATGTCAATTTTACTGTTTAATTAAAAACTTGTTTTTGGTCAAAAAATATTAACATAAACAAGTCGTTACTGAAATTATTACGACATTTATTTACAAAATACAACTCTCGTAATACGAACACTATTTATATTAACTGTCTGTTTATTCAAGAACCCAAAATTATTTACCTAAAGTGGTTGAATCAATACAAAATTGAGTGGGTTTTTATATTATTTTATATTGCGAGCGCGCCCGCACTAGGTGTCGCGGGGCCTTACGAAGCTTCAATAGTAATCTGTGAGCCTCAAGAGCTTAGTAAAATAAACATCGGAGCTTCATCGGTTACTGTCAATCCAAAACATTTTTGACATTTCCATTATCGTTTTCGCCTATAGAATGTGACAGCTGTTTTTCTGAACGGTACTGTTAGGCATTAGGATGACGTCAAAATCGTAGACAAAATTTCGACAAGTTATGACAGAGAGCATTTTCGTGCTTGTCATGTTTGTCCTGCTGGTCAGCTTAGTTATGTCATCTATTCATTTAGCTATCGTTCGGGCTACGTTCCTTGAGCGTGAGATTTTCCTGTGACCGAATCTATCTTAAGAATATGCTCAGATTTTCTACTTACGTGTTACGCGGGCAACCACATGTGGTCTCGAATCAGCGCCGAAACGAAAATACGTGTGTTTTATTCTTTATATATTGTGTTGTTGGAATTCAAGACCTCGGTCGAGGTGAGCTGTTTTACATAGCTGATCTATGAATGCTATAGCAATAAACTGTATTCTAATGAATTATTGATAAAGATAAAGAAAACACACCGATGGTCGCGGAATCGGCTCATAATAGAAAGCCAGAAGGTATTGGCACATTGAAAAAATCAAGATCTTTCGGAGAAGAACATCATTATACCTCTACCTTTATACTATGCTCAACAATTACACTTCATCCAGGGTCGAAACACCGCATCAAACATATCGATATAGCACGCTCGCAAAACCAATTCATCGAAATATTAACGATATACGAACACCTACGCCGATGTTGGCCGACACCGAAGCCCCTATGTCACATGAAAGTGTTTACAGCTTCCGAACGTTGCCACATTTATAACAATTCGTAGGATGATTAATGTTTACAAAATTGATATTTAATTGCTGCTAAACATCGTGAGTCGACGGTGGTGCCGCGGTATGTTGTGGTGTTAGATGACATAATTTATGACAGGATACACTTGTATTAAGCGGGGAAGGGCAATTGAAGCGCTTTCAATCTTCAAGAAATAGGATTACTTTGTATGTCACGTTTCGTATTTAAAAGTATACCACTTAATAAATAAAATATGTGTGTCGACAGGACCCAAAAGCAATTAGTCAAACATTTGTTTGTTTTACGAGTATAATCTAAAAACTCAGGTGTACCGAAAGGCATTCACTTCCTTACTGATTGTAAGATTGTGGCGGCATCTACACCGCCACATGCGAACAACGCATCACACTAATCCTGCATCGCGCAATCATAGTTTACCGCGCAGCTAGCATACATACAACTTCCCGACGTGATGAACATCACCCCTTCAAGATGAATCAGTTAAATCTATATTTCGTTTTGTGCCATATCTTCCTTAAGTAGTACAAGATAACGTCTCTTTGAATGTCTGTACGTTAGTGCGGCTATAACTAGAGAACAGTGATTCGACTTCCTTCATTTAACTAATAGCTTGTTCCTTGTCTCGGTTCTTGTAAAATTATTAGTTCATGCTAGAAGATCTTGAGGCACAGCTAATCCGAACCAATATTATAAATGCGATTTGGATGCAATTTCGCACATAGATAGACCATGACATGAGCAAGGACATACGCTACTTTACATCCAGACGAAGTTGCGGGCAAAATCTAGTATTCAATATTATTAGAAGCTAAAGTAAAACACATAAATATTTAACCTGATTCGTATCCAATCCCAGGTGTATATCAAAGATAACCTACTCAATGTTGGTAACATACTTGAAACGGTAAGGGATAGTATCGAGTGTATCCTTTTGATCCCCTATAAATTGGGTTTCGCTTGCTTGAACGCCTGCATTAATTGGTTACCTTCTTTTCTGAGACATTCGTATACGTAAGGGGTAATGATTTAATGACGTTACATAAAGTAATATCGCTCTCTCTCATCTCGACTGTTAATCTAACATAGAGGAGGCTCAGTCCTTCTAATACTTCTTCTACACATCACTATGTCTTTGACATCCGTGTCGAAAACATTCAATGTTTTCATGACTTTAAACAAGTGGAAACTTGTAATTGGCTTTCTTCTACATACTGCTTCTGAATACTTGAATGTTTTAGCTGTAAGTTTTCTTAAAATTAATTATTAAAAAAAAAAACATTTGAGTGCATCACATTGTATCTACTTCATCATCACTCAAGTCAACAAGAGAGAAAGAAAATAATTTTATTTGAACCAGGTTAAGGAACACAATATTCACACAAAACAACAGAAGAAAATAGTATTGTGTGCCTCTCGGCTGCGCCAAATAGGCCCAGTTCAGCAAAAATGCCGGACAACTAAGTGCCCGACGCTGGTTTTCAACTAGACCCAATGTACAATTCTACTTCTTCTTACTTGAGCTCTCAGACAATTACCTCCCCAGGTTGTCATTATCATCCATGTTAGCAAAATTAATTGTTAGGCTATGTTGTGTACACACTGCAGGCAAAAGCCTTCCCTTTTTTCCTTCCAAACCTCTCTTTTTTGTGAAGTCCTCAAACCTCTCTATTATGCTGCGCTCCATTGCCCGTTGGCAAATCTTGGGTTTGGACTTCTTTTGTTCAGTAATTGACCAAATTTTTTAATGGTAGGTTAGAACGTTATCGTAATTAATAATGTTTTTAATTTCGTTGCTTTGAGTGTAGAGTTTGAAACTCTTTAATAGAAAAAGTATTTCACTTACTCACCACCTACATCTGCTGATCATTAAAATAAAGCTAAGCACCAAACTGAACACCATTAAACCATTTACTGATATTTCCTGACAGCAAAAGATTTATCCCTACTCCACAATTAGGTGCAGACCTAATTCACAAACCAAATCCTGTAAAGATTTTAAGCCAACGGCTGTGCGGACCCTCATTAACGAGTTGTTAGACACGTCACGGTTTAAAGCTTCGCGATTTCGTGAACGAAACAAGTGTAAGACATTTACGTCAAGGATATTTAACGCCTAAGGAAAAAAATACTGAACGACGGAACAGTGCAAACAATGAAACTTGGTGAGTGGTGCGCTTATAAATAAAGGCTACGCAGACTTTACGGTTCTTCTCCAGATGCATTGAACGATTTAATCTGCCTAGAATTTGCCCAACTACGTTGGGTCAGCTTCCAGTCTCACGGAGTGCAGCTGATTACCAGTATTTTACATGGAGCGACTGCCCATCTGACCACAAAAACCCAGTTACTGGGAATACGATACCCTTCGTTAAGAGCCTGGTGTTCTTCGAGTTCAATACAACAATGCGTTCAGCAATGCGATGGCAGCTCGAACAGTCTCCTGAATGTCATTGCGGAAAAATTTGATTGTCCCACCTGCACGTTTACTGATATAGTTAATAAGGTTAATGTTTACTATCAATTTATGGATGTTTCTTCTTTTTCTTCTAACCGAACAGACAGCTGTGCTGCTGGGGAGTTTGTTGCGCCACTTCTTCTTCCCAGCTAAAGCACTAAGAAGTGGTGAAGAGCGGTCGTTTTGGGGGACTGTCTTATGTAATTTTGACATTCGAAAAGTGCTGATTCTCAGCCTAATTTGAATAAATGACTTTCGATTTTGTTTTTTTTTTTAATTTTGCAATTAAATTATTATTATTATATGAGTGGTTGTCAGACATTTTGGCTTCTGACAACCCGTACCGACTGTCACAGTTCGACGAATGATAGACGGGAGCAACGGTTTAACTTGCTATCCGAGGCACGGAGTAGTCTCGATATGTCATCGATGATCCACTTAACGACCGCGGCAAGCGTAACTAAACCTGCGATCGACTCGTGCGGCTGTTATTATTTAGCCACGATCCCATGAACGATTGGCCTGAATTTTTATTCAAGCCGCCAATCGTTCAGGGGCCTAACATGCTTTTAATCAATTCGACGTTTGTTCGTTCCTTGTTCTTTTTTTCGTTTTTACGTAAAAAAATGATTAAAAGCATGTTAGCTACTGCTGAGAATGAGGTCCTGGGTTCAATTTCCGGGTCGGGAAAAGGGTTATTGGGTTTTTCTATCTAGAATTTCTCAGTAGCAGCCCGGTGTCTGGATTTGTGCCCGGTTGATGGCAATAGGCTCGCCCCCTGTTACATGGGACTTAAGCATAACTGGCGAAATGTGTGTGTCCTATAGATACACCTCTGCCTAATCCTTCTGGTTAGTTAGAATGGTCATTTGAAAACAAAACTTTGATAAAAAAGTGAACACAAATCGAAGTTATGAATTGTAACAATAGGTAATTATACTAAAATAAGCTGATAATTTTGAAGACATTTTCAAGAAATTATCTTAAACTCAATCCTATAAACAGGAAAATCTAAGGCAGTGTCAAATTGAAAGAAGTACACAAAAGTGCCATAAATATACGAACAAATTTTACAAAAAAAAATTAAGAACCCAAAACTCAATTAGTCACAAATTTTCCTTTACAACTCGACCGAAAAGGTTACAAGCCCTTTGCCTCAAGTAGTGACTGACGGTTTAAATACTCGTCGCTCAAGACGGTGCGCTTACAGCTTTATGATTGACGATAATTGCAGCGCTTACTGAACGACGGATTTATTCGGTAGTAGGAATGATGCTGGAACCAAGACTAGCGTGAATTGTTGAGTGATTAAGTGAAATTATGGTTCATGAAAAGAGCGATGCTATAGAAAGAAAAAGATTTTATTTAAGACACGCACAGGAAAAACGAACAGTAAAAAAATAAAATAAAAAGGAGCATTTCAACTATCAAAATGAACATCAATAACAACCAAAATAAATAACAAGAATAAAAACCCGTGCCAAGCCAAAAAAGCTCCTATATCAGCATAACGCAGCGATTTTTTTTTAAATCGCAGGGCTGGTATTCTGATAGAGCGCTGTGATGCCACGGACGCACCTACAGACATTTTTAACACACAATAATTTACAATACGCCTTCAGTTTAAAAGTGCCTGTAAATGGCTCATTTTAAACAAGCCGTGCGTGCGCCTAATGGAATTTCCCATCGGCGTAAACGACATACTTCCATACAAACTTTGCTTGTCTGTAACCCCTTTTGGGGATGCACTTTAAAAAAATCTTCGTCAATGCTCACTTTCGTTATAAAAGGAACCGCGCAGTTCACTCAGCTGTAGCAAGTCCGCTTAAGCAGACGACAACCTTACAGGTTGACCTGCGAGATGCCATACACAAAAAAAAATAAACACTCAGCTGTTTAGGATGTTCGTGGTTTGTCTCTCAATGCTTTGAGTTTCAGTTTATAAAATTATTAAGAATGGGGAAAGTCGGTGAAAGCTATTTGTAGATGGCGTAACCACAGTTAGGTCCCTACAGCCTACCAAGAAATTTCTCAATTCGTTGAATCATTCCATTTCCAGTTTATTCATGAGTTTGCTTTTATTCCACTGTTTAATTTATTTTCGGTGATTTCAATGTTTTAAATCAATTTGTTTTTTGTTATGACAATAGTTTTTTTAATATAAATATTGCTTATTTCCTCGTAAACGATTCTGTTTAATTGAAATAATTCTCTACGAACAGCTTTGATTACACACACAATCTTCTGAGCTTAGGGTATTTTGTAAAATGGTAGACTCTTATTTTGAGCCATACATTTCATGTCATACGGCATTTTCCTGTGGGGTCGGGCTGCTGACATTGAATCAATTTTTATTTTGCAAAAGAGAGCTATCAGAGCCTTTTACAATTTACGTCGCCGCGAATATCTTAGGGAACTATTTAAGAAGATTAATATAATGACGGTACCTCGCCAGTTCATTTATGAAAATATTATGTACTTATGTAAGAAAAAATCTTCATCTATTTAATAAAATAAGTGATAGACATAATATTAACACTAGAAATAAAAATTTATCAGATCAACCATTTTTCAGACTATCTACAGTACATACATCTTTTATGGGGTACTGTATTAAATGTTACAACAAAATACCTTGTGAAATATTGCAATTAAATGGAAGAAAGTTTAAAACTCATGTTAAAAAACACTTTGTACACAAGCATATTACAAATTAGAGGATTACATTCTAGATAAGAATGCTTGGAAACATGCTGGTCCTGCTCCATAGGACAATCTAGAGACTAAACAAAATCATACTAGTTGCTAGTTGAATTATACAATTCCTATATTATAATTTATTATTTTTACTTTACTCACACACTGACTTATTCCTAGTTAATATTTTAGGAAAATCATATACTCGTACTTACTACCTTCGCAATGTTTGTAAAGATGTGAGCACCGTGTACGAGTACCTCACGTTTATTTATTTATTATTATTATTTATTTATTTATTTATTTGAATCACACACAACTATCATCACAGGCTTAGCTAATACAATAGTGTAGTTATAGTTAATAAAGCTTACAAACAATATGAGACTTACAATAATTATATCATTATGAACATCTACTTATGACTAATTATAAAATTTGCGGCCCGTGTGAATTCCTATTTATGGTATTGTATTTTTATTCTGGGTGCATCGTCTTCACATATAAAAATATAATTAATGTACACAAAATATTGTTAAACATTTTAAAAGAGTAACGGTGGAGTTTCTTGCCCCTTCCTCTCCATACGAAACTACCTTTTGGAAGGAGCGCCTAGAATCAATTCTATTTAAATGAAAATGTTGACGTTCAAAGGTGCCTTTTAGGTGCCTATTTGAAATAAATGCTTTGACTTTGACTTTGAGCATTGAGGAACACAACAACGAATCAAAATCGGAACCAACTCATAAAAATCAATGAAAACCACCTCACACCTTGCATTATTAGCTTGTTTTGGGAACTACTAGCAGCTACGACCGCGTCGTTTTGGCAGTTGCCTTCCCCATACTTTACGATAGAGGGTAATTGACCTGGTGAGAGGTGAGAGGGTCAGGTGTCAGTCGAGTCTCATACCAACTTTGTAGACTGGGGAATCTTTTTACCACGGCATGAAGTGTTCTTGTGTAGTTCGACCTAAATTGAGAAAAGAAGAATGGGATAAATGATAAATGATAAATGATTTTTATTTCTGTAAGTGGGTTTGTACAAACACTTTTACACGTCAAACATTTTTTTTTAAACTAGATGAGGTCGGCGTTTCCTATCTGACTACTCTGAGAAGAAAAGCCGAAACAAACTTAGAGGTCACAGTCTCTTTTAAAGTCCAGACATAATCTTGGTCAGATCATGTTAAGACCATGTGGATTGATGTCTGAAATGGTCTTTTGAGGAAAGAACCACACAGATTGAGTGGACCTGTCCAGTCAGTGCACGCATTTGTCAGTAATCGTACAGCTCAACTCAAAACATAAGGAGCTCAACGATTCGACGAACAATACCAAAGAAAGGACATTGGATAGGCCGCATAATTACTCAAACCGCCAGACCAAGTTACGATTAAAATTAACTGAGATAATAAAATATAAAAAAACAAAAGTAAAAAATAAAATGACCCACATAGTCTTAACATTCACAATATTAACAATAAAATAATACCTAGGTAAGTATTCATGTCATTGTTTATTTTACAGATCATATGAGGACCATGTAGGTAGGTGTCTGAAATGGTCTTTTGAGGAAAGAACCATACAGATTTGAGTGGGCCTGTCCAGTCAGTGCACGCATTTGTCATTAATCATGCAGCTCAACTCAAAACGTAAGGAGCTCAACGATTCGACGAACGATACCAAAGAAAGGACATTTGGGTAGGCCGCTTTAAGTACTCAAACTGCCAGATATAAAAAAACTATGAAATAACTGAGATAGACAAAATATATAGAAATAATACCCACTAAGTCCTCACACGAAATTAAAATAATAATAATATGATACAAAGTAAATATTCATGTCATAATCATGAAATTTCATAGTGTATATAAAATAAAACAAAATTACGTACCAAACAAAAAAAAAACAAAAAACACACTCTGTATGCAAAAATTGGAGCAGGTCAGTCCCAAGCCTTTTTGTCCTCAATATAGTCTTTGACTGTATAAAAAGCTTTCTGGCACAACTTACGTTTGATAAATGATTTGAATTTATTAAGGCTTAGATCTTGAACATGGCTTGGAAGTTTATTATAAAAGCGTATACATTGACATCTGAACGAGCCACCTATTTTCTTGAGCCTTGTTGTAGGTACAACAAATTTGTGTTTGTTCCTAGTATTTGAGAATTTATGCACGTCTGTGGTAACACTTTGACCTGGCCTAGCGTAATACGGACATTCAATAGAGTTATAAAACCAGCTTTTACTGGTTTCGTTACCACTGACAACCTGACTTGGTAGCCTTAGGAATGTCTTTTTACAGGTTTCGTTACCACTGACCAACTTGGTTGCTGTAGGTACGTCTTTTTCGGTTGAGCACTAAAAATCAGCGCTGTGCTGTCTCCCATAGCACAGCATCATGCTGAGTGGAAGTCTTGTTGTCATATACTATTTCTGTTTTGTGCTGGTTGATCTATTTCTTATATTTGTCTTTGTTGTATTTCAAGTTAACTTATCTTTTAGTATGCACTGGTTTCTGTGACAAATAAACTTCTTTTTTGTCTTTCTCTTTTCTTTCAAACTGCGACATTTACATTGATTAGCATAATCAGCCTCTAATGTTCCCACTGCTGTAACACAGACCTCCACTCTGTGTAGAGGCCCAGCGCGGGTTGGTTGATGTCACATGTCTTCGAAGTCTTGTTTGTAGGTCATTCCTTCACCGTTTTAAGTGCAATGGTGATGAAATAATGGACACAAAGTAATTCGCCTGTCAGCCGGTACTTTATAATAAAGTATTGTACGTTATTTCAGGCAATTGTACTCCATACTTTATGAGAACAATAAAGAACACAAAGATACTTTATTTCGCATGATTTGATTTCTTTGGGATTTGAAAAGTTTAGTCGTATTTTTTCGTTAAACGTAATGTATAGATTGGTGCTGAATCGAGTTCGCGACTCACCAGCGCAACATCACTCGTTTTTAACAATTTCTTAACGCAACCTAACCTCAAATGTCGACAACAAAATTCTAAGGGTTTTGTAGAACTGTCAACTGCACAGAAATGGCAGCAAGTATTTAAGAGTGACGATAATTTTTTTAATCTTGTATAAAGTTATTTAATTTTTACTGTCAATTCCCGCCACGTCAGCATTCACAGAATTTGTTTCTGTGATGAATAGCAAATGGCGAGACGAAAGACACAGACCATCTCTGAATTTGATATAAATGAATTACTTATTTACTTTAATTTAAATATAGACTGTAAAGATGCTGTGCAATTGTTTTTAAAAATAATAAAGAATAATAAATTGTACTTTATTTTGATACTATGTGCTTTTTTTTTCTTACCTATAATAACCAATGTAATTTATAAGCAAAAAAAAGGTAGCAACCCTATCCCACAACTGGTAAGTCGCGGCCGTAACCACGGGGCCACACTGATCTCCATCGATCCATTGTCCATCGATTACACATTTTAAATTCAATCTTTTGTTTCATCTCATGTCGACGTTCTGGTTTTTGTTATTTTCGTCTCTGAAAAGATAACATTTTAAGAGACTTATTAGCATTACAAAAGACTTTATTGCATTAATTATAAAACCTAATAAAAAAAACGAAGTGAAGTGGTTTTGTATTTTAGTTTTTTGCCAGCGACTTTAGAAATTAAAGTAATTTTTTAGTTTTTTTTTTGTGGTACCTACCCCACACAAATTGAGAGGAAATTATTATTACATCATCAACATACACTAAGTGGAAAAAATACGTAATAATGAAGCTAACTCAAAAACTACTCATCAGAAGTTGACCGAATTTATATTAGGACCATTCGATAAGTATTCAAACAAAAGAAATATTTTTCAAAATGGTTTATAAAATAGGAAGTTATGAAGTAAAAAAAAAAAAACTGTACATCCGAATTGACCATCAACATCAAATAAAGCAATTGTTCTATACGAAAATGTATAAAAGTTTAATGGCATAAATACACATACAGTTACCGACAGATAGTATTTTACATGTGACTGTTAGTGTATGTTCGATTTACGTCTGTTATTTTAACTAAAAACCAACCACACGTCAGTTATAAAAACAAAACGCATGAAATAAAAGCAAGTTCGGATACACAAATCTCCAATTCGCAGAATCGTTTAAACGTGTTTTTTTGCTGTCTAGGCATTAACAACTTACAGACATTTTTACTAACGTACATAGGTACTCCCTTGTTGGTTTAGTTGTCGCAATAGCTACTGCTGAGCATGAGGTTCTGGGTTCTATTCCCAGGTTGGGCAAAGTGTTATTGGGTTTTTCTATCTGAAATTTCTCAGTAGCAGCCCGGATTCTGGATTTGTGCCCGGTTGATGGCAATAGGCTCGCCCCCTATTACATGGGACTTAAGTATAACTGGCGAAATGTGGGTGTACTACAGGTAGATACACCTCTGCCTAACACCTCTGGGATTACAGGCGTGATGTTATGTTATGTTACATAGGTCTCTCTAACAAAAACATTACAGTACAAAAAATTACAACGAAAGGGGAAAAGAACAAATTCCTTTTATGCCAACAGAATATTAAAGGGGAAATAATGGAATAGCATTAATGAAATGGGTATAAATTTACACAGTTTTCACCGGAGCGGAGGAAGGGAGAAAAAGCTGATTGAATTCCAAATTGCAGTCTAGAGTCTTCTATAAACCGTCGCCGAGGAAGATCAATCGGGGTTGTATAATAGTCTGTGGTGAAATTGTGTTACAGATTTCAGCTATTTGGTACTGTTTGCTGCTGATTTGTATCTATTTATGCCCAATTCTACGAGTGAGTACGTACTTTACAAATTAGGTTTTATTGACAGATTATGAATCAACATTGTTCGTCTTATAGTGAGTACATCT
This sequence comes from Dasypolia templi, assembly GCA_963555695.1. Taxonomy (NCBI): domain Eukaryota; kingdom Metazoa; phylum Arthropoda; class Insecta; order Lepidoptera; family Noctuidae; genus Dasypolia; species Dasypolia templi. Next base: position 9,200,862 of record OY743158.1, on the reverse strand, counting down.
GTATTTGTTCCTATTAGCCTTAGAATAATAATGCATAGGTTAGTCTCATACACGCTCCATACAAAAAACTTTCAGCAACTTAGGTTTTTATGTGTGAATAAAATAAAAGAAAATGGTTAAACAATTCCACATTTGACATAAGTTCTGTTAATTATCAATTCAAAATCGTCACCCTAAAATTTCAAGCCCTGTCTGCTGAGTCCATGTTTTTCTTATTTTTAACATATACACGTTTTTCAACAACCAAAAAAAAACGTTTGCGTCGCCTTGCTGTTAGTAAAGACATAAACTCCCTAACGTGTTTTCCGAGACCGATGGATGGTATCTCCGTGATAATTTTAGAAACAAGTGTAAGATGTTTGTTTGTTTAATGAAACTAATCCGGTTTAAACAATGCCACATTGTTTAAATCAACCGTAATTATAATCTTTTCGTTTTATACAGTAGGCGCTAACAATGTTAGCGGCATGATACAATAGACAGCATACGAGTAATACAGTAAACTATAATAGTGTTAGTGCCTACTATATTATGATAAATGAGTTTATTACAATTTTAATTAAGATATAGATTTAATTAAAAATAATGTAAGTAGTAGGTAAGTAGTCAAACGAAAAAAATTGATAATATTACATTTCACAGTTAATGTGAAATGTAATATCACATTAACTGTGAAACCATCAACCATGACCATCAACGTCTTCAACTAAAGTTAACATCGCAATGTTGAAGGAAATTGTTACGGAAAATCCTCATTCAAGTTTGAAAGAGATAGCCGCTGAACTTTCTGTTTCTCACGAGTCGAAACATGTTGCCCGAGCTATTCCCAAAAGACCTGAATTTCTCCTAAAACTCAATTGCTCAAGAGTCGATGAGGACATGCTAGAACGAGTCAATTTCGACCCAAGATTCATGAAACGCATTGTTACTGTTGACGAGACGTGGGTTAACGAGTTTGACATGCAAACAAGTCAACAATCTTCGGAGTGCCGCCTTCCAACTGAACCGAAACCGACTTAAAGGAGAATTCGCGGCGAGAACTGTGTAAGTGCACAGTTTCTGAAAGAGCATACTTTGAAGGAGATAAAATAATTTTGGATGAATAACTTACATTTTATGTATTATTGATCTTTTCCCGGTACTTTCTTGACAGAGTAGTATATGCAAATACTACTACCAAATTGACATAATATACAAGCTAACAGCGTTAAATAAAAAATAATATGAACATGAATATTAAAAAAAAGGAAAATAATCATAGGGCATCGAAAAATTCGTCCACATCGCTGTCAACAGGAATTGTTCCCAAAAGACTGCTGCGTTGCCACGTTGTATGGCGATGCTAATTTTTTTGCCCAAAAAACAGGCCAGCCCTCTGGTCATGTGACGAGTCGATCAACCGCTTAGCTCGATAAACCAAAACATGAAAGTAACAGATACTATGCCGAGCCGCCAAACCAATAATAGAAGCAAAAGTTGAACCATGAAAATATTTATGCGCTTAATATTCTAATAGAAGATAATTCTACCAAAACTACGTAAACAAAGTTAAACTGCTAACAAAATAAGGATAAGCCGTAATATAAATAACTGTATTTTAGTTCTAGTTATGTTACTGCAGCTTTATCTCGCGTCCGGCTGATAAGAGAGTGTCGTTTCCTCCGTGATCTGCTATGTTTGATACGGGAGCTCTGCTTTGTTTTATGCACAATTATAGATATTCAATCAATTTTGCATGGCAAGGCGATTTGTTGAATTAAAGGCTTTTGCTGAGTCATTTAAAGGTGTATATTATTGGCTACTCTATAAGGATCGTCGATATCAGTTGCGCATGTTGGAGGGCCACGGAGAAAAATGTTGTGCCAGCTCTTCTAAAACTTGAGTGAGAGTCCTGGGCCCTTATTGTATCATGTTATGCGAAAACATGATAAAATACGGGCCTAGGACTCTATTCTGATACGGGGTCCGATAGGGCCGACGCCTCAGGGTCGCGGGTAATTCTAAAGAGAAAACCGTGGCCCTGGCACAGACAACTGAAGGGAACACGGGTGGGTTTTAGTCAGTAAAAGTCTGACACACCCTCCCGCTCCACCCAGAGCGGGAGAAGTCATTTTATGATTCCCCACCCAAAAAAAGAAAACATTATGTTTCTTGAAATAATAACCTGTTGGCCAGTACTTTTGTTTAATTTTTTTATTGACTAAGGTTGGTACAATTCTTTCGGAAAAGAATGAGGGACTATGTAACTCACCACTGTCCGTAAAAATAAGTTTAAAACTTGTAATTTTGGAAAACTTGTACTGCTAACGGAAGTAAGGAGAGCAGACCATATTTTCATTCGACCTTTTTTCAGTAAAAAAGGCAAGGACATTTTTCTTATAAGTATCAGGAACGCTAGAACTTAGCCGCATGCGAATAGAACTCACATATTTTTATGCTCTGCTGGTAAATGATCTGCCAAGTTCTCCCACATGCCACCCCGTATATTATGTATACAATTTCAGTAATCAGTTGGGCACCCTTCTTCACCCGTAGGTAACCATTACAAGAAAGATAATGTTTTTATTTCGACTTAGGTTAAATACACAAGACAGAAAGGCCTGGTGGTCACGGCCGCGCGGTTCGAACCCAGACAGACGCTTTACTTTGTGTAAATCATTTCTTCATCACTGTTCTCAAAACAGTGAAGAAAAACATCATTGTGAGGAAACCGCTATGTCCTAGAACCAAAAATTCGACATCTACCAACCCGCACTAGGCCTGCGTGGTAGATTACAGTCCACTCCCTCTAGAAAAGAAGATGCCTGTGTCCCAGCAGTGGGAACACTATAGACTGATTATGCTTTTGCTAAATACACAATATATACACTAAAAATAAAAAAAGCTAAACTTTAAATCAGTAAAAATCACTGCATTTCTACCCACAGCAGTGATTATAATTTTGGTACTTTTCACTCGGTACAATTCATCGTACCTAACTAGACCAATCCACTTAGCTTAGATATATTTAAAAGCTGATAACCACCCCCGTGTTACGAGTATAAGCGCAAACTATTTAAAAGTTATCATCTCTACATTCAGGAAATGATAGATAACAGTTACGTTCATGACAAGTTATTACAGAAGTGTTCCCGCCAGCATATTGCACACATTTGATCGATGTTTTTACTTGAACTTATTTTAAGCATCACATTTTGCTGTGTAGTGTAGTGTAGAGTTATTTAATTCCGGTTATTTTTATTAAGTGACAATGTTAAAGACATTTGTTTTTATTTTACTTTTTTTAGTGGTAAAATATGTGAAGGCTCAAAACCAGACTTACGTGTTTACGCCGAAAAGTGAGTATTTTTTGTGCCATAGCTGTATGTGAAATGATAATACTGAATCAATGTTTAGTTACAATTAGGTACCCAATGTGTAATATGTTTTGTGGCTACTCATTGATACAATACTCGTAATTAGGAACAAAGATTCTAGACTGTTGTTAAATTAATTCTTGTCGATGTTTACTTTATCTTTTTAAGGCTGACTGTACGGACACGAAATCTTTGTTGCGCGGTTTGTATATAAAATATTTGTAGTAAAAGTACGTTGTGTTTTTTTTTTATCCTTATTGTTAAGACTGCAAAGAAGCTCAAACAATAACTTTGTCGATGTAAGAGGATGGTTTTATATAACGATTAATACGAATAATCAACGCGGACAAAGGCTCTTTCTTTTCTTTAAGACCTAATAGGACTGCACGTGCACTGACTACTGATCTTCAACTTTATCTATTTCACACAATTATGAACGTTTGAACGTATGTAGCCTTGGTACGGTGACGTTACGCTTTGTGGTGTTTATCCGTGGATGGGTGACCATCTTTACATACCAAAACTCCTCCGTGCCTCGCAAAGCACGTTAAGCCGTTGGTCCCGACTGTCATATTTGGATCTTTGAAAGTCGTTACGGGGCATCAGAAACCCGCAAGTGTGATCTTACCAAGGGGTCTGAAATGTGAGAATATAACATAATTTTAATCATAACGTAATATTTTAGGAAACATGAATAGTTTTTAACTAAAATTAGTGAGAGGCGTTACTATAATACACCCACATTTCGCCATTTCCATGTTTAGGTCCATATAGTTTTGTAATTATAATTTGATTTAAAAGAGTGTCCGTGGAGTTTACTGCTCGTTCTTTGCTTACGCTTTGGAATGGACAACTAACTAGCTTCGCTTCATCTTTCTGACCGACCGACCTTGAAAATTCAAAAGTGCCTGTAATTGGTTTATTAGAAATCAATGCATTGTTTTTTGAGTTTGAGTCCCATGTAATAAGGAGCGTGGGCGAAATAATATTCATGTTTCCTAAAATTATATCATATTAAAAATAAAACAATTATATTTGTGTATAATACAGGGTTGCAGAGACATCCATCGTAATCATGATTCTTAACCAGCGTTGATATTATTCGTCGGTTATATAAAAAAAACTTGCAGTTCCATACATTTTGAACAGCAGACTTTTTATCATATCTAACCAAAAAATCTCGATGTCCCTGCCACCATGAATATCAATTATTAATTCACAGGGGTTTAAACACTTTTATATCGATGCTGGGATAGTCACCCAATTGCCATTTTGTTTTTGACCTTTATTAATAGCAATTATTTTTATAATTATTTCATTGAAAAAATGTGACAGTAAAGATTTAAATCCCCTAAAAGTGCCTACCGTGCAGTACCACAATAATCACATTAATTAGCTAATGATCAAACTTTCAAACTCAGTGGTATAGAGGGTGACTTGTAATTTCACGTATTCATTCTTGGATATGATAATGTGACCCACTCGCAAAAATTTTGCACCCCATGAAGGCTAGGCGAAAATTTATGTAATTCGAGAAAACCCAGAATTCGTCAAAATATATCACTTTCCTCCAAACACTTAAATTGAATAGCCTTCATTGCTATTATATTAGGTACCCAATATTTTAACAAACTTTTCGATGTTTCAAATCAAATATTTCTTTATTGACCTAATACCGTTACAAAAACTTGTTTGAAACCTCCAACTCCTGAACTATGTGTCCCTGTATGTCCGTGTCGACTTCGTTGCTTTGTGAAAATTGGTGTAGTTGTCTTTTAAAAACGTGACTTAATATTAGTAAACATTTAGAATAAAACAGAATAATAAAAACCTGAAAAATGAAATTGAATCGAATTACGTAAAAAATGCATTTGACTGCTTGCATTTTTCTTCGCTTTTCTGTACATACCCTACATCAAAATATCTCATTTTTCTCCTCAGTGGCTCTAAAATGCAAGGAACACATATGCCAGGATGGGTACAGCTACAAACAATTCTACAGTGTGGACAGCGATAACTTGAAGGCAGTTAGAAAGAACTCAGACACCGTCTTTGAGATGCATCTTGGCATACAAGCTACTAGCAATGGACATATTTTGCTGTCCCCTGTCATGAGACCCGGGTTTAACGATCCTGTTTATGAGATTGGTAAGTTAAATATTTTATTACACATAAACCTACATGGGCACATATGAAACGTCAAAAGCTAGGTGCACGGTTCCAATCGGGCGTTTCCTATGGAGAAGAGCCGTCAAGAAACTCCATGGTTACTCTTTTAAAAATAGTGGGTTATTTCAATGTTTTCAAATTACGGTGTAGTAGTGTGTAACTAAGGGGGGACAGTGAAGGCCTGTCAACAAGTCCTAAGTACTTAACAAAACAGAAAATTGTCTACAAATCTACTTTCATTTTCAAACATAAAACCTAAGCCTATTTATAACATTCGTTAGGATAAGGATAGTAAGGATGTCAAATATGACTGACTGGTTTCAAAAGTTGTCATTAAAATACAAAGGAACTTAAGATCGATATGTTTTGATTGATAATGCCATAAGCAAAAAAAATACATCCCTTCACTAAGAAAATAAGTTACGTAGGTGCCGTTCGGACACTGAAAATAAAGTGAATAAACTGTGCCACCGAACCGCACGTTACAAAATTTTGGTTGGTGCAGCAAGCGGCAGGTGCGGTTCGGGCAAGTGCTGTTGAAATCAGAGCTCTGAGTGGAATACCTCATTTTTTTTTTTGGGAATGGCATCTCGCAGGTATACCTATGAGGTTGTCGTCTGCTTAAACGGACTTGCCTGTGGTTGCCCTAATAAATTAAGGCCTCCAGCCAGGACTTAAACTTAAATACTAACTAAAACTAAGCGACTACGCTAAGGGCACCCCCTGTGGGGTACGGACCTCGGCTTAGAGCGTCGCTGGAAGAGGGCAGCAAGGGATTAGCTGGAGCAGGATTTATTGGATTTTGGGACGAATTTAAAGCTACAGGCTCAGCGGCACGGGCTGTCTCGAGCAAGGGTCGATAGGGGTGTGGATTTGGGCGTCGCGGCGGGCCTCGGCGGCGAGGGCGGTAGGACGGCGATCGGGTTTTGGGCTTCTCGGACTACTCTCCTGGAGGAGGGTAGTGGCGTCGTCGGGGGCGATTAAGGTATGCCTTGGTCGGCGAATACTGGGTTAGGGTGTTTGATGCCACAGTCGAAGAAACGCTTAGGCAAGCGTTTCATGAACTGTTTTATGAAGGGCATTTGAAGGTCTACGTGGAGAACTATTTTACGGACATAGTAGGGGGCACCCGTGACCTTTCTGAGGAAACGGTTTTGGAAGGTCTGCATCTTATGTAGATGACGTGGGTGAGCGTGCGCAAATACTCGTACAACGCAGGCATATGTCATGATGGGACGGATGACTGCGGTAGATGCGCAGCTTGCATTTAAGTGACAGTTTGCAACGGGCTGTCAGAATGAAGTTGAGTCTACCAAGAGCGAAAGCGGCACGCGCGCGTACCGCCTTAATGTGCTGTTTAAACGTTAGGTTTTGATCAAGGATCACGCCTAGGTATTTGGCTTGCTTCTCCCAAGGGATCGGCTTACCGCACATATTGATCGGGCTGGGAAGTGGGAGAGGGAATCGACGACGTCTCGAGAAGAGAACTGCCTGACTCTTATCGGGGTTGACCTCGATTCTCCATTTCCGGAACCAAGCGCCTAAGATGTTTGCGGAGGTTTGGAGAGTACGAGCTATATATAGCATTGGGACAATGACCGGTATAGTAAACGGCAGTGTCGTCGGCGAAGAGAGCCAACTGAGCCTTTTTACTCTGTGGGATATCGCTGGTGAACAGCGTGAAGACTAGAGGAGATATGACGGAACCCTGAGGGACACCGGCGCGAATAGGGTGAGGGGACGAGAGTGCACCCTCGATGCGATAGCGGAAGGTGCGATTCGACAAAAAGTCTCGTAAGATGAGCACGAGACGATCTGGCACTCCTAGTTGGTAAAGCTTGTATAACAAGCCGTTGTGCCAGACTTTATCGAAGGCTTTCGCTATGTCGAAGAATAGCGCACCCGTCGTCGCGATACGCTGCAGACCAGCTCACAAGTGCTCCACGATACGGTGGACCTGGTGGATACTCGAGTGTTGGGGTGGAAACCAAACTGCTCGTTGGGAATGAGGCTCTTTGCTTCAGCATAGTCTTTGAGACGCTTATAAATAAGCCTCTCGTAGATTTTGCCGAGAACATTGAGTAAGCTGATGGGTCGGTAGCTGGAGGGCTCACACTTTGGCTTGCCTGGCTTTGGAATACCGATGACGGTTGCTTCTTTCCACGCTTGTGGGAAGATGTTGTTGCTCAAGGCGCCATTGAAGATGGCGGTCATAAGCATTATTAGCGGGGCAGGAAAGAGTTTGTATACCTTACTGGTAATACCGTCCGAACCGGGAGCTTTATGAGCGTGGAGCCCTTTAATGATGTCTTGCACTTCGTCTGGAGTGACGGGAGGCAGAGGATCATTAGGGTCTTCGACGGGTGGAAGGGAGGCCCTCCGTTCGACTTCAGCGTCGACCTTGTTCAGGTGAGCTTGGTCTACTGGTTGAGAGCTGGGAGAACATTGGGACTCTAGGCTGTCAGCAAGGCATTTTGCCTTGTCGGTGCTGTCGAAAGCGACGCTCTTGTCGGGGCGGATGAGAGGAATACCTCATTTTTTCCAAACATTTTATGCTTTACACCCACATTACGCCAGGCACGTTAAGTCCCGTTGAACAGAAGGCTAGTCAATCAATCGAGACACTCTTAGAGATCCTAGCGTTTACTGAGAATTTCGTAAAGTAAAAACTCAATTACCTTAACTTTGCCCGACACGATCAATTTGCATCGACAACTAGATCAATTAAGTACCTATATCAAGACATTAAAAAAATATAAGTGTACAACGACACACTAAAGGATAACGAGGCAGTGCACGGAGCAGTGGTGTACCAGTGGTAACGGCCCCGACTTACGAGTTGTAGGTCGCAGGCAGGCGCTTTACTTAGTTTAAATCGGTGAAAAACATCGTGAAAACGGTGTAACGGGTAAAAAACGGTGAAGGAAAACATCGTGAGGAATTCGGCATGTCCTAGAACCAAAAAATTGAAGACATGACATCTATCAACCTACACTGTGCCCACGTGGTAGACGTGGGCACAGTGTAGGTATTATAGGCCACTCCCTGTTGAGAGGCCTGTGTCCCAGCAGCGGGGACATGGCAGATACGGTCTTAATATTCTAAGTGTCTTTAAATTCGCACAGATATTGTACCGGCTTAACTAATGACAATATAAGGCCGCATTCCGAGTCATACCATAATCCCTGACAGCGCTCACATCGATAATTTGCGTACCGATTTAGATATCACGATTATGACAGCTGAGAGCTGTCAACATTTCACTCACAGTGAAATTTCTATATGACATGGTCGGCGTTATCGCAAGATGGCGCATGTCATGACGTCATCTATGACGATTCACATGACATCGTTATCGCGCTCACGCTAATTCGGTACGGACGTAAGCCCGCTCAAATCGATTACATACCAATTCGGATGCAGGGTAAGTGTATATTGTCATTAGTTAAGCCGGTAGCTAGGAACTTTTCAGTTATAAAACCTACAAAATCAACAAGATCTACCTGTACATTCAAAACATCTCCAACAAAAACAAGCGCTAATCACCGCCATTCAACATTAACGATAACTAAATAAACTCAAACTTCATTCTGCAGTGGTTGGCGGCGGCGGCAACCAGTTCACAGAGCTGCGTCGAAACTTGAAGAGAAACGCCCGAAGCTCAGTCAAAACACCCAGAATATTATCCAGTTTTGAACTCAGAGGTTTCTATATTAAGATTTCGCAAGGTAAGGATGAAACGGTTGACTTCAGTAAACCAGATAGATAATGAATTGCGTTTTGCTAAACACAGTTCTGAACTGAACATTCTTTAGATCTTAAAGTTGGAGTCAGTTATTCTATCGCATAAGTATACCTACATTACTTAATATTCATCTCAAGAAGAATAAAGGTACCAAGTAAAAAATCTTTTGGGACATTCCGTGTGTATACAGGTTCATGCAGCTGAAAAGTTTGCTACTTCTTTCCTGTTCACATTAAACGTATAATTTATCTCTAAAATTACCTTTGCAAGATTTGTCTTAATATAATAAGGTTGACTTTTGTACATATTGCCAAATATAGATAGTCAAAATCAAAATCAAAATATTCAATTTAACATAAACCTGCATGGGCACTTATAAAACGTCAAAAGCTACATAGGTTATTATAGGGACGTTTCCAATTGGTTTTGTCTTTAGAGAAGAGCCGGTAAGAAACTTAACGGTTAGGTACTCATGAAAATAATCGGCCGTAGTAACAACAACACCTATTATCCTATATCCACCTATCATTGAAATAAATGTTCCGTCGTGGACAGCCATAGAAAATATGCATCATTTAACACAAGCCAAAGCCGTGATTGATACGGCAGTTCTGACCACCACAAAATAATAAAAATACCGATTATTTCTACCTTGCGGTGGTAACTGTATCGGTGCACATTCAGCCCAACCTGTAATGCTTCTCGATAATAGCTTAATAGCGCCACCTGTCGCATTGAGTATGAACTACCAGCACACGTGACGAGAATGCATCAACTTGGAACGTTCGCTTCATATTAACATGCCATTGAGTATCTGTGCGAACCCTATAACCGATACAGTGGTCTTTCATAAAAATGTAACACCGTGAATTTCGACTCTGTGGTCTTTCGGACCGAAATTTGCTTGTTAAGTTTAAAACTAATGTAAAAAAGTGGATTTATGTTAATACTTTGGTATTTAGGATAAACACAACAGCCGGTTAGGGTCTTCTTTAAAGTTTCACGGTATTTATGACTTTTTGATCGACTTTCTAAACTTTAAATTCCTGTCTTTCACCCGCTTTTTAGTTACTCGAAGCTTAAACGCGAATGAAAAAACAAACTTACACATTATTGAAACCAAGGTAGGGAGTATTTTAGTGTCGTATGCACTAAGGCCAAATTGTGGTGGCGAAATAAAGAACGAATAAGTATTTATTGGGTCTCGCACAGGAACATCACAAACTAAATTAAAAACAACTATAGAAACATTTGTGGTCCCAGTGATCAAAACATTATAGTCAAACAAGTCAGTCCACTGCTGGACGTAGACCTCTCTCACCCTGTCGTTTACTTTCCGCATACAGTCTGTCCCAGCAACCTTTTTAAGGTCGTCGGTCCATCTAGTTGGGGGGCGACCCGCACTGCGCTCTCCGATAAGCGGTCTGCACTCCAGGATTCGTCGGCTCCACCGGCCATTGGTCCTTTGACAAACATGGCAAGCCCACTGCCACTTCAGCTTGCTTACTCTGCAAGCTGAAGTGGCATGGCAAATAAATCATTTGGCAAATGAAAAAAGTTAAAAAGAGGCTTCGGCCAATAGCAAAAAGTTATTTTGTAAATCGGCAAAATATAGTTCGGTATAATCATACTTATGACACATGACACTTGGATGATCTAAAAATGTGTCTAATAATGCATATAGCGAAAAATAAGTCGAAACAATAGTTTTCGGTAAAATTAAATTCGAAGAAAAACAAATCGGAAAAGTGTTCGTTATAATTTTGGGCCTTACCAATCTTCTCGACGAAATAAATTTTGCAACGCCAACTTAATGAAAACACACCTACGCAAACACTACACGTTGCAAAAGCTATTTGTAAACGTGAAACATACACAAGGTTACTTTGGAATACATCAGAAAATTATTCTCCTTAAGCAAGTTTCGACATAGTTAATTAAATTTCGCAACTTACATGAATAAGAAGATAACATAGCAACACATCTGTTTTCCCTGAAGGGGTAGGCAGAGGTGACCTATAATAAGTAATATAATAATAAACACCACATTTAAACAATTGTGTTTAAGTCTCAAGTAATTGCGATGGAAAACCCAAAAGGGATGATGAACAATGTTAGAAATGTTGGAACAAATAATGTAATTTCAAAGAAGGCTTAGCAAAATGAGATAATGGAAAATTTCCGTACAATCGATGGAGTTATGGAGACGCAACACGCTTTAAAAAAAAAAATGTTCACGCATTATGTTCACAATGTCGCGAATATGAAGTTACATAGTTGTCACTTTTATGATAGTTCTGTCTTCGTGTAGCAGTTATTTTAAAACCTTTATAAAATGGATTTTTTTAAATTTTATCATTTTTAAATATTGTTTGCACTATTTGCAAACAAATATTTATTTGAGCTAAAAATAAAAAATAAAGTCATCATCCTCCTTCCTTTAATTTTAATTGAACTCAAGCTCAAAAGTAGCACTTGCGACCGCAAAACCTACGAGGCAGTCAATAAGAAGATATTCTGTCGAACATAAAACATGGTGGTCATACAAACTACACAATGAATATGTGTATCAGTAACAGTTTTTAAAGTTTCCTTCGCATCCCAAACATTTACACTGTCATTATTTTGAGGGAGTCCGCGAAAATCGCATTTCTTTATGTAAAAATGTTTAAGCTAAACTCCGAAAACAAAATAGTAATTAACACAGTCTCGAACACAGAGCATGGAATCACCGCGCTGGCAGCGTCTAGAAATAGCAGAACTTATAAAATTACTGACGTCGAAAGAGCCATTAGTTAATATGCGTCATTCGTGTCTCTAATAACTGGTGTCACGTTTGGTTTGTATCCAGGAAAGTTTGGACACAGCCTCCTCTATCTTTAGTGTTCTGTGGTCTAGAAAACACAAACGTTCAATACAATAATAATAAATAATAAATTTAATGAAGCAGTAATATTCAATTACAGATGGTATAATCGAATTTGGCAAGGAGGGAGAGGTTCTACCTTTGCTGACCTATATAGATGTGAGCCCCCTTGAAATTAAATACTTCAGTTTTGCCGCATGGACTGGGGTTGAAGCGAAATTTCTGTACGACTGCCCAATACCGGCTGAAAATGGAACCGAATGTAAGTGTTATGAGAAGTATTTTATTTTATTTTAGGGATGTTAGAATTTGAATGTAGAATTTCGAATTGGAGGATTATTTATTTATTTAAACTTATCGAACCCAAAGAGGTACAAAGGTGGACTTTATGCCTTAGACATTCTCTACCAGTCAACAAAGGGTGGTGTTTTTTTTTTTTTGAATGGCAAATCGCAGGTCATCCTATGAGGTTGTCGTCTGATTAAACGGACTTGCCTGTGGTGCCCTAATAAATTAAGGCCTCCAGCCAGGACTTAAACTTAAATACTAACAAAAAACTAGGCGACTACACGCTAAGGCACCCCCGGGGGGTACGGACCTCGGCTTAGGGCGTCGCTGGAAGAGGGCAGCAAGGGACTAGCTGGATCAGGATTTTGGGACAAATTTAAAGCTACAGGCTCAGCGGCGCGGGCTGGCTCGAGCAAGGGTCGGGAGGGGTGTGGATTTGGGCGTCGCGGCGGGCCTGCCTTGCGATAATACACATACATAAATAATGTACTTTCTATAAATATATATACATATATACGAATTTAAGGGTGAAAGGTGTTGTGACGACTCTACGCTATTCGTTGTCAAAATAACTCTTCCTCGTAAATGCATACCGTCCTGATATCAAGAGGAAGCGCATTTCAAAGAAGAATGGACTGAATATGAAATGAAGAATTAACAAAGTCAGAAGAGTAGCTCGACACATGATCATATTTTCTGAGGTTGGATATGAACCGGATACAATTGTTAAGCAATCAGTCGAGCTTATCCAAAAAAACCGCATTCAAGTCAAAGTAGCACACGTCACCATAGTCGATGATAGGGAAAATCAAAGCCTGCAAAAGCATGATTTTCGTCTTACCGGGCAAAAAGTTTCTTAGACGAAACAGGGATCGCAGATACCGTTGACCCTTTGGCTGACACTAGAGACCTGGCGTTGCCAGCTTAGTGTCGCGTCAAGATGCAAACCGAGATCTTTCACAGTAGGGGTAATGGTAATGGCGATACCATTGACAATAAGAGGAGGAAGAGAACTAAGCGCCACCCTACCCATCATGCGTGAGCTTCCAATTAGAATGGCCTGACACTTTGAGGGGTTTTCTAACACCCCAAAATGATCAGACCACTTTTTGATAGCATCTTAGTCTCGGTTTACATCTGCTATAGCGTCCGACGAAACCTTCCATCAGCTGTACACAATTGAAGGTCATTAGCATAGGGATGATACGAACACCGAAGACAGTGAGTTATTCACTTATTTCATTTGTACTTTAAGCACATAAATGTTCCGAGGCGGACTTAATACCATAGGCATTTTCGGCTAGTCCACCTTTTGTTGCTGCAGAGACAGACAGTGGTGTTGTGTTCGGTTCAAGATGCCTTACCTTATTGGTTTGGTGTATAAAACCTAATATTAAGAGGCACTCAACAAGGCAAGGATATTAAATGAGATTAGCTGCATCTTTCTTTATCACAAAAACCATCGCTCAACACTTTTATAGCTTTTTATTCCAGATTGTTAAAATTGCTTTGCATAAACACCAAACTACGACGGATGGAAGATTCCTTTATATTTTTAGTTCAACTAGTTTTCGTGTTTTTTTTTAAAGAAGTCACGAAGTTTTATGTTTTAAGACAAAAAAACTTTTACTGAAACCATTATCGTTTGTCAATTTATTAAAACATACATCAGTCACCTGTCGGTAAGTCTATTCCGTAAAGTCATACCGGGAAAACTTGGGTGAAAAGATTTTGAAGTGAGCTGCGCTGTGAGGCTGTCACACTACGTACTACTTATTCCTGTTCGAGTCACAATAAATACTTTTTCTTTCTTGCTTTCTTTATTTCTATTGACAGCTCATTTCAAGCTCACTTCACCTTAGTTTTCGAGGTGTGAATTTTACAGAATAGGTCGGCTGTTGTTATCCTACGACTTATTTAGAGAAAGACCAAAAATTTCACATAATCTAAACAAATTTGTATAACTTCAAAATGATGTATTACCTTTAGATGCGTTACACGCGCTAAATATTTGCAAGATAAAAGCAAGGCAATTGCCTGACTTGAAACTGCCTTGCTGCTACATGTTCATTTCGCTACCGAACATGCAGTAGCGAGTTACAATTAACTATGTATATTCTTCTCTTTTTGAGTGCACTTAAGTTAGTGTACACGTCTATTTATAATAGGTCATTGTAACTTCCAGCTTCACCAGACTCGGAAGAAATCGAGCCGCCTCTCTCAATGTCTGACCAACTGAGGAGGTCTCGTTTGATGTATCGGTTGCCATGGATACCGCCAAAACCAATCATGGACGTCAAACTGGGTATCAAGGTCACCAATGTCAAGTATAATGCATTCCAGTCCAAGCTTATTACTGCAATGTCGGTTGTTACTGTACGTATAATTATACAACATAATTGAATTAAGAATATTACTAGTTTTCGGATTTTTTCGCTGTGCAAATTATTTCGTCACCACCGCTCTCAAAATGGTGACCGAAAACATTGGAAAGCAACAAGTCCTAGAACCAAAAATGACATCCTTGATGTCATATATCTTCTAATTTTACCAACACTGAGCCAGGGTGGTAGAATGCAGCTTTCTCCCACTCTCAGAAAGAAGGCCAGAGTCCCAGACGTTCCAGTAGTGCGAGCATTAAAGGGTGATCAAGGGAAAAAGACGTGATTTGATAAGATATCTGTACGTTCTGAACTCATTTCGATCAGCTGCATTGGAATACGATTGGAACATAACGTACATTCAGTTCATAAATGTTTTTTTTTTTCAGTGATAATTCATAGACTAATTTTATTTCAGAGTTGGACAGACGACAGCATGGCATGGTATCCAATCAAATTTAATGGAACAGTTAGCCTGAAGTTCAGACAAGGACAGATTTGGAGACCTAAGTTCTACGTTTTCAAGTACGCACTAATCATTTATTGGTCAGATTTTTCATACCTACATCAGCCACTATTACTATAAGAAACTAAACCAAACTCTTAAGGCCCAGTTTCCATGAAAAAGAAAAAGTACTGTGTTTACTAAATGCTGAGACACTTCTACGAGCCTTGCAATTGTTTACATGCCGCGCGCTGACACACGCTTAAAAACTAGGAAATGTCCATACGTCGAAATGAAGTAAAGGCAGATTTGTTTGTGAACCGTGTTTGAGAACAAGTGAAAACTTAGGCACTTCACCTAAGTTTTTACTGTGTCCACCAGCTTGAAATTACGGAATAAAAACGGTTTACAGAAAAGATCCTCTGGTCCTTAATCGACACAAAGAGGAAGCTATCTGACACGAACTTAAAACTGAAAGACATTAATTAAGAAAAAAATTCAGAGCTCCAAAGAAATTGGACCTCATCAGAAAATCATTAGAAAAATTCTTCAATATCCCGCCGTCTTAAATACCTGTCTCCTAGCTTCATCTTCAAGTTTATTACCTACAACCTGTATTCCTTAGCCGTTTGAAGTTCTTATATTTGATTAACGTATCGGTATGCCTGAGATAGCCTGGAGTTCAAAGCTATCACGGCCTCATGAATATACTATGAATAAATAATTCTTTAACGTACCATCGTCTTGTTGATACTTTAGGATCGGTAACTTTATCGATGCCGACGTCTTGAGTTCGACAATTTCAGTAAATAAATAAGGTTGGCGGTTTTTTGAGACTTACTGTGCCTCTAGCTATGTCTGGTAGTGAAGTTTATTTTCAATGTACCAAGCCAAAGTGTCTGTATTAATTTGTTTTAAAAAAACTACACAAAACTTACAAACACGTAAATAAATAAAAAAACATTATTACACTTTGCACATTTGGTGGCGTTTCCATTCAAGCATAAAGATGCCTGTGCCAGTAGGTACAATTAGTGTAACATGTTACTGAATTTTATTAATTAGTTTTTATTTATTGACAGTTACAATCACACAACATTTTCACAATTTGGAAAGATTTAATTTCGCATTTATTTTTATTATTTTTCTCTTGATGCTAGCAATGATTAATTTATTAAATGTTTTATTAGTGCAGTAACAACGGGTCTTTTGTTTCGTTTACCAATGAATCTCAACATATGTCTCATCAAAGTTAGCTTCCGCTTTTTGGGACATTTTCAAAGTTATACATTAAGATTTTCTATAAACCTGACAATATTAATAAAAAATTGATTCATTAAGCGATTTTGCACTATCTTCCTGCAGCGAAACTATGAACTGACATAACAACTGCCCAGCAAATTCGTATGAGCCCCTCGTCAATATTTTACCATCTCGGTACTTCAAATTCGAATTTATACCAGCTCTAATGCATCAACAACAATGTTATCCCGTAGAATGTTAGAACGCTACAAATTATTCAAACCTCAATATTCCAGTTCGGACAACTCCGCAGTATTTGATGCTAGAAACTCAGATCTAATATCAATGGTGTACAGCGGTGAAGCGACTTTGCATTTCCAGACCAAGGTTTACACTTGGTGCGTGGATTCCCCTCCGGGCTACAGCAAGTAAGGTTGCAATTGAATTTAGTAACATTACATTCAGGAAATGGTACAGTATAAAGTGTTCTGTTTTACCCTCCGATCATTAATATTTATAGCAGGTTTTACCAAGAATAAACGAAATGTGATGCGGATGAATGTGGAAAATGTCGTGAGAAAAGTTTTTAAGTATGTGGAAGTCGACTTCCACATACTTAAAAACAGTACCAGACCAAGTCGAGAGAAGACCAAAGAAACTATGGATGGGTCCGTGTTATGTGAAATCATGTCATTTGGTTTAAAATAAGTTTTAAATTTTCTTTTTTTCTTTTATTAGATTCTTTTATATTTTGTGAATATGAGAACGTCGTAGTTCTTGTAGACTGTAGATAAGTAGAACATTTTGTAATTTGTTATTAAGGTTCGGATTTACACTGTCCCTCATACCTATTAACACTGTCATTTAAAATCATTGTATAAGCGAATTATTTTGGAAAGAGTAAGTGTGGAGTTTCTTGCTCTTCTCCATAGGAAACGTTTCATAAGTGACCATGTAGTTGTAGTATACAATATTATAGTGATTTCTTTTATGTGAAACAAAATATTTTGATTTAGATTTCGTAAAAGGAAGGGAGTGTAAAAGGAAGGAGGTGTAAAAGGAAGGGGGTGCAAAAGTAAGGGGGTGTAAAAGGAAGGGGGTGTAAAAGGTAGGGGGTGCAAAAGTAAGGGGGTTGTAAAAGGAAGGGGGTGTAAAAGGTAGGGGGAGTAAAAGGAAGGGGGTGTAAAAGGAAGGGGGTGTAAAAGTAAGGGGGTGTAAAAGGAAGGGGTGTAAAAGGTAGTGTAAAAGGAAGAGAGTGTAAAAGGAAGGGGGTGTGAACAGAAGCGAGTGTAAAAAGAAGGCAGTGTAAAAGGAAGGGGGTGTAATAGAAAGGGGGTGTAAAAGATAGGGAGTGTAAAAGGAAGGCGTTGTAAAAAAAAAGGGGGTGTAAAAAGAAGGGGGTGTAAAAGGAAGGGAGTGTAAAAGGAAGGGGGTGTAAAAGGAAGGGAGTGTAAAAGGAAGGGGGTGTAAAAGGAAGGGCATGACTACTGAGATGACGGCTAATTTCTATTAGCTGTCATCCATACTTCTGTATGGAAGAAAAAGACATTTTGCTCCGACCCCAAATAAATTTGAAAAAGGGCAGGAGTATAATGTATTTTCCTATGGAACATCATTAGTTCATGACTCCATAGGACGCTATTCGGGATATTAATGTTATGTCTTTTGCTTTATTACAGTAGGCATTAGTACGTAATTTCAAAGGATTATCGTTATAAAAATCGATAAGGAATGTCAAGATGTCTATTTCTTGGTATGTTTAGAAAGAAAGAAAGAATGAAAAATATTTTATTTGGGACACGCACACGCACGAAATACAAACAGCAAATTTTTACCCGACTTCGGCGAAGCAAAAAGTAGGGTTATGATTTTGACCGGTATGTATGTATGAATGTATGTATGTACGAATGTATGTATGTACGTGGGTATGTATGTATGTTCGTCTGTTCCCTCATAACTAAAATAGTTAAATGCGTCTTGTTCGTCCGCTGGTTATTATAGGATATACCCTATAACCAGAGGACGAACAAGACACTCATTTAATTTATGAATATGGCGACTCTGCCATCCTGGTACCCACATGGTATACAGGCATGCGACCACGGCTTTACCCTGGTCAGACGGATTGAATAAATTTTCTTTTGTGTCGTGATATATATATTACTGTATATATATACTGTTATAGGAGTCACGTTGTCAAAGTATTTAAAAAAGTTTTAGAATAAAAAAATATACGAAAGCGAGCGAAGCGAGCTCAAAAAAATTAGGCATCCCGCTTCGTAGGTATAGGGTAGGTTTTCTTTCGACTTTATGCTACTAAGACCAGTCGAAGTGCCGCCACTTGGGGCAGGCCTATGTCCAGCAGTGGTCGTCTTTCGGCTGAAATGATGATGACTTAAAGCTAATACGATGCTAAAAGTATTGTTTCTAAACACAGATGGCCCCGTGATGAGTACATGTGTTCCATAGTAATCCAACCATGGGAAGCTCATGAGAAAATTAATATTGAAATCATACAACCTAAGGACAGCAAAATGCATATCGTAAGTAGTTTAAATATACTTCTTAAAAAATAAAAAATAACTTACAGCTACAACATCAATTTAATCAATCAAGCAATTAGCAAAAACACATGAAATTCACTTGTTAAAAGGTAAAAATAAATTTCGGTCGCAACGACGACGTTTCATGGCTCTCGAACAAAAGGGGCGCGCTGTTTATTTTTTATTTTTATGGCCTCTCGCAGTTGACCCTGAGAGGTCGTAACTGCTTAACCGCACTATCCTGTGGCTGCCTTAAGCGGAATCAAAGCCTCCAGCCAAGGTCGAAAACTTATATTACTAAGCGACTGCTCGCAATGGGCACCCCCTTCTTCTTAGCGTGTCAATGGCAATCTAAATAGACTCTGCCCAGAATTCGGCTACGTGTTTGGCGTCATCACTAGCGTCCATTAGTTCCTGTAACGTGCAGCTGACAGAAAACGCGCCTTTCAATTGCGGAGATCAAATATGCAAAACTGGGTTTTGCCCGGATTGGGCTTGAATGAGTTAGCGGTGGCTAACCAAGAACGTCTGATAATTGGACCACAACCTCCTTAAAGGTAGTGGCTTGAGAGGTGAGGGCAAGGTCGTCTTCATAGAGGAAGCGTCTGGATGGTTGATCGTTGGTATTTATGTTAAATAGTGGAGCCAGGACACTACTTTGAAGTAGGCCGTTTTTCTGCGCTCTCCAACGACTTTTTTTTCGAGAGAAGATGAACCTTAAACCAGCGATTGCGGAGAAAGTCTAGGAGTATTTATATTGGAAGTGCATTCCTGGGGGGTACAGACAACGGCTAAGGGCGTCGCTGGGGGGAGGACAGCAAGATGAGATAGGCTGGATCAAATTTGGATTATTATAATTGTCTGTGAAATTTAAAGCTAGAAGTTCAGCTACGGCGCCGGCTGGCACTTCGTCGAGCAAGGGTCGGGGGGGGGGGGGGGAACATTACGTCGGGTTCCTCGCGAGGGACCTCGGCGGCGACGTAGAAATGACGGCTTGTGTTTTTGTAGGGGCGCGCTGTGGGTAGCGTTCCCTTATATACGGATTGGTTTCTTAATTTCTTCTGAATCACAACAGTATATTTTTCCGCCCGGCTGTACCGAAGCGTGTCGAATCACGCCGAACCGAACATGTGAGCACGCCGTATACATTGGCAAAAATATTCATCTTAACCGACTTGTTGAAAAAAGTATTTTAAATTAGTTGAGAATTAGCCTACCTGTATACTTGTCTCTTTATCTGATTTTACATCATTTTGATTCTGCTTATGATTGACTGATTATAAGTACTATTTGTGTCTATAAATCTACTGTGATAGACTCAGACCTTTTTGTCTCCTAATGATCCTGACTTGGTGTCAATTACATTATGAGACCACATAACCTAGATCCACTTCTGCGGACCCTATAATTAATAGGTTACCAGTGTGAGATGCTTCGTCACCAGTCAACGTCGGATGGTTTTCTTACTTCGTAAGACAACCAAAAAAAATATGGACCCTACTTTTGAATTTAGCACTGCATCATAATTTTATCAGCCTGTTAACGTTAAATGCAAAAAAAAATTAATATCAATTTCTAGTTTTCAGACATCGATGACGTTATAGAAAACGAATGGGAAGTATCAACGAAGCAAATTATAATAAATAGTTCAGTCTGGAACAGCGTTTACATTAATGATGACAATCAAACGCATCAGAGTGATCGACTGATCATCAATGTTCAGCTGAGACGGAGGGCTACTTCTTACAACATCGTGTTTTATACTCCGTTGATAGGTAACACAGATATTTTGTGCATGTATCAATGAATATTGTTTTCTATTGTTTTGTAATCGGCTTGTTTTATGATGGTTTGCGTAAAATTTCTTAAAATAAAATTTTACAGTTTGTTGATTTAGTTTACACCAAAATTGATATCGATTAGAATCAAAAAGTTCTGTTAAGAATAGACATCATCAAAATCAAAATATATTATTTTATTAATGGCCCTAAGTTCCCTAAGGCACACCAAGAAGTCATAACTGCAACTCACTTTAAATGAATTTATTTAACGTTTTATTATGCGTGCATAGACTGGACAGGTCCACTCAATCTGTGTGGTTCTTTCCTCAAAAGACCATTTCAGACACCAATCGACATGGTCTTTACATGGTCTGACCAAGATTATGTCTGAACTTTAAAAGAGACTGTTACCTCTGTGTTTGTTTCAGTCTTTCTTCTCAGAGTAGTCAGATAGGAAACACCGACCTCATCTAGTTTAAAAAAAAACATGTATGAATGACTTGTAAAAGGGTTTGTACAAACCAACAAATAAAATAATTTCATATTTGTTCACTTGGTTGTTTTTTTGGTTTCTATTATTTTTTCCAAGAATTATAGAGCACTAACTATAGTTTTTGTAATATATGTTTTCAGTACTTCTGATGTTTGTGCTAATGTCTTTCTGGAGTGAACCCCTTACTATGAACAGGATTTGGTTCCTCGCCGGTTGCACCATCGTTATAACTATGGGACTATGTTATATTGACTACTTGGTACCTTCACACACCATACCTTCTATTGGTAGGTATTTAAACATTCTATATGTGGATGACATGCGTATTTAGTACTCCGATCTCTATTGAACTCCACACATACGCTCAATATCTCCATGATAGCCCGGTCGTCTTTTCCGTTGTGAACTTACAGACGTAGTGCATTAAAACCCATCTTCTTTTCCTACCCGAGAGGTTCCTACTTGTCTCTTTTGTCTTTTGAAGTTCTAATATTCTGTTCTGTTTCCAGTGGTACTCTATACAACCGTGCTGATGGGTGTTTTGCTAGCAATGCTGATCCAAGCTGTTCTGATGATGCCTTCAATGGATAAACTCCGAAACACAGCGGCAATGCAGAAACTTATGACCGCATACTTTTTCAGGACTATTTTCTGTTTGCCTGCTTATTTGGTAAAGTATCTCACCCTGATCTCTCACAGATTTATCTGGAACGTAAAAGTAAATCGATTCGTGCCAATTCACAAATTCTAGTTCTTAATGATTATGAGCCTGTGTATTTATTTATTAAAACTTTATGCACAAGTTAAAAAAATACTGTACAAAGCCGGACTTAATTCCTGAGGCATTTTCTACCAGTCAACCTTAGGGTGATGCAGAGATAAAACATGGCAAGACAACAAAATGTATAGATAACTCGAAAAATAATAAAATACTAATATATGTATCTACATACATAAATATAAACAGATTATACTTTGTCAGGAGAAATAACAATAGGTAGAGGAGAAAACTAATCCAGCAAATCAGCGCTGAGATGATTTTACAAACTTCTCACGAATATGTTCATTAGCATTCACTTTGAAAGATAACCGACTGGTTGCCATCCTGATGTTCAGAGGGAGCGCATTCCAAAGAAAGCCGCCTGGACAAAGAAAGAAGAGTGAATAAAACCAGAGCGGTGAAGGACATCGGAGAAGACGATTGTTGGTGGAACGTAGATTTTTACTATAAGCAGAGCATAAGTATTGAACATGGGGGGTCATGAGGGGGTGTGGATTTCCATTATAATGAACTTTTTGCTTAAGATTGTTATCTTGACTGTGACTGATGGATTGATTATGATATGGCTTTAATGACTCTGAGATGACGAATTATCGAGAAGTACAGAAGAAGAAGGCAAACTGGGCCGACCCCAAGTAAATTGGCTTTCCCTTTTGGCAAGCGAGTGATGATGAACACGAATTTTAGCTTCGACATTCAAAGTCATAACCTCATAATATCCTCGACTTGACTCAACCTCACTTAGGTGGTTTGATATTTATAGTTGCAATTTTAGTCCTCATCTCAGTTTCCTCAGTTGAGGTGAGTTTGAGTGGAGGAACCAACTGTCAAATATATATAAGGTACGTCTACATATACCTTAAGGCTTCCTTCTGATAGTAAACAAGGAAGTTTTAACCAAAACACGCGCATTTCATCCGATTCTCATAATGTGAATTAATCTCCTTATACTCGTATTGACGTATTCGTGACGTATCACCTCGACTCACACACATTCGAGGGACCTCATAATTTTCATAATCTGACGTACATGAATACCGATTTTGAGAGTCTTCCGAGGTGCGCTTTTGAAGTCTCCTCGACAGAGTTGTGAGTCCAGTAGCTTTCGAGTTTACGACTTAGAACAAAGGTGTCATTCTTTAAACTGGTATTGCAACAAGTAACATAATGTCACCTTATCAAAGAATACGAGTACAAGTACAAAACAACAAGTAACAGTTGAGTAAACATAGGCTATAAAGGCCTTTGGTCGGATATAATACTCCATTCAATGAAATCCTGGGCCTTATGGACATTGACCGGTTTATGGATTTTCAC
The DNA here is from genome assembly GCA_963555695.1 of Dasypolia templi. Classification (NCBI taxonomy): domain Eukaryota; kingdom Metazoa; phylum Arthropoda; class Insecta; order Lepidoptera; family Noctuidae; genus Dasypolia; species Dasypolia templi. The sequence continues at coordinate 9,177,455 of OY743158.1, read as the reverse complement.
GACAATATGCCAAAGGCTTTCATAAACAGTGACCATGTGATGCAATCAATAAAAATTGTTCGGTTTCGTAACATAATTAAAAAAAATGCTTATCATACGTGCATTACTATTTCTAACAAACTACCTAAGAACATAGGGAGCCCGATATAAATATTTCAAAATTAACCTGTGTTGATAGAAAAAATATACTTTACAAGAATGTATGCCACATACTCGTAAAACTAAGTATTTTAAGAAACCTGTAGTTTTGTAGTGTGTGTATTTTTATGTAAGTAAAAAATTACATATCATAATGCTTAGGCTTAAGTCCCATGTAATAGGGGGCGAGCCTTTTGCCACCAACCGGGCACAAATCCAGACTGCTACCGAGAAATTCTAGATAGAAAAACCAAATAACACTTTTCCCGACTAGGGAATCGAACCAAAGACGTCATGCTCAACAGTAGCTCTTGCAACAACTAGATCAACGAGGCAGTCAATTGAGAAAAAAGATTAATTTTATTTGAATATATTTGTATATTCTGAATATTTTTACTAAAATAAGTTCCTATCAGGTAATAATGTCCAATTAATTTGCATGCCATAAACAGGCAAAAATGGACTGTACATAAACTACAAACTTTTACAACCTATATTCGTATACAAATAAATGATTCTTGATTTCTGTATGCTTCCAGAGATCATCAGACAGGAATGGAGGATATTCTCTCCAAGAAGACGATGACCCTCAGGCTACTCCAATAACCAGAGACGTAGAAGAAATGGAGAGTGAGACCCAAAGAAAATTTGGAGACAAGAAAGAGTTCGCAGAAGTTATAGATAGGATCTTGTTTGTGACATACTCTATTACTTTTGCCGCCATGTTAGCTGCTCATTTCTGATTGTTCTTTTAATAAGGATTTAAGAACCCATGTTTTTTTTTAATAAACATTTGAAATGGTATTTTAAACCTGACTGGTTGTGTGGTGTTGGGTTGAAAAGTAGCAACAAAAATATTTACTAAATTTAAAAAATCTCAAGTTCGTAATTATTATTTCCTTAGACCTTGCATGAGTATCAAAGCTTGAATATCATGACTGGCACAACGTCTGTGCCCTCTGCCTAAGATAATAATGATAAGGTAATGAAGCGTTTAAGCAAATCTAGATTTTTGTAATCCCCGACTTTGTGTGACCCTACAATCTTTTCACATCCAACCAAATCAGTCAATCGTAATAAAATAGGACGGGGAGAAGAGTACGTTTACTTTTTCTCGTACACTATTACTAAAATTATAATTATGTCGTATCCGTATGTGTTTACTGTGTTATACACTAATACTAAAATTATAATTTCGAAAGCAACTCTGTCTTTATGTTACCTTTTCACTCCTAAAACACGAAACAGATTTTGATAAAATATGGCTAGGAGGTAAATGGCATCCTGGGGAAAGATATAGGCAAGTTTTTCTCCCAGTAGCGCGTTCCCGTGGGATAATCCTTGAAGCGAGGCATAGTCACGGGCAGAATCTAGTACATAATAAAATTAACAAATAGGACCCTCCTTCACAAAATTGCATGAAAAAGTACAACAAAACTGAAGTAAAAAAAACTCTTATTATCCTCATCCAATTCCGAATGTGAAGTGAAAAGCCCAATTTCCATAGTTTAAGGAATCAATGGAATTTTTCCAACGTTGATGATTGCCAAGCGTTGGCATGCAAATTCCTTTTGCAGCATTTTATTGTTGTGAAGTAGAACTCACATCATTATTGGTACGTATTTGATTGAATACTCGTATCATACGGGTTTCAATTGTATTCATGTTAAGTTTCATCTTGTAGCTTTTATTATACCCACTTGATAGTAAAATAATATTCTTTCCTTTTTGTGTAATAATAGTTAGATTATTAACTAGGATCGGACTGGATTAAGGATTTCTGATAGTAGTAGGTACCTGCTTATGTTCTTATTGGCACCTTATAACAAGTGTAAAAGATGACTATCTGATCGAATTTGTACTCCTTGCCATTGGGATCTTTAATTTGGAAAACAGTTTTTTTTACGGAGCTTACAGTAGGAGTAAATACTTTTTTAGGAATCTTCTCGTAACGAAAGAGCGAACGATGCGCCATCTTGGATTTAAATAATGAAAATGGAAATGCAAGATGCCCCTGCCACTTGTTATTATAAATTAGGATCAGACAGAGAGTTTTTTTGTAATGAATGTCATCTCGCAGGTCAACCTATGAGGTTGTCGTCTGCTTAAGTGGCCTCCAGCCAGGACTTAAAAACTTAAAATTAAGCAACTCTACGCTAAGGGCACGGACCTCGGCTTAGGGCGTCGCTGGAAGAGGGCAGCAAGGGACTAGCTGGATCAGGATTAATGAGATTTCGGGACAAATTTAAAGTTACAGGCTCAGCAGCGTAGGCTGGCTCTAGCAAGGGTCGGGAGGGGCGTGGAATGCCTTGGTCGGCGAATACTGCTAATGCGGGAGGGAGTATAGCGGGTGGCCGCTGAAATCAAGGGATTTGGGTGTTCAACGCCACAGTCGAAGAAACGCTTAGATAAGCGTTTCATGAACTGGTTTATGGTGGGCATTTTAAGGTCGACGTGGAGATCTATATTACGGACGTAGTAGGGGGCACCCGTGACCTTTTTGAGGAAACGGTTTTGGAGGGTCTGCATCTTATGGAGATGACGTGGGTGAGCGTGCGCAAAAACGTGCGCAAACAAGGTCATGATGGGACGTATGACTGCGGTATAGATGCGCAGTTTGCGTTTAAGTGACAGTTTGCTACGGGCTGTCAGAATAAAGTGGAGTCCACAAAGAGCGAAAGAGGAGCGCGCGCGAACCGCCTAAATGTGCCCCATGAAAGTGAGATTTTGCTCTAGGATCACACCTAGGTATTGGGCTTGATTCTCCCAAGGGATTGGCTTGCCATACATAGTGATTGGGCTGGGAAGGGGGAGGGGGAATCGACGACGTCTCGAGAAGAGAACCGCCTGACTCTTATCGGGGTTGACCTCGATTCTCCATTTCCGGAACCAAGCGCCTAAGACATTTGCGGAGATTTGGAGAGTGTGAGCTATAGCTTTGGGACAGTGACCGGTATAGCATACGGCAGTGTCGTCGGCGAAGAGAGCTAACTGAGCCTTTTTACTGTTTGGGATATCGCTGGTGAAAAGCGTGAAGACAAGGGGAAATATAACGGAAACATGAGGGACACCAGCGAGAATAGGGTGAGGGGACGAGAGTGCACCCTCGATGCGATAGCGGAAGGCGCGATTCGACAAAAAGTCTCGTAAGATGAGCACGAGACGATCTGGCACTCCTAGTTGGTAAAGCTTGTAGAACAAGCCGTTGTACCAGACTTTGTCGAAGGCTTTTGCTATGTCGAAGGCTTTTGCTATGTCGAATAATAGCAAACCCGTCGTCGCGTTACGCTGCAGACCAGCGCACAAGTGCTCTACGATCCGGTGGACCTGGTGGATACTCGAGTGTTGGGCTCGGAAACCAAACTGCTCGTTGAGAATGAGGCTCTTTGCTTCAGCATAGTCTTTGAGACGCTTATAAATAAGCCTCACGTAGATTTTGCCGAGAACATTGAGTAAGCTAATAGGGCTGTAGCTAGAAGGCTCAGACTTTGGCTTGCCTGGCTTTGGGATACCGATAACGGTTGCTTCTTTCCACGCTTGTGGGAAGATGTTGTTGCTCAAGGCGCCATTGAAGATGTCGGTCATAAGCATTATTCACGGGGCGGGAAGGAGTTTGTACACCTTATTGGTAATACCGTCCGAACCGGGGTCTTTCCGTGCGTGAAGCCCTTTTATGATGTCGTGCACTTCGTCTGGAATGACGGGAGACGTACGACGTACGTAAATATAGACGAGTTTAGCATCACGGATTTTAGAAATCCATTTGATAGCCATCGTTTCATTAAGATATATAACATAATCACGTACCTATTTCATAATGCAAGTATAACCATTAATATTTACACAAATAATATGTATTCGACTATGACCGAAATAGCTAACATTATGCTTGAAAATCATGATATCCCCATTTCGGTCACTTAGGCTCTAACAGAATGTTAAAAAGAATTCAGGAAAAATACTACTGGCGAAACATGCGCAGTGACATTGAAAATTATGTCGTTACGTCAAACTAACCGTGCACCGATTCAAATCACTACAACGTCGACACAACCGTTTCAACGCGTTGCATTAGACATTGTAGGTCCTCTTCCTGAAGTTGGTAACGATAAATTAAAGGAGAATGCCCATTTTCTTAGGAGCTTTGGGCCCCTAAGAAAGGTTGTCGTGTCACGATGGTTTAAATTTTATTTTGTAGATAAAGATATATCCTTTCATATTCTGCAAACGATTTCTATTTATTCACCCTGGTTGAAGAGTAATCTTTATTTTTAGGTTGCTGAAATTGAGGTTATAAAAATTAAATTCTCCAAGATTTTACTTCTTCTGAATGGATAATTTATTTACCATTCTAAATGTTATTGTGGTTAATGTTAATTTTCTTGGCTATGCAGTGGACATTTAAGGCTTATATGAGGATGATGATTCCGGACAATAGGCCTCACTACCGCCTTCTCTTCCTAGAGAGTAGTGTGCTTTGCCCTCTCCTCTAGTGAGTATCGAAAGAGGACTAAAAGCTTTGGCAGCAGCCTCTTTACTACTACAGTGTTTTATGAAAATATAGTGCGACCACCAAACCGCTTCCAAGTGGATGAGGAAATTGAAGTCCCATCCTATGTGTAAGAATACATTTAATTATGGCGCAGGTTATGCATTTTACGTAATACTAACAGTAAAAAAGGTTTATTAAAGAAAGCAACAAAAAATAAATAAAACATTTATTCTTCATGGAATATATGATCCAGAAATTGAGCTGGGGCGCTTATATCATTAAAGCGGCCCCAGCTTAAATACCACAATACAGTCATGGTATGTGCGCAACACCCTACTGTACGATTTCCCACTAAGCAATTGCAATAATATGCAATGATACTCTCTAAAGAATTTGCCCCATTTTGTTCTCTACTTATCAGTAAATATGTATAATATACCCTGCTGCTCACATGTCGCGATTTAATTCTGGCCCTAACTAAATAATTGTTATGACCTAATATTAAGGGCAAATCTTCTTCCATTAATTCATTGCTTATATCTACACTGTAGGTACCATTTACTCGCATATGCTCCCCATAATAGGACCGTGCCTGTTTTAATTGGTAGGATCCTAATGCAAATCTTCTTAAATCGCTTAATGTTAGTCTTGGGAAATTATCTAGATGGGGAGCACTGCTGTTAATGCTTTGGAAAATCGTACGTCTTCTGTTTACATGTTCCCTTTGAATAAATTCTGATAAATAATTTACTGTATTCAACCTCGCTCGGGCAATATTAAGAAACTCCACAGCATCGGGCGTATCGTCAATTGTAGGATGGAATTTATTCAAAAGGGCACAAGTTATTTTAAAATCAGCCATGAGGTGACTTGACGCTCTATTAAAATATTCCTGACGAAATAATTTATAGTCTCTTTTAATTCTCCCATTGACTATCTCTACCACCCAACGACACATTGTTATACATCTGGACTTATTAGCCTGGACAGTGGTTAATTGATGTTCATTTTCTAATAATGATTCAGGCATATGAGTCTTATAATTGTAACTTTCTAATTCAGGAATGACATCTCTAAAGCCTCTATCCAAAATAAAGACATCGTTGGGTCTAAAAAATAAGCGCATAGTACCATTTTCATTATTAAACATAGCACTCATTATTGATGAATCATTTTGTGTTGCTTCATATGGTCCTGCACACTCTAAAATATACCCATCACAGCAAACAAATAAAAATGGTTTTACAAGGTTAGCATATTTGTGGAGACTGTAGGTTCTTTTTTGATATGAATAATTACTGCTGCTTTGGACGTAAACATATGTACCATCACATATTACAATAGCAGGCTTAATATTTGAAGCCATGTTAGCATCCCCAAAAAAACCTTCTGGTATGATCCTATTGCGTGATGCTACATTTTGGATAGACATGTGATTGATTCCTAAATGTCTAGGAACAAACTGTACTTCTAAACAATTTCTTACTTTATTCATTTTTCTTTCTAAAGTGGATCTTGGTATTTTAAACAAGGTTGATAGTCTTTGATTGCTGTCACCTGTTCTGAGTTTGACCAAAAATATACTGAGAGCAACCGAAGGGTTTGCAAAATGATCATATAACATTGGAATACAATTTAAAAGCTCGTTAAATTGCTCTGCATTAAGTCCCAACCAATAATGGCATAAATGTGGATCCATTGAGTTTATGTCACTGAAGTCTAACTGTCTTTCGGCAGCTTTTTCTAGTTTAGAAAATATATCATCAACTTGAAAACCAGTAAAATCTGAATATGGGGTCTCTAGTTCATCCCAATGATTACTGTACAAATGATATTCACAGATTCTAGCTGTTAAAGGAATATATATTTGGTACTGAAATAATAAAACTTCCTTTATAGTAACCGGTACTAAAAGACGATCAGTTCTCTCACATCCAACAAACAGGCAATGACGTGAACTTGCAGAAACTCGTTTATACTTAAGAGAATTAATTTTAGATACTGGTCGGGGCAATAGCTGTCCCGGTGGTGGTGGAACTGGCAGTGGCATTGGAGGTGGTTCAGGAATTACAGCATCCGAGATATCCATTCCTATATTTTCAAAATCCACTGACTCCAGTGCAGGTCTGTTAATGTCAGGAAGTGCCTGTCTTTGAATATCTCTTGTTGCAGCCTCCCAACAAGCACGACAAACTCTTTCCAAATGAATGACCTAAAAAGAAAAAATTATTGTATTTACTGACAAAAACTTTTGTTCAATAATACCAAAAATTGAATGCAGTAATTCTGCCAAGTTAAAAACACTTACGTGATGAGCTGGAGTCCATCTTAAAATAAAGGTCCTTTGAGGACAGTCTCGGGAAACTCTGTGAGTTCTGCGACTTGCAATAGAAATGCCACATCCAAAACATATGTGTAGATGTCCAAGAGGCGGGGATACCTCAATCTGAGATGGAGTTGTGCTTGTTTGTATCCGCTCTTGCAGTAACAAAAAACATTCAAGGCACAGGATGTCATCAGATGATACCTGAAAAGTAAAAAAAAACTGTGAATTACCTTTGTAAGTTATTTATAATATGTTTAGTATTACAATACATATTCACTTTGACGGTTTTTTGTACAAAATCACACATGTTTACCTGCACAAGTATACCCTTAACACACCCAATTACTCGTATTTAGTACCCGTCATTATACATAGAACTAAATACCTATGATGTTAATTAAACCAATCACTTTATTACATCACTACATAGTATAAAACAAAGTCGCTTCCCGCTGTCTGTCCCTATGTATGCTTAGATCTTTAAAAGTACGTAACGGATTTTGATGTGGTTTCTTTAATAGATAAAGTGATTCAAGAGGAAGTTTTATATGTATAATACATACATATTATAGTACAGAAAAGAGTCCACGCGGGTGAAGCTGCTGGCATATTTTTATACATTTTAATGTTACATTACATAGTGAACAGTAATGTTTTGTAGCAACCACTGATACAACATTGATGCTCAATTTATTATAATAACAGCTTGTAGGTAGACATTTGCGGCTGAACATAGGCCTCCTCGGTCAGAGGGTCGTCTTAGGAAAGGAAATATAAACTTACCGGTGTAGGCGATACCCAGGTCCGTAGAAGAATTAGCATTTGTTCATCTAAATCTTCAATAGGTCGTCTACGAAGATTAGGCGCCAAACGAAGGGAACAATTTACACACCGTTGAGAGAGTGGACGGTTTGTCCGATCTCGACCAGGTGTAGACATTTTGTCGTTAAAACTAGAGTCAATTCACTCACTTAACAATAAAACAGGAGTCCGATATCTCACAACAAAACTACTTGAGGAACGTAAACGCTCAACTCGATAGCATTGATCGAATCGTAACGAAGATAACAGAAGTAAATACGGAGGAATGCAATTCGACTCAACGCAAAACAAAGAGCACGAAACGAATAACCGGCCAGCTATTGATTTGACAGATAGATCTGTCTTTTTTTTTGTTTTTTTGGCTTGGAGCTAAGACCTTTAAGCCACGTCTTTATTTATCCAGGACCACTTCACAGATTTTGTTTTTTCACTTACATTTTTTGCACTGTATTTTTAATGTATTCGAATATTAGTTTCTATGTTTCTGTCGTTTAATAGTTCTTTGAGCGGCGGCGGGCGGGAAGAAAACTAATTTTATTTATTTTATGACACACTTCACTTAGTTCACTCGCGAATACCAATCTGTACCATGTATGGTGTTGCCAAGTTAATTATATGTTAATCGATTTTCAATATCGATTTTGTTGGATCAAGCTTTTGGATTTATAAATTATTATAGATTTTTTGGGGATTCAGTTATATTCAAATGATTAATAACACAGATGTATATTGACGCTTAGAGTAATCTTATTATTAGGTACAAAAAAGTTATCTTTTAAAAATACATAGTTATTTTTGTAATTTCTTTTGATTTTACGTCATAATTATGTCTATATGGGTCTAGCAATAGTAAAACGTTACCAAAATACCAGTAAAGACAGTGTTAGATGTAAACTTGACTCCGGCATTAAGTATCGATATCAATCAATCGATTCCGATTTTTAATCTAAATATTCTTTGACATCTGGCAGCATTTAAGTTATGTTTCGTTGGCGGATGTATTAAGATTCAGTTAAGTAACTATTTATTACGTTCTACAATGCTAGGGTAAAATAAATGTTCATAAAAAACACATGAACATTAAAAAATAAGATATAAATTTTGTATAGCATGAAGTTGCGACACGGCGCGGCGCCACAAAGTGGGGCCCATTCCCGGGCAATCTCCTTTATTCTAACATTGCAAGATGACTTGACTAAATATTCAGCTGCTTATCCGATACCTAATGCTACTGCAGAGGAAACCTCTGAATGCCTGATTAATTTTATCGCACAATTTGGTATTCCAAAAACAATCCTAACTGACCAAGGCACGAATTTTACAGACGAGCTGTTCAAGCAAACTTGTAACTTTAAAAAAATTAAACAGCTCCAGCAGGGGTAGACCCGTTATCACCCACAAACACAAGGAGCCTGTGAAAGGAGCCACTCAACACTAAAATAATACCTTAAATCTTTTGTAGATGAAAGTTAATCAAACTGGCCTAGATATGTTTATACAGCCATGCTTACTTATAATACAGCACTTCATAGTACTCATAAGAGCTAGTATTCGGTCATAAAGCATTTATATCCTCATCCATTTACGACCCCGCCTTAGAATCTACATCTAATTATTACGTTAGAATCTTACAACAACGTCTACGATTTTCCAGGAAAAAAGCTGTAGAAAATATACTTCAATCAAAAGTAACTTCTAAAACGTATTATGATAAACATACTAAACCAATAAAGTATAAAGCGTCAGAAATCACTTACGGCTCCGTAAAGCTTTATCACCCATTTGGAAAGGTCCCTATAAAGTAATTCGAACAAATGGAAATAACACACTTACCTTATTGATAAACCGTCGGCACGTAAAACATCATTATGATGAAATCAAACTTGCTGAAATTAATTATTAGTTCTAGTATATAAGATTTAATTATGTAGACTAGTTTCACCTAGAATATTATTTCTGAATCATCTCGGCGTGTGTCTCCGTTATCTCAGCCGATGTTATAGAACCCACTAAAGAAAGTACTGGAATCTATTTCGACCCCGTGGGAAGTTTTAAAATTTCTAATAATTATCTCTACATACTAGTCCCGGTTGAAATTGGGTATATACAACCTCATATAGAAAATGTTAAGGCCGCCTTAGGAACTGCTAGATTTCTTTGACAACAGAATGAACTAAGTGTCTCAAAATGCCTTAACTTCCTACAACCTTTAACATCTCGCCTTGACAGTATTTTAAAAGATTATAGTGCTATTTCTCATCTTATTTCCGATAGAGATAAGAGATCTGTGTGGTTTGCTGGTGTCGGTTCCTTTTTCAAACAATTAATTGGCACAACGGATGAGGACGACTCAATCAAGTATAGTTCCGCAATTCAGCACTTAGAAAATAACGATAAGAAACTTTCATCTCTATTAAAAGATAACATTTTGATGACTAATACAGCATTAAAAATTATAACGAAACACCTAAAATAATCAAAACCAATGAGGCCCGATTAGGCAATGCTTTAGAAAATTTATCAGCTGTATTAAATAATGTATCTAATATACCTATAGAATCTAAGATTAATCAAATCTATAATGAATTGTTTTCTAGTTAACTAACTTTATCATTTAGACTTGATGATATTATTTATGCTACATTGTTTACTAAAAGGCATTCTATACATCCCTCTGTTCTAACACCTAAACAGCTGTATGAAGAGTTGATGCATAATAGATAAGTTCATGTCCATGACACCAAAATTAAAACCTTTGAAGTTAAATGATGGACATCTAGACAAACTTGTAACTGTTTCAAAAACCAGTTAATGTCAGATATTGACAAAATTATTAATGAACCTAGACCATTCATAAAATATGAATCTCATTATCCTATTATTATCTGTTTTATAATAATTCTTATATTAATATTTATACTTTATTATATCTGTAAAAAATCGGTAAATGTCACACTTTTAAAACTAAAATAGAATCTAACAGTTTAACAAATGAAGTTCAGGAATTAGAAGAAATTCCAGTCCCGAGACTTCGCATATCTCCCTGAAACTTGGTATAAAATATAAGTTTCATCTTATTAGGGGGATTGTTACATCCCTACTTTGTAATGGTAAAAGCTGATACTAATGCTTAGTCAGCACCGGCCCTTCTAGAACATGATTGCACACCGTCTTCCATTGCATTACTCAATTTCCGACAGTTACATATCTTTAAAATGGTACTGAAACAGCATAAAATCATAACACAGGCTCTGGAATACTCGCAGCTTCTCAAACGTCGAGTTTTCAAGTGTGCTTCGATTAGGACACGTACAACTTTCGCACAACACATGCAAGAATTCTTGCTCAGTCACGTATACAATAAAGTCGTAAGAATGTGTAGCATAAGTAACTCCAGAACAAGCCAAGTCAAAAAGACTGTTCGCAAATGGCTGCTAGCCCAATCATCCAGTGAATCCGAATCTCTCTTAAAGGTTATTTCGTAACATCCACACATACCTACACACACACACACACATACGCACCCTCACAAAAACAAACTCCTTCTCTTTCTCTCTCTCACACACACACACACACCCTCTCGCGCACGCACCCTCTTACAAATAGTGCACATTGCGTTCTAAATATTTCTATAACCTAATATATGGTTTTAATTTCACTGTTTTAGATCCAGACAATGTTTGAATTTTCTAATTACTGTATAATATCACTTTTGTATGTGCTTCTTGACTGAAACAATCCAACAGTATCAATGTAATGTACATTTTCACTATAAGGTAATACCACCCATGGACTCCACGAGACAGGCTCGACCTAGTGTGGAGTTCATAAGCAAAATGCTTCCTTTGCGTCTTATGTATTAATGTTTAGGGATATGAGGACCAGGGTGTACAGTTCACTCATACTCTTTAGAAAAGGGAGGATCCTCCGACCAGATGGATGTCGTATCTGGTGGGCAACTGCCCGATAATTGTTATCGGGAAGTTGTATGTATGCTATCTGCGCGGTAAACTCTGCTTGCGCGATGCAGGATTGATGCGTTTGTTCGCATGTGGCGGTGTAGATGCCGCCACAACTGTTTATTTTTATTTTGAATGTAGCCGAGCTACATATTAATGTAGACTATAAGGAAATTGTATAGCACTGTTTTTGGAAAATAAACATTATTATTCCTGTCAGTTCGGATTTGGCATTCACTAAGTTGGGTCGAATACCGAGTTTTCCCCAAATATATTGTCCATTATTTTAGGAAGTCAAGTAAACCTTTTTTTTTAAAGATTCGAGATTTTTCCATTCTAACAGCACTCACACAACCGTCCGCCGCGAGTGTCGAGCGTCGAGTCGAGGAGACAGGGAGAGCTAATTTTCATAGTTTTTGAAGAACTGAAAGGTGCCATTAGCGAGGTCAAAATGAAAATTCAAGATAGTGGCTGCGATTTTTTTTTTTTATCATGGTTGTCTTTCTTGGTTTTCGAGGATGCTGAAGCCGAACGTGTGGTCAAAATGAAAATCCAAGATGGCGATTGCGAAAATTTTCAAATTTTTCGTCATGGTTACGTTTTCAAGGTTCTCGAAGGTATATAAATAGTCATTATGAGCAAAAATAAAACTGTTATTTTATCTAAACAATCATAGTATACTTTCAAACGCTTTCCCAAAAACATAAATAGTATGCATTCAACAAATCACGTTATTGCCTTTCCTGTAACAAAAAAAAATCATTTGGCAGATAGGACCTACATGCTTAGCAGGACAGTATAACCGATTGTGAAGTCAATTACATTTGGAGTTGAAAAAAAGCGTAAGGAACTTCGTACCTGGGAACGTAGATAGAGAAGGTCAAAGTTACCGGTCAATTCCGATTGTCACCTTTACCTTTAATTTTCTTATTGATGATGAGCTACTAGCCGATTTCGGCTTCGGCGACCGCTTCAGCTCCGTTGTTGGCGTTCGTGTGCTCGCACGTGGCTTACATAGCCAATCTTTCTACTGAATGTCCGCGCGCATAGCGGGCACGTGAGCACACTATTTTCGAAATTATAACTTATTGCGTTGGTGGTCGGGCTTTCAAATCTTCGCGCCTAGCATCAAGCTCATCGCGACGATGTTCTTTAAAGTCGTGTTTGAATTTTCTTATTGTGAACACAGAGAATCGCACTTACGTTTATATTTTATTTTACTGCTCTCAATACGTTAAGTGAACTGTAGCGTTCTTTTATTTGAGAAATAAATGTATATTAAGCCCACAGAGATTAAGCCCGACCTATCACCCGATTCCGGCCTGATGTCGACTTACGGGACACCTGTATGTAAACCACAGATGGTGCAGTTTCTACCAGTAAAAATGCAAAATGTTGGAAACGGAAATAATGTTGCCATCTTTTTATTAGTTATCGATTCGTAAAAGAATCATGATACACTATTAAATTGTAATATATCGTAGACTACAACAGCAAAACAAACGTCTTTAATGTTTACGAACCATAAACACATATTGAATCAAGCTTTATTTCAATAACACATAAACACAGGCATTATTGTTAGCAAAACATTACAAATCAACTACTCATATTAATAATGCTGCTGTAGAAGTGTTACCAAACAAAACATTTATTCAGAAATCCCACTAGTTTCAAATTATCCAGATAGATCAAATAAAGAGGTAGACGTATTATCTAGCATGCATTGCCATTAAATACATTATTACTGATTACGTAAAAACCGTGCTATTTCAACATTATATCTAATCACTCATCACTAATTTACTACCAACCTGCGCTGAGTCCGCGAGTTTGATCTATATCTATACATAACAACAACAACATAACATCACGCCTGTAATCCCAGAAGGGTTAGTCAGAGGTGTACCTATAGCACACCCACATTTCGTCAGTTATGCTTAAGTCCCATGTAATACGGGGCGAGCCTTTTGCCATCAATCGAGCAAAAATCCAGACTCCGGGCTGCTACTGAGAAATTCTAGATAGAAAAACCCAATAACGCTTTGACCTCATGCTCAGCAGTAGCTCTTGCGACCACTAGACCGACGAGGCATTAATGCATATACATATTTCATATTCAAATAGTAACTAAGAATGTTTGTCTGTTTATCTGGATGTATGTCTAGGATTACACAAAGGGTCCTTTTAATCCTGGTAGTACGTTCCCGTGAGACATTTTCCGACATACACACGGGCGCAGACGCGGACAAAAAGCCTTTTCGGTCTCGCAGAGAGGTCAGAGCTAGCAGTGAAACTATGGCGTTCAAGGCTATGCCTATTATTTTTTGCCGCCAAGCAATGTTGTCGCCTTATGGTTCGAAAGTTGCCGGTGATTTAAAGGTATGTGAGACAATTTCGCCTCATCTCTTAGTTACATCTTGATGTAGGAGTTCACATTATCGAAGTGGTGAGCGGTTGTCTCTTTTAGTATGGACACTTTTGCGCACAGTTTAGTACAGAGAGAGCAAATCTGACGATTTCAATCCTTGGTGGTCAGACTTTCAAACTTTTCAAAAAGTTACATGTGCAAAAGCAGACCCAAACTTAAAGCAATAAGCGTTTTTTGAAAAGTTAAAAAGTGGTCAGATTTTTTTACTTTTCGAAAAGTAAATGTGCCAAAGCAGACCTAACTTAAATGTATCGATTGCTTCTATCATGCGATGATCATGTGGCAGCTGCGCTACTCGAATGTTGAATACTAAATAGTTTGCTAACTCTGATAAGATTGTAATAGATGGCGAGACAATTGATAACGAGCGACACGGTCTATAATAGTCTAAATAGTTTGACTATTATCAGTAGACGCATGTCACAGATTTAAAGCTCTTTAAATCCAAGTCTGCTTTTGCACATGTAACTTTTTGAAAAGTTAAAATACCGACCACCAAAGATTGAAATCGTTAGATTTGCTGTCACCGTCCTAAGCCGCGCGCAAAAGTGTCCATACTAAGAAGTAGAGTGAGCTTACACAATAACAATGCCGTTTCCATGACAATCAAGTTCAGTCTTAGCGTCAGAGGTATCAAGGCGAAACAGAAACGCGACCATCTTTTCACGCGGATCTACCGCGTGAAAAGATGGTCACGTTTCTGTTCACGATTGCTTCTATCATGCGATGATCATGTGGCCGCTGCGCTACTCGAATGTTGAATACTAAATAGTATGATAACTCTGATACGAGTAAGATGGCTAGACAATTGATAACGAGCGACAAGGTCTATAATAGTCTAAATAGTTTGACTAGTATCAGTAGACGCATGTCACAGATTTAAAGCTGATGTCTTTAAATCTAAGTCTGCTTTTGCACAAGTAACTTTTTGAAAAGGTAAAAAGTCCGACCACCAAAGATTGAAATCGTTAGATTTGCTGTCACCGTCCTAAGCCGCGCGCAAAAGTGTCCATACTAACCTCTTACCTACCGCGTGAAAAAATGGTCACGTTTCTGCTCACGATTGCTTCTATCATGCAATGATCATGTGGCCGCTGCGCTACTTGAATGTTGAATACTAAATAGTATGATAACTCTGATACGAGTAAGATTATAATAGATGGCTAGACAATTGATAACGAGCGACAAGGTCTATAATAGTCTAAATAGTTTGACTAGTATCAGTAGATGCATGTCACAGATTTAAAGCTGATGTCTTTAAATCTAAGTCTGCTTTTGCAAATATAACTTTTTGAAAAGATAAAAAGTCCGACCACCAAAGATTGAAATCGTTAGATTTGCTGTCACCGTCCTAAGCCGCGCACAAAAGTGTCCATACTAAGAAGTAGAGTGAGCTGACACAATAACAATGCCGTTTCCATGACAATCAATTTCAGTCTTAGCGTCAGAGGTATCAAGGCGAAACAGAAACGTGACCATCTTTTCACGCGGTAGGTCAAATCTGCGATTGAAATCTACACTGACCACAGCAATGCTGCAGTTATGTATAATGGTCGTAGTTCTTTCCCTATCAAATTCTTTTCACATAGGTAACTCTCCTACAACTACCTACAATGAAAATGAGAATTCTGAATTTACATCTCCATAGAAATAAACAACAAATATCCAAAGAATCAAAAAACAAACAAATTCATAAGTGATTCATAATATTCCGATAAATCTTTCACGACTAAACATGTACAGTGTTTTGAAAGGCTCACGTACCATCGTCCTAAAACAAACATCGTTATTGCTTTGCTAATACATTAAGGATTGCTGTAACATTTGCGATTTTTATTTGTTTATTTGCTATTCGTTTTCAAGAACGAGAAACGTTTAGTAAATTATGGAGAGGATGCTGCTTGAATATTATTTAGTATATTATTATTAGTTTTTTTAGTAGCAGCGTTAAACCGAATGATTTTATTAACAAACTAGCGATGTTTTATTTCATCCATGATTTTAATTATCGCAGATGAAAGTTATCAATGTTATCAGATAAATATTATGTATTTATTTATATCTTTGTCAATACCCTTGCCATTACAGCGGTGTTATCAGAAAACCAGCAAAGTGGCATTGTTTTACAATGGGACCAATTTTCTTGTACACCAAACTAAACTATAACTAAAAATCCTTACTTTCGGCTATGAGGATTTTAAAGCTATTCTTCAAAAATAATACTCTATATTTAAAAATATTTGTTGACACACTTATCTTCGTATTCGACAATCGCGATTTGGCTCCGCAACGTAATATTTGTTTGCCCTACCCCATGAATATTTTGAGAGCCGAAGGCGCGCAGGGGACGGGGACGTGTTTTATATGGAATTTTTCACTTATTGTATGGAAAATATGAAAAATTATAACCTACATGTTGGGTTTAAGGGGTTTATGAATTTTATAAAGGGACACACCATTTTAGAGATGCAAACGAAAAGAAAAAAAAAACAGTACCTGAAACAAAAGTGTTGGTGTGAATTTCATGACATCTAATTTTATTCCACACCTTTTTAATCGCGATTATAAAGAGTCCGATTTAGTTAGATAAACAAAATTTTAGATGAAATACGTCTAATTCAGAATTAAAAAAATACATTTTCACTTAATTAAAAACTCAGTGCTGTCAAACTACAATTTCAGAATGGGTTATCGTCGTTTGACAGGAATAAACCAAATGTTCGTGATTTTTTGTCTAGTTTGTGACAAGAGAATCGGCACCAGTGTCGCAGCTTTAAGCTCAGTTAGGCATCGTCCTAATAGAACGCGAATGCGCGATCATCAAGCGAGTAAGCGATGCGACCTTAGTGTGTACGCGCGATGACAAAAACTGGTATCCTATTGATCATCGCGCGAATTGACGACGCGAGCAAGCTACCGTGGATAAAGCAGTGGTACGGTCGATATCAACGCGCGGTGCCCCGCTGCGCCGACGCGATTTGTGCGAATTTCAATTAGGACACCTTTTCGAATTCAATATGTTTGATCGCACGTTCGTACGAACTAAGTTCACGCGAATAGATTTACAAACATTTTGTGTCGCGCGACAGCGTCGTGCCATTATCAGTTAGGACACCTAGTCGAGTTCAATATGTTTGATCGCGCGTTCGTACGAGTAAAATTCGCGCGAACCTACGATGATCGCGCCTTCGCGTTCTATTAGGACGATGCCTTAAGGCGTTTTTAGTCTCGTGCTGTATGTTTTAATTAATTTTGTTCACTGTAATCTTTATGTGCTGGGTAAATTTCGTTTCTCGAAAGATGGCTGTTGTGAAAACTGACGATTGCGTAATATATAATATGTGGCTGAGTCGAGTCCGCGGGCTAGATCAGCAGGCCGTTAGTTGGATTTTCCATCCTAAGGTTTAAAGTAAATAGAAAGTAGTGAACTTATGGATCATAGGCGTAGCATATCTAAACATAATATTTTATAGAGATCAAATTTGCTTGTACTTTTCTATGCAGGTGGTAATAACTGGAACTACAAGTCGTTTATTTTTTATTTTTTGCATTTGATAGCCCAATTATTGAGAAAGGCTAGGATATTTAACATCACGCTATGACACTTAAGGCAGAAAGGCAGAAACCAAAGTGATAGCGCTAACAGGTGATGCGATGCGACGGGGTGGGTTGGGAGAACAAGAAATTGCACGCGGATGAAATCGCGGGCAGAAGCTAGTTAGTTTATTTTAATAGGGTAACAGAGAACAGCGTGATTCTACAAAAAATTCTGACCCAAAGTCGGTAGCCGCATGATATTAATCGCACAGAGAATAGCCAGCTTTACAAAAGCTCCTTACGATTGTAAAGTAACAATGTGACGCTCTCTGTTTGTAGTAATGGATTAATAAATGTTTCTTCAGTCAGCGAATGTTCCTGTTTGTAATATATTACTTTGATAAGCACCTGTGTCGTGGAATTGGGAATGTTGAGGAATATGAATTGAGATGTCTGATTTTGAAAGTTATGAAGCGCTCACCGTGCTACTTCCCACACACACACACACACAACACCAGTTGTGTAATTTAACAAATACTTGCTTATTTAGCTAGTGCATGGTGGGTAACCCTACATAATATTTTTGATCAATGTTATTTTGCTTATAAAGTCATTTAAAGACGTCCACTGCAGGACAAAGACCTCCCCCAAGCACGGCCGAAATGGCAGAACCAGTCGAAATGACTGGTTCTGTACTACTCGCACCCAACGGATTCCTGCAGCGTTCACAAGGTTTTCGGTCCGCCAAGCTACGTCTTTCGTTACGCAGTCGCCACTCCAGACCGGATGGTAGTCGTCGCGAAAGTATGATTGGTCAATGCCACCTTACTTTACTTTTTTTGGAGGATTCTTTTGCTGATGTCAAAGGAAGGAGAAAAGAAGTAGGTATGTAAGCATCTTAGCAAAAGGCGTTCTGTAGCTTCTGATCATCTTTTCCGTAGATATGTACATAAGGTTAAATGCAAAAAGGTTTCGAAGAAAATAAGGTTTTTCACCAACCAGCACAGGGCCCGCGTGGATGATTACGGCCCACTCCCTATCACCGAGAGGAGACCTGTGTCCCAGCAGTGGGAACGTTATAGGCTGATAACGTAAGGTTTTTTAAATGAAGCTCGATATAAATTTTGAAAAAAAAACTTCCAGCAAGTTTTTTAATAAACTTCATGAATCATAATTATTTTAAGCATTTCAGCCATTGCACCACGACATCATTACAGGTGATGAGTTTTCAATTTATCAATACGATCCAGAAACGAAGCGCCAGTCGGCGGTTTGGGTGTTTCAAAACGAATCAACACCTACCAAAGTGAAGCGATCTAGAAGCGGGGGAAAGATTTTGATCGGAAGGGGGAAAAATTTTCAATGTCAATGGCTACTTGGTGTCAATTCCTTTGGTTCCGCCAAAGAAGCATCAACGCTGAATGGTATACTACCATGGTATATGCTTGCCAGAAGTTTTCTCTGTTGTGAGCAACAAGCGACCAAACACAGGGCTCTGCGGGCTACTGCTCCACCACGATAACGCGCCTTCACACACCGCGCTCAAAACGAGGGACTTCGGTATGTACAAAAAAATTATGCTATGTAATAACATATAGCACAAACTTTTGTTTGGTAGGTTCCAGAATTAAAAAATTAATAACTTTTTACCGACTATATATATATATATATATTCATATATCCTTGCTTACAACTTTCCAAATTAAAGTTATTTGCACTTTGTAGTATTTTTTTATAGAAGTCGGTTGTATTGTTATAATAGGTTTTATTTGGACACATTAAATACCGGGCGTGTAATTTTTGTGTTTTTCGGGAGTAAAACGAGGCAACATCTTCGTTGTCTCATCTTCATCGTTTTTGAGGCCGGTGCCAGCCATAACCAGAGGTGGATCTTAGTAAATGGGTATCTTTTGACACCAAGGTCAAGCAGGTGTTAGAGAGGCTATCACATCGTATATTATAATATCTTATAATATTATGATGAAAATGTCCTATGTCGTTTTTTAGCCTATTTTTATTAACATTATTCAACAGCGCTGTTAAAGCGCGATCCTTCTTCACCATGATAACGCTTCAGGACACTTCTCCAGAGGGGCAGTCCTTTTAATGAGTACTGCAAGTGCAGCCTGGCACCTTTTTTTATTTTTATTTTTATTCACACGAATAAAAGTGACACTTCGTCGCATTGACATTATAAACCCTGAAGACGCAGTAACTGCATTCGAAAAGGACTGTGGCGAGAACCCCAGATAGCGCTTCCCACCAGGCAAGATTGGAAGACTCTTCCCTTTCATTGGAGGAGTTGTACTTACACCTTATCTATGCGACACATTATTGTTTTCCGACATGCAAGCAAGAACGAACGAAGTCGCGGGTACGTCAGAAAACATCACCCTGTCTTGAGCAAGGCTGCAATGCTCGTGCCACAAATATATGTATAAAGGGTTTTTTCAATAAAGACGGGTCGATGTTAATATGAAATAAAAGAAGCTGTGTTCGACCTCTTATCACAATTCTTTTTTCAATTGAAAGGCTCATGTAGGCCATTATGCATGGAATACCCAAACTCAAACTCAAACTCAAAGCATTTATTTCAAATAAACCAATTACAGGCACTTTTGAATTGTCAAGGTCGGTCGGTCAGAAAAATGAAGCTAGTTGCCCATTCCAAAGCGTAGTAGGTACCTATGGAGAAGAACGGGCAAGAAACTCCACGGACACTCTTTTAAATCAAATTATGTTTAGAATAGATTGGTTACATCATTAATGTTGAAATTATGCATGTGAGAACGATGCAGAAAGTTAAAAGCGTCCGTTATTTAAATATGAAAACAATTCGAAACTAAAATTTAATTAAAATACGCCGTGGCAGCTAAGAGATGACCAGTCTCAACTGACGGCGCCCGTTCACGAACATGACGCATGGATTAGCACCATTCAACTCAACCATTTTGAAGGGAGCTAAATGATCCAACACACGCGCCACCATCAGCGAAACATTAAAGTGAGCATGACATACTCTCAGCCGCCAGGACACATTCAAGTCAATGAAAGACGTACCCTGTAAATGGTAGCTTTAAAGCATGTACATAGTACTCACATAATATGGCATATAGCAATTATACAGTACAAAAAAATTGAGTTTATACAATGCAAAGATTCTTGTTTTTAATCTTCAGCAGCTCCAACAGTATTTTCAAATGCTAATCAATTAGTTGATGCGTCCTTGAGGAGCAGGACCAGCGATTAGCCAAGCATTTTTATCAGCAATGTAATCCCCTAACTTATAATATGCTCGGCTGCATAGTGTGCGTTTTATACAAGATTTTAATTTGGTTTCATTCAGTTGATGTATGTGGGGAAGTATTTTATTGTAACATCTTAAACAGTACCCCATGAAAGATGAGTCTACTTTAGCCAGCCTGAAACCTGGTTGAACTAATTGGTCCCTATTTCTAGTGATATATTTGTGTCTTTCACCTCTTTTACTAAAAAGGTGTAGATTTTTCCTTACGTACATGATGTTTTCATAGATATATTGACAAGGTACCGTCATGATGTTAATATCTTTGAACAATTCCCTTAGAGAGTCGCGCCTGCGGAGGCCATATATAGCTCTGATTGCTCTTTTCTGCAGAATGAAAACGTACTCGATGTCTGCAGCCCGTCCCCATAGTAAAATACCGTACGACATAATACTATGAAAGTAACTAAAATAGACTAGTCTCGCGGTATCTATTATAACTTGAGAATAAAACAAGCGTGTTTTTACATGAACAACTATAATTTACCACATAGACAATAGAGAAGAACCAGAGACAAAGTATGCGTTCTTTTCTACATTAAGCATACTCTACACTAGATGGGGCTAATGTACATACATCATCTGTGCTAATAATATTTTATATAAACCAACACCCCCACTATATAAAATAAAAAAAATTAATACTTTATTTTTTAACTAAATCAATTGCAGTAACAAAAGCTTGATGTTTCATTGAAGTTAAACTTTTGGTCAACAAATCTTCTGGCATATTAGTGGTGGATAGATACTGTACATTGACAAACTTTTCTGCAATAATTTCTTTACAAAAATGAAATCTTATATCTATATGCTTAGATTTATTATGGAAAACCGGATTAAGTAACAGTTTTTGAGCACTTTGATTGCCATTATAAACTACAATAGTATATAATCTATCTGTAATTTCATGTTGCAAATTTTTAAGGTAAACTGCTTCTTTACAACATTCTGAAATTCCTATATACTCAGCTTCGGTGCTGGAAAGGGCAACAACCCTTTGTTTCCTGCTTTCCCAGGATATTGCTGCTCCTGATAATTTAAAAATAAAACCTGTATATGACCTTCTACTAATAATGTCACTACCCCAATCAGCATCAACATAACCAAGTATTTCTGAATTTTGCTTTGAATCATATTTCAATGCATAACATTTGGTTTTCTTTAAATATTTTAAAACTCGTTTGGCATGTCGCCAATGTTCTTTGGTATGACTGTTATTAAATTGGCTCAAACAGCTTACAGAATATGATATATCAGGACGGCTTAAAACTGACAAATACATCAAACTACCAATCAACTGCTGATATGGTATGCTATTATCACATTGGTTACATTCATTGAGATTTAATTTACATTCCATGGATGTATCTGATGTGTGACAATCTACCATGTTAAATTTACTTAACAATTGATCTATGTAGTTTTCTTGGTCTAATGTCACAGAATTTTCTTTATAATTAATACTCATACCCAAAATTTGCCTTATATTACCTAAATCTTTTATCTTAAAGTTACTTCCTAAAACCCTTTTTAGATAATTTACTTCCTTACAGTCGTTAGAAAAAATGAAAAAATCATCAACATATAATGCAATTATAGTTTTACAATTTC
The DNA here is from genome assembly GCA_963555695.1 of Dasypolia templi. Classification (NCBI taxonomy): domain Eukaryota; kingdom Metazoa; phylum Arthropoda; class Insecta; order Lepidoptera; family Noctuidae; genus Dasypolia; species Dasypolia templi. The sequence continues at coordinate 9,154,835 of OY743158.1, read as the reverse complement.
TGTAACCCTTTATAAACAAACACGGCTCAAACATAGACTTGACATATGTAACGAGTTTTTTAACACCGTTACATGTATTGATAATTCTAGTCGATTTCGGAACGATTTCTTAATTGTATTTTTTATCTGTGATACATTTGGTATGACATTTTCGACGTCAAAATTTGACAAGTGATTTTTGCGATCTTTGTTGGTGAAGGTGACAAGTCTCTTGATTTTTTCCTGAATGGAATCGTAACTAATCTGGTTTATAGTGGCGCTTTAATGCCCTAATCCTAAACCAAAGGACCCGTGGAATGGTCCCGGTGGATATTTCTATCGGATTTTTGGTAAGTTGGACTCTTTTCGAGAGAAAATTTCCTTCGACGATGGCGGTTCGTTTGTGACCATCTTACGGTTTTTCGCAGGTTTCCTCGTCGCCTCCCTACGTCTTTTGATACCAGATATCTTCACGGTACACCGAGGGAGACGCGAGTTTATATACCTGGAATAAGCGGTAAGTTTTTCGTTGGTCGATGCGACCCCGCGTGTCCGAGTTCGGAGTGAAATCACATCTCAGAGTTCCTTTTTGTCCACAGCCTACAATTGTGGGTGCTTATTCCACCTTTACTTCAATTCAACCGGGAAATTTCTACTGGCCTTCCACGGGGGCTGATTACCTGAGAGGTACCACCTTCCGGCTCTCGGGGTCACCTTCAAGTTAAATTTTTTTCCTTTATAACATAACAGCCTTCGGCTGCGAATTTAAAGTTACAAAGATGCAATGATGATATAGCAACTAAAATTTATATTAATATAATTGTATTCATTAGGCTAAAGGTATACAATAAACTGGGAACGTTCAAGGTAGTGAGACTTTTAATCACCATTGACATCCACAGGCCCCCATCCTAAGATTAATGGTTCAATCTCTCCAACTTTATCTGGCTATCTATTAATAGTGTGTCGCTCCACGGCGCCCGAAATTTAATTTCTAGAAAGAAAAGAAAGAAAAATTGTTTATTCTGCACAAACAAAACGCACATTACAAAAAGTTGACACAAATTTCACATATATTCACAGTAGCCAAAGGCCTCGTATTCAGCTTTTAAAATTTTGTATTTTGTCCATTGCCTGATGTCACTCACTCTCAGCACCAAAGACAATACACATTGCTCTGTTTGTGTTGCGACACTGGCAAATGACAATAAAACAAACATTATTTGTACAAAAACATGCTGCCGATTGCAAAGTGGAAGAATGACTACTTTTCTAACAAAACAAACAACAATAATAAGAACAATAAGTAAGTCGTGCGTCGCATCTGTGCAAGAACAGGTCGCTGCTCAGCAAAATGCTGTGACTTCGGACGAACCTATCGTCAACAGCGCTGATTTTCAGCAACTACCTCTCGAAATGACGTAATGACGTCCCCTGGTGTGACATAATAAATCGGGTAAGTTTATATCAAAGAATATAGCTACTACTAAGAGGTATAAATACAATTTTCTACATTGTGTGTGATTCTTGCTGAACATAATGTGTACTTAAATATATAAATAGATGTATAAACATATTTATCTGTATATATATAAACGTAATTTAATTAAATAAAAAACTTCCATAAGTATAGGTAAGTACATTACAATGAAAACAAAAATGCCAAATAATAACTCTAGACGGTACATAAAACAGCGTTGTGTTTATTCCCTATTTATGCAATTCAATACCTAATAGCTGTAAAGTCGTTACTATCAAAACAAAATTAATTAAAAGTAGTGAAGTCTTCATTGATCATTGATACAACATACTAAACATTATTTCAATGCACCATGGGAATCGCGACAGCGGCCATTTGCATAACGCCATGTTACGAGGCATGGCGTCGGCAAACGACGACCAAGCTTTTTCGATCAAAGCGATAAATCAGCCAATTGGTACAGCTCGATAGTGTTTTTCTGATCTTCATGGTAAGTATTACTATAGGTTTATTAGGCACTGCATTACAAAAAATAAATTGAGTCAGAAGCCCAGCTTAACATTAAACGAAATTGGTACCAAACTGTCTGACGCTTTATAAAATGCTATACCTAATCTACCTATTGTCCCACCCAGATAATGCAGCTTTAGAAAGCCACAGCTAACACTACCCAGATAATTGAAGACTACCATTCCTCCTGCAACAATGTCACGGACCTAAACCGGGAGAAATCAGACAGAGGCCAATTTCTTACATTATCATACTTTTTTTAGGAGATCACACACTCAGAAACACACACACACCTTTTCTTTTAAATTTATTATATTACACATAACCAATATTACCTAAACAATCATCAACCTTTTTGTACCACATTCTTGAAGACTGCTTCAACCCATAAATGGCCTTTTTTAACTTTAACACTTTACCATCATTTATGTCACCAATACAGTCTGGTTTTTGAATAAAAATATCTTCTTCAAGATGTCCATTTAAAAAGGCTGTTTTAACATCTAAGTGTGTTGTCTGTAGACCTAATTTTACAGTCAGAGCAAATAATAATCTTAAAGTTGAGAACCTTACCACTGGAGAGTAAGTTTCATTATAGTCCACTCCATGTTTTTGTGTAAATCCTTTTGCCACTAACCTTGCACGATACAGAACTTTACCACGCACATCACATTTTTTCTTTAAAACCCATTTACTCTGAACAACACAACCATTTGACGGTGCATCAACAAGCTCCCAAGCTTGGTTGTCTTCGAAGCACTGAAGTTCCTCCTTTACAGCCATTTCCCAGAATTCCTTTTGAGATCCAGTAAGTGCCTCCTGCAGTGTCACCTCTCCAGCTCCCTGAAGCATTTCATGTGGATGTTGTTGACTACTGAAACCATACCTGTCAGGTGGTCTTCTTAGTCTACCTTGTCTTGTGTCAGGTACAATTTCTACATTTTCTTCCACATCTTCATACTCACTGGGTACATAAGACGAGTCTGAATCTGAATTGATTGTGGAATACTCATGAGATGGTGAACTTTCTAACGTTTTCTCTGCATCCCCCACTGAAGGTGTAACTGGTACAGTTTCAACTTCAGTTTTACTCTCTGTTACTGCTATAGTTGTGGTTGTCTGATTTTTTTCTACAACTATCACATCACGACTAGTAGCTATGACTTTCTTGTTAGGTTCATACACTCTATAGCCTTTACTTCCATCAGAATAGCCAACTAAAATACATTCTTGGCCCTTTTTATCCCATTTGTTGCGCTTTGCTTTGGCTATGTGTACCATTACTTTACTACCAAACACCCTCAGATGGCTAATATCTGGTTTGGCATTATGCCATAATTCATATGGAGTTTTACCTTGCAATACTGACGAAGCAATACGATTGTGTAAATAAACAGCTGTGTTTGTAGCTTCAGCCCAGAACATTTTGCTTAACTGGGCATCAAACAGCATGCACCTTGCTTTCTCAATTATAGTTCTGTTCATTCTTTCGCATAATACATTCTGTTCAGGGGTATAAGGGCATGTTGTCTGGTGAACAATGCCCATTTTCTTTAGATAAATGCTAAATTCAGCATTACAGGACTCTCCTCTATTGTCACTTCTGAGGACTTTTATCTTTTTATTTGTTTGATTTTCAGTCATTGCTTTATATTCCTTAAATTTCTCTAAAGCGTCACTTTTATTTTTCAGAAAATAAATAGCTGTCATTCTGCTGAAATCATCCACAAATAAAACAAAGTATTTTGAGCCGCCAATAGAATTACATTCCATTGGGCCACAGATGTCTGTGTGAATAGTGTTCAACACCTCTGTGTTTCTTCTACCAACATGTGTGAATGGCAGCCGAGATTGTTTGCCTTCACAACAAACTGTACAGGTAGATTTAGTGATGTTCACTTTGTGTTCCAAAGTCATTCCGTCAACTGCATTTTGCATTTTATTCAGGCAGTCACTATTTATATGTCCGAGCCTGCGATGCCATATTTCACCAGATAAGATTGCTGCTGCAGATATCTTTTCTTGAATTTTTAACTTATAAACTCCATTTTCTAAAGATGCATAGGCAACCAGTGTACCATTTTGGTTGTATATTTCACAGGAATCCTTTGTAAATTCAACTTTGTTCCCTTTACTGATCAATTGACTTATTGATAACAGATTGGTCGTTAATTTTGGTACACAATACACATCTCTTATATCCACATCAAAACTGCAATCACCAGCAAGTGTGGTAATTTTGACATCGCCTGAACACAAAATCGGCACTTTTGTCTTGTCGGCAACCACAATAGTCTGATCCTTTTTATCATAAGAAATATTCTGAAGCCATTCTTCATTCGGTGTTAGATGCACGCTGGCCCCGGAATCAACATACCAATCTTGGTTATTGAAATTTCCACTTAGAAAGACTGCACTGAATGCATTCGTTTGTTTACGTTCATTTCCTTTGTTATCCGATATATCCATCGTACATTGTGATCTATAGTGGCCTATTTGTTTGCATCTATAACATTTAATTTCTTTCTTCGTCTTTGTTGACATTGTGGATCCATTTTGGCCGCCATGATTGTTGTTTTTCGCAACCATAGATTTCTTTGCCGATGAGTGTTGCCGGCTCCTAAAACCACTGGCCAATGCACTATTTCGTTCATCGTTCATTTCACTTCGATAAGACGTAATTTATGAATAAGCGTGTTGATCAATGCACGAGCATTGATCAACAGGCGCACACCAAATCTTGCGAGTTGGTTAAGCTCGGCCGCTTATGCTGTTATAAAGATACGACAGTTAACAGATGTAGAAACCGCGCGTTTGGTCTATTTTAACTACTTCCACTGCATTATATCGGATGGCAATTTACCGTAGGGTCGGACTGCTGCCATTGAATCCATTTTTATTTTGTAAAAGAGAGCTGTCAGAGTCATGACAATTTACCTCGTCGCGAATCACTCAGGGAACTATTTAAAATGCTAAATATTATGACAGTACCTTGCCAATTCATTTATGGAAATATTAAATGTATTTAAGAAAAAAAAACAAATCTTTTTATTAAAATAAGTGATAGACTTAATATTAATACTAGAAATAAAGATAAAATCGATCGACCATTTTTCAGATTAGATAATGTACATACATCTTTTATGGGGTACTGTGTTAAAAGTTATAACAAAATACCTTGTGATATATTGCAATTAAATGAACAAAACATCATGCCTTCTATCCCCGAAGGGTTGGGCTGAGGTGTACCTCCCACATTTCGCCAGTTATGTTTAAGTCCCATGTAATAGGGGGCGAGCGTAATGCCATCAACCGGGCACAATCCGGGCTGGCTTCTGAGATATTTCAGATAGAAACACCCAATAACGCGTTGCCCGACCTGGGAATCGAACCCAGGACATCATGCTCAGCAGTAGCGATTGCAACCACTAGACCAATGAGGCAGTAAAATTTAAAAGTGTTATGAAAGGACTCTTGCAAACAAGCATAAACCAAATTAGAAGACATATATCCAAGATAGGAATGCTTGGAAACATGCTGGTGCAGCTCCTGAGACAATCTAGTCTCGACAAAATCAAACTGTTTGCTAATTTAATTGTATAACTTGTTATGTCTACTTAACTCACATAATGGCTTATTCCTTGTTAATATTTAAGGAAAATCATATACTTTTACAATGTTTGTAAATATGTGAGCACGTTATTGATTTATCTGTATTTTTATTCTTAGTGCATCGTCTCCACATTTAAAAATATAATTAATGTATACAATATATTGTAAATCATTTTAAAGTGTAATGGTGGAGTTTCTTGCCCATTCTTCTAATTGCAAAACTGCCTTTTGAAAGGGGCGCCTAGAATCAATTCTATTATAATGTAAATGTTTACATTAAAAAGTGCTTTTTAAGTGCCTATTCGAATAAATGATTTGACTTTGACATTGTGTTTGAGCTCTGGATTTAAACAAAAACTTCATCAAAAACACAGCGTACACCGAATCGACTAAATAAACAACGAGTATCATGCTACAATGGTAGCATGATACTCGTATTTTAAAACAATTCGTCAAACATCAAAATAATTCCTGGAAAAGGTTTTAAAACAATTTTTTCGCTCTAGCGCTCCGGTGTGCATTACATCACAAATGGCTGACATGACAGCAAGAGTTATGTTCTAACAAAAAAGCGGTATAAAAACATAAATAAACATAAAAATTGACGGTTCAAGTACATTCGAGACTAGCTCTTGCCCGTGGCTTCGCCCTCGTGGATGAGGGAAAATATCCCACAGGAGCGTAGGGAAGAGTGGGGTAATCACGGACGCGGGGTAATCACGGACGTGTAGGTTTGACTATGTTAGAAAAGGATGTATGATATTCCGAGTGACGCAATCGTGATTCGATCTAAATGCAGTTTCGAGTAACAAGTGGTCAAGTGGCGACGTACTCTTGTTACAAGATATGTTTACTTAACGATTTTTCAACAATTTCATATTATTATATTAACAAAACAGACTGCTAAGAAGTACCATCCGTCTCACTATATGATAAACCATTAAACAGAGTCACTCTCTTCAAATATCTGGGCCACCAGGGTCACAGAAGACCTTAAAGATAATATGGATGTGGAAAGGGAAGGTCGTTGTCTGTTCTCTGTAATGTGTTGGCCCGCAGATTCGCACGTTGCGCTGAATAAGTGATGGTCACACTGTTTAGGGCAGTCCTTCTAAACGTGCAGTTTGTGAGCCAAATACACGCAGAGAGCATACGACGCCCAGCGTTTACGGTATAATAACGCGTTCAGGTGTTGATGGGGCTGCCGCGGTGCTGTAGGGCTAGTGGCAATAATAATAATATAATTATTGACTAAAATTGAATAGCTATATTTGGCATAACTTAGAAATGCATTAGTTTTTTCGAATCAACGTATCATTTAGTAAGATTTTTCGGGGCTAGCCGCGTGAACCACGCGATTCTAAGCTCAAACACAAATATAATTTTGTGTTACTGTATGAGTCCGCTCATGGCAGACGATTTTAATGGGGTAGTCCTGACCGTCCGTAATTACCCCAAACTGTCCCCAAACTCTGAGATAACCACCACTATGAAAAATGCTTACTTATATTATAAACGCGAAATTTTGTAAGTATAGATGGATGTTTGTTACTCTTTCACAAAAAAAACTGCTGAACGGATTTGAATTAAATTTAGCACACAGATAGTTTATAACCTGGATTAACACATAGAATTTTTTTATCCCGATTTTCCCACAGTCTCAAGATTAATGCGGGTGAAACCGCGGGGAGCAGCTAGTATTTTATAAAAGAAAGAAAGAAAAAGCGTCTAATGACTAAGTTCCACTACAGATAGCAGAGGAGTGATAATTGTAAGAACTGTCTTTTCACCTGTGACAAACAATAAATAAATGAATATGAATATGAAGAATCTTAAAGCGTTTTCAAATCCACCTAATGAAGACTGGATAACATGCTTCAAATGTAATTTATGGGCCCACGAAAACTGTTAGAGTGGTGAAGGCACATCAAGAAGGTAAAAAGCAATTATAACCTTAACTGGTTTTGCTTAATTTCAGTTCTTCCTAAAGTGTTCGCAATAACCCCACTCTCCCATAATACCAGAATTAAAAGTACCCTATGTACTAATCCGGGTTTTAAACTATCTGTTTGCAAATTTCATCCGATTTGGATGAGATTTTGCACACAGATAGCAAATTCTGCCTTTCAGCTGTTCAGGCGTTTTTGCGCCAATCTGCAACATACATATCCAGACTTATAGATGACATAACTATTTCGTTTCAAACTATTGGTTTTAAACCGTCTTTGGTGATTAAAGATATATCAAGAGCAATAACATATCTATATTAGGTATTTACGTATGAAGATTCCGTTTTACAATACTGACCATTTGAAACGTAATTTATGTATGGCTGGCAATAAATTCTACATTCAAACAAATTTTTTTTTTTTCGAAAACAATCATTTGTTTATCATAGTGTTTTGTTTTCACTACATTTGTATCTTTTTCATCAATATGGACACGATCGACGCGCTATTGGTTGAAACGATTCCGACATGGAAATTTTGATAAAAAAAATGAACCCCGTGGTCGCCCGAAAAATAGAGTCAACAACGACGAATTAAAGGCGATAGTGGAAGCTGACGATACTCAATCTACGGCTGAGTTAGCAGCAGCTTTCAACGTTAGCATCAAAACAATATTTGTCCATTTGTGTCAAATTGGCAAAGTAAAAGAACTTGATACGTGGGTGTCGCGCGAACTGAACGATCGCCAGCGCGACGAACGCGTTGAAATAGAAACGAAGGGATTATTAACCGTTCTGTCAATTGCGATGAAAAATAGATTCTTTTTGATAATCGTAAGCGGTCATCATGTTGGTTAGACCCTGGTTCAGCGCCTAGGCAATGCCCCGAAAACTTACCCCTAAAAAAGTCAGTCACTGTTTGGTGGTCTAGTGCCGGTATAATTCATAACACCTTCGTTAGGAACTGGACACAATCTCCGGGCAGCATTGGTTAATCGACCTCATACGGCACAACAGACGGTTTCTAAGTTACAAAAGCTTGGATTGGAAGTTTTGCTTCATCCACCGTACTCACCAGACCTTGTATCGACAGACAAGTCAGGGAAAAAAATCAATACAAGAGAGGCAGTACAAAATGCCTTTGGAGAGTTTTTTGGCTCCCGTACACCTGACTTCTTCAAGAAGGGTATTGAAAAAATACCACTGCGCTGGCAGAAATGCATCGATAGCATGGCTGCATATTTTGATTGATATTAAAATTGATTGATATTTTCAAAAAAATAATATTTATATAAAAATGACTAACTATATGTATACTAAACGGCAATTTCATAGGTAAAGACCTTTTATATATATTCATTCTAAAAAATATGCTCTGGCTGAGTTAAAACCTAATCAGACTATTTTTTGATATCGCTGGTGAAAAGCGTGAAGACAAGGGGAAATATAACGGAAACATGAGGGACACCAGCGAGAATAGGGTGAGGGGACGAGAGTGCACCCTCGATGCGATAGCGGAAGGTGCGATTCGACAAAAAGACTCGTAAGATGAGCACGAGACGATCTGGCACTCCTAGTTGGTAAAGCTTGTAGAACAAGCCGTTGTACCAGACTTTGTCGAAGGCTTTTGCTATGTCGAATAATAGCAAACCCGTCGTCGCGTTACGCTGCAGACCAGCGCACAAGTGCTCTACGATCCGGTGGACCTGGTGGATACTCGAGTGTTGGGCTCGGAAACCAAACTGCTCGTTGAGAATGAGGCTCTTTGCTTCAGCATAGTCTTTGAGACGCTTATAAATAAGCCTCACGTAGATTTTGCCGAGAACATTGAGTAAGCTAATAGGGCTGTAGCTAGAAGGCTCAGACTTTGGCTTGCCTGGCTTTGGGATACCGATAACGGTTGCTTCTTTCCACGCTTGTGGGAAGATGTTGTTGCTCAAGGCGCCATTGAAGATGTCGGTCATAAGCATTATTCACGGGGCGGGAAGGAGTTTGTACACCTTATTGGTAATACCGTCCGAACCGGGGTCTTTCCGTGCGTGAAGCCCTTTTATGATGTCGTGCACTTCGTCTGGAATGACGGGAGACGTACGACGTACGTAAATATAGACGAGTTTAGCATCACGGATTTTAGAAATCCATTTGATAGCCATCGTTTCATTAAGATATATAACATAATCACGTACCTATTTCATAATGCAAGTATAACCATTAATATTTACACAAATAATATGTATTCGACTATGACCGAAATAGCTAACAGAATCCAGGAAAGATACTACTGGCGAAACATGCGCAGTGACATTGAAAATTATGTCGTTACGTCAAACTAACCGTGCACCGATGCAGATCACTACAATGTCGACACAACCGTTTCAACGCTTTGCATTAGACATTGTAGGTCCTCTTCCTGAAGTTGGTAACGCTAAATTAAAATGTATTCTAACATTGCAAGATGACTTGACTAAATATTCAGCTGCTTATCCGATACCTAATGCTACTGCAGAGGAAACCTCTGAATGCCTGATTCATTTTATCGCACAATTTGGTATTCCAAAAACAATCCTAACTGACCAACGCACGAATTTTACGGACGAGCTGTTCAAGCAAACTTGTAACTTAAAAAAAATTAAACAGCTCCGCAGGGGTATACCCCTTATCACCCACAAACACAAGGAGCCCGTGAAAGGAGCCACTCAACACTAAAATAATACCTTAAATCTTTTGTAGATGAAAGTTAATCAAACTGGCCTAGATATGTTTATACAGCCATGCTTACTTATAATAAGCAGCAGTTCATAGTACTACAAATTTCACCCCTTATGAGCTAGTATTCGGTCATAAAGCATTTATATCCTCATCCATTTACGACCCCGCCTTAGAATCTACATCTAATTATTACATTAGAATCTTACAACAACGTCTACGATTTTCCAGGAAAAAAGCTGTAGAAAATATACTTCAATCAAAAGTAACTTCTAAAACGTATTATGATAAACATACTAAACCAATAAAGTATAAAGCGTCAAAAATCACTTACGGCTCCGTAAAGCTTTATCACCCATTTGGAAAGGTCCCTATAAAGTAATTCGAACAAATGGAAATAACACACTTACCTTATTGATAAACCGTCGGCACGTAAAACATCATTATGATGAAATTAAACTTGCTGAAATTAATTATTAGTTCTAGTATATAAGATTTAATTATGTAGACTAGTTTCACCTAGAATGTTATTTCTGAATCATCTCGGCGTGTGTCTCCGTTATCTCAGCCGATGTTATAGAACCTGTCTATGCATGGCATGCCTTCTACTGGTTGGAGGCGCGCGGTAGCTGAGGGGGCTCGCGGAACAGCGGTATCAGCATCGCACGTCGGGCATATGTTGACGAGTTACGTCGACTGCTCAATTCCAGGAGCGAATAAATAAAATACGTGGACTAAATGACAAACTGGTGTAATGCGTATATACAATGTGGGGAGGACAATGTGATCATAAATGAAAACACTGGCAATACTGGTTTATAGAAACATTTGTAAACTATCAAATAAGTCCGAACATCGAAATTAAAAAAAACAATTTTTTCTAACAAACTAAATAGCTTAAAATTGCAAACAAAATAAAACACCGTTTATAAAATTGGTACACTGACCTGCGATAAGAATGGCAACGCAGCTTGGTTTCATTCATGATAAAGCTGTGGCCGAGCTACGCGATGCAGCGACGTAATGTTTGGCGCCATTATTCTTAATGCTCAATTACTCAAATCAAATCACAGAATATTAACCAAATAGTCGGGCATCATTCACCCGCGAGTTATTCACTAATCAATTTATTATTCACAATCACTTTTCGATCACATAATTATGTCGCCAGTCATTACACATTGTACAGGAAGTTAGGATTATCGAGATGTTTGGTTTCCAACCAGCGACAGAAAGTTTCTCTTATTGGCTTATCTCTCGGTAACAATGCTTGTACTTTCTTGTACTTATAAGGTCTGCGTTTGTAACGTTTCAAAACTTTTTGAACAGTTTTGTGATTTACACGAAAATGTCGACCTGCATTACGCAAACTGGACGTCGGATTGCGATCATAATGATTAATAACTCTTTCATCTGAAATCACATTTGCACGTGGAGGAGCACCATCTACGTGCGGGATCAAGGATTGATTTTCCCGTATCCTCTGGACAGCTTGTACAATAGTGCGCCCATGGGTCGGACACATACGCGTGTTCCCATACCTCTCACGGTATGTCCGTACAGCTAAAGCGGCATTACCGTGACACTCCCCATAAATTAAAATCATATCGGTGTACTCCGAAGCGGTATAATTGTAACGAGGCATGATTATTTAATAATAAAACCTTGAAACACCAAGTATTAAGCGTCTAATTTCGCAAAGTTTACTTAGCTATTTAACTAAGTACCTATAATACGTTTATGTGTCCTGTCACTATTAAAACAAAGCGTCAAATTTCGCACAACACAACAACAAAGATACGATAACACTCGCGGCGACTTCAAACGGGCGCGGGCGCATCCGAAATTCCAGAGAAAAGCAAAACGCATCACAGGCAGGAAGGACGTCCGGTGACACACTGACCGCGTAACCTAGACACGTCGACAAGTAAGCAAAGTAGAAACAAGCAAACTTACCTATCTCTTTCGCACATACATATTTTGCGATTGACATGATTGCGTAACAGGAACGTAATAACTTTCGCCTGCATTTTTTCTTATCTAGCTGTGATGACACGCTTTGTGACTCTTATGGCTCGGGCATAAAGTATAATTTGGCTTGAGAAAATAAATTTGAAAGAAAAAGCGTAGGTTTTTAAAGTAGCGAGCTGGCAACGTGTGTCGTTAACCTGTCGCGTGCTCTCCTGTTTACAATACATCATGTAGAAAATACTTAAAATGAAAAGTAATGTCCTGTGGCTAAACTACTGAATAAATTCATTTGATTTTTTTGTGTGACGGTTGGAAATATCATGACATAAACGAAGTTTCATTTATGATCATATTGTCCTCCCCACATTGTATACAAGAGTTTTAAGAATAACGCAGTGCCTTTGTCGTGGTAAGATTGTAAGTGAGGCGACGCTCGGAGCTCTCGGACGCGCGAGTGTCCGCGCCGCCGCCCCCGTGCGCCCCTCAGCCACCGCCGACGCCCGATGCTGATACCGCTGTTCCGCGAGCCCCCTCAGCTACCGCGCGCCTCCAACCAGTAGAAGGCATGCCATGCATAGACAGAACCCACTAAAGAAAGTACTGGAATCTATTTCGACGCCGTGGGAAGTTTTAAAATTTCTAATAATTATCTCTACATACTAGTCCCGGTTGAAATTGGGTATATACAACCTCATATAGAAAATGTTAAGGCCGCCTTAGGAACTGCTAGATTTCTTTGACAACAGAATGAACTAAGTGTCTCAAAATGACTTAACTTCCTACAACCTTTAACATCTCGCCTTGACAGTATTTTAAAAGATTATAGTGCTATTTCTCATCTTATTTCCGATAGAGATAAGAGATCTGTGTGGTTTGCTGGTGTCGGTTCTCTTTTCAAACAATTAATTGGCACAACGGATGAGGACGACTCAATCAAGTATAGTTCCGCAATTCAGCACTTAGAAAATAACGATAAGAAACTTTCATCTCTATTATAAGGTAACATTTTGATGACTAATACAGCATTAAAAAATATAACGAAACACCTAAAATAATCAAAAACAATGAGGCCCGATTAGGCAATGCTTTAGAGAATTTATCAGCTGTATTAAATATTGTATCTAATACACCTAAGGACATAGAACCTAAGATTAATGAAATCTATAATGAATTGTTTTCTAGTTTACTAACTTTTTTCATTTAGACTTGATGATATTATTAATGCTACATTGTTTACTAAAAGCCATTCTATACATCCCTCTGTTATAACACCTAAACAGCTGTATGAAGAGTTGATGCATAGTGATAAGGATTTAAATAAGAATTGTGAACTACCTATTAGCTTAAGTTTAGATAGTTTCCATACGCTAACTAACTTAGCCCAAACGGTCGTGTTATTTTATAAATAGTAAAGTAGTGTTTGTCATTAAAATCCCCCTAGTTTATAAATCAGAATATGCGCTATATAAACCTATCTCTGTGCCTATCCCACATGATGTGGACCAGCCTTATTCCTATGATATGATTTTACCTAGTTGTAACCATATAGCTATAAGTAAGGATAAATTAACATATCTATGCCTTCAGGAATTAAGTAAATGTATTAAAACTATTATTCTATATATTTGTAATAATCTTGATGTTTACTCAGTTCAAGATATGCCTACTTGTGAAACCGCAATGCTATGTAAAATTTATTTGTAAATTACCACAACAATGTGAAACTAAATTGGTTCATGGGAATATAGATATTTGGCAAAAATTTAAAAACAATAAATGGTTTTTCCAGCCCGACAAACCAGTTAATGTCAGATATTGACAAAATTATTAATGAACCTAGACCATTAATAAAATATGAATCTCATTATCATATTATTATCTATTTTATAATAATACTTATATTAATATTTATACTTTATAATATCTGTAAAAAAATCGGTAAATGTCCCACTTTTAAAACTAAAATAGAATCTAACAGTTTAACAAATGAAGTTCAGGAATTAGAAGAAATTCCAGTCCCGAGACTTCGCATATCTCCCTGTAACTTAGTATAAAATATAAGTTTCATCTTATTGGGGGGATTGTTACATCCCTACTTTGTAATGGTAAAAGCTGATACTAATGCTTAGTCAGCACCTGCCCTCCTAGAACATGATTGCACACCGTCTTCCATGGCATTACTCAATTTCCGACAGTTACATATCTTTAAAATGGTACTGAAACAGCATAAAATCATAACACAGCCTCCGGAATACTCGCAGCTTCTCAAACGTCGAGTTTTCAAGTATGCTTCGATTAGGACACGTATAACTTTCGCACAACACATGCAAGAATTCTTGCTCAGTCACGTATACAATAAAGCCGTAAGAATGTGTAGCATAAGTAACTCCAGAACAAGCCAAGTCAAAAAGACTGTTCGCAAATGGCTGCTAGCCCAATCATCCAGTGAATCCGAATCTCTCTTAAAGGTTATTTCGTAACATCCACACATACCTACACACACACACACACATACGCACCCTCACAAAAACAAACTCCTTCTCTTTCTCTCTCTCACACACACACACACACCCTCTCGCGCACGCACCCTCTTACAAATAGTGCACATTGCGTTCTAAATATTTCTATAACCTAATATATGGTTTTAATTTCACTGTTTTAGATCCAGACAATGTTTGAATTTTCTAATTACTGTATAATATCACTTTTGTATGTGCTTCTTGACTGAAACAATCCAACAGTATCAATGTAATGTACATTTTCACTATAAGGTAATACCACCCATGGACTCCACGAGACAGGCTCGACCTAGTGTGGAGTTCATAAGCAAAATGCTTCCTTTGCGTCTTATGTATTAATGTTTAGGGATATGAGGACCAGGGTGTACAGTTCACTCATACTCTTTAGAAAAGGGAGGATCCTCCGACCAGATGGATGTCGTATCTGGTGGGCAACTGCCCGATAATTGTTATCGGGAAGTTGTATGTATGCTATCTGCGCGGTAAACTCTGCTTGCGCGATGCAGGATTGATGCGTTTGTTCGCATGTGGCGGTGTAGATGCCGCCACAACTGTTTATTTTTATTTTGAATGTAGCCGAGCTACATATTAATGTAGACTATAAGGAAATTGTATAGCACTGTTTTTGGAAAATAAACATTATTATTCCTGTCAGTTCGGATTTGGCATTCACTAAGTTGGGTCGAATACCGAGTTTTCCCCAAATATATTGTCCATTATTTTAGGAAGTCAAGTAAACCTTTTTTTTTAAAGATTCGAGATTTTTCCATTCTAACAGCACTCACACAACCGTCCGCCGCGAGTGTCGAGAGTCGAGTCGAGGAGACAGGGAGAGCTAATTTTCATAGTTTTTGAAGAACTGAAAGGTGCCATTAGCGAGGTCAAAATGAAAATTCAAGATAGTGGCTGCGATTTTTTTTTCATCATGGGTGTCTTTCTTGGTTTTCGAGGATGCTGAAGCCGAACGTGTGGTCAAAATGAAAATCCAAGATGGCGATTGCGAAAATTTTCAAATTTTTCGTCATGGTTACGTTTTCAAGGTTCTCGAAGGTATATAAATAGTCATTATGAGCAAAAATAAAACTGTTATTTTATCTAAACAATCATAGTATACTTTCAAACGCTTTCCCAAAAACATAAATAGTATGCATTCAACAAATCACGTTATTGCCTTTCCTGTAACAAAAAAAATCATTTGGCAGATAGGACCTACATGCTTAGCAGGACAGTATAACCGATAGTGAAGTCAATTACATTTGGAGTTGAAAAAAAGCGTAAGGAACTTCGTACCTGGGAACGTAGATAGAGAAGGTCAAAGTTACCGGTCAATTCCGATTGTCACCTTTACCTTTAATTTTCTTATTCATGATGAGCTCCTAGCCGATTTCGGCTTCGGCGACCGCTTCAGCTCCGTTGTTGGCGTTCGTGTGCTCGCACGTGGCTTACATAGCCAATCTTTCTACTGAATGTCCGCGCGCATAGCGGGCACGTGAGCACACTATTTTCGAAATTATAACTTATTGCGTTGGTGGTCGGGCTTTCAAATCTTCGCGCCTGGCATCAAGCTCATCGCGACGATGTTCTTTAAAGTCGTGTTTGAATTTTCTTATTGTGAACACAGAGAATCGCACTTACGTTTATATTTTATTTTACTTCTCTCAATACGTTAAGTGAACTGTAGCGTTCTTTTGTTTGAGAAATAAATGTATATTAAGCCCACAGAGATTAAGCCCGACCTATCACCCGATTCCGGCCTGATGTCGACTTACGGGACACCTGTATGTAAACCACAGATGGTGCAGTTTCTACCAGTAAAAATGCAAAATGTTGGAAACGGAAATAATGTTGCCATCTTTTTATTAGTTATCGATTCGTAAAAGAATCATGATACACTATTAAATTGTAATATATCGTAGACTACAACAGCAAAACAAACGTCTTTAATGTTTACTAACCATAAACACATATTGAATCAAGCTTTATTTCAATAACACATAAACACAGGCATTATTGTTAGCAAAACATTACAAATCAACTACTCATATTAATAATGCTGCTGTAGAAGTGTTACCAAACAAAACATTTATTCAGAAATCCCACTAGTTTCAAATTATCCAGATAGATCAAATAAAGAGGTAGACGTATTATCTAGCATGCATTGCCATTAAATACATTATTACTGATTACGTAAAAACCGTGCTATTTCAACATTATATCTAATCACTCATCACTAATTTACTACCAACCTGCGCTGAGTCCGCGAGTTTGATCTATATCTATACATAACAACAACAACATAACATCACGCCTGTAATCCCAGAAGGGTTAGTCAGAGGTGTACCTATAGCACACCCACATTTCGTCAGTTATGCTTAAGTCCCATGTAATACGGGGCGAGCCTTTTGCCATCAATCGAGCAAAAATCCAGACTCCGGGCTGCTACTGAGAAATTCTAGATAGAAAAACCCAATAACGCTTTGACCTCATGCTCAGCAGTAGCTCTTGCGACCACTAGACCGACGAGGCATTAATGCATATATATATTTCATATTCAAATAGTAACTAAGAATGTTTGTCTGTTTATCTGGATGTATGTCTAGGATTACACAAAGGGTCCTTTATTCCTGGTAGTACGTTCCCGTGAGACATTTTCCGACATACACACGGGCGCAGACGCGGACAAAAAGCCTTTTCGGTCTCGCAGAGAGGTCAGAGCTAGCAGTGAAACTATGGCGTTCAATGCTATGCCTATTATTTTTTGCCGCCAAGCAATGTTGTCGCCTTATGGTTCGAAAGTTGCCGGTGATTTAAAGGTATGTGAGACAATTTCGCCTCATCTCTTAGTTACATCTTGATGTAGGAGTTCACATTATCGAAGTGGTGAGCGGTTGTCTCTTTTAGTATGGACACTTTTGCGCACAGTTTAGTATAGAGAGAGCAAATCTGACGATTTCAATCTTTGGTGGTCAGACTTTCAAACTTTTCAAAAAGTTACATGTGCAAAAGCAGACCCAAACTTAAAGCAATAAGCGTTTTTTGCAAAGTTAAAAAGTGGTCAGATTTTTTTACTTTTCGAAAAGTAAATGTGCCAAAGCAGACCTAACTTAAATGTATCGATTGCTTCTATCATGCGATGATCATGTGGCAGCTGCGCTACTCGAATGTTGAATACTAAATAGTTTGCTAACTCTGATAAGATTGTAATAGATGGCGAGACAATTGATAACGAGCGACACGGTCTATAATAGTCTAAATAGTTTGACTATTATCAGTAGACGCATGTCACAGATTTAAAGCTCTTTAAATCCAAGTCTGCTTTTGCACATGTAACTTTTTGAAAAGTTAAAATACCGACCACCAAAGATTGAAATCGTTAGATTTGCTGTCACCGTCCTAAGCCGCGCGCAAAAGTGTCCATACTAAGAAGTAGAGTGAGCTTACACAATAACAATGCCGTTTCCATGACAATCAAGTTCAGTCTTAGCGTCAGAGGTATCAAGGCGAAACAGAAACGCGACCATCTTTTCACGCGGATCTACCGCGTGAAAAGATGGTCACGTTTCTGTTTACGATTGCTTCTATCATGCGATGATCATGTGGCCGCTGCGCTACTCGAATGTTGAATACTAAATAGTATGATAACTCTGATACGAGTAAGATTGTAATAGATGGCTAGACAATTGATAACGAGCGACAAGGTCTATAATAGTCTAAATAGTTTGACTAGTATCAGTAGACGCATGTCACAGATTTAAAGCTGATGTCTTTAAATCTAAGTCTGCTTTTGCACAAGTAACTTTTTGAAAAGATAAAAAGTCCGACCACCAAAGATTGAAATCGTTAGATTTGCTGTCACCGTCCTAGGCCGCGCGCAAAAGTGTCCATACTAACTTCTTACCTACCGCGTGAAAAAATGGTCACGTTTCTGCTCACGATTGCTTCTATCATGCAATGATCATGTGGCCGCTGCGCTACTTGAATGTTGAATACTAAATAGTATGATAACTCTGATACGAGTAAGATTATAATAGATGGCTAGACAATTGATAACGAGCGACAAGGTCTATAATAGTCTAAATAGTTTGACTAGTATCAGTAGATGCATGTCACAGATTTAAAGCTGATGTCTTTAAATCTAAGTCTGCTTTTGCAAATGTAACTTTTTGAAAAGATAAAAAGTCCGACCACCAAAGATTGAAATCGTTAGATTTGCTGTCACCGTCCTAAGCCGCGCACAAAAGTGTCCATACTAAGAAGTAGAGTGAGCTGACACAATAACAATGCCGTTTCCATGGCAATCAATTTCAGTCTTAGCGTCAGAGGTATCAAGGCGAAACAGAAACGCGACCATCTTTTCACGCGGTAGGTCAAATCTGCGATTGAAATCTACACTGACCACAGCAATGCTGCAGTTATGTATAATGGTCGTAGTTCTTTCCCTATCAAATTCTTTTCACATAGGTAACTCTCCTACAACTACCTACAATGAAAATGAGAATTCTGAATTTACATCTCCATAGAAATAAAGAACAAATTTCCAAAGAATCGAAAAACAAACAAATTCATAAGTGATTCATAATATTCCGATAAATCTTTCACGACTAAACATGTACAGTGTTTTGAAAGGCTCACGTACCATCGTCCTAAAACAAACATCGTTATTGCTTTGCTAATACATTAAGGATTGCTGTAACATTTGCGATTTTTATTTGTTTATTTGCTATTCGTTTTCAAGAACGAGAAACGTTTAGTAAATTATGGAGAGGATGCTGCTTGAATATTATTTAGTATATTATTATTAGTTTTTTTAGTAGCAGCGTTAAACCGAATGATTTTATTAACAAACTAGCGATGTTTTATTTCATCCATGATTTTAATTATCGCAGATGAAAGTTATCAATGTTATCAGATAAATATTATGTATTTATTTATATCTTTGTCAATACCCTTGCCATAACAGCGGTGTTATCAGAAAACCAGCAAAGTGGCATTGTTTTACAATGGGACCAATTTTCTTGTACACCAAACTAAACTATAACTAAAAATCCTTACTTTCGGCTATGAGGATTTTAAAGCTATTCTTCAAAAATAATACTCTAAATTTAAAAATATTTGTTGACACACTTATCTTCGTATTCGACAATCGCGATTTGGCTCCGCAACGTAATATTTGTTTGCCCTACCCCATGAATATTTTGAGAGCCGAAGGCGCGCAGGGGACGGGGACGTGTTTTATATGGAATTTTTCACTTATTGTATGGAAAATATGAAAAATTATAACCTACATGTTGGGTTTAAGGGGTTTATGAATTTTATAAAGGGACACACCATTTTAGAGATGCAAACGAAAAGAAAAAAAAAACAGTACCTGAAACAAAAGTGTTGGTGTGAATTTCATGACATCTAATTTTATTCCACACCTTTTTAATCGCGATTATAAAGAGTCCGATTTAGTTAGATAAACAAAATTTTAGATGAAATACGTCTAATTCAGAATAAAAAAAATACATTTTCACTTAATTAAAAACTCAGTGCTGTCAAACTACAATTTCAGAATGGGTTTTCGTCGTTTGACAGGAATAAACCAAATTTTCGTGGTTTTTTGTCTAGTTTGTGACAAGAGAATCGGCACCAGTGTCAAAATCAAAATCAAAATATTTTATTTCACATAAACCTACATGGGCACTTATGAAACGTCAGATTCTAGGTGCACGGTTCCAATTGGTCGTTTCCTATGGAGAAGAGCCGGCAAGAAACTCCATGGTTACTCTTTTTGTCGCAGCTTTAAGCTCAGTTAGGCATCGTCCTAATAGAACGCGAATGTGCGATCATCACGCGAGTAAGCAATGCGACCTTCGTGTGTACGCGAGATGGCAAAAACTGGTGTCCTATTGATCATCACGCGAATTGACGACGCGAGCAAGCTACCGTGGATAAAGCAGTGGTACGGTCGATATCAACGCGCGGTGCCCCGCTGCGCCGACGCGATTTGTGCGAATTTCAATTAGGACACCTTTTCGAATTCAATATGTTTGATCGCACGTTCGTACGAACTAAGTTCACGCGAATAGATTTACAAACATTTTGTGTCGCGCGACAGCGTCGTGCCATTATCAGTTAGGACACCTAGTCGAGTTCAATATGTTTGATCGCGCGTTCGTACGAGTAAAATTCGCGCGAACCTACGATGATCGCGCCTTCGCGTTCTATTAGGACGATGCCTTAAGGCGTTTTTAGTCTCGTGCTGTATGTTTTAATTAATTTTGTTAACTGTAATCTTTATGTGCTGGGTAAATTTCGTTTCTCGAAAGATGGCTGTTGTGAAAACTGACGATTGCGTAATATATAATATGTGGCTGAGTCGAGTCCGCGGGCTAGATCAGCAGGCCGTTAGTTGGATTTTCCATCCTAAGGTTTAAAGTAAATAGAAAGTAGTGAACTTAAGGATCATAGGCGTAGCATATCTAAACATAATATTTTATAGAGATCAAATTTGCTTGTACTTTTCTATGCAGGTGGTAATAACTGGAACTACAAGTCGTTTATTTTTTATTTTTTGCATTTGATAGCCCAATTATTGAGAAAGGCTAGGATATTTAACATCACGCTATGACACTTAAGGCAGAAAGGCAGAAACCAAAGTGATAGCGCTAACAGGTGATGCGATGCGACGGGGTGGGTTGGGAGAACAAGAAATTGCACGCGGATGAAATCGCGGGCAGAAGCTAGTTAGTTTATTTTAATAGGGTAACAGAGAACAGCGTGATTCTACAAAAAATTCTGACCCAAAGTCGGTAGCCGCATGATATTAATCGCACAGAGAATAGCCAGCTTTACAAAAGCTCCTTACGATTGTAAAGTAACAATGTGACGCTCTCTGTTTGTAGTAATGGATTAATAAATGTTTCTTCAGTCAGCGAATGTTCCTGTTTGTAATATATTACTTTGATAAGCACCTGTGTCGTGGAATTGGGAATGTTGAGGAATATGAATTGAGATGTCTGATTTTGAAAGTTATGAAGCGCTCACCGTGCTACTTCCCGCACACACACACACAACACCAGTTGTGTAATTTAATAAATACTTGCTTATTTAGCTAGTGCATGGTGGGTAACCCTACATAATATTTTTGATCAATGTTATTTTGCTTATAAAGTCATTTAAAGACGTCCACTGCAGGACAAAGACCTCCCCCAAGCACGGCCGAAATGGCAGAACCAGTCGAAATGACTGGTTCTGTACTACTCGCACCCAACGGATTCCTGCAGCGTTCACAAGGTTTTCGGTCCGCCAAGCTACGTCTTCCGTTACGCAGTCGCCACTCCAGACCGGATGGTAGTCGTCGCGAAAGTATGATTGGTCAATGCCACCTTACTTTACTTTTTTTGGAGGATTCTTTTGCTGATGTCAAAGGAAGGAGAAAAGAAGTAGGTATGTAAGGATCTTAGCAAAAGGCGTTCTGTAGCTTCTGATCATCTTTTCCGTAGATATGTACATAAGGTTAAATGCAAAAAGGTTTCGAAGAAAATAAGGTTTTTCACCAACCAGCACAGGGCCCGCGTGGATGATTACGGCCCACTCCCTATCACCGAGAGGAGACCTGTGTCCCAGCAGTGGGAACGTTATAGGCTGATAACGTAAGGTTTTTTAAATGAAGCTCGATATAAATTTTGAAAAAAAAACTTCCAGCAAGTTTTTTAATAAACTTCATGAATCATAATTATTTTAAGCATTTCAGCCATTGCACCACGACATCATTACAGGTGATGAGTTTTCAATTTATCAATACGATCCAGAAACGAAGCGCCAGTCGGCGGTTTGGGTGTTTCAAAACGAATCAACACCTACCAAAGTGAAGCGATCTAGAAGCTGGGGAAAGATTTTGATCGGAAGGGGGAAAAATTTTCAATGTCAATGGCTACTTGGTGTCAATTCCTTTGGTTCCGCCAAAGAAGCATCAACGCTGAATGGTATACTACCATGGTATATGCTTGCCAGAAGTTTTCTCTGTTGTGAGCAACAAGCGACCAAACACAGGGCTCTGCGGGCTACTGCTCCACCACGATAACGCGCCTTCACACACCGCGCTCAAAACGAGGGACTTCGGTATGTACAAAAAAATTATGCTATGTAATAACATATAGCACAAACTTTTGTTTGGTAGGTTCCAGAATTAAAAAATTAATTACTTTTTATCGACTATTTATATATATATATATTCATATATCCTTGCTTACAACTTTCCAAATTAAAGTTATTTGCACTTTGTAGTATTTTTTTATAGAAGTCGGTTGTATTGTTATAATAGGTTTTATTTGGACACATTAAATACCGGGCGTGTAATTTTTGTGTTTTTCGGGAGTAAAACGAGGCAACATCTTCGTTGTCTCATCTTCATCGTTTTTGAGGCCGGTGCCAGCCATAACCAGAGGTGGATCTTAGTAAATGGGTATCTTTTGACACCAAGGTCAAGCAGGTGTTAGAGAGGCTATCACATCGTATATTATAATATCTTATAATATTATGATGAAAATGTCCTATGTCGTTTTTTAGCCTATTTTTATTAACATTATTCAACAGCGCTGTTAAAGCGCGATCCTTCTTCACCATGATAACGCTTCAGGACACTTCTCCAGAGGGGCAGTCCTTTTAATGAGTACTGCAAGTGCAGCCTGGCACCTTTTTTTATTTTTATTTTTATTCACACGAATAAAAGTGACACTTCGTCGCATTGACATTATAAACCCTGAAGACGCAGTAACTGCATTCGAAAAGGACTGTGGTGAGAACCCCAGATAGCGCTTCCCACCAGGCAAGATTGGAAGACTCTTCCCTTTCATTGGAGGAGTTGTACTTACACCTTATCTATGCGACACATTATTGTTTTCCGACATGCAAGCAAGAACGAACGAAGTCGCGGGTACGTCAGAAAACATCACCCTGTCTTGAGCAAGGCTGCAATGCTCGTGCCACAAATATATGTATAAAGGGTTTTTTCAATAAAGACGGGTCGATGTTAATATGAAATAAAAGAAGCTGTGTTCGATCTCTTATCACAATTCTTTTTTCAATTGAAAGGCTCATGTAGGCCATTATGCATGGAATACCCAAACTCAAACTCAAACTCAAAGCATTTATTTCAAATAAACCAATTACAGGCACTTTTGAATTGTCAAGGTCGGTCGGTCAGAAAAATGAAGCTAGTTGCCCATTCCAAAGCGTAGTAGGTACCTATGGAGAAGAACGGGCAAGAAACTCCACGGACACTCTTTTAAATCAAATTATGTTTACAATAGATTGGTTACATCATTAATGTTGAAATTATGCATGTGAGAACGATGCAGAAAGTTAAAAGCGTCCGTTATTTAAATATGAAAACAATTCGAAACTAAAATTTAATTAAAATACGCCGTGGCAGCTAAGAGATGACCAGTCTCAACTGACGGCGCCCGTTCACGAACATGACGCATGGATTAGCACCATTCAACTCAACCATTTTGAAGGGAGCTAAATGATCCAACACACGCGCCACCATCAGCGAAACATTAAAGTGAGCATGACATACTCTCAGCCGCCAGGACACATTCAAGTCAATGAAAGACGTACCCTGTAAATGGTAGCTTTAAAGCATGTACATAGTACTCACATAATATGGCATATAGCAATTATACAGTACTAAAAAATTGAGTTTATACAATGCAAAGATTCTTGTTTTTAATCTTCAGCAGCTCCAACAGTATTTTCAAATGCTAATCAATTAGTTGATGCGTCCTTGAGGAGCAGGACCAGCGATTAGCCAAGCATTTTTATCAGCAATGTAATCCCCTAACTTATAATATGCTCGGCTGCATAGTGTGCGTTTTATACAAGATTTTAATTTGGTTTCATTCAGTTGATGTATGTGGGGAAGTATTTTATTGTAACATCTTAAACAGTACCCCATGAAAGATGAGTCTACTTTAGCCAGCCTGAAACCTGGTTGAACTAATTGGTCCCTATTTCTAGTGATATATTTGTGTCTTTCACCTCTTTTACTAAAAAGATGTAGATTTTTCCTTACGTACATGATGTTTTCATAGATATATTGACAAGGTACCGTCATGATGTTAATATCTTTGAACAATTCCCTTAGAGAGTCGCGCCTGCGGAGGCCATATATAGCTCTGATTGCTCTTTTCTGCAGAATGAAAACGTACTCGATGTCTGCAGCCCGTCCCCATAGTAAAATACCGTACGACATAATACTATGAAAGTAACTAAAATAGACTAGTCTCGCGGTATCTATTATAACTTGAGAATAAAACAAGCGTGTTTTTACATGAACAACTATAATTTACCACATAGACAATAGAGAAGAACCAGAGACAAAGTATGCGTTCTTTTCTACATTAAGCATACTCTACACTAGATGGGGCTAATGTACATACATCATCTGTGCTAATAATATTTTATATAAACCAACACCCCCACCATATAAAATAAAAAAAATTAATACTTTATTTTTTAACTAAATCAATTGCAGTAACAAAAGCTTGATGTTTCATTGAAGTTAAACTTTTGGTCAACAAATCTTCTGGCATATTAGTGGTGGATAGATACTGTACATTGACAAACTTTTCTGCAATAATTTCTTTACAAAAATGAAATCTTATATCTATATGCTTAGATTTATTATGGAAAACCGGATTAAGTAACAGTTTTTGAGCACTTTGATTGCCATTATAAACTACAATAGTATATAATCTATCTGTAATTTCATGTTGCAAATTTTTAAGGTAAACTGCTTCTTTACAACATTCTGAAATTCCTATATACTCAGCTTCGGTGCTGGAAAGGGCAACAACCCTTTGTTTCCTGCTTTCCCAGGATATTGCTGCTCCTGATAATTTAAAAATAAAACCTGTATATGACCTTCTACTAATAATGTCACTACCCCAATCAGCATCAACATAACCAAGTATTTCTGAATTTTGCTTTGAATCATATTTCAATGCATAACATTTGGTTTTCTTTAAATATTTTAAAACTCGTTTGGCATGTCGCCAATGTTCTTTGGTATGACTGTTATTAAATTGGCTCAAACAGCTTACAGAATATGATATATCAGGACGGCTTAAAACTGACAAATACATCAAACTACCAATCAACTGCTGATATGGTATGCTATTATCACATTGGTTACATTCATTGAGATTTAATTTACATTCCATGGATGTATCTGATGTGTGACAATCTACCATGTTAAATTTACTTAACAATTGATCTATGTAGTTTTCTTGGTCTAATGTCACAGAATTTTCTTTATAATTAATACTCATACCCAAAATTTGCCTTATATTACCTAAATCTTTTATCTTAAAGTTACTTCCTAAAACCCTTTTTAGATAATTTACTTCCTTACAGTCGTTAGAAAAAATGAAAAAATCATCAACATATAATGCAATTATAGTTTTACAATTTCTGTAACCCTTTATAAACAAACACGGTTCAAACATAGACTTGACATATGTAACGAGTTTTTTAACACCGTTACATGTATTGATAATTCTAGTCGATTTCGGAACGATTTCTTAATTGTATTTTTTATCTGTGATACATTTGGTATGACATTTTCGACGTCAAAATTTGACAAGTGATTTTTGCGATCTTTGTTGGTGAAGGTGACAAGTCTCTTGATTTTTTCCTGAATGGAATCGTAACTAATCTGGTTTATAGTGGCGCTTTAATGCCCTAATCCTAAACCAAAGGACCCGTGGAATGGTCCCGGTGGATATTTCTATCGGATTTTTGGTAAGTTGGACTCTTTTCGAGAGAAAATTTCCTTCGACGATGGCGGTTCGTTTGTGACCATCTTACGGTTTTTCGCAGGTTTCCTCGTCGCCTCCCTACGTCTTTTGATACCAGATATCTTCACGGTACACCGAGGGAGACGCGAGTTTATATACCTGGAATAAGCGGTAAGTTTTTCGTTGGTCGATGCGTCCCCGCGTGTCCGAGTTCGGAGTGAAATCACATCTCAGAGTTCCTTTTTGTCCACAGCCTACAATTGTGGGTGCTTATTCCACCTTTACTTCAATTCAACCGGGAAATTTCTACTGGCCTTCCACGGGGGCTGATTACCTGAGAGGTACCACCTTCCGGCTCTCGGGGTCACCTTCAAGTTAATTTTTTTTTCCTTTATAACATAACAGCCTTCGGCTGCGAATTTAAAGTTACAAAGATGCAATGATGATATAGCAACTAAAATTTATATTAATATAATTGTATTCATTAGGCTAAAGGTATACAATAAACTGGGAACGTTCAAGGTAGTGAGACTTTTAATCACCATTGACATCCACAGGCCCCCATCCTAAGATTAATGGTTCAATCTCTCCAACTTTATCTGGCTATCTATTAATAGTGTGTCGCTCCACGGCGCCCGAAATTTAATTTCTAGAAAGAAAAGAAAGAAAAATTGTTTATTCTGCACAAACAAAACGCACATTACAAAAAGTTGACACAAATTTCACATATATTCACAGTAGCCAAAGGCCTCGTATTCAGCTTTTAAAATTTTGTATTTTGTCCATTGCCTGATGTCACTCACTCTCAGCACCAAAGACACTACACATTGCTCTGTTTGTGTTGCGACACTGGCAAATGACAATAAAACAAACATTATTTGTACAAAAACATGCTGCCGATTGCAAAGTGGAAGAATGACTACTTTTCTAACAAAACAAACAACAATAATAAGAACAATAAGTAAGTCGTGCGTCGCATCTGTGCAAGAACAGGTCGCTGCTCAGCAAAATGCTGTGACTTCGGACGAACCTATCGTCAACAGCGCTGATTTTCAGCAACTACCTCTCGAAATGACGTAATGACGTCCCCTGGTGTGACATAATAAATCGGGTAAGTTTATATCAAAGAATATAGCTACTACTAAGAGGTATAAATACAATTTTCTACATTGTGTGTGATTCTTGCTGAACATAATGTGTACTTAAATATATAAATAGATGTATAAACATATTTATCTGTATATATATAAACATAATTTAATTAAATAAAAAACTTCCATAAGTATAGGTAAGTACATTACAATGAAAACAAAAATGCCAAATAATAACTCTAGACGGTACATAAAACAGCGTTGTGTTTATTCCCCATTTATGCAATTCAATACCTAATAGCTGTAAAGTCGTTACTATCAAAACAAAATTAATTAAAAGTAGTGAAGTCTTCATTGATCATTGATACAACATACTAAACATTATTTCAATGCACCATGGGAATCGCGACAGCGGCCATTTGCATAACGCCATGTTACGAGGCATGGCGTCGGCAAACGACGACCAAGCTTTTTCGATCAAAGCGATAAATCAGCCAATTGGTACAGCTCGATAGTGTTTTTCTGATCTTCATGGTAAGTATTACTATAGGTTTATTAGGCACTGCATTACAAAAAATAAATTGAGTCAGAAGCCCAGCTTAACATTAAACGAAATTGGTACCAAACTGTCTGACGCTTTATAAAATGCTATACCTAATCTACCTATTGTCCCACCCAGATAATGCAGCTTTAGAAAGCCACAGCTAACACTACCCAGATAATTGAAGACTACCATTCCTCCTGCAACAATGTCACGGACCTAAACCGGGAGAAATCAGACAGAGGCCAATTTCTTACATTATCATACTTTTTTTAGGAGATCACACACTCAGAAACACACACACACCTTTTCTTTTAAATTTATTATATTACACATAACCAATATTACCTAAACAATCATCAACCTTTTTGTACCACATTCTTGAAGACTGCTTCAACCCATAAATGGCCTTTTTTAACTTTAACACTTTACCATCATTTATGTCACCAATACAGTCTGGTTTTTGAATGAAAATATCTTCTTCAAGATGTCCATTTAAAAAGGCTGTTTTAACATCTAAGTGTGTTGTCTGTAGACCTAATTTTACAGTCAGAGCAAATAATAATCTTAAAGTTGAGAACCTTACCACTGGAGAGTAAGTTTCATTATAGTCCACTCCATGTTTTTGTGTAAATCCTTTTGCCACTAACCTTGCACGATACAGAACTTTACCACGCACATCACATTTTTTCTTTAAAACCCATTTACTCTGAACAACACAACCATTTGACGGTGCATCAACAAGCTCCCAAGCTTGGTTGTCTTCGAAGCACTGAAGTTCCTCCTTTACAGCCATTTCCCAGAATTCCTTTTCAGATCCAGTAAGTGCCTCCTGCAGTGTCACCTCTCCAGCTCCCTGAAGCATTTCATGTGGATGTTGTTGACTACTGAAACCATACCTGTCAGGTGGTCTTCTTAGTCTACCTTGTCTTGTGTCAGGTACAATTTCTACATTTTCTTCCACATCTTCATACTCACTGGGTACATAAGACGAGTCTGAATCTGAATTGATTGTGGAATACTCATGAGATGGTGAACTTTCTAACGTTTTCTCTGCATCCCCCACTGAAGGTGTAACTGGTACAGTTTCAACTTCAGTTTTACTCTCTGTTACTGCTATAGTTGTGGTTGTCTGATTTTTTTCTACAACTATCACATCACGACTAGTAGCTATGACTTTCTTGTTAGGTTCATACACTCTATAGCCTTTACTTCCATCAGAATAGCCAACTAAAATACATTCTTGGCCCTTTTTATCCCATTTGTTGCGCTTTGCTTTGGCTATGTGTACCATTACTTTACTACCAAACACCCTCAGATGGCTAATATCTGGTTTGGCATTATGCCATAATTCATATGGAGTTTTACCTTGCAATACTGACGAAGCAATACGATTGTGTAAATAAACAGCTGTGTTTGTAGCTTCAGCCCAGAACATTTTGCTTAACTGGGCATCAAACAGCATGCACCTTGCTTTCTCAATTATAGTTCTGTTCATTCTTTCGCATAATACATTCTGTTCAGGGGTATAAGGGCATGTTGTCTGGTGAACAATGCCCATTTTCTTTAGATAAATGCTAAATTCAGCATTACAGGACTCTCCTCTATTGTCACTTCTGAGGACTTTTATCTTTTTATTTGTTTGATTTTCAGTCATTGCTTTATGTTCCTTAAATTTCTCTAAAGCGTCACTTTTATTTTTCAGAAAATAAATAGCTGTCATTCTGCTGAAATCATCCACAAATAAAACAAAGTATTTTGAGCCGCCAATAGAATTACATTCCATTGGGCCACAGATGTCTGTGTGAATAGTGTTCAACACCTCTGTGTTTCTTCTACCAACATGTGTGAATGGCAGCCGAGATTGTTTGCCTTCACAACAAACTGTACAGGTAGATTTAGTGATGTTCACTTTGTGTTCCAAAGTCATTCCGTCAACTGCATTTTGCATTTTATTCAGGCAGTCACTATTTATATGTCCGAGCCTGCGATGCCATATTTCACCAGATAAGATTGCTGCTGCAGATATCTTTTCTTGAATTTTTAACTTATAAACTCCATTTTCTAAAGATGCATAGGCAACCAGTGTACCATTTTGGTTGTATATTTCACAGGAATCCTTTGTAAATTCAACTTTGTTCCCTTTACTGATCAATTGACTTATTGATAACAGATTGGTCGTTAATTTTGGTACACAATACACATCTCTTATATCCACATCAAAACTGCAATCACCAGCAAGTGTGGTAATTTTGACATCGCCTGAACACAAAATCGGCACTTTTGTCTTGTCGGCAACCACAATAGTCTGATCCTTTTTATCATAAGAAATATTCTGAAGCCATTCTTCATTCGGTGTTAGATGCACGCTGGCCCCGGAATCAACATACCAATCTTGGTTATTGAAATTTCCACTTAGAAAGACTGCACTGAATGCATTCGTTTGTTTACGTTCATTTCCTTTGTTATCCGATATATCCATCGTACATTGTGATCTATAGTGGCCTATTTGTTTGCATCTATAACATTTAATTTCTTTCTTCGTCTTTGTTGACATTGTGGATCCATTTTGGCCGCCATGATTGTTGTTTTTCGCAACCATAGATTTCTTTGCCGATGAGTGTTGCCGGCTCCTAAAACCACTGGCCAATGCACTATTTCGTTCATCGTTCATTTCACTTCGATAAGACGTAATTTATGAATAAGCGTGTTGATCAATGCACGAGCATTGATCAACAGGCGCACACCAAATCTTGCGAGTTGGTTAAGCTCGGCCGCTTATGCTGTTATAAAGATACGACAGTTAACAGATGTAGAAACCGCGCGTTTGGTCTATTTTAACTACTTCCACTGCATTATATCGGATGGCAATTTACCGTAGGGTCGGACTGCTGCCATTGAATCCATTTTTATTTTGTAAAAGAGAGCTGTCAGAGTCATGACAATTTACCTCGTCGCGAATCACTCAGGGAACTATTTAAAATGCTAAATATTATGACAGTACCTTGCCAATTCATTTATGGAAATATTAAATGTATTTAAGAAAAAAAAACAAATCTTTTTAATAAAATAAGTGATAGACTTAATATTAATACTAGAAATAAAGATAAAATCGATCGACCATTTTTCAGATTAGATAATGTACATACATCTTTTATGGGGTACTGTGTTAAAAGTTATAACAAAATACCTTGTGATATATTGCAATTAAATGAACATAACATCATGCCTTCTATCCCCGAAGGGTTGGGCTGAGGTGTACCTCCCACATTTCGCCAGTTATGTTTAAGTCCCATGTAATAGGGGGCGAGCGTAATGCCATCAACCGGGCACAATCCGGGCTGGCTTCTGAGATATTTCAGATAGAAACACCCAATAACACGTTGCCCGACCTGGGAATCGAACCCAGGACCTCATGCTCAGCAGTAGCGATTGCAACCACTAGACCAATGAGGCAGTAAAATTTAAAAGTGTTATGAAAGGACTCTTGCAAACAAGCATAAACCAAATTAGAAGACATATATCCAAGATAGGAATGCTTGGAAACATGCTGGTGCAGCTCCTGAGACAATCTAGTCTCGACAAAATCAAACTGTTTGCTAATTTAATTGTATAACTTGTTATGTCTACTTAACTCACATAATGGCTTATTCCTTGTTAATATTTAAGGAAAATCATATACTTTTACAATGTTTGTAAATATGTGAGCACGTTATTGATTTATCTGTATTTTTATTCTTAGTGCATCGTCTCCACATTTAAAAATATAATTAATGTATACAATATATTGTAAATCATTTGAAAGTGTAATGGTGGAGTTTCTTGCCCATTCTTCTAATTGCAAAACTGCCTTTTGAAAGGGGCGCCTAGAATCAATTCTATTATAATGTAAATGTTTACATTAAAAAGTGCTTTTTAAGTGCCTATTCGAATAAATGATTTGACTTTGACATTGTGTTTGAGCTCTGGATTTAAACAAAAACTTCATCAAAAACACAGCGTACACCGAATCGACTAAATAAACAACGAGTATCATGCTACAATGGTAGCATGATACTCGTATTTTAAAACAATTCGTCAAACATCAAAATAATTCCTGGAAAAGGTTTTAAAACAATTTTTTCGCTCTAGCGCTCCGGTGTGCATTACATCACAAATGGCTGACATGACAGCAAGAGTTATGTTCTAACAAAAAAGCGGTATAAAAACATAAATAAACATAAAAATTGACGGTTCAAGTACATTCGAGACTAGCTCTTGCCCGTGGCTTCGCCCTCGTGGATGAGGGAAAATATCCCACAGGAGCGTAGGGAAGAGTGGGGTAATCACGGACGCGGGGTAATCACGGACGTGTAGGTTTGACTATGTTAGAAAAGGATGTATGATATTCCGAGTGACGCAATCGTGATTCGATCTAAATGCAGTTTCGAGTAACAAGTGGTCAAGTGGCGACGTACTCTTGTTACAAGATATGTTTACTTAAAGATTTTTCAACAATTTCATATTATTATATTAACAAAACAAACTACTAAGAAGTACCATCCGTCTCACTATATGATAAACCATTAAACAGAGTCACTGCTTCAAATATCTGGGCCACCAGGGTCACAGAAGACCTTAAAGATAATATGGATGTGGAAAGGGAAGGTCGTTGTCTGTTCTCTGTAATGTGTTGGCCCGCAGATTCGCACGTTGCGCTGAATAAGTGAAGGTCACACTGTTTAGGGCAGTCCTTCTAAACGTGCAGTTTGTGAGCCAAATACACGCAGAGAGCATACGACGCCCAGCGTTTACGGTATAATAACGCGTTCAGGTGTTGATGGGGCTGCCGCGGTGCTCTACGGCTAGTGGCAATAATAATAATATATTTATTGACTAAAATTGAATAGCTATATTTGGCATAACTTAGAAATGCATTCGTTTTTCGAATCAACGTATCATTTAGTAAGATTTTTCGGGGCTAGCCGCGTGCACCACGCGATTCTAACCTCAAACACAAATATAATTTTGTGTTACTGTATGAGTCCGCTCATGGCAGACGATTTTAATGGGGTAGAGTCCTGACCGTCCGTAATTACCCCAAACTGTCCCCAAACTCTGAGATAACCACCACTATGAAAAATGCTTACTAATATTATAAAACGCGAAATTTTGTGAGTATAGATGGATGTTTGTTACTCTTTCACAAAAAAAACTGCTGAACGGATTTGAATTAAATTTAGCACACAGATAGTTTATAACCTGGATTAACACATAGAGTTTTTTTATCCCGATAGTCCCACAGTCTCAAGATTAATGCGGGTGAAACCGCGGGGAGCAGCTAGTATTTTATAAAAGAAAGAAAGAAAAAGCGTCTAATGACTAAGTTCCACTACAGATAGCAGAGGAGTGATAATTGTAAGAACTGTCTTTTCACCTGCGACAAACAATAAATAAATGAATATGAATATGAAGAATCTTAAAGCGTTTTCAAATCCACCTAATGAAGACTGGATAACATGCTTCAAATGTAATTTATGGGCCCACGAAAACTGTTAGAGTGGTGAAGGCACATCAAGAAGGTAAACAGCAATTATAACCTTAACTGGTTTTGCTTAATTTCAGTTCTTCCTAAAGTGTTCGCAATAACCCCACTCTCCCATAATACCAGAATTAAAAGTACCCTATGTACTAATCCGGGATTTAAACTATCTGTTTGCAAATTTCATCCGATTTGGATGAGATTTTGCACACAGATAGCAAATTCAGCCTTTCAGCTGTTCAGGCGTTTTTGCGCCAATCTGCAACATACATATCCAGACTTATAGATGACATAACTATTTCGTTTCAAACTATTGGTTTTAAACCGTCTTTGGTGATTAAAGATATATCAAGAGCAATAACATATCTATATTAGGTATTTACGTATGAAGATTCCCTTTTACAATACTGACCATTTGAAACGTAATTTATGTATGGCTGGCAATAAATTCTACATTCAAACAATTTTTTTTTTTTTCGAAAACAATCATTTGTTTATCATAGTGTTTTGTTTTCACTACATTTGTATCTTTTTCATCAATATGGACACGATCGACGCGCTATTGGTTGAAACGATTCCGACATGGAAATTTTGATAAAAAAAATGAACCCCGTGGTCGCCCGAAAAATAGAGTAAACAACGACGAATTAAAGGCGATAGTGGAAGCTGACGATACTCAATCTACGGAATGAGCTAGCAGCAGCTTTCAACGTTAGCATCAAAACAATATTTGTCCATTTGTGTCAAATTGGCAAAGTAAAAGAACTTGATACGTGGGTGTCGCGCGAACTGAACGATCGCCAGCGCGACGAACGCGTTGAAATAGAAACGAAGGGATTATTAACCGTTCTGTCAATTGCGATGAAAAATAGATTCTTATTGATAATCGTAAGTTGTCATCATGTTGGTTAGACCCTGGTTCAGGGCCTAGGCAATGCCCCGAAAACTTACCCCTAAAAAAGTCAGTCACTGTTTGGTGGTCTAGTGCCGGTATAATTCATAACACCTTCGTGAGGAACTGGACACAATCTCCGGGCAGCATTGGTTAATCGACCTCATACGGCACAACAGACGGTTTCTAAGTTACAAAAGCTTGGATTGGAAGTTTTGCTTCATCCACCGTACTCACCAGACCTTGTATCGAGAGACTTCTACTTTTTCCAAAATTTTTAGCACTTCTTGTCAGGGAAAAAAATCAATACAAGAGAAGCCGTACAAAATGCCTTTGGAGAGTTTTTTGGCTCCCGTACACCTGACTTCTTCAAGAAGGGTATTGAAAAAATACCACTGAGCTGGCAGAAATGCATCGATAGCATGGCTGCATATTTTGATTGATATTAAAATTGATTGATATTTTCATAAAAATAATATTTTTATGAAAATGACTAACTTTATGTATACTAAACGGCAATTTCATAGGTAAAGACCTTTTATATATATTCATTCTAAAAAATATGCTCTGGCTGAGTTAAAACCTAATCAGACTATTTTTATTGATACTTAGCTATAACCAAAGATTAGATAAAAGAGGTTAGAAAGGAAATAGTTACTGATTTGTAATAATTAGATCGAGTGTCGCCGCTTGTTCCAACTATTTAACAAGCAAGAAACCTATTCGTACGCGAATTACGCACACAAATAAATCACACGCACTTAGATCGCAAGCTTGCTATTGGTTGTCACACTTACGCAAACACTGCACTCGATGCACACTCACACGCGCTCAAAAGCAATTTATTTCTCAAACATTTACGGCTACCAAAAGGTCGATTATATCTATAAAAATATTGTAATTTTTAAGTTTTGCAATTTTTTGCTATAATATCGGGAAGGGAGGACAATTAGTGTGGACTTCCTAAACACATAAATAATAACATTAAATTATTGGGGAACATCCGATCCATCCGCAGCTCTGTTTTACGTCATTAATGCTTAGAAAGACATGGTATCTAATTATGTAACACATTTTTGTAAAAGACTCTGACTAATCTGTTGCATTTTGACAGTTCAACAACATTCGTTGCGTTTTTTACATTGTTGAGCAGATTTTTATCGAACTTATGAAGCAATGCATAGCAATCTGTTTCAAAACGATTCAGATTCAGATTGATAGAAGTACCTAAATGACACTAGTAAAATCTACAAGATTATTTTAAAATTGAACAACAATTTAAATTCATTTTCAATGCTGATTGTATTATTGTCCCTGAAATAATACGAATTTAATAATTTAACTAACATCAGCTTGCTATCATTTCCATTCGAATTTTTTGAATTAAAATGCAATCTTATATTAATATATTTTCCGATAATAGCCTTAGCTAGGTCTGTAACAGGGCCATGTTAATGTAGCAGCAGGATATAATCCAACCTGATGATTAATGTTCCAAAATAAGTCAGTTCCGACGAAACTGCGCAAAATCTTTGTTGTCAACATAATACGTTTGTTAAAATTCCGGAGATTGTCGGTATAAATCTTGATAACTGCTTCCAACGTTTTACATATTAGTATTAGTTCTTTTGAAGGGTACAAGAGACCTCCTTTATCTTTTGGTACTATAAACTTGTGGTCCGAATTTACGTCATTTGACAACAGTGCTCCAACACAAATGTCTATAACATATTTTTATCTTAGTCTTGCAGTTTGAGTAATTTATGCGGCCTACGCAAATGTCCTTTCTTTGGTATTGTTCGTCGAATCGTTGAGTTCCTTAAGTTTTGAGTTGAGCTGCACGATTACTAACAAATGCGTGCACTGAGTGGATGGGTCTACTAAATCTGTGTGGTTCTTTCTACAAAAGACCATTTCATACATCAATCTGGTCGGTGTCCACATGATCTGATCAACATTGACTTTAAACGAGCCACC
This sequence comes from Dasypolia templi, assembly GCA_963555695.1. Taxonomy (NCBI): domain Eukaryota; kingdom Metazoa; phylum Arthropoda; class Insecta; order Lepidoptera; family Noctuidae; genus Dasypolia; species Dasypolia templi. The sequence goes on along the minus strand of OY743158.1, from coordinate 9,118,302 downwards.
TTAGTGTAGATATAGATATTGAAACTGCTAGTCAGTACATAAGGTACTCCAAACGTATTCAATGGTAAGTGGATGTACTATTGTTTTACGGTCACATAAAAATATTTATTGTAGTTTAGGCTCTTTGGACAGATTTTTTTTATCCTTTTGCAAACAGGGATACGTCATGTCTGGTTAATGGTAATAAGCTCATGAGCTAATTGCTATTAACCAGACACAAATCCAGACTCCAGGGTTCTTTCTTTCTTTGGGCACGCCACAATAGCGGCGGTAAGTCCCCTCTTTGAGGAGTGGTTGGAGAGGCGCCACGGCGTCCTCACCGGACACGGTTGTTCGGGAGGTTCCTGTTTCATATAAGGCGGGAGGAAACGCCCGGGTGTCACCATTGTGTGGATCGCCCGAAGGACACGGTGGAGCATACGGTGGAGGTCTGCCCAGCTTGGGCGGAGCACCGCAGTGTCCTCGCTGAGGCGATCTCTTGCGTCCAGCCCTGGTCCAGGCCATGGTACGGAGCGAGAGGGAATAGAAAGCCGTCACCTCGTTCTGCGAAGCAGTAATGATCGCGAAGGTAGAGGCGGAGCGCGTGAGGGAGAGAGCCTTGCGCCCTCACGCCCCTAGTCGCCGCAGGAGACGCCCTGGGCGTCGGGAGTCGCCTGCAGATTCCCGGCCACCGTAGGCGCGGGCTTGCGGACGGCGAGTAATGGGTAGCTCGCCGTCCAGTAGGACCAGGCCCGGGTCGACGGCGCGTCGTGTTCCACGCGCGCCTCAAAGAGATGTCAGCACAAAGTGACGGGGTCCGATAGGGCCGACGCCTCAGGGTCGCGAGTAATTCTAAAGAGAAAACCGTGGCCTTGGCTCAGGCAACTGAAGGAACACGGGTGGGTTTTAGTCAGTAAAAGTCTGACAAGCCCCCCCGCTCCACCCAGAGCGGGAGAAGTCATTTGATGATTTCAGACCAAAAAAAAAGGGTTCATTCTTTCTTCGTTACAGAGAATTTGAGCACAAAACCCCCTCCCCCCCTTCTTGTCCCAAACAAGGGGTTCGAATCTAGAAACTCGCTCAGCAATCGCGCTTGCAAAGTTGCGACCACACCAGAACAGTATAGGATTTTTTTTTTTTTTTTTTAAATCCTCTCGATTGTCAATCGACAATGCCTAGTAATGGAGTTTGTTAGCTTCGATTCAAGTGTAGCGAGCATGAACATCTAACTGCTCTGCACAAATCAGTACATGTGACTACTGATGTTTTAACTGTCGCCTCGCAATGTGCAATGATTTTGATTATTGCATTGTTGTTGTAGAAAGACAGAATAATAAAAATCAGCTTGTAGTGTTGTGAACATGGTAAAGCACTAGGCTAAAGGACCGTAAACGAAACGTAACGTAACATTATATTTGCTTAGTTTTAATAGTTTCTTCATATCTATGAAACGTTTTGTGTAAAATTATGTATGAAAGTTGTATTTTCGATTTAAAAACGATTCGAAGTTTCGTAACATTTACGAACTGGGTTTAAATAGCCACTAGACAAAAGATCCGAGGATCGAGTTCAATGACTTACGATTTGAGAGGCTATTTCCAGCAGTTAACTGCTATAGATAGGCTGATGATGATGTAGTGCAAAGTATTCATTCAGAGAAGGAACTTTTCACCGTAATCGGGCTCAATATAACTCTGAGAAGAAATTTATTTTCTGTGACTCAGTGGCGCCCAGTGTAAGACCGAGGTGGCACCCGACGTGGGAATGGAATGGCGCCCAACAAGGGATCGATGTGGCGCCCAAAGTGGGACCGATTTGGTATCGGTGTGGTGTCGAACCTGCGCGCGACCCATCTTCTACGGAGACGGCATCTTTTTAATTATCTGCAACGGTACGAGTAGAGACACAAGTGAGTCACTCGATGCTATTAGAATAAAATAAAAAACTCTTCTCTTCTTCTATCTTTTATCTTCTTGAAAACCGCTGTGGACTGCAACTGCTGGACCTAGCCAACAAACTGTGGATGGATCTATATATTTGACTCTAGAGTCCTTTATCAAAACTGTCACTATTAAAATCTCCTTTATTTCATTTAAAAACTTATGAATTAAATTTTTAAATGTTAGAATAAAAATATAAAACGTGTAAATTTTAAACACTTTTCATATTAAATAAAATGATTGAATATACAGCAAATCTATTACTCAACAAATTGGCGACGAAATGCCGAAAAATGTTATTGAAAGACAAAGAAAAGTACGCGCCTCACTACGGGGCGTACTTACACGAACGGAAAACACATTAATTACAAAAAAAATTTTTTCAACCTAAGAAATTAGAACTAGATTAAAAAGTTTACAAGAAAACTTACAGAAAAATAAAAGAAAGAGTAACAATCTGAAATTGAGCTTGAGACGGACGAGTAAGAATTGGAGGAGGAAACTCAATACAGGTACGAATTTGACGAACGAAAGAATAATGAAATAAGTACGCAACCTACAACAAAAATAGATTACGCAAGCTGCGTCAACCTTGCACAACAAGAATCTTACCCGAAACTGTATCTTACCCTTACAAGAAACAGAATAATTTGTTAACTTCATCAAGAGATTGACATTGTTCTTTATAATGAACAGAATAATGAGTCCAACGGTAAAAGTTCACACCCTTCTGGCAACTTTAAGCCTAGAATTACATCAAAAGATTTACGATGTATGCTCACCAGAAGAACCATTGAATAAAGAATTCGATGAATTATCAGTTATACTTGGTGTATATATTGACCCAAGACCTAGCGTTTGGCATCTACAGCACAAATTCATTTCAAGGATGCAACAACCGACGGAACCAGTCGGGACATAAGCTGCTGAACTAAAGAGACTTTGCTCAAACTGTGAATTCAAATATCAACATTGCAAGAAGTGCACCTTAGACAACTTCTTATCATTGCAATTCATACGAGGACTACAGGACGGCGATATTCGATCAAGTATTATTCAAGACAGAGATACCCCGCCGTTTTCTAAATTAGTACAGATCGCAACGTCAATGGAAATGGGAAAACACTGACGGAATCAATAAAATTACACCTTCTACGAATATAAAAACTAATTTCCTACCCTCGCCTACCAACTCTAAGAAATGGCAACCACTTACAATCAAGGACTTTAAAGGAAAATGTTTCCGATATGGTAAACCCGATCACCGAGCTAATGAGTATGGTTCCATTAATTCAGTACGCAGAAAATGTCAGAAAGAAGGACACTTAGCTCGAGTTTGCTTTTAACGCAAATTTAATATTAATCAAGTCGATGATACTCCTAGAAACATTTCTGTAGAAAGCATTGCTGATATCAACACGATTAAAAGTGAAATTCAAGAAAGATATCTAGTTTCATTTTTTATCGAAAATAAAAAGTACAAATGGAATTCGATACTGGTGCTGCATTATCATCTATGTCACTAAATCAGTATATAAATTAAATATAGAGAAGAAAATATTCAAAACTGACATGAAATTGAGAACCTACACTCTGGTGCAATTATCAAACCTACAGAAGTAGCATTCGTTAATTGTAAGTACAAAAACCAGAATTTTATTGAAAATTGTACATTATAAATCAACAAGTAGACCCAATATTTGGCCGTCGCTAGATGAAAGAGCCGACATGAACATGTCAAGGAACAAGCTACAAGATTGGACGAATTACGCTTGGACAATATATGGACAGCGTATTTAAAAATGACTTGGGGGAAATACCGAATATGAAAGCACGCCTATATCTGAAAGAGTTCTTGGTGCATACAGAAGCTAAAGGAGATATTCTGTACGTTTGGAACACCCATTATGTTGGTGTCAGTTAATGGGCGACAGTTTACGTCGCAGGAATTTGAGATTTTACTTAAGGAAATTATGAAAGTTGACAGTTCAACAACATTCGTTGCGTTTTTTACATTGTTGAGCAGATTTTTTATCGAACTTATGAAGCAATGCATAGCAATCTGTTTCAAAACGATTCAGATTCAGATTGATAGAAGTACATAAATGACACAAGTAAAATTTACAAGATTATTTTAATATTGACAACTTAAATTCAATTTAAATTCAATTTCAATGCTGATTGTATTATTGTCCCAGAAATAATACGGATTTATTAAGTAACATCAGCTTGCTATCTTTTCCATTCTAATTTTTCGAATTAAAATGCAATCTTAAATTAATATCTTTTCCGATAATAGCCTTAGCTAGGTCTGTAACAGGGCTATATCCAATATCAAAACTGTCACTATTAAAATCTCCTTTATTTCATTTAAAAACTTATAAATTCAATTTTAAATGTAAGAATAAAAATATAAAATGTGTAAATTTTAAACACATTTAAACACTTTTCACATTAAATAAAATGAATGAATATACAGCAAATCTATTACTCAACAAATTGGCGACGAAATGCCGAAAAATGTTATTGAAAGACAAAGAAAAGTACGCGCCTCACTACGGGGCGTACTTACACGAACGGAAAACACATTTATTACAAAAAAAATATTTTCAACCGAAGAAATTGAAACTAGATTAAAAAGTCTACAAGAAAACTTACAGGAAGAGAAAAGAAAGAGTTACAATCAGAAATTGAGCTTGAGACGGACGATCAAGAATTGGAGGAGGGAACTCAATACAGGTACGAATTTGGCGGACTATACACTTCCATCAAATCCAAACAACTTATAATAAGAAAGAATAATGAAATAAGTACACAACCTACAACAAAAATAGATTACGCAAGCTGCGTCAACCTTGCACAACAAGAATCTTACCCGTAACTGAATTTTCAACCCTTACAAGAAACAGAATAATTTGTTAACTTCATCAAGAGATTGACATTGTTCTTTATAATGAACAGAATAATGAGTCCAACGGTAAAAGTTCACACCCTTCTGGCAACTTTAAGCCTAGAATTACATCAAAAGATTTACGATGTATGCTCACCAGAAGAACCATTGAATAAAGAATTCGATGAATTATCAGTTATACTTGGTGTATATATTGACCCAAGACCTAGCGTTTGGCATCTACAGCACAAATTTATTTCAAGGATGCAACAACCGACGGAACCAGTCGCGACATAAGCTGCTGAACTAAAGAGACTTTGCTCAAACTGTGAATTCAAATATCAACATTGCAAGAAGTGCACCTTAGACAACTTCTTATCATTGCAATTCATACGAGGACTACAGGACGGCGATATTCGATCAAGTATTATTCAAGACAGAGATACCCCGCCGTTTTCTAAATTAGTACAGATCGCAACGTCAATGGAAATGGGAAAGCACTGACGGAATCAATAAAATTACACCTTCTACGAATATAAAAACTAATTTCCTACCCTCGCCTACCAACTCTAAGAAATGGCAACCACTTACAATCAAGGACTTTAAAGGAAAATGTTTCCGATATGGTAAACCCGATCACCGAGCTAATGAGTATGGTTCCATTAATTCAGTATGCAGAAAATGTCAGAAAGAAGGACACTTAGCTCGAGTTTGCTTTTAACGCAAATTTAACATTAATCAAGTCGATGATACTCCTAGAAACATTTCTGTAGAAAGCATTGCTGAGATCAACATGATTAAAAGTGAAATTCAAGAAAGATATCTAGTTTCATTTTTTATCGAAAATAAAAAAGTACAAATGGAATTCGACACTGGTGCTGCATTATCATCTATGTCACTAAATCAGTATAAAAAATTAAATATATAGAAGAAAATATTCAAAACTGACATGAAATTGTGAACCTACACTCTGGTGCAATTATCAAACCTACAGAAGTAGCATTCGTTAATTGTAACTACAAAAACCAGAATTTTATTGAAAATTGTACATTATAAACCAACAAGTAGACCCAATATTTGGCCGTCGCTAGATGAAAGAGCCGACATGAACATGTCAAGGAACAAGCTACAAGATTGGACGAATTACGCTTGGACAATATATGGACAGCGTATTTAAAAATGACTTGGGGGAAATACCGAATATGAAAGCACGCCTATATCTGAAAGAGTTCTTGGTGCATACAGAAGCTAAAGGAGATATTCTGTACGTTTGGAACACCCATTATGTTGGTGTCAGTTAATGGGCGACAGTTTACGTCGCAGGAATTTGAGATTTTTCTTAAGGAAATTGGAGGAAAGAGAGATTTTTCGTAAGGAATTTACACACAGGACATCCGCCCCTTACCACCGCGCAACTAATGGACAGGCGGAACGCTTTGTTCAAACTATAAAGAGAGCTTACTAGAAATGAGCAAACTGATAATCATAAAAATAGACTGTGGCGCACCCCCGGCCGAAACGGGCTCACGCCCTATTATATTATACCCGTTAATGTTTAGAAGAGAAGTGAGAACTCATTTACATGTTATGTTCTCCTCGGATAACCAATGTAAACCTTACTCAGAGAAACCCGACACCCCGACTAAAACATTGAGAAATTTCGATATTTGAAGCAGAGTGCAAGCTAGAAATTACTCAGATTCACATATGAAATAGAATTTTGACAAAATCTTAAGACGGAATGGTCGCCTCCACTACGAGGTACAAACTGATGATGGTATAGTATGGAGAAGACACCTTGACCAGATCCTGCCGGCTTCCCGCGTGCCTGATCCAAAAATGCTGGCGGAGGAATGATATATATATCCAGCTTTCGTGGTGACTCGTTGGTATCGTGTCAACAAACCGAGGAGTAAAAATGTCCATGTCACTTTGAATGTGTTGTTGTAATCTGCGTTTATCGACCCCCTTCTGGTGATTTTATTAGTTTTGAATCGGTAATGGAGGATTCTCTGAATAGGTTAAAATCAAGTAATAAGAGTATAATTTTATGTGGAGATTTTAATATTAATATTTTAGATGTTACTCCATTAAGTATTAGACTTCTTAATCTGTTTAGGTCTTATAATTTGATTAACTTGTTTTTTGAACCAACTAGGATCACTGCATCTTCGTCAACTTGTCTTGATAATATATTTAGTAATTGTGATGCCAAAAATAAATTAGTGTTAAGTGACTTAACGTCCGACCACTGTGGTTTATTAGCTAGCTTCCCCATGACATTACATAAAAAACCGTGTAAACTTGAATGCAGGCCTTATACAGCTAGTCGTTGTAAAAAGTTTAAAAATAATATAGCTCATAGAATTACACCATCGTTAGTAGAAAACGAGAATCCTAACGAAATTTACGGAGCCCTTTTTGATGTTGTGCAAAAAGAATACCAGTCTATTTTCAAGACCAAAACCATTAACATTAATGGCACTTCCGTTGGCTTCAACCAATGGGCTACTCCAGGTATTTATAAAAGTAGAGCGAGACTATACGAATTATATGGTTTGAAAAAATACAGGTTTGATAGTCCTTTCCTAGAGTATGTAAAAAAATATTCAAAATTATTTAAAAAGATTTGTGCTATTGCGAAATCAAAATTCTTAAGTGATTCAATTAAAAGTTCCAATAATAAAGTAAAAACCACTTGGAAAATTATTAACAATGAAACGGGTAAGTCGGTTAAACAAGAAAATCAACTTGAGATTATGGTCGATAACAAATTAGTTAGTAAGGCAGCTGACGTAGCTGAGGCATTTAATGAGTTCTTTGCCAACATACCTATAACTACGACTTGCTCCTTAAATTCGTCCCCGTCTAAAGCTGAGAACCTTTTGAATAGAAGTGTGCAAAAATTTACTCGCTTATTTAGCTTCGAACATGTAACGCCTAGTGATGTAATTAACGTCTTTAACACTCTTAAGTCTAAAAACACTGGTGATTACTGGGGCATCTCCATTAAACTTTTAAGTAATATAATAGACATTGTAGCCCCCTATCTAGCTATTACTTTTAATAAATGTATTGATCTAGGAACTTTTCCTGACCTCATGAAGAGTAGTAAAGTCATACTATTATTTAAATCTGGTAATAAAAATATCATTAGCAATTTTAGGCCTATTTCTATCTTACCAGCATTTAGCAAAATATTTGAAAAGTTAATACTTAATCAGTTGCTAAGACATTTTAACCTAAATAGCCTACTTCATAATGAACAATATGGCTTTTCAAAAGGACGTTCGACTACAGATGCGGGTGTTGCTCTGCTGAAACACATATTTAATGCATGGGAGAAATCGCAAAATGCTATTGGAGTTTTCTGTGATCTCTCTAAAGCCTTTCATTGCGTGCGCCATGACACGCTTTTGTGTAAACTACGTCATTACGGTGTCCAAAACGAAGCTCTCAACGTAATAAATTCTTATTTACATAATAGGTTCCAATGTGTAGATGTCGATGGTGTAAAATCTTCCGAGCTACCAGTTCAGTTAGGTGTACCTCAAGGCTCAATACTGGGTCCATTCTTGTTTTTAGTGTATATCAATGACTTACCATTCTATTTAAACGATATCTGTGACATTGTACTGTTTGCAGATGATACCTCTCTTATTTTTAAAGTAGACAGGAATAGACAAGATTTTGACGACGTAAACCGTGCACTCTCAATGGTTACGGATTGGTTTACGTCAAATAATCTAGTTCTCAATGCCAAGAAAACGAAATGTGTGAAGTTCGCCTTACCGAATGTTAGAAATCTAGGACCCAACATTGTCTTAGATAAAGAGCTGCTTGAAACTGTAGACTCGACGGTTTTCTGGGCATAACGGTAGATGCCAAACTTCAGTGGGGCCCACATATCTCAAGCTTAGCGGGGAGGCTCAGTTCAGCCGCCTACGCCGTCAGGAAAGTAAGACAATACACTGACGTTGATACAGCTCGCTTAGTCTATTTTAGTTATTTCCACAGCGTTATGTCCTACGGTATTCTGCTGTGGGGCAAAGCCGCTGATATTCAAAATATATTCGTCCTTCAAAAACGAGCTGTCCGAGCAATTTATCAGCTAGGAGCCAGAGTTTCTCTTAGAGATTTTTTTTAAGATATGGTATTCTCACGGTGGCATCTCAATTCATCTTCGCCAACATCTTATATATTAGGCAAAATATACACTTATACACTAAAAACAGTGATTTTCACAAAGTTAACACCAGAAATAAGAACAAACTACGTGCTCCCTTTCACCGGCTTCATAAGGTCCATAACTCATTTGTTGGGCTTGGTATAACCTTTTATAACAAGTTGCCCTCTTCTTTACTAGATTTACCTTTTAATGCGTTTAAGGCCCAAGTTAAATCCAACCTTTGTTCAAAGGCATATTATTCCATTAACGACTACTTAAACGATAAGAACTGTTGGTCGCTGTGATTAACTCAAGACAATGTTCGTGTTCTTTCTCCAGAATCAGCTTACTAACTGACAGGGTATATGAGTTCATATATTTTTTTAATTTTTTATTTGACGGTATAAGTCAATTATTTTGTTGTCTTCATTTATTATTGACATGATCTACTCATTACAATGTTTTTAATGAGCTGTATTGCAATATATGGTTAGCTAGCGACCTCGACAATTGATAATATTATTCTTGCCTGAGCAACCAACAGCAGGTTCGTCATGCTCCCTTAGATGTCACTGCTTGCGGTAGCGTCGGGGGTCGGGTTTCCTCCTTCCCTCAAATATGGCGAGGGGGGTAATGGCTGACCTTTGCGTTATGCTCGTGAACGGGTGCTGCTTGTGGTGACTGGTCGTCTTGCTGTCTTTGGTTTTATCATTGTTACAGTAATTGTTCTGTTGATTTATTTTACTTTGATGGTCCTAGTTTATCATTTATTTATTTTATTTGTTTGTATAATAATTCCAGTATTGCATATGTAAGCTGCCATGCCCTTTAGGCCCGAAGGCTTTATTTATGTATTTGTGTTATTTACATGCAATTTTTTTCTTTTTTTTTTGTCATTGGCGTTTCGGTAATTACTTGCAATTGTTTAGAATCAAGTTCTTCTAACCGAACAGACAACTGTGCTGCTGGGGAGTTTGTTGCGCCACTTCTTCTTCCCAGCTAAAGCACTAGGAAGTGGTGAAGGGCGGGCTTTTTGGGGGACTGTCTTATGTAATTTTGACGTTCGAAAAGTGCTGATTCTCAGCCTAATTTGAATAAATGACTTTTGATTTGATTTTTGATTTTAATGTAAAATAAAATGATTGAATATACAGCAAATCTATTAACCAACACAACCGTTGAAGGTGCGCACCTTGATTTCGCCTGACAAAAGACTATTTAATACTTTCTTCAGGTGGCCAAAGAAGCGCTCCTATTGCTTCATGTCAGTACCATTGATGCCCAACGCTTCCGACATTCCCGAATACTTATAGGTTTCGGATGCGGAGAAGGCTCTAAGATTTATGGAATCCGAGAGTTGGGTTCCCATGGATTCTACAATCTCCCCTCGCTTTACATGCATGACCGCACATTTGTCCTCACCAAATTTGCTGTGGTGCTACTGACAGTTTCAGATACTTTGCTGCTACTGACAGTTTCAGGTACTTTCAGTAGCTCCTTCCGTTGCAACCGACAACCTGGATAGCGAAGAACCGTCCTACATCGCCCCATACATGACATCAAGAAGGTGCGCAGAGTTGCATCTAATTTATACAACTCCAGTACCCTCATGAGCCACGTATGTGGCACTGACTCATAGGCCTTCTTGTAATCTATCAAACATGTCGACAGATCCTTTCGGGAACGACGAACCTGCTGCCAAATAGCCATATCGATGAGCATTTTGACAGATGTCACATCTTAAGTGGCAGTTTCTGATCGGTTTCGTTTTGGGAGTTTTTGGTAAGGTGTAATTTGTTCCTTGTTTTTTTAAATAAATGGTGTATCAGACTTGTTTCATAGTAACATAAAAACTATAAAACTACGTCTAAAATTAAAAATACTGATAAAATTGATAAAAATTATGAAAACTACTTTTTGCGACGTTTAGCTGACGTTAGTTTTGCTAGCTTATTACAGAATATTATTATATAATAAGTGATTAGCCTGTAATCATCAAATGTGATAAGACTGATTAACACCAATAACGATTATGTAATTAACTGACTACGGCAATCATAGATTTTAACAACTTATATAAAATACCTAAAATATTAGCCTAAAACTTATGGACTAAAACTTATGGACTAATTAGCCATCCATTTGAGTTATTTATGTTACTTATAGGACTACAATGAAACCGAGAATTACTATAAAATGTCCTTAAAAGTAAAACCAAAAGTTTATTAAATTTAATAATTGAAGTTGATAATGTTTTGAAATTTTTTTTATCCGCAAACTAAAACCCATAAAAGAATCCATTGTATAGCCAACAAATAATGAACAAACGCCAATAAAAATTGCGATACGACTAAAGCAAAATTGCTAAAAATACGTCTCACAACACTTGAAAGTCAATATCGGGACAAAGAACTTTGAAACCCACACAGAATCCATTTAGCCGTAGCCGTAGCCGTAGTGGTCGTAGATAGCAAATACATGGACACAGTTCCGCATAGGCCGAAAAAGCACATGTGGGTAGCATTTTTTTGACTTTTATTTGGGCGGCTACCCGTCGGTCAGGCTAAATTATTACTGCTATGTTTTTCGAAATAAAACTGGACCATACCCTCGCATAAAAGCCTTGTATGTTTTTAAAAATTCAATTTTCTCTCGCTTTTTCGGCCCGTTTGGATTTTTAGTAATCAATTTCATGGTGAAATGCTCGTAAATAATCGTGTTTAGGTAGGAATAAAATTGTAATGCCCTTCAAGTAAACGAACTAATGAGAATTTAAAAATGTAGTTCTTTATTCACATTTTTTTTTCTTTGCAAGAGAAATACGAAGCCTGCCTTTTGTTGTTTATTGCACTTCAACTCGGCGTTTTGTTTCTATTTTTATGAGAAAATGTGCCTTTTGAATGTTTATTTTTTTGTGTTCGTTCGTGCCTATAATTGAGAGTGATGATAATAAAGTCTTATATAGAAAGAATGTTCTTTTTACGGCCGGTGGCTCATTCTATGTTGAACTAGCATCATAACTATTCGGAAAATACACAAACTAAAAGTGATATCTAAAGATTTCTGTAATCCTGATCCCGTTTCATACGATTATGTCTTGGTAAGAAAGCAGGAATAAACTTAACAATGTTGTATTCTAATTGTATTTGTATTTTCGTATGTTATTAAGAGAAATGATTACATTTTCTGTTTGTGTATTTGTATTTTCGTTTGTTACTCTTTCATGCTAGAACGGCTCATTGGATTTGGATTAAATTGGGCACTTGAATACACACTATATTTTTATTCCAATATTCCCACGGGATCGACACTTATGCAGGTGTAACCGCGAGGCGCAGCTAGTTCTTCATTAGTTGTGCAACTCTAGTCTTAGACAATTACATTGTTGCCTTTATTGTGAATGCTGCGATACCTTTATTTGGGTGGGAAATCATAAAATGACTTCTCCCGCTCTGGGTAAAGCGGGAGCGCGTGTCAGACTTTTACTGACTAAAACCCACTCGTGTTCCTTCAGTGGCCACGGTATCTCTTTCGAACATCCTGCGACCCTGAGCCAATGCTTGCGTATACCTGAAGTTGGCAGACATACCAGTATTTTTATTTTATTAATCCTACTAATATTATAAACGTGAAAGTTTGCGAGTATGGATGGATGTTTGTTACTCTTTCACGCTAAAACTACTGAACGGATTTAGATGAAATTTGGCACACAGATAGACCCTGATCTGGGTAAGGACATAGCCTACTTTGAAACTGGAACGCAGACGAAGTCGCATGCAACAGCAAGATAGTTCATAAACATCAAGACGATGGGAATTTTCAAACTCATCATCATTTTAGCGAAGAATCTAAAAAGGTTATTCTTCGGCCTCCTTTCTTTTCTGCAATAGGTGCATAGATCGTGTCGTGGTAAAAAAAATTAACACCAATTTTGGTAGCGAGGATGACGGCCCAGGTAGAACACCGATCATTGGCTCTAACACCGTCGTTAATCTTGCAATTCTGAACTACGTAATTTTTTCTAGTATCGTTCGAGTTGTGGAAAAGTTTGTGATTCTATATTATCGTCATCATTATTATTCTGAAGTATTTATCAGATATTCGACTAATATTTCAACCATAAACGTGTACTCACTCCCACTTGATTTTATCTAGGATAAATCATATTGTTTGTTTGATATAATTATTCAATTGATATGGAAAGTCGATAATATGAGTAACTAATAATTTAGTGACGTAAAAATATCAGGACGGGATTTTTTTGCGCACTGTATCTTCAACGCACTGCTTAGCGCCGAGAATTGAAAATCCAACAGTGTGTTTTTTCGACGCGCTGTTGACGCGATGCGATGCTCGGTTCAACACTTACTCCCATATTCTAAGACCTCCTCGACTTGACTCAACCTCACTTATGTGGTTTGATAGTTGCAATTATACTCATCATCTCAGTTTCCTCAGTCGAGGTGAGTTTGAGTTGAGGAACCAACTGTCGAGGTAAAAAGGGTAGGTACGTCAGTATATTTAAGGTACGTCGGCATCTACCTTGAGACTTCCTTGAGGTAGGCAAAACAAAACACGCATATTTTAACCGTGTTTCATAATGGTTTTTGAAGTGTTTATTGAATAATGACATATTCGCAGCGTATCACTTCGACTCACACTCATTCGACATCATAAATTCCATAATCTGACGACTATTTTATTGCACAACCAATGTTACACAGCAAAATCAAACTAGCACACGTCCGCACGGTACGGCCGTCCAGATCAGAATCCCCACGCTCACTGAGTGTTGCAGACTCATCATTTCGATTCTATCGATTCCTCAAATCGATTATTTTTACTGTTATTCGTTTTTTTCTTCATTTCATATTTAATTACCTCTTAAAAATTATAAATAAATTGCTATTAAAATTAATAAACCTTACACTCGTCCATTCTGACCTTGTGTATGTCCCCATACACGGACCGGACAACGCATACACTTATTAACTTTACACTCAGCGCGAGAGAGCAACCATAACACAGAAACAACAGATCCTATTTAAATAAACTAACCGATAGTTCAGTAAACCCTAAAAATTCTTACAGATCAATATCGGAAATAGTATTCTATTTACCGTATACCCACCCAATAAACGCAAAATTTAATCCAATACTTGCTAACCCATCTAATTCAATCAAGAACTGCTAGTCTACATAAAACAGTGTTACAATAAAATTCATGCCAACCCATCCAATTCTGGCAAGAATAGCATCTTAACCAACCCAATGCTTGCTAACCAAAACAATTCTAGCAAAATTGGCCACCGATTAAACACAGTTCTTGCTAACCCATCCAATTCTAGCAAGAACTACTAAACTTAATTCACAAATACCAATATTATTCATAAAACATGAACTCAACTCAATAAATAGAAGCCTTCACGTCTGATAACAAACCAAGCTATAATTAAAGTACAAACGTAAATTATCGTTTCAATATAACAAACTATTTTAATAATTGAAGTTAAATTAGTATTTAATCATCATAGGAATCGCTATTAACTTCAAGAGCCGTCAGGCAAAAACAGGGCAACATATTCGATCGGCAGCTACTGTAGTATTGCGCTTACTATTAGTATTCGTCAACCTTGGCTTTACTGTCAGCTCATAATAGTAATTTCCCGACAACAAGTCAATAACGCACGAATGCATACACAATGTAAAAATGTAGATTTTGAGATTTTTGAAAAGTTTTGTACTCTATCCCTTTATTCGTTATCATAAGCCACTATGGTTATTTTAACTAGTACGTCCACTTCGCATTCCCGAGCTTGTTTTGCAATAATACGATACCAGCGACCCGCTCCTACATCGCACGGGTTTTACGAATTGACAAACATCGAGATTTCTTTATTAGACAGAATTATAAAAAATCCGAGATAAATTCTCTAAATAATGGCGAAAATCCCATCAAAACCTAGTGCGTAGTTAAGACGAACTACGCGGTCACGCAGCCAGACACGAAAATCGACTAATTTATAATATGAATAGATATAGATACATATAGTTGTACGCTGTTATCATAATATTTATTTTATTTTATAGAGTTTCATTGTTCGAACCGTTTTTATTTTCTGGCTTAAACATCCAACTGTCAGAATTATGGCCAATTTTTTTCAGGTTTGGCACTTAATTAGTGGTTTGGGTGACTTCATAAATGGATGTCCTTTATCTTTGCAATTATAACAGCACAAACCGAGATTAACTGATTTTTACCATACACATTATAGTTTCTTGAAGGTTCAGCAAGATTTACGAAGCTACTCCTAAAGTTTGTGCAATCCTGGGGTGAAACCGTTTGTGCTAAATCCCTATTACTCATGAGAAACTGCAAGAGTTGGTCAGGATGCGTGGAACGCAACGCCAACGCACTAGTTTTCAGCGTTTTATCGTTCAACCCATGTATAACGAAATCAAGCGCGCTTGCCAACGATGTTACACCGATTGAACAATGCTAACTTTTCATAAAATACACCTCAATGGGCTCATTATTCTTGCTCTTATGTCTTAATATACGAGTATTCTCCAGAGATTGCCCAAAATTCTTCTCACAGGGAAAAGCTGTCAAAAGCATTTCCTGCCACTCTGACCAACTAAACAGAATAGATTTCAACCCCTCATACCATGTGTTGGCCAATCCCTGGAGCTTTTGCATAGTGAAATAGACAACAGTTTTGTCATCCCACCCATAAGCAGCAGCACACTCTCAATGAGTCTTTTCGAAGCCAAATGTCAATTCTCTGATTTTTAGATGAGGGGTCAAAATTGGGTTATATATTGTTGGGATTCAAACTATGCCCGTGTGCTGCCGCTGATGGCCGAGGTGGCTGATTGCCGAAAAAGCTGGGTTTCCTGACCTTCCAAATAAACGAGGAGCAGGTACCGTGTCATCTTGTTCGTAGTGGAAGCTCTGTTTCGTCCATGCGTCCACTCGCGATGGCTGCTGCTTCACTTGTCACAAAGATGCGGCACTATTGGTATTGACGTCACAACGTGAAAGCCCACGTGGACTCGAATCGAAACGCCGACGACTCCGCTCCCCGTGGATTTCCTCTTCCAGGCGCCTGACTCTGTCTCGTCCCCGCTCCAGTTCGCGTTCCTTTTCCCGAATGCTCCTACTGCGCCGGCTGTGTTGCGCTGAGCTGCGACTTCGACTGCGGGCTCGGCGAGCTTCCTACATCTCGCCACGTAAGCGACTCTGACTCCGTCTGCCTCCGTTACTATTACGTCTCGATGAGGTGCGATCAGGTGTCTGCAAGCAGCGGCTTACACCGTTCCCATCTTGTTCCATTGTCTAGGAACTCGAAAACATCAATCTCGCAGGTCAACCTATGGAGGTTGTCGTCTGCTTAAACGGACTTGATACCCACCAGGGGGGGGGGGGGCAGTCTCATATATTTGGCTTGGATGAAAAGATCTACATGTTGTTCCTAAACGTAGGATTATTTAGTAAGTACCGCAACTCAACAGATGTCACACAAAAAAAAACATTATAATAAATTTAAAACTTAAGTACCACTACAATATTTATTTTACATTTCATTATACAGGCTTATTAAAAATTTTACAAATATTTTCAAGATATTTTTTATGTACTAGCCTTTTTTTAAACTGGTAACTGACAAGTTATAGCAAAATTATAAGATAAGCATAAACATTATAAAAATAAAAATAAATCTAAAACATTTGACTTGTTTCATTTCTATATAAGACAAGCCTACATGATTATGTCAACGGCGTATCAATGGTAACAAAACTAGTAAAAGCAGATCCTGTCTTCTGTAAAACCTATGACACAAAGATAGTTCTGCTTAAAATGGTTTTGTTATATTTGTCAACAAGTGGTTGCACCGTACCTACAACTACCTACAAAAACCTGGCTTAGTTCGGGCACAAATTGTTGACGGCGCCACTGCGCTTATTTGCATAAAAGTGACGTGAGATGGCACTCTTTTCCTTTATAATTACAGTACTCTTTGATTAAAAAAAAAACGAACGGAAAATATAATCGATTTGAGGAATAGATAGAATCGATATGATGAGCATATCGATTCTATCTATTCCTCAAATCGATTATATTTTCCGTTCGTTTTTTTTTAAATTATGTATTTAATTACCAATTTAAAATGTTTACAATACAAATTCCGATTTTGAGGATCTTCCGAGGCACGCCTTGAGGTCTCCTCAATAGAATTGTGAGTCGAGTAGCATTAGAGGTTACAAATTTGAATCCAGTCGCGTGTGACGTTGGAAATCCAGTGCGGGAAATCTCTCCGCTATTTTTTTATATCCGAACGTGGTCTTAAGCACTGTTCTGTTGGGAAAAAAGTAAGTGCTGTGTGTCCGTTTGTCCTTAACCGCCTTTCATCATCATTATCATTCACAGCACGACTTCACCCACTGCTGGGCATTAGGCCTCCCTTTGCTTGTTCCACGGTTTTGTGCCAGCCTCATCCTGGTTCTACCTGCGATGGCAACAGCATTGTCAGACCATGATATATTAGCTCAAAAACATAAAAAACGCCTTCGTTTTAGACATTTTCACACAGCAACTCAGAGGAGAGTCACTACTCTCCTCTGAGTTGCTGTGTGTACAGACAATTAAGAGCAGTGGTGGCCAAGTTATAGAAGTGATTACCAAGTGGCAACGGCCGCGGCAAATTTATTATTTATTCATTTTATTTTATTTTATTTGATTGTGTTTGGATGGCTTACAGCTAACAATACAAAAGTAACATTATTGTTATTGAGCAAAAAAGTATTGTTATTCGCTTAACAATAACTGAATATCTATAGCACTAAATCAAAATAAAAGTTAAATGAAGTACCTGCCATGCGCAACCACGATGCGCTACTAGGACGCATTAGAGACAATAAAATTCTTGGACAAAACAGTGCTGATGGACGCCAAGCTGCTAGCAAACAAATGTATAGAGGGGTGCTTGTTCTTTACAATTTGGTTAAATGCTTTGACTGGACGAATTAAAAAGGAATTACTGCGGTAAATTGTGCGAGTATATGGAGCACGGAGGATATTTCTCAAACGAGAATGTCAAGTTCAGAGACAGCTTAGAAAGAAGTTCAGGACATGCAATCTTTAACTGTGCTATTTTAAGTAGGAACCGTATGTCCGATATATTTCTCCGTGTTACAAGTTGAAGTAAGTGGAATCGAGCGCATCGTTCATAGTAACTCAGATAAAGGGTTTTTAAAGTAACCTAAGTATTACGTGAATTTCCGCTGTAAGCGTTCCAACTTGTCTGAATGCACTGCATAATTCGGATTCTTAATTTGACTACCATATTCGAGAAGACTGCGGACGTAAGCACAATACAGAATTTTAACGGTTTTCATGCTATTGAACGAACCGGCGTTACGGATAATGAATCGTAGGGTTTTGGATGTTTTTTTTGGCGATATGGTCGATATGACACTCAAAAGTAAGCTTACTATCCAGAATAATACCGTAGGTCGTAGGTTTGAACCCAGACATGCGCTTTAATTTGTATAAATTATTCTATCACCACTGCTCTCAAAACGTTGTAGCAAAACATAGTTGAAAAACCTTTTGATTTCAAGGTCCCAAGAAAGTAACTGATTAAGAAGTCTCTAGAAATATTCTATAGTCATCTTTTTCTTTGTCATACATTGTGGAGATACGTCTTGGAAAACAGTACTTAAATACTTCTGTCTAGCGACAACTGTCCTTACATTGATAAAGAGAGAAAAACTATTAAAAAAAAAACTCAAGCTTAGCAGAGCGTTTAGTAATCGATTTGTTATTTAGAAGCAGATAAGGGACACTGATTAAATTCCCTTAAGGAATTTCAAGACCAGTTATCCAAAATCTCTGTAACTCTTTAAAATACAAACTACAAGGTAAATGAGTATCAAACAATCACAAGATGTTTCTGACAGACAGTTTCTCGCCTCGTAAAGGTGTAAGTTGTGGGTCGAGGGTTCGATCAAGCCGGCACTTTCCTTTGTGTGAATGTTTTGATCACCACTACTCTCAAAATGGTGAAGGAAAACATCGTGAGGAAACCGGCATGTCCTAGAACCAAAAGTTCGAGGCATGTGACGTGTACCAACCCGCACTGGGCCCGAGTGGTGGATTACGTACCACTCCCTCTCATAGAGAAGAGTCCTGTGTCCCAGCGGTGGGAACACTATAGGCTGATTATGCAAAGGTGTAAAGTTGACTCTTGAAGGTAAACCTGACTCGCATGACGATTATTGCATCATTTTTCAAAATTGGAAGCTTCCGTGTAAACAAGAAATCGAAAACGCAGATCGAAGAAAATAGCGCGGTGAGTAATAATAATATCAGAGCTATAATGAATTTGTCTTTCCCGCCTACGATAGGTACTCGCGTGGACATCTTGCCTAGAAACAAACGACAAATTCAAAGATAAAAAAATATCAACTATCAAACAATCACATACGTGATAGAAAAGTGTTATCATAATTTTATTACATACTTCAGATAAGAAACTAATTATATATAAAGGAAGTATTTTGTTCGTGAAATAAACAGTCAACATAAGAATTTGGAAAATGTTAGCTGTTAGTTTGTGTGTTTTTGTGGTGGTCGCTTTAAGCCAAATTGTGGCTAGTGAAAGTGAGTGTTTTTTTTAATATATTTATTAATGGTCGTACCTCTTCTTCGTCTGAAATTTGGGTTGTATGTACTACACTCCAAATCTCAGAAGAATACTGATGATGATAAATTGTTATCCTTGTAATCCCCCTTTAAGTTCTAGCTTCAACTTTAATTCTTCATTAATGGCTTTTGTGGAAGAGTACTAGACAGAAGTCACATAATAGTCTACCGCAACGTTCCTATGCATGATCTGGCGCGTTGACCACGTGAAGTTGTCAGATAGATCTCAATTCGTGCTCTACGAGTATTGACTTTAAAGACATACTGCCTGCCAACTACTAGTTATTTGTATAAATGACTGACTGTGACAATAATTTAGTCCACTGCAAGGCCCTGAACCTATTCCTAAAGAGTACCATAACACCTGGTTCTCCGCCTTCGGTATCCAGTCTCTTAGCCGGCTTTTCTGTCTTTTCCGACTGGTCGTCGCTTCATCTAGCGTGACGGCGGCTTCACGCGCTGTGCATGCCAGTAACAATAAGAAGTGATCTTAGGTACAAATTGCCATTAAAAAAACTAAAAGTACCATACCATTCGTAATTTTTCAGAAGCAGTAGTTTGTTACTACGGAACGTGGGCCACTTACAGAAACGGTCAAGGAAAGTTCGACGTCGCAGACATTAATCCTCAACTGTGCACACACTTGATCTACACCTTTGTGGGACTTGATGCTGAGGGCAATGTTTTGTCGTTAGACCCTTTTTTAGATCTACCTGATAATGGTGGACGAGGTAAGTTGACATTATTGTAGTAATAGTAGCAAAGCTCTTAGTGAAGTCGGGGTCGTATTACATTATCTCCTTGGCCATTTCAATCGGCAAGCAGCGTGTTGTGGTTTGAATGGCGTAGGAAGCTATTTTATATATTTTACTTTTTGTTTATTAATAGCGTATGTCCAAAATCTTAATTACATACCTAATTTTTCAGATAACTTCGGACAATTCAACGCCTTGAAAAATCAAAATAAAGATTTAAAAACACTTGTGGCGGTCGGCGGGTGGAATGAAGGATCTGCTAATTTCTCGACCGTAAGTTGACTTTTATGATATAACTTCAAGTTATTCCACAGAAGTTAATTGCACACTGCTGTTGTTCATAGATCAATATAACACAAAAAACGTAGATAAAACTTATTTTTAAGAAGTGTGTGCCTATTCTTGATGATTGCTATTTGACCAAGCTGTATATTAAAGGTATTTTTTTGCTGTTGTTTAGCTGAAAAACTTTTCTACGAAACAGGTTTACGTGGTGGAGAGAAATAAGACTACGCAAATTTTCAACATAAAAGTATATTTTTATAAAAGAAAGTAACTGGCTAAGTAGGTCTATGGTCACAAAATTCCTTTAATTGCCGTTGGAGTAACACAGTACTCTCCTGTCTCGGCCTGGTGTGACGAAGCCAGGAATGGTGTCGGTCAGGGGATGCTTTAGCCAGACCAGTAGTGAGCTCGACGCGGCCACGCGATTAAAATATTTTACCAACCAATTCATTTCAGATGGCAGCAAGCCCCACTTTTAGACAGAACTTTATAAACAGTTCTCTAAAGATGATAACTACCCACGGCTTCGATGGCTTAGACATCGACTGGGAGTACCCTAACCGAAGAGACACAGTTCATGGAACAGCAGACATTGATAACTTCACCACACTCTTAAAAGAAATCAGAGCTGTATTTGACAAGCAAGGGCTGTTGCTCACAGCTGCAGTTTCAGCGGTAAAGGCAGCTGCTTCACAGTCTTATGATGTTCAGGGTATATCGAAGTAAGTAGTCTTTTATTTTATTTAATCAGTATACTTTGTCACTACTCACTAGACTAGACTAACGCAAGCATATTTGCAAGAAAAACCTACAATCTGGAATTCATTGAAAAATAAGATTAATATTATCTATGCAGTGACCACATGCCAGAATGCCGAAATAATGGACATGAATTGATATGATCTCAGAATTTTAGATCATCCTAAGGTTTGTTTGCTGTAGACAAAATAGTGTTGTCTTGAGTCAAAACAGATTTACAAAAGATTTTAGACTATTTTCACTAAGAGACTGTTTTGTTTCGAGTCGACTTACTAAATTCACATGCCTTAAACCACGAGGAGAGGAATTAAAAGAATAAAGAGAGGCTTGTTCCCTCAGTGGGACCACAAACTAAAAATAATAAATTAAAATTACTAACGAAAAATCGTCTTGATTCTAGAAAGCACATGATAAGGTTTTAACATTATGTTATTTTCATTCCAGGTACTTAGACATTGTAAATATAATGACATATGACATGTACGGTGCTTGGGATGCCGTCACTGGTCACAATGCACCCCTCTTTCAGGGAGAAGGAGATGAGGGTGCGGTTGCAGAGGATTTGAACACAGTTGAACAATCTTTGAAGTATTGGATTGGTGCAGGTAAGAAAATAATTAAACCACCTTTGTTAGGTGTAAACTGCAAAGTCATTTTCTTTAGTTAAACAGTAAACGTTAACGGGCCGACGTCCTCGGAGTCTTAAGTAAAAAAGGGCGTGCCTCAAGGTTCAATTCTTGGACCTTTCCTATTTCTGGTTTATATAAATGACCTTCCTTATATGATGGCTAACTTATCGGATATAATTTTATTCGCTGGTGACGCTTATGTGAAGATACAGATTTCTTAAATGTGAACTGATAGTCTGGCTGCTCTTTCAAAATGGTTTACACATTAGAGCTCTTTCAGGTAGATTAAGTTCAGCTGCATATGCAGTAATAAGCATATGGCAGTTGGCCGATATAGCCACAGCACTAGTATTCTTTGCTTATTTCCACAGCATTATGTTTTGTGGCGTTCTGTTGTGGGGATCGGCAGCTGACGTATATTCAATTTTCATTTTATAAGAGAGGGCAATCCGCGCGATTTATTAAAAAGGACCTTGCAAGTCTCTCAGAAAAAAATCAAAGTGTAATGCTAACTTTGCCTTCTCTTTATTTCTTAGAAGAAGAAAAAGTTGCATGTTCGAAAAGCTTGGGACTCCTCAAAATAAGAAGCGATTTCCACGATATAAATACATGTAGTAAAAATGAAATTGTAATATAGGTGTATCTATAGTACACCCACATTTCGCCAGTTATGCTTAAGTCCCATGTTTGAAGATGAAGATTATGCGTCTGATAAATCCTTCGTGAGACTGGTATCTGAACTAAAAAGTTGTTAAATTTAAAAGAAAGCATTGCCATCGTAAGTGTGTTACGCAATTAGGCTGCATGCCATGTAAAAGTGGCAATTGTTAACGTCGCCTAGCCTTTTCACAAAAGATAGTTTACTGGTACTATTACACAGAAAGAATGTGTATTGTAACTTTTAATCCTAAAACAGGCTTATATGCATAAAGAAGGCTACAATCACTTGTTGCTAGGGTTTACTTGAGAAAAAAAAATATCGGCGTATCCAACCTTGTATTAGTTATATATATCCGACTAGCGGTTTAACAGATTTGAGATGCTACAGAATATTACATACAGACATATATTTTTCACTGTTTATTTTCTAATCACATAGATTGCAAACAGAAAAAAAAATGTTTTATTTTTTCTTTTAGATCCTCCTTACTTCTTATATTACATCTTCTCCATTCAATCCTTATTAATTTCTTATTTTCAGGTTGTCCTCCGGAGAAAATTGCAGTAGGTGTTCCATTCTACGGCAGAACATTTTTATTGACTGATGCTGCCCAGAATGGTGTGCGAGCCCCATCGTCCGGGGCAGGTATAAGTGGACCCTATACGGCTACAAATGGCTTCTTGGGATATAACGAAGTAAGAACTGGTTTCAATATTCTTAGGCTGTGTCAAAAATAAGGTTGCCAAAGAAGGCATTTGTTAGTTTTCATCGGACTAAAAAAAACTTTAGTTAAGACATAATCTATCTACCTTGGGTCGGTATTAGATTAAGCGAATATAAATAGTACTATTTTAAGTAAACAAACCATAAACCCACAGTTTCACAGTTTTGAACTACGGCCTTTCATGATCCATCAAAATAAACAATCATAAGATATTTCAATAACCACCAAAGTTAACAGTAGCATTTCTGCTTGAAAAAACGAAGGATTTTTTAGCACCACCAAACCCACTTCTACAAAGAGACTAGAATATACTTCAACAGGAACTATAACTTAAAATACCTGCCTCGTTGGTCTAGTTAAACTATTTGTAGTTGTAGTTGGTCTAGTTGTTGTTTGAAAGTGCCACTGGTGAACAATTCTTGGTTTTGGGTCCGATTCAAAGGTCAGGCAATGTGATGAAAGTTGGCAATAGGCTCGCTCCCTTGTACAAAAGGACTTTATTTTGATTCTGCGGAGGTTCTGCCTAACCCTTCTGGGTTTTCAGTCGTAATGTTATGTTATGTAACCAAGTTAAAATACAGTTCAAACCAAGACTGCCTTTTAGAAAAGTTATCCTTTACAAACACAATTCCGAACGAAGTAAAAATTGCAACAACAGTCATAAAAAACTTTGCTTCTACGATACCGGGTCAAAGTATCTTCATACATATGTGGCTGAACATCAAAACAATACATTTGCAGCTTTCACAACTGTAGTATGATGTGGTTCTACCATTAAACTAGGAAGAAAGAGCGGCAACACACCCCACTCACATCAAACTTATTCCTTTATAAGAACAACTAACACCCAACTTTGAAAACTTTGTCCAACTCAAAGCTGCAGATGGCATAAATTAAATTTTGGTGTTTCATTTCACAAAGATGGCTAGAACTACCTTTGTCAAGCAATCAAGATTGTTTCTGACTTTGCTTGCAACTTACATAGATATTTACGGTCTATAGATACTTGTAATGTTGCTTAGGTTAGTCGTGGCGAAAATTTTGACTAAGAATGTGGCTGGCTATAAGATCATGGGGAGACCATGGATGGACTATGTGAGAAAGGGAGTGACTGCCGTGTTGACGACTAATAGAAAAGTGTGAAAGGAAAGGACAACGTTGCGATTGCGCCGGAGGAGAATGATGATGATGAGATACACGTAATATTCTGCGGTTCGCATTTCTTATATCACTCTTACAAACACAAGTCTCTCATGCTTCGATTGGCTTCTGACTATTGTTGCATTAATATTTTTGTGGCATTCAGATGTTTTATGTTGAAAGGTAGTTAAGTATGCGAGTAACAGCTACATACTAAGACATGAAACCATATCAAAAACTAACCTTATCCTATTGATTCTAGTTCTGCATCAAGCTCCAAACCGAATCCTGGACCAAACGCATCGACTCCCTAGCTAAAGTACCCTACGCTGTCCAGGACAACAACTGGGTCTCTTACGACGACCCCAAATCGATAGCTACCAAGGTCGCATACGCCAAACAATTGAACATCACTAAAATTATGATGTGGAGTATTGAGACTGATGACTTCCATGGATTGTGTGGGGATGTCAATCCTTTGCTACACGCCATCAATGACGCTTTAGATTCCAATTCAAATGCAACTTATGCTTCTCCTTGTAGTACTGCAGAGGATCTTAATACGGTTTGTTAGACAGAAGGTTATGCACCAAAGCCAGGAGACTGTTCGAGGTTTTTATATTGCATGAAAGATGCTGCTAGTGGATTCATACCTTACGGAGTTTAAATGCTCTGCTTATCTGTACTGGGAACAAACTATATTTAGTTGTAATTATCAGTCTATGGTTGCATGTTAACAACAAGGTAACCAAGTAATGTTTGCTGATTTATAATTAAGAGTTAATAAAAACCACTTTTTGAATTAATGTCTTATTTTTGCATCTTTCTTGAGATTTTAAAGGCCAACCACCCCACATCGCAGTGACAAAATGTGGGCAAGCAGTGGTTACGTGTTGTAGCGAAATATTAAAATAGAAGAGGCTTCACCATATAATACGTATATTTTTTTAAATAAAAATACACCGAAAATATAAAAGGAAAAAAATTAATAAAGGTAATAAAAAATTACAGGGAAAAAAACGTTAGAAATATTACAGTATTAAACTATTTTAAAAAAATAGGTTTATCCAAGTAAAACTTAGTGGAAGATTGATTTAACGCAAGATATTTTGGTAGATAAACCTATTGCAGTTGTTTTCAAAAACAGGCCACTAAACGCAAAATACTGTCTTTACGGTATGACGCACTAAGTTGAACCGTGGGTCAGTACAGTGAAATCTAAGAACGGAATTAATTAAATAAACCTATTGATATAAATGACCTAGAAAACTACAATAAGATAAGAATAAGGTAGATGGTGTGAATGGTGTGAATATGAGAAACCAGTGTTGTAGAATCCGGTGTTGTTGGCGACATGCACGCGACAAGGAACCTTGGGCTTGTAGGTTGGCACACGCAGTCCAAGCACAAGCCGTGAGGGACCAACGCTGATACAACGGCTTCGGAGTGGGTCACGAACTGTCTACGATTTTCCAGCCCGTCGTGCGAGCCGAAATTTCGGTTTGTATTAGTAGTAACAGTGGTCGTAAATCTATAAATAAAATATTACATAGACTATCAGAACTAAGATACAAGCAGTATATTTGATAGAGCAAGAACCAATAAAGGGATCAGACAAAACCAGAATGAGGAAATTGACAAAATACGTACCAATCGTTGAAAAGAATATGATATCTTTCACTGTATTACAGCCATAGAGAACAGAAGAAAAAATTCAACATCCACGGTAAAATTTTAGTTGTTTGAAATCAAAGAGTAAAATATGTATCCATCATGAATGGAAGTAAGTTCTGCAATGAATCCTCATACGGAGAAAAAAATACATATATTATTGACAAAATCGAATTTGCCAATCTTTCCAAACAGTTTGCAATATAAATTAATATTGCAACCTGTTATATACGTTACATATGATAGGTTTGAATGTAGCAGTAAATGCTACGGTATGTATAGTATTGCTGCAGTTGCATTGTGTTAACCACAAAATTTCATGTCTCGCGGTCTCGCTTGGGGTTGCGTTGTGGCTGCGACCAGCCAGTCTATTCTGTGAAAATCTCACCGTGAAAACTTAGGTGAAGTGAGTTGTAATCCCATCTAATGCTAGCGATTGACACTATTATACATATTTTTTTCCGATCAAAGTACAAGATAGGCACATAAATTGTTAGTAAAGGTCTTAACCTAATGTTAGTTAAAACTACCACTAATATTATGAACAACCATACTATTATACTACAATACATGCACTACACAATGCGCTTGACAAAAAGAGACAAAACAGTTCGATAGTTCTAATAGGTTTATGAAGCGAATGGCTTTACTATAAATAAGACGTATAGTACACAAGACGGTATGACTTCAAGCTCACTTCACCTAAGTTTTAACAGTGATATTTTTACAGAATAAATCTGCTGGGCTTGATGTGGTCGGTATCGCCCACACGATTGATTTTGAAGGCCACATGTGGTCCGTGTGAATCAACTGTTCATGTTCATATGCGTCCGTTCACGTATAGTCTTTGTTGTGTATTGCGGTTGAGGTACGTGTAACCGGGCTCGCATCGCATGGTTTAATTAACCAATTACGAGTGTCCACTTTGACGATGCGTTCCTGGTCTGTTGTTTCTTTTTCAAGCCTCAAAAGTCGTATCAAAAGACTGGATAGGTACATTGCCGTGCAACTAAATGTCTTTTCCAAAATTTCATATCCAGTATAAAGTTTCTTTGAAATTCGCCGGCGGTGTTTGCTAGCGAATGCGTTTAGAGTTACAAAACTGTCATCTTACGATCTCGTGGTGTTCACGAAATGCTCGAAAAAGGTGAGAATGTACAACAGAGTATAGTTTATGCGTTTACTATCACAGAAATGGTTTTGTAAATAACTTAGTTTTGTTTTTCTTACCCGAAACCAATTCCAAATTGGATTGCAATTAATAGCACAGTAGGTACTACGAGTATGTGTGGGAGACAAATTATTGTTTTTAGGTTTTTCCATTAAGATACTTAGTAACAGCCTGGAGTTTGGAAGTTGACGGTGTGATACCCCACCTCGTAAGATACGATAAGCCGTGGATCCCGCGCCTGATCTCTCTCCGGTCGTGTCGGATTGCCGCCCCATCGGACCATGACAGTAAGGTAAGAGAGAGTGCACTTGTGAAAGAAAAACTGCTCGACAGAAGATTGTAGGTATCAAGCTTGGATATAAATAAATATGAGCGAAAACTATACTAATTTCTTTTTCTTAGCGTTTCCATGGCATAAAGTTCATTTTGCAATCACTGAAGCAGTGTTAAATTCGTCAAGTGTAGTAGTAACAGGGCATGCGGCACACAGGATGGTAGGTGGGCCATTGTTTGTGGGGAGACGCCACAAAAGCGTTTGAGAACTGAGAAGACCGTAAACTTCCATCCGTGTGGATTGCCTTTGCTCCAGCTGACTTGGGACCGAAGTCTATTAAGAAATTTATAAGCTAGCCATTCAGACTTTGGCGCGTTACCACGCGTACCTAGGCGGAAAAATTACAACTTATGTTTAAACATAAATTGAAGTTTGGTATAGTTGTAGTTGTAGTTTAGTATGGCTTAAACCATAAATGATTAATGATGATAGATAGAAAAAACTTTAATTAAGGGCACACAAAAGACATAGCACAACCCACAAATACTAAAGAAAGTAAATATTCATGTCATTGTTTATATTTAGAAAATATTTTAAAAAATACGAAAATAATACTATTCAAATCATTTGAAGACCATTTAGATAGATAGGTGTCTGAAATGGTATTTTGAGGAAAGAACCCTACAGATTTGAGTGGCAGGTCCACTCAAATCTGTATGGTTCTTTCAGTCCAGTCGGTGCACGTATTTGTCAAAAATCGTGTAGTTTAGGACTTAAGGAACTCAACGACTCCACAAACAATACCAAACATTTTTGTAGGCCGCATTAAGTACTCAAACTGACATTTTATGATATAAAAATTAGAAAGAGAAAGTATAATAATATTATATTTCACAAAGTAAATATTCATGTCATTGTGTATTTAATAATAGCTTATGTCCGTAAAACAGTGGTATGTCTAGGTTCTAACTACAAAATAACATAATATAAGGAAAAACGAGTCTGTTTGTCTTTATTAACATTCCCTACAATGTAAGACTCTGCTACGAATATAACTTTTGATGTAATGCGTCACCACATTGTAGAATCTTCGCGTCTTTGGTAAACAAACAAGTAAGTTTTGTGTGTTCATTCAAGGTATTGTAATACTTTTGTTTTATTCATTAGATTAAAAGAGGTAGTGAGGGACAGAGCCGAGTAGAGTAGGTATTTTTTTTACAAAGATCGCTACGCAAAGCAGGTAGATTGGTAGTGAGAAAAAGGTATTGAGGTACAAAAATAATTAATATTATAATTAATACCGTTTATTTCAGCTTAAAGGTACTGTCCACATTTTTCGTAATACGAAACGTCAAAATAATATTTATTTAAATAAAAATATGTTTTCTTAGTCAAACAAAAAACATGGAAAAACAGGTAAAAAACATTTAATTATTTGATTAATTCACGAAAGTTCTCAGGGAATAATAAACATGAATTTTAGATAAATTCATATTTGAATGTTGCGAGCCAGTGAGAATTTTCTATACATGCTTAAGGCAGTCGTTTTGCCATGTCCTGTAATATGGTATAGAAACTTAGGACTCATAGGGTGGACGCTAACCTAGACGCGACGCAGGAGCCGTACGCGCCGCTGTCATCATTACACTACAGCATTTTATTGAAACGCAGGTCGTTCGGCGCCTCCTCCTGCGAAGCATCAAAGCTCGCTAAGGAGGCGGAGCGCATGAGGAAGAGGCAATCCTTACACCTTCGCACCCTTAGTCACCGCAGGAGATGTCCTGCTGGCCTATTACGAACTTTTTTAAAACCTGGCATGTTCCAGGAAATTCACTGGCTGGTTAAATTTCGTATTATGACATTCCTAATTCTGACCGACTTCACGCTGAGTAATTCAGCTGGCTTGTAATTCTCTGACGTAACGTTCAGGAACACAATTAAATCACGTTTTTATGATAAAACTAATAAATATAAAATATCAGTCTAGTTACTCTAGTAAAAGTAAGTGAAAATGTGAACGCAATTTATGTTGTGCTGTATAGTTGATTTACATTATATTTTATGTTTGTAAAGGAGAAACCCTAGCACCATAGAAACTTGGGCCTGGCGTTACAGGGCTGGAATTTGGCCATAAATTAGAGCATTTAGGAAAGTTTCACGAGCCGAATTTTCACGTCTTCCAGGAATGGCCAAATTGGTAAAATCAGACAATGTTTACATTTTAGGTTATATTTATTATTTGACTTATTTAAATAAAAAATGACATTTTTGAGGATTTGTGGCCTACATACCTAAATCTGGAACGCTTATGTGATTTGCAGCAGCGCCTGCAGCCTATTTCAATGACGTTTCGGGTACATAATAAGAGTTCTTAGGGGGTGACTTCACATTTATCTGATTGATCTTACCGAAATCCTCAGCTGAAAACTATATGTTTATTAGACAAGGCTTACTAACATCTCTACTGGATTACATTTTGTTAATATTGTATCTACTAGCGGATTTTATGCGATATCAGATTAAAGTAATCTGAGATTGCAATAATATATCAAAATAATAATAAACACTTAATTGTGATTAATCGTTTTATTAATCACCTTCACAAAGATTATCATAACACACAGTAACTACAAATTGTGCAGGAGGCAACTGACTACCTTGGTGCTGAGCCCAACCCAGATACCATATTATGCTCACGGTGTGGGCACAGCAACCAACTGTTTTTGTGCCAACAATACATGTGCAATAATATTGGATTAAAGCATGTCTTCCACCTAGAGAGCTGTTGATTAATATATAAACAAAATTACCAATATTCCTAGATTTTATTCTCACTCTAAACATCCAGGTTGAGTCCCAAGTGATGAGGCACAAAATAATCATACAACGCGAGGTTTCCGAACGTATTCCACTTGAAGGACAGCACGTAATTCGACAATATCAATGGTATGGAAGTATTTTTTTCACAAACATTAGTTAACAGTAACACTATGAACGTGTATATTATTACAATTGTAAGTATTATTGTAATAGTGGATGAGCGTTCTGGCCCTCTTCGGCGCGTACCTAACTTATGTTCAGCTGGAAACATTGTTGGAGTTTTTATATTCCCACCAAGAAGTGTGAAGAAATCTCAGTGATTTTGGTAATTACTGTTGCAAATGTTGGCTTGTACATAGAATGAGAGCCCATATCACCAGTGGGGCGTTGGTAGGAACCAGTAGTATGCTACTGGATAATTTATAATAATAACCAAAACCTAAAATGAGAATAATGTTTAGTTAAAGCTTTACGTAAAATTCATACCTAGTAAAACAACAACCCTAGTCTTCACTGATAAATCCGTGGATTTTAAAGGTAAACACCAAAAGGATTAAGGATTTCGATAAAACGTTTATTATCGTTTTATTTATATAATCGAAAGTGTGTTTTACTATTCTTTTAGTCTTGCTTGGGATCACACGTCTCATGACATATGAGGCCTCAGCTCCTCACAATAGCAGCGAGTTCGTCATGCTCCCGTAGATGTCACTGCTTGCGGTAGCGTCGGGGATCGGGTTGCCTCCTTCCTTCAAATATGGCGAGGGGGGGCAATGGCTGATCTTTGCGTTATGCTCGTGAACGGGTGCTGCTTGTGGTGACTGGTCGTCTTGCTGTCTATGGTTTTGTTATTGTTAAAGTAATTGTTCTGTTAATTTATTTTACTTCGGTGGTCCTTGTTTATCATTTGTGTGTACTTAAAAATAATCCAATAATGCATATGTAAGGTGTCACGCCCCTTATGCCTGGAGGCTTTTATTTGTGTAGTTGTTTTTTTCATTGATTTTCATTGTATATTGGCGTGGCTAGCTTACATATGGCAGATAATTTAATACGATTTTTTGTGTTTCGGTTTTTCTTCTTTGATTACCTTATAATTGTATAGTACAATGGTTTTTCTAACTAAACAGACAGCTGTGCTGCTGGGGAGTTTTTTGCGCCACTTCTTCTTCCCAGCTAAAGCACTAGGAAATGGTGAAGGGCGGGCGTTTTGGGGGACTGTCTTATGTAATTTTGACGTTCGAAAAGTGCTGACTCTCAGCCTAGTTTGAATAAATGACTTTTGATTTTGATTTTTGAATAGTTCAGTACCAAGTCTTTGCTAAGTCGATTTCGTCTGATGAATTTCACATCATGTCGAACGGATTATATTGATCACGAAGTCGTCTTCTTTTGATCATAGATTCACTATTTATATGAGAAACGTCACTTTCCAGGAACTCTAACAGTTAATATTCGTCATACATGAAATTTTATTTCTTAATCTAGTAATTCATGAAACATGTTATGTTGATCACCATATTTTACTCATCAAATAATTATGTTTGCTAGGGGCTGAATGTTCAATAGTTAGATAACTTTCATCAAGTCGGTACCAAGTAAATTATTTACCTAGCTAATTA
The DNA here is from genome assembly GCA_963555695.1 of Dasypolia templi. Lineage (NCBI taxonomy): Eukaryota > Metazoa > Arthropoda > Insecta > Lepidoptera > Noctuidae > Dasypolia > Dasypolia templi. The sequence continues at coordinate 9,086,106 of OY743158.1, read as the reverse complement.
TTAACCATTTTTAATTGGCATCGACTTTAAACTCCTATTAAGAAAGACTTAATAAATTAATCTTATTAAATTACTCTTGGCACTTTTGAAATCGGTTTATTGGACCCAGCACAAAAATAATCATTAAAATGTGTTCATAAACAAAAAAGTTATGCGCGAACATTATTTTACTATAAAATACACTGATAAAAAATGGCGTAATTTAGTATGTTAAAAACAAAAATTAAAATGTAGTTTTTCGGTTACTTACCGATGATAGGTGATGTGTTTGGTCGTGTTTGGTATTTTTTACCCTTCCTTTATAATTCCGGCAGAGTTTAACAGCACATACCGTCATTTTATCGCTGTTAATAGTTTATCACTTAGCGCGCGTAATACGTGGTGACACCAAAGCGGCACGATCGGCACTAATTGGCGGGTAAGAACAAACGGGCCAGCCGTTGGACGTTATTTTTTGACACGTTTGCGCGCATTTGATGCTCTATCTAGACATTATACAATCAAAGATCAGTACATTTTATTTTGTTTTTTACGTCACATACCATTTTCAAATATTCAACACTAAAGAGTTCCCTACACTTGATGCTATGCAACTTTTAACACTCTCCCTCATTAATTAAGTGTATGGCATTGTATACCCAGGGTATCTCGGAATATAACAGGTCTTGGCCTAGGAACTGCCTTGGTCATAATATCTGCCAATTGAGTAGCAGTGCAGGTCTTTTGTACAACCACAAGTCCGTCTTGTCCGCTTATGAAACTTTGGATTGTTTGCAAGACGTATAGTGGCTTCACTGTCTACTTTTAATGTGGGTATTCCATCCAAGTGAGTAAGTGAGCTGTACACTCTCTGGAGCCACACAAGTTCACGAGCGCCTTCACTTGCTGCTACTATTTCAGCTTCGGTAGTTGAAATCGCGACTGAAGATTGTCGTTGGCTTAGCCATGATACTATTCCTCCAGCAAAAAGACATGCAATTCCCGTTTTAGAACGTCCTGTTTGCTGGTCTCTTCCATGATCCGCATCTCTCATGTTCTGCTTTATACGTTATACCAAAAGTACAAGTCCCTTTTACGTAACGCATAATCCGCTTAACACGTAGCCAATCTTCATGTGTCGGGTTTTCCAGTTTTTGTGAAACTAATCCAACTGCATACGCTATATTAGGTCGCATCCCTGTCATTAAGTACGCTAAAGCACCTACTGTCTCTCTGTATGGAAATTTCTTCTCTTCTTCTTTAAGCTTGTCATATTTCCCTGCTTGAGAAGTCGTTTGTGTGAAGAAGAAGAAGTGAGAATGGTGTTGGCGTGTTGGTGGTGGCATTGAATCCCTCCGGCTACTGCATGTAAATTTCTTCCTCTAGCTTGCCGTTGAGGAATGCTGTTTAAACGTTAAACTGCGTCAAATATAACTTTTCTTTGGCTGCGACTCTTAATAAGACTCTGATGCTGGCCATTCAAGCAACTGGACTATAAGTCTGTTCGTAATCGATTTCTTTCCGTTGCTTGAAACCTTTTACTACTAGCTTAGCTTACATTTGTCGATACTGCTGTCTGGGTTTCGCTTGATATGAAATACCCACTTGCAAGGGAGTGCCTTTCTATCTTTGGGTAGCTTACATAGAGTCCATTAATAATTTTGCTTTATAGAGTTCATTTCACTCGTAATGGGGATGATAACAATTTTATATTTTTATTTTAAAAAAAAATTATTTCCAAATAGAGCATATAGTATTACAAAAAGTGTAGAAGCTTAAAAAACTGCCAAGTTATAAACGTTTAAAAGTAAGTGTTAGACTAGGACAGCACTATCGTAGAAGTGATGTCACGACTATGTAACTTCATACTACCGCCGTACATTGTCCGTACTGCGCTTTTAAAGCGTGTATCTTCTTCATTTTAACATCGATTTAACAGATTTTTTTCGCTTATCTCATTTTTACTATACCTTCTTTGAAATTATTTTTTTATTAGTAGTCATCATCCCAATTGCCTTGACCTACTCTGCGCTGTCATCCCTTTCAATAGCTTCTTTATATGTCTCGGGAAAATATTATGTACCTGCGAAACACCCGTAGTCTTCGAACTTCTTAGGACGTGAGCGGCAAGTTCGATCGCATAAGTTGTATTGTGATCTCGCGTCCAACAATGGTGGTTCGCCTACCTCTAACTCCGCGTCAGCGTTAACGAACTCTTCGTTATTACACTCATCCTCTCTGGTTTCGTTGCTATCTCCCAAAACTTCAACATGTACATGATCATTATTTTCTCTATCTCCCTCTAGAGCATGTTCATGATTAATTTCCTGATGTTCTGTAGCACTTTCAGGCACACCTTCTTGTGTAAACGTTTGGTTATCTCCCTCTGAACATAAAGTTATAGGAATACCTGTACAAATCCGGGACTCAACGTCAGTTTGGAACGTTATGTACCTTTGCGTTTTGTTTCCGTCCCAAATACGAAAACCATCATCGTTTTCATAGCCTATAAGCTTGCCTTTTATTGCCTTTTTGTTAAGCTTAAGACCTCTTGATTTATGTGCTCTTTACTACCGAGCGCTCTTTCAAATGCATACAAGTGATTCGTTAAATTATCTACTGTCCGTTCTCTTTGGTTCAGTAATAACCACCTTGATTTGAAAGCAAAGTAATTTTAATCCAGTGTTTCTAAAATTTTGCAAATGAGGAATAATTCTGGCATCTTGACAGTGGCATCTTTCTTTTTTTTTTTTTAATGGCATCTCGCAGGTCAACCTATGAGGTTGTCGTCTGCTTAAACGGACTTGCCTGTGGTTGCCCTAATAAATTAAGGCCTCCAGCCAGGACTTAAACTTAAATACTAACTAAAACTAAGCGACAACGCTAAGGGCACCCCTGTGGGGTACGGACCTCGGCTTAGGGCGTCGCTGGAAAAGGGCAGCAAGGGACTAGTTGGATCAGGATTGATATTAATTAGGGACGAATTTAAAGCTACAGGCTCAGCGGCGCGGGCTGGCTCGAGCAAGGGTCGGGAGGGGCGTGTATTTGGGCGTCACGGCGGGTCTCGGCGGCGAGGACGGTAGGACGGCGATCGGGTTTTGGGCTTATGTAGTGTGCTGGTGGCCTTACTACTCTCCTGGAGGAGGGTAGTGGCGTCGTCGGGGGCGATTAAAGTATGCCTTGGTCGGCGAATACTGCTAATGCGGGAGGGAGTGTAGCGGGCGGCCGCTGAGATCAAGGGGTTGGAGTGTTTAATGCCACAGTCAAAGAAGCGCTTCGATAAGCGTTTCATGAACTGGTTTATGGTAGGCATTTTAAGATCGATGTGGAGATTTATATTACGGACATAGAAGGTGGCACCCGTGACCTTTCTGAGGAAACGGTTCTGGAGGGTCTGCATCTTATGGAGATGACGTGGGTGAGCGTGCGCAAATACAACGCAGGCATAGGTCATGATGGGACGGATGACTGCGGTGTAGATGCGCAGCTTGCATTTAAGTGACAGTTTTCTACGGGCTGTCAGTACAAAGTGGAGCCTGCTAACAGCGAAGGAGGCGCGCGCGCGAACCGTTTAATATGAGCCTTAAAGGTAAGGTTTTCATCAAGGATCACGCCTAGGTATTTGGCTTGCTTCTCCCGGGGAAGTGGGGGAGGGAATCGACGACGTCTCGAGAAGAGAACCGCCTGTCTCTTATCGGGGTTGACCTCGATTCTCCATTTCCGGAACCAAGCGCCTAAGACTTTTGCGGAGGTTTGGAGAGTACGAGCTATAATAATAATAATAAATAATAATAAATTCTTTATTTCACCAAAAGCCATCTTATTACTATATCAAGATCAAGGGCACATTAGGCTTATAACTAGGTCTCAATAAATTTAATACTCTGACTCCTAAACTAGGTGTATGTGCCTGTGTCTTAGGAGTCAGTGATTCTCCGTAACAAACAAAGCCATATTACACTAAATAGGACGTTTTAACAATTAGCAAATGGTGTAAAAAAAAAAAATAACAGGATATAAATTTAGTAAAGAAAACACAAAATGAGAAACGTTTAACTGTATGGTGAGGTGAATAAATGTAGGGTTTGGGTGTGTGTGTGTAGTGAGTGAGTGTAGGATATGTGAGTGTGTCTATGTAGTTTGTAGCTGTAGGGTCTTTATAGTAAGAAGCAATTGGGTGTAGCCAGTTCATCATTGTAAATTACCGAGCAGAAGATCCTCAGTGTTGTCATAACTTAGTGTTTGTAGATAATCTCTAAGTAGGTTTTTGCATTGATATATGGGGCAAGAATAAATTTTTAACTTTTTATTTAGGAAGTTGTACATTTTAATGCTATTAACGTAGAATTGGCGTTTGGCAAATACAGTTCTATGGCGTTCAAAGGGGAAAACATTGTGCTTAAGTCTGCCAGATGGTTCATTTAAAGGGCGGACAGAGTGTTTGCGTAATGTCGACAGGAGCACATAAAGTTGCCTGACAGTAAGTACCTTGCAATCGGAATAGAGCTGTACAGAGGGGTACCTACGCGGAAGAGAGAGCATTACCTTGAGGACAGCTCTCTGGGCTCTCTCGAGGCGGATAAATACATTTTGAGTGGCACCACCCCAAGCGGGTAAGCAGTACGTTAGGACAGAGCGGCATAGGGCAAAATATACTAATTTAAGCGTTTCGTAATCAGCAGAGTTTCTTAGCTTCTTGAAAACATATATCAGCTTACGTATGCGGGACGTGACTTTGAGTATATGGGGGTGCCAGTTGAGATGCTGATCAATGAGTACTCCTAGATACCTTACACAAGTGGATTTGGCGAGGGAGAGGCAGCTACACTGCGCTAAGGAACCGCATGCGTGTGCTTTTAGGGTAAGGGAAGTCGAGGGACTCAGATTTGACCGAATGGCAAAGGGAACGTATACCGTTTTATCGACATTTAAAGTGAGCAAACTATCGGCTAAATATTTCATTACGGAGGACAGCGCAGCCTCGGCGTTTTGGAATGTCTGGGGCCAGTCATATCCATCTACAACAAGGGCAGTGTCATCCGCGTACGTGAAAATCTTACAATTGTCGAGAGGCAGTTTGCAGAGTTCATTTATGTAAACGAGAAAGAGTGTAGGCCCCAGAATGCTGCCTTGCGGAACGCCGTATGTGATTGGAAGCTCATCACTTTCGTGGGGTCCGATTTTAACTATTTGGGTACGATCGCTGAGATAGTCGGCAAAAATTTTCAATGGGAGTCCACGTATTCCCATGCTTTCCATTTTACTCAATAGGGATTGGGCAGAAACGGTGTCAAATGCCTTTGACAGATCAAGGAAAATTCCCAAGGACTTATGTTTTCTATCTAGCGTCCTAGCTACGTGATTAGACAAATCCATAACTGCATCTTCGGTACTAACTCCATTTCTAAAACCATATTGGTTTTTCGCTAAGATATTGTTGGCGTCAAGAAAACTGACCAGGTTCTTATTCAGTACTCGTTCTAAGATCTTTGACATTGCTGTTAGAATCGAAATTGGGCGGTAGTTATTGACATCATCTCTGCGCCCAGACTTGTGAATAGGGTGAACTACTGCTTTTTTAAACGCCCTTGGAAAGACACCTGCACTTATAGACAAATTACATATATGTGTAATAAGCGGAACTAATACGCATCGCGAGGCCTTGATTATTTTAGATGGTATACAGTCTAAACCTGTAGCGCAATCAGTCCTTAGACCCAAAATAATGGAGTCAACATCGTCTTCAGTTACTTCAAAGAGGGCCATTGAGCTACACGAATTATAATTCGACACAGAATTGGGTACCATTGAAGGTGATTTAAATTTCGACGCCAAGCTACTGCCTACATTAGCAAAAAAGTTGTTGACGTGGTTGAGCGAGGATTTTGGGTTATCAAATAAATGCAACAGGTCAAAAGAGGTAGAAGATTGTGTTTGAAGATCTGAAACCTTCCTAATAACATTCCACGTTGCCTTAGCATTATTTTTTGCAGTACTAAACTGTTCCTTTTCATACGAGCGTTTAAGTTTCCTCAGCAGGGAAATACAGAAATTGCGATAGCGAGTGTAGGTGACTTTTAAAATAAGATTATCTTCCGACTTTTTGAGTTTGACATGCATGCGGTCACGGTGTCGTATACAGCGGAGAAGCCCCGGCGTAATCCAGGGCTTCAAGTTACGTTCTCTTCTTGGAACAGTGTATTCCCGAGTGTAGTTTATGACAATAGAGGAGAGATTACCTATTAACGCATCTGCAGCATCATTAGGATCCGAGATTAACAGCATTGGAGACCAGTCATGGGTTTTGATATTCTCTATAGCGGATTCGTAGTCTATTTTTGATCTGGTACGGGTCACATCCGAGTTGGCACTCCTGGTTTGTAGAAACAATAGGAGCGGTTCGTGATCCGTGATGGACGATTCAATAACGAACGTTGTAGCGGATTTATTTGTTTTGAGTAAAATGTGGTCCAAACAGTTTGTAAGCCGTGTCGGAAATAGATGAGCTGGGAGAAGTCCATTAGAGGCAGCACAGGTTAAGTACTCATCTGAGTGATTATCAATGTTGTCAACCTTAATGTCAATGTTCATATCCCCGATCAGGACCACGGAAGGTGTTGTTAATTTGAGTACGTTATCGAGACTATCAATAAAGTTGGTAATGCTTTTAAAAGAAGGAGGGCGATAAATAGCCACTATTGTAACATCCTCTATGCGACAAATGAGACAGTTCGCGTCAACAAAATTTGGTTCAGCAACGTCAACTTTAAGGGAAGATTTAACGTAGATAGCACACCCGTCATTTTGGTTGTATGTATTTTTAGTGTAGTATGACGTGAAGCCATCCAAGGTCGGCATGTGTGAAAGTTTGCTTAACCAACACTCGGTAAGAACGAGCACGTCGCTCTGGAAACCTAATAATCGCATAAGCACTGAAACTTCATCGAAGTTTTTAGAAATGCTTCGTATGTTTAAATGCAATATTTTTAAACCTTTTGTCGGGTCTTTTATAAATTGCGCGCAGCTCTCAGCTTGACACTTGAGCGATTTAGAAACATGAAGCGCGTCTATTTCATTATTAATCATATCTAGATTGGCCATCTGTTATTATAAAATGCAAGAAAGTTGAACTTAGAGGAAGGAAAAACGCTGAGAGCTCGTTGTAAAGTATGTAAAAAATTACAACACTCTTTTTTTTGTCGTAGTTGATTAAAAAGGTTATATGCTGTGTAGCTGATTTATGGACAAAGCTATTTCTGAACAATGTTTGAACTATTGAGATTGTGTGGTACTCATATGTAACAGTTCGACAGGTACATATTGTATTGGCGTGTGGGGTGATGGTGTAAAGTGTTTTGTAGCTTAGTATGTCGACTTGTGTTATAGTTTGTGTGCGTTGTTTTATTGTATGTAAGTTGTACAAGGTAACTTTAGGAAAGAGTGTATTTTTAGGTGTAAAAATAAATTGTAAAACTACAATTAAAAATAAACGAAGTATGAATAAAGAGAAAAAATAATTACGAGTAGGAACATTCTGTAATAGTCAGATGATGTGATTTGGGTTCTCCGTGTTACTGAGGCATTTTTCAGAGCTTACAAGAATCTGTTTGTCTCCCTCTTTCTTGCGAAGAAATATATTGCCATTAGAGATCCAGCAGAACTTATAGGTATTTTTGTTGGCAAACTCTCTGGCTTGGTAGAAAAGCTTTTTAGTGCTTGTTGGTAGGTGTTCAGAGATGTACACGGGTTGACGATCACCAGGCAAACCCATGACTGCGGTATTTAATTTATCGTCTTTTCCTCTTCCTTTGTTGTACGCACGCACGGCCGACAGGAGTGTCTGCTTAGTTTGCACAGTCGAGAATTCTGCTATGATTGGGCGCGGGGAAGTCGAGGTGGTAGATTTCCCTGGAAGACGATAAATATCGCGCAGCTCTGTTTTATCAATGTGTACACCAATAGCAGTGCCTACGCCACACACCGTTTTTATGAGACTGGAGCTAGACTCGGAACTTACTTGCGGGATGTTACGCAATTCTATGGCAGAAGATCTCGCTTTATGCTGAAGATCTACTATTTTTCGTTCGAGTGACTCAATGTAGGTTTGCTGCTCGCGTCGCTCCTTCCTCAATATTTCCACTTCCATCTTTATTTCTTCGAACTGATTATTAAAAAATTCAATTGACTTTACAATTCCAGCGTTTGACTTACTTATTTCTGAGTTGGATGCCTGTATCTTACTATTTTGAATTTTAATATCTTTGATATTCGAGGAGAGCTCAGCTATTAAAGTTTTTTGGTCTGCCATTAGTTCCTCAATTCTATTATCCTGCTCCTTCTTCCAGTTTGCAAGAATATCTTGTAACTCCTGTGGTTCTTGTGAGCCCATCTCAGCCGAATCGCCTTGTGGCGAGGTATTATTACGCGGACGTTTACTTCTTTTAGTGTTTACAAAGTCGCACTCTGTTACGGCCGTGGTGATATCCGGCTCTGAACGTGTTTGAGTCTGGCTTATAATACCAATCGGTGTTCTAGGGGTTTTAGGTGGGGTACGATGTATTCCTGCCATGTTAATAAACAGGTTGAAGGCAAATATCAACAATATAACACAAGCAAACCGGTATTACGCAGCAGCGTTAAAGCGTAGCCGATACAGTTCTAGTAGTCGATTCGTAGCACAGGCTCGTGACGTCGCAGCACACGCGGTGGGCGCGTAGCAGCGATGACACACGCTCGTAGCTCGTAGCGCTCCGTTGTTTTGCCAGCTGTCGCAACTGCCTCGGTGGCGCGGTGAGTAAACGGACCGGTACTTGTCGCTACGGTGATGGTTCGAGTCCGGCGAATCACAGTCACTTTTTCAAATTCACTTTGAAGCGTCAACAACACTATTATATATATCTCCCTCTAGGACCACCCAGTGGGAGGGGCCCTCAGGTAAGTTCAAGGAAGGTGAGACAAGGAAATGAATTTAACCACAATTAGCCAATCACAGACTACAATGCACAAGCAAACGACACACGTCCTTTATGTTCAACGTCTATCGGAAGAATGATAGCATTGGGACAATGACCGGTATAGTAAACGGCAGTGTCGTCGGCGAAGAGAGCCAACTGAGCCTTTTTACTCTGTGGGATATCGCTTTGAACAGCGTGAAGACTAGAGGAGATATGACGGAACCCTGAGGGACACCGGCGCGAATAGGGTGAGGGGACGAGAGTGCACCCTCGATGCGATAGCGGAAGGTGCGATTCGACAAAAAGTCTCGTAAGATGAGCGCGAGACGATCTGGCACTCCTAGTTGGTAAAGCTTGTATAACAAGCCGTTGTGCCAGACTTTGTCGAAAGCTTTCTCTATGTCGAAGAATAGCACACCCGTCGTCGCGTTACGCTGCATACCGGCGCCCAAGTGCTCTACGATACGGTGGACCTGGTGGATACTCGAGTGTTGGGCACGGAAACCAAACTGCTCGTTGGGAATGAGGCTCTTTGCTTCGGCGTAGTCTTTGAGACGCTTATTAACCTATCTATCTTGGCCTTACCCAAGACCAACTCGATAAACTTGAGCGGCTTCAAAATTTTTGTTTAAGATTTATATTTGGCTTGCGCAAATATGACCATGTTTCTGAATTTCGTGTGAAGCTCAAGTGGTTACCAATTCGCCTTCGCCGTAATGCTCACATTCTTTCCCTGGTGTATAATGTGCTGTTTTCCCCTTCCACTCCTAACTATCTCAAGAAACGTTTCCAGTTTCTTTGCGACTCCCATACGAAATTTTTAAGATCATCGGAAAACTTAAAGCTTAAAATGCCTAAGCACTCCACAATTTTCCTCGACAAATCTTTTACTGTCCAGGCCGTTCGTCTGTGGAATGCACTGCCTGTCGAAATAAAACGCGCGCAGTCGTTATTTGCGTTAAAAAGACTCGTGAAGGATCATTACTTGTCGTTATGATCTTGCTTTCGTAAACTGTAATTATCATTTATTTACGTTTCTTATATTTCGCATATATGTATGTATTTATGTATCTATTCCTTAGGATATGGTAATATGTATATATCTGTGTATCTATTTTAGTTTAATGTATATTTATTTCTTGCACCACTGACAGCACCATTTTATGTCCAGACAAATCACTGTCCATTCTAAGGTTGCCTGGAAGAGATCGCAGAAAGCGATAAGGCCGCCCATTGTATGTTTTTAGTATGATATTTTTTTTTGTTATGTCATTTTGTGGTGTACAATAAAGTATATATAAATAAATAATAAATAATATAAATAAGCTTCTCGTAGATTTTGCCGAGAACGTTGAGTAAGCTAATGGGACGGTAGCTGGAGGGCTCAGACTTTGGCTTGCCTGGCTTTGGGATACCGATGACGGTTGCTTCTTTCCACGCTTGTGGGAAGATGTTGTTGCTCAAGGCGCCATTGAAGATGGCGGTCATAAGCATTATTAGAGGGGCAGGTAGGACTTTGTATACCTTGTTGGTAATACCGTCCGAACCGGGAGCTTTACGAGCTTGGAGCCCTTTTATGATGTCGTGCACTTCGTCTGGAGTGACGGGAGGCAGAGGATCATCAGGGTCTTCGACGGGTGGAAGGGAGGCTCTCCATTCGACTTCAGCGTCGACCTTGTTCAGGTTGAGAGCTGGGAGAACACTGGGACTCTAGGCTGTCAGCAAGGCATTCGGCCTTGTCGGTGCTGTCGAACGCGACGCTCTTGTCGGGGCGGAAAAGGGGAGGCATAGAGACCTCCTCGGACGAGCGCAATTTCCTCTGAAGGTGCCAGAAGGTTTGGTGAGTGGGCTCGAGTTCACTGAGCATCTTGTACCAACCCTCTGAGCGAACCAGCGAACCTCCCCTATGCGTTTCTTTACAGCACGCTGTAAATGGCGCATGTGGGCTTTATTCGCGTCACAAGGGAAGGAGTCGTAGGCACGAATAGCCGCATTCTTCTCGGTTATCAAGTCACGTACGTCAGTAGGTAGTTTCCAGCGATGGTCTTCCATCACCGGAACTTCCCGTGAACAATCCGTCAAAACGGATTGAACGTGCTCAGTAAACGAGTCGATTGCGGCCGTCGTGTCGGCGACTGACACTATGTGATCGGGGATGGTGTCCAAATGAGGCGACGTGGTGGATTTCAGTCTTTCACTTACTTTCCTCCAGTCGGTTATCATCTGGGTCTGAGGGGGGCGGTTGGGATCGCTTGGGCCACGTGGTGGATTTTAGTCTTTCACTTACTTTCCTCCAGTCGGTTATCATCTGGGTCTGAGGGGGGCGGTTGGGATCGCTTGGGCCAGAGTAGGGGATGCATGACTACTGGGCGGTGATCAGAGTTAAGCTCGTGGAACATCTCTATTGATTGCAAACGGAGGTTCACATTCTTGAGCAGCGCTACATCGAGTATATACTTAACAATCGTACTTAACATCGAGTATGTGCCGCGTATGTACTTAATATAATTTGGGCGCTGTTTCGGCCCTGGGTTCCCTGAGGTGCCGCTGGAGAGGCCGTAGGGGCCGCGGGGGCTACCAAAGGCGCTGGGACGGCGGAAGCCATCAGCGCTGGAAGTTGAGCGGGTTGCGCTGGTTGCGCGTGTTTTGATGGCACCGAAGCTGCGGGAGCCTTCAGGTGATTAAGGTTAGCCCAGGGAGACGGCCTCTATATGAAATACCTGGGCCTGATTCTGGACCGCAGGTGGAGCTTCGGTGAGCACTTCTGCCAACTTGCCCCGAAGCTGATCGGCACAGCTTCCGCCCGAAGTCGGTTACTGCCGAATCTGGGTGGACCGAGTGCGAGCTGCCGACGGCTTTACACTGGGGTGGTGCGCTCGATGGCGCTGTACGGCGCGCCAGTGTGGGCGGACTCCCTGACTGAACAGAACAAGAAAAAAGGGTTTGGGGGTTTTTTCGGAGAGTGTATTGTCTGTGGCGAATTTCTGCGGGGGGGGGGGGGAGCAGTAGGCTCCTTGATGATGATGTTCTTCCACGTGTCCCTCTGATTAGCAGAGGGCACAGTGGAGAAACAAGGGAGATGTGTCGCTTCTGATTGATCGACGGTCGTCGATTGACACTGGACGCGACCCTCACAGGAAGGACACCTCTAAGATAAAAAAAACACCTAATCCTAAGCTTTGAGCGTGGCGAGAGGATGAGTGGCTGGTGGGGGACCAGTCGCTAGCGCTCCAGGGACCGCACCCTTAAAAAGCGGACAAAAAAATAAAAAATGGACAACACAGGTGAAAAAAATGTACCCCAGGGCGGTACCAGCTGCTCAGCAGCTGGAGAATCCGCCACGCTACCTTCGGTAGCGTCATGCCCCACGTATTCTGGGGGGGGCATCAACTGTTTCCCGATCGGCAATGGAAACAAGAGCCGAGGAGACTCCAGTGCTTCAGGGGACCAAAGTATGTCCAAAACGGACTCACAACGTAAGGAACAACTTACGAAACTGCCGATCGTTTTGGTCGAGCAGATGGTATGGCCGGTGTCAGATTCTGACACTGCATCAGAGATGAGTTTGGTGAGCGTGGCGAGCGTAAGCTCTAAGCGCAAGAGCCAAGTGGCCGAAGAAGAGGTAGATGGTGGTCCTGCCAAATTTTGGATGTCAGGTTTCTCCTCTAGCGAGGAGAACCTATCGTCCCCTATGGGGCCAACGGGCACAAGAGGGCGAGGTCGAGCCAAGAACACGTCAGCTTCTTCGGCGTCGCGCGACTCTAAGGGACGCTTCCTCAAGCGCCCCGACACGCCGGTCCCTGGTGAGCGCATTGAGAGCGAGGAGATGGACCCCGAGCCCATGGTGGAGGTTAGCGGAGGCTCCACTACGTCCCTGTTGGGAACCAATAGGGCGGAGGCGAGTGCTGCAAAGCGGGCGCAGCAAAAGACTGTCGCGGCTGACGAAGTCAGCGAGTTGGCCCGACAGGCTCGAGAGCGGCGCTCTGCTCGGATGGCAGCCGGGGGGAGCGTGACGGGGGTGGCGCTCAGTCGCCAGGTGTTGGACGGCGTGGATGTCGTCCTGAAGGTGGCCACGAAGTCTGGCAACCTGAAGGGCACATTCACGCGTGCTCTGAAGGAGGCGGCTGAGGGCATTAAGGAGGCGGTTGAGGTCCTCCTTAACCGCACAAGTACGGAGGAGACGGCGAAGCTTTGGGAGGAGAATGGCCGTCTCCGATCCGTGTTGGAGGACCTCAAACGGCAGTTCGCCGCCCAGAGGGCAATACCCGCAGCCACTGGCTCCTCTTCGGTTGCGGCTCCGTCGTCGGCTCCATCACCGGTCTCTTCGTCGACACCTGCTCTTGCGGATGCGGAGATCGAGAAGATCGCGCGCATCTGCATGATGCAGTGTGGGCAGATGGTGGGTGCCCGGATGGAGGCAATAGAAGAGAGGCTCCTCCCAGCGGTGAATCTCCGCCCACCGCTCGCTGCGGACAAGCGGAAGGAGGGGCCCTCAAAGCAGGGGCCAATAACAGCGGCGGTTCAGACGAGTGGGTCCGGGAAGGGGACAAAAAAGCCCGCGGAGGGTAAGTCTGTGGCCACTTCCCGGGCGACCGCACCACCGGCGGCCTCGCTTGCGCCTCCCACGGAGACCTGGGCGACGGTGGTCAAGAGGGGCCGTCGCCGCGGGAAGAAGACGGCGCCACCGCCACCCGCTGGAGCACCGGCACCAAAGAAGGCCCAAGGACCGCCTAAGGTCAGAGCCCCACGCTCCGCGGCTGTAGTGATTACGCTGCAGCCCGGAGCCGTCGAAAGGGGCGTTACATATAAGGTGGTCCTGACGCAGGCGAAAGCCAATGTCGCGTTCCCCGAATTTGGCACACCGTCCGGCTTCAGAATGAGGCCGGCGATTACGGGGGCGCGGCTGCTTGAGGTGTCGGGTGCCTCTAGCGGGGAAAAGGCGGACATCCTGGCCACCAAGCTGAGGGAGGTCCTCAACCCGGAGGACGTCCGGGTGTCCAGGCCGATGAAGACCGCTGAGCTGCGCGTCGATGGCCTGGACGACTCGACGACCCCGGCTGAAGTCGTGGTGGCCGTCGCCCGAGTCGGCGGATGTCCGCCGGGAGACGTGCGGACGGGCGAAATAGGGTGCGGTGCCCGGTGGCGGCGGCGAATAAGGTCGCTGACGGTGGGCGTCTATTGGTGGGGTGGGTTGCGGCGAGGGTGAAGCTGCTGCGGCCCAGGGCCTTGCGGTGCTTCCGATGCCTGGACATTGGGCATGTTAAGGCACGGTGCACCGCCGCAATTGACCGCAGCGAGCAGTGCTATCGCTGCGGCCAGCCCGGCCACAAGGCGGCCCAGTGCTCCGCGGCGCCAAACTGCAGCCTCTGTACAGCTGCGGGGAGGCCCGCTGGGCACACAGCGGGCGGTAGGGCCTGTGGTGCGCCCGCCAGCAAGAAGAGAAGGGTTGCCAAGGCTGCCGGGGGCTCTTTACCCCCCCCTCAGCCTGGCTGCCCTCCGGCCGACTCCCGGCCTAAGAATGGGGCGGAGGGAATGGATTGCTCATAACGGCGCTCTACCATTTCCTCCAGGGCAACATCAACCACTGTGCCAGAGCTCAGGATCTCTTGCTCCAGAGCATGGCAGAGTGGTCGATTCACGTGGCCGTGGTCGCCGAGCCGTACTGGGTCCCGCCCAGGGATAACTGGGTGGGAGACCTGGACGGTTTGGTGGCCATCATTGGCGGGGCTCTCGTCAGCCCGTCTCGGGGGCACGGCTGGGTAGCCGCCCTCGCAGATGGCGTTGGCGTCGTTGGAGCGTATTTTTCGCCCAACAAGAGTCTCGCCGACTTCGAGAGTTTCCTTGTCGAGTTGGGTGCCGTCGTGGGCCGACTTCATCCTCGCCCGGTGCTGTTGCTCGGGGATCTCAACGCCAAGTCTACGGCGTGGGGATCTCCGGCGACCGATGCTAGGGGTGAGGCACTGGAGGAGTGGTTGGTCACGACTGGCCTGGCCGTCTTGAACCGGGGATCGGTTCACACGTGCGTGCGGTAGCGGGGTGGTTCAATAGTGGACGTGTCGTTCGCTAGCCCTGCTGTCGCAGGCCGTGTTCGCGACTGGCGTGTCGCCGTGGAGGTGGAGACGTTGTCGGATCATCGTTACATCCGTTTCGACGTCTCCGCCCAGACCACTGGCGGCCGCAGTTCACCGGTCCCGCGAACGGACGGTCCGCGCTGGGCGCGCAAGCTCATCGACAGGGAGCTCCTCGAGTAGGCCGCTATTGTCCAGGCCTGGAGCCGGGAGTCGGCAACTAGCGGACCCGTTGACGTCGACGTCGAACAGGAGGCGCTGTGGTTCCGCGGGGCGATGACGCAAATTTGCGACGCATCCATGCCCCGGGTCCACACACAGTCCGCAAGGCGCCAGGTGTACTGGTGGTCCGCCGAGATCGCGCAGTTACGCGTCGCGTGCGTGGCGGTTAGACGCCAGTACACCCGTTACCGGAGGAGACGTCGTCGGGTCCCTGACGAAGAAGCCGCGCTGTACGAGGTGTACCGCGCGGCAAAGGAGACTCTGTGGCTGGCCATCGGCGAGGCGAGGACGCGAGCCAGGGAGGAGATGTTGGAGACTCTAGACGGGGATCCGTGGGGGCGCCCGTATAAAGCGGTTCGAGGGAAACTTCGAGCCGCGGCGCCTCCAATTACGGAGAGTCTCCAACCCGAGCTGCTGGAGGAGGTAGTCGCAGCCCTCTTCCCGGCAAGAGCGGAGCATACCCCGCCGCCGATGGCTTTGCCCACAGTCGCAGGGTCTACAGAAGAGAACGCCATCAGCGTCCCAGAGGTGACACAGGCAGAGATGGGGGCGGCCGTGATGCGGCTCCGGGCCAAGAACGTGGCTCCGGGGCCCGACGGGATTCACGGCCTAGCGCTAGCCCTCGCTCTGAAAGAGCTTGAGCCCCAGCTAAGAGGACTCTTCACAGCGTGCCTTGAGCGGGGCCAGTTTCCCACTTTGTGGAAAACAGGTCGCTTGGTCCTGCTCAGGAAGGCGGGGCGCCCTGCCGACTCGCCGTCTGCGTACCGGCCCATAGTGCTGCTTGACGAGGTGGGCAAGCTGTTCGAGCGCATACTCGCAGCCCGCCTCGTTGGCCACTTGTGCAGAGACGGGCCGGACCTGGACGAGAGCCAGTTCGGCTTTCGGCATGGGCGCTCTACCATCCACGCTGTGTCGAGGGTGAGAGTCCTGGCGGAGGAAACAGTGTCCCGGGGCGGGGTGGTGGTGGCGGTGTCCTTGGATATCTCCAACGCCTTCAACACCCTGCCCTGGCACTATTTAGATTTAAAGAACACGAACACAATTTCTTTTCACCAAGCTAAAACATATGTCAGTACTTTTTATTCTGTTTTCTATGTCACACAGCATTTTCAAATATTCAACACTAAAGAGTTCCTTACACTTGATGCTATGCAGCCTTTAACAATAGGCCTAACCTAATAATAGCCTTTAATTTATTTTTTACCCAAAAAAACTTTGTGTCCATATAGTGCAAACAATTTTTTTTTTTTAACTTTGCCCCACACTTGGAATTACTCCTGTATCGTGGGTGCGTTCACAAACATGAAAACTCACATACACAAGACACCCAGACCCGGAACAACTATTTGTAGGTCATACAAATATTTTTTCCGTGCGGGAATCGAACCCGCGACACGCAGCTGAGCAGCCGATCGCTCAAACACTGCGCCAACAATAAGTGTAAACGCTTCAAAAATAGGAAAGTTATAAACGTTTTAAATTAAGTGTTAGACAAGGACAGTACTATCGTAGAAGTGACGTCACGACTATGCAACTTCATACCTAGCGCCATACATTGTCCGTACCGAGCAAGACAAGGACGGGAACAATCCCCTCCAAGAACTTCTTCATATTTCTTTAAAATACAGAATTTTTTCGAACTTTTTAAATACTAGTCATCATCCCTAATATTTGAATGTTCAAATTATTACTTTTCGAATAGAGTTTATTTAAAACACAATTGTATTATAATATAATTTGGGCGCTCCTTGCGTGGTTCGACATCGCTGTCAGTGCGGTGAAGCAGTCAACCGCCTCGTACACCACAGCCTTTCCTGCAGCAAGAACTCTGGTCGGTTGGCAAAGCACGCCAGCATTAATGACATCATCCGTCAGGCTCTTGTCAACGCCAGGTGTCAGCTGTTTTAGAACCCACTAGCTTGGCACACGATGATGGAACGAGGCCAGTCGGAATGACCATAATGCCTTGAAATGCAACCTGTGTCAACACCCTCACGCCATCCCATCTTTCTAGCACGGCGACTGTGCAGGTTCAGAAAACATCAGACAGCGCAAATATAGCAACCTTATTGGGAGCTATATGTTTGAGACGTTTGGGGCTGTAACACTGTGATACGTACGTACGATCACAGTGTTACAACCTTGGTACGATAGCTAATCACTCACACAAATACATAGCTCAGCTTAGGCCTCGTGGACTGTAGCATACTAAGCTTGATAAGCGTTACCGCGGCGGGATTTTGCACACACTGGATTTTCAACGCTCTGCTTAGCTGGAGTTGAAAATAGTGTGTTTTTTCGACGTGCTGGGATGCACTCTTTTAGATTCTATGCTTAACACCGAAAGTTCAAAATCCCGCCGCGATATTCTACAGAGTTTATCGCTTAGGCAATGAGCTCTTATTCCAAATAAATTGACTGATTTGCCAAATTATCGGAAATCATATAAACTGAAGTACCTACGGAAAGGTTGGTTCTATAAATAATGTTCTCGTTTTATTTGAACTGTATTTGAAAAGGTCCTCAAGAATTTCTTGATATCAACGACTTCTCAAGATATTATATTGTTACTACGATAAAATCTGATCACTATTTTATAATCATAATTAAATTACAATTATTAATGTGTTTTAGTTCTTTATGTGGTCATTTCATTAATTCATTTTTAGTTGAAGTTACTAACAATGATTTTTAAGTGCAAATCTTTTACTAATAATTTATGGATGTCTAAAGCACACTTGTACGTTCTTTGTCATACTAACTAGGAGTTAACAGCTAACTGTCGATAGTAAAATGATTTATTTGATTTGATATGATTATAAATTTTTTTCGCCCCCGAATAGGCTCGAACCACCCGCCTTCAGGTTAGGAGGCTATGTGACCAGGTGCCTTTTTTTTAAATTGGCATCTCGCAAATTTACGTAGAACGTTGTCGTCTGCTTAACCGGGCTTGCCTGTGGATGCCCCAATAAATTAAGACCAGCAAGAACAAGTTCCTTGCAGATTCAGCAAGGAACGAGCTGGATCAGGATTTGCGAGATTTTGGGACGAATTTAAAACTACAGACTTAGCGGCGCGGGGTGGCTCGAGCAAGGGTCGGGGAGGGCGTGAGTTTGGGCGTCGCGGCGGGCCTTGGCAACGAGGACGGTAGGAAGGCGATCGGGTTTTATGCTTTTGTAGTGTGCTGGTGGCCTTACTGCTCTCCTGGAGGAGGGTAATGGCGTCGTCGGGGGTGACTAAGATATGCCTTGGTCGGCGAATACTGCTAATGCGGGCGGGAGTATAGCGGACGGCCGCTGAAATCATGGGATTTGGGCGTTTGATGCCACAGTCGAAGAAACGCTAAGAGAAGCGTTTCATGAACTGGATTATGATGGGCATTTTAAGGTCGACGTGGAGATCTATATTACGGACATAGTAGGGGGCACCCGTGACCTTTCTGAGGAAACGGTTCTGGAGGGTCTGCATGTTATGGAGATGACGAGGGTTAACGTGCGCAAATACAACGCAAGCATAGGTCATGATGGGACGGATAACTGCGGTATAGAAGCGCAGTTTGCATTTAAGTGGCAGTTTGCTACGGGCTGTCAGTATAAAGTGGAGTCTTCTAAGAGCGAAGGAAGCGCGCGCACGAACCGCCTTAATGTGTTCCTTGAAGGTGAGATTTTGGTCTAGGATCACGCCTAGGTATTTAGCTTGCTTCTCCCAAGGGATCGGCTTGCCGTACATAGTGATCGGGCGGCTCTTATCGGGGTTGACCTCGATTCTCCATTTCCGGAACCAAGCGCCTAAGACGTTTGCGGAGGTTTAGAGATTACGAGCTATAGCATTGACAGTTACCGGTATAGTAAACGGCATTGCGTCGGCGAAGAGAGCAAACTGAGCCATCTTGCTTTTTTTATAAAACCTTAAATCTATCTTTACAGGTTGCTCTAATGCGATAGTTAAGTAAAAATATACTATTCATTATAAACTAAATTCACAATAAAATAAACAATCTTAACACCCAATTTTAACTTAATTATAACAACACCCTAAAAGTCGCCAGAGTAAAGTCATTTAGTGTACAAGAAAACAAGTCTATTCTATCGGCTACCGCGCGCAGTCGGCGTCACCAGCAGCCACGGCCGACGTCGCTTGCTCACATACTCGTCTGGCACGCACAGTCTGAAGTATGGCAAAATTAGATATTTTACCCCTTGTGACTGTCTGTCACTTATTCCTATTTAATAACAAAATATTATATTTATTCTAAAACCGTGCACGTGGTTCGGCCCACTTTACGAAACACATTAAATCTTACGTTTATGGTCTGACAGCTTGACGCGTTACCCTAATAAATAACAAGATATCCTAATTCTTTGCACTTGTAAAACAGTTTAGAACTTCTTAGAAGGCCATTCCATTTCTATTTAATGGCACACGCAAATGACCACTTATGGCAGCCGTCGTCGCTTGAAAGAAATGTTTAGACAATCGAAACCCATAGTTCTTTACAAATTCTGAGAAAGTTAAAGCGAGGGCGCGTTATTGCAACCAGCTGTGAATCGTAAAAGCAATTAAGAAATAGAAAAATGTGTTTAAAGTCGAAGTTTACAAAAAAATAGTGTGGGAAAGTACCGAGCCCAGATTTTGGATAGTTGGCGGGGTGTTGCTGTTGAGGAAGGACAGTTGGTTTTAGGACATGACAGGGTTCGGTCGTTATAGTCTCAAGAAGGAAAGCTAGTTAAGTTAGGAGGTTGGTGAGTGTTGTTAGCTGGGAGGAGCTGTGTTCGAGGTGAAGTTGATACTGCGTGCGGCATTTCGTGAGTAGTAATCTAATTCCCTACAAAGATATCATTGGTAAGTGTTAAACTCTTTACTAATAATGTGTCTTTTCCATTGTATTGTTCTCGTAGGCTGATTTGTTTTATGATTTGTAGGTAACATTTAGATATTATCGCTGCAGAGCTATTAATAATCATTTATTCCAGCATAGCGACATTGCGCTATTAATTAACTCTATTTTCTATTGTATTACGTGTCCATCTCCTAATCCATACCCTGACAGATATTTGTCATTTGCGTTTGATTATAGGGAAACGGAGAAGGCCTTCCACTTTATTTGACACTGAGCACTGACGCTCGACTTTTGACGACTTTGACATGTAACATGCGCAACCACATACGGAAGGCAGAACCGTAAATACTCTCAGTTCATTTAAAACAATATATGCTATAAAGTCGATCTAAATCGGCATTATAAAACAATCAAACGTTAGTGATAATTACTGCTTCCAAAAAGGTTTGGCCACACAACTCTTTACGAAAGGCTCGTTGTTCGCGCATCTCCGGGGAGAGGGGTTAGGCTTCACACACTTCCCCAAACTGGATTGGTAGTCGTTCTAAGAACGCTAGGGACCGTGTCTCGATAAAACCTACACCCGGCATATGGTACGCCAATTTCTAAATCGACACTATTTATCGAAACACGTCAATTTGGACGCTTTGCCGCTTACAGCCGCACTGTATCCTCGAAATTGGGAAGATTAACGAGATGTGAGGTGACGAAATTACCACCTCGGCAGACACCGAGTACGATCGCATTGAGTTTTGCTACAGACTGAGTCTACGGTACGCTTGTGCAATATTTTCTGTTATTTTAGAAATGGGGCTAGGCTGCCGTAAAGGTGATATTAACATAAATACGCGTTTAGAACTTTATACTCAATACTTGTCTCACTCAATGGCAGTTGGGCTTCGTAGTTCACTGTCTCTAGGATTGAGTAAGACATTTATATTGTGCTTAGGGAACATGTTCTACTAAAATCGTATATTGTCTCAGAGGTTTTATGCGTTAGGTTTAGTAGAACACGTACAAAGAGACAAACGTTGTAAAACGGTTCCCCGTCTCACTGAAATGGGTACATCATACACAGATACATTAACGTAGCTATTATTGATTGATTAAAGCGCAAGCGTAACGATTCCCTTACCTCTTCACATTATGAAGATTCTATTACAGGTATTATTAGGGCTACCTGCGAGAAGGAAGACAGACCGCGGTAGGAAACGGTCGGTATAAGGCTAGGCTAAGAAAGTTAGGAGAATTATTGAGTGCCAGAGGCCTTGTCCAAGTGGGCTGTTGTAGGAGAACGAGCTAATATTAAATAAGTAAAATATAGTTGTGTTGAAGCACAGATTTAGTTTATTATTATTCTATAATCTAGTTTTAACGTAGTATGTGTTAGTGTTTGTAGGTGAGACAAGGTGAGCCTTTAGTTATTATAGTTATCCTAGGCTGATGGAGTTGATAGTCATTATAACTAATCAGACAGACACGTGTTGCTGGGGAGTTTGTTGCGCCACTTCTTCTCCCCAGCATAAACACTAGGAAGTGGTGACGGGTGGGCTCTTTGGGGCTGTCTATAGACTTTAAAGTGAGTTGATTCACAACTCTATTAATAATGCTTGAGTTTGATTCTCTACTCTCATAACTAGTAATTCTTGAATGTTGTATTCGTTGCCTTTGGCCGATACTATAACTCTAAACTCTATTTAATAATTATCCATGATTCTCTACTTCTCCACTCAAACTATCTAATAGTTCAAAGAATATTATATTCTTTATCTTATACTAATAACTCGGTCAGACTGACATGAGCACGTGTCTTGCAAATATGCTTGTTGTGCAAAGAGTGAACTTCCGGGGGTTTGGGTGACCACAACTATCTCATATCCAGTCTAAGGACTGATAGGGACCATGTCTCCTTAAGAGCATGATACAGACGCAATGCCGCTAGAACTAGCCGCTCCGTTGCTAGACAAGGACAGTCGCACGGTTGCCGCAGGAAAAGCCGCTTCGTCACGTTTATCAGTTCGAAAGAACTGCTAGGGGCCATGACTCCAAAAGAGCATGATGTCGACGCTATGCCGCTGTAAAGCCGCTTGCGTCACTTTATGGAAGTGTATCTCTGAGTACTCCGAGTGTAGATGCGAGGTATTGTGTGAGTTACGACTGATCAAATACCTATTACGCGCTAGCGTTTGGGTTACTCACAAGTTTATATAATAATTTACTCTGCATCCCTCTATTATTTAGCTTTCTAAAATCACTTCCAATATATTTCATAACTATGAATTCCCAAGTATCGTCTAATATTGATACACGGTTTCCTTGCCTCATTAATAATATCAAGGCATTTGGCTTCTATAAATTTGGGAATTCACTTCTATTATCGGTGGGAGAGTGACCAAGTCTGGTGGCGAGCTCTACAGGGCCGCACGGGGTTGGGGTGCGGCCTTTTCCCCTTAGGGGGAAACCGACCTTAACGCTAATATTAACATAATTAGGAAAAACGAAAAATGTATCAGCCTAGGGTAATTTAGGTACTGTCACACCCTCAATACATGGAACAAGTATGTGGCTAGTGATAGTTCTCGCTTAATTTCTAATTTATAGTTACCAACCATTCCCAAAATGAATAGGGTTGGATACACCACTAATGGGTATCCAGGATATACTCCATGTAACCTCAAATACATAAACCTAATATACTTATTTTATATCCGCTCTAGCATCGTACTGTATTTGGCTTCACTAGGACTCCAAATAACTGCGTTGTACTACAAGTGGCTCTTCACCAATGCTTCGTACAAGTCTCTTAAAGCGCTCATATTAGAAAATTTATTTGCCTGTCGCAAAATAAAACCTAGGTTACGGTATGCCTTTTTGCAAACCTCTACGACATGTTTCTGGAAATGCAAATGAGCTGTGAATCGAATGCCCAGATCTTTGACTCCATAACACGCTGTAGTGGTTAACCTTCTATAAGGTACTCATGGTGACGCGGGACGCGGGCGCGCGTGATTAGAAGCACAGAGCACTTCTCCACGTTGAAATATAGTTTATTTTCCGTACTCCACTTAGTGACCTGATCTAAATCCTGCTGTAGTATGTCATGATCAGCTTTTTGCTTCACTACATGAATCAAGTTTAAGTCATCAGCAAAGAGTAGGCAAGTTTACTCAGTTACTACTTTCGGTAAGTCGTCCACCACAAGGGTAAAAAAGAACGGCCCAAGATTACTACCTTGGCTGACACCCGATCTGGCGTAATAAATTTCAGATTAACGTAAGGCTCGGGGTTATACACGGAGTGAAAGAAACGTGCAAACTCCTGTGCGCATTCTTGGTCCGACATGAATTGGCCGTCCTCATTTAATTTATGTTGGCTCGAATTACCTTTTTTTGATTTGACATTACTCCAGTAAGCTTTCGGGTCTGTACGCGATCTCGATACCGGTCGTGAGCAAGTGCAGTCTCAGCCTTAACTCTCGCCCAGCACCGGGCAAACGCCTCATAATCACTCGGCGATTTAATCTTGATTTTTTTTATGTAGGCCGTATTTTAATTGAATGTCCCTGATAATATCTAAAGTATACCACACTGGGGTGGGGATATCTAGTGTTCTTAGATTTTTTTGTTTTTGAGAGGAACACAGGCATAAAAAACATCAAAGATTTTGTTTAAAAAAAATTAAGGCTAAATCCGGATCGTGTAAATTATAAATATCATTCCAGTCTATTACAGCTGGTGAACAGTATGAAGACAAGGGGAGATGTTACCGAACCATGAGGGACACTGGCGCGAATAGAGTGACGGGAGGAGAGTGCACCCTCAATGCGATAGCAGAAGGTTCGATTCGACAAAAAGAGTGATGAGCACGAGACGATCTGGCACTCCGAGTTGGTAAAGCTTGTATAACAAGCAGTTGTGCCAGACTTTGTCGAAGGCTTTCGCTATGTCGAAGAATAGCACACCCGTCGTCGCGTTTCGCTGCAGACCAGCGTACAAGTGCTCTACAAAACGGTAAACCTGGTGAATACCCGAGTGTTGGGTTCGGAAACCAAACTGCTCGTTGGGTATGAGGCTCTTTGCTTCGGACTAGTCTTTAAGACGCCTATAAATAAACCTCCCGTAGATTTAGCCAAGAACATTGAGGAATCTAATGGGTGATAATTAGAGGGCTCAGACTTTGGCTTGCCTGGCTTTGGTATACCGATATTGGTTGCTTCTTTCCACGCTTGTGGGAAGATGTTGAGATGTTGTTGCTCAAGGCGCCATTGAAGATGACGGTCATAAGCATTATTAGAGCGACAGGAAGGAGTTTGTACACCTTATTGGTAATACCGTCCGAACCGGGAGTCCTTTTGATCATCTTTGGGTAATCGGGGTCTTCGATGGGTGGGAGGGAATCTCTCCGTTCGACTTCAGCATCGACCTTGTTCAGGTGAACTTGGTCTACTGGTTGAGAGCTGGGAGAACATTGGGACTCAAGAGACTCAGCAAGACATTCGCCCTTGTCGGGACTTTCGAAAGCAATGCTCTTGTCGGGGCGGATGAGAGGAGGCAAAGAGACTCCTTCAGAGGAACGCAATTTCCTCGGTAAGTGCCAGAAGGCTTGATGAGTGGAGTCGAGTTCACTGAGCCTCTTGTTCCAGCCCTCAGAGCGAACCTCCCCTATGAGTTTCTTTTCAGCACGCGTAATTGGCGCATGTGAGCTTTGTCCGCGTCACAAGGGAAGGAGTCGTAGGCACGAATATCAGCGTTCTTCTCGGTTATCAGGCCACGTACGTCAGTAGGTGGTTCCAGCGATGGTCTTCAATCACCGGAACTTCCCGTGAACAATCGGTCAATACGGATTGAACGTGCTCTGTAAACGAGTGATTACGGCCGTCGCCGTCGTGTCGGTGACTGACACTATGTGATCGGGGATGGTGTCCCTTTAGGCGACGTGGTGGATTTTAGTATTTCGCTTACTTTCCTCCAGTCGGTTATCATTTGGGTCTGAGGGGGCGGTTGGGATCGATCGGGCCCGAGTAAGGGGCAAGATGCATGACTAAATGGGGGCTCATTAATTTTAGTAAGTAACCAGCTTAAATTTAAAGACCGTAAGTAAGGTTATTGTGAGCCTATCTGTTGAGCGGACTGTTGAAATAGCTTCTATCGAATTGGAGCAGTTTATTGTATTAAGTGTATACAGGCACCCTTCAAGATTGTATGACTGCTTTGAAAAGGTAATGGATGAAGTGTTACACAAGATTTGTAACTCAAACAAATCCATAATCATTTGCGGTGATTTTAATCTTATTTTATTGGAAAACTTAGGTTCTTGTAGTAAAATAATAAGTTTGTTTCAGTCCTACAATCTTGTAAATCTATTTTTGGAGCCAACAAGAATTACCCCTACTAGTGCCACATGCCTAGATAATATTTATACAGATATTGTACCAAGCCACAAAAAAATGATTAATTTACTAGATTCTGATCATTGTGGACAAAGGATTACTATTTAAAACCAAAATAACTAAAAAGGATATCACTGTTAACCCCAAAACTACAAGCCGCTTAGAGGCTTTTAAATTTAAACTAATTAATAACTGCCAGTTTTGTATTCTTCTGTTCATGGTGATCCTAAACATCTATATGATGAGTTCTTTAATATTTACTGTAAATAATTTAATTACGGTTAAAGATATTTATTTCTCAAAAGAATTACAAATTCACTTATAGAGAAAACATAAATAGGTTTCGACAAATTCGTGCCATCAAGCGTAGCTTAAAATAAAATATTGCAACACATAGTACGTAATTATCTTATAACTAACATTATAAAAACACTGACAGTTTAATAGTTTTCTCATTTCAAACGAAACAAATCTGAAGTAGGTAGTCTTACGCAAGGAACAGCAGAATTTTAAGCTATGAGGGTAGTTGCATTTCAACGGTTGTAGCGTGTTTACCCATAGTGCAAAACAAAAACAAGAAACGAACCAAATAAAGCAATGTAATATTTTGTTTCATTTACTTGTTTAAATTAACGTGTAAGCAAGGATTTTATGTAGATATATAAAGATTGGTATATTATGTTTAGATATTTTATTGTAATATGATTTTGACGAAAGATAATTTTTAAATTTATATTTAGTTATTCTGTACGCCGGGAACGATCTTCTAGTATGTAGTTTCTTAAGTTTTTCTTATAAATGTTAAATGATTTGATTTCTTTTATGTCCTTAGGCAGTTTATTATAAAAGTTGGTCCCTTCATACATGATGTTCCTCTTTCCATATTTAGTCCTAGGCTGAGTTAAGCAGATATCGTTGGCCTGTCTTGATAAAATTTTGTAGGTTTGGACCCTTTTTGTGAATATTATCTGCGAGTGTATGTCTTTAGTAAGTATTTTCCTGACAAGTATACATGTGTTGTACCTATATATTTGAAAAAGGTTCATAAGTTAAGGTTCTTTGTAAATTTTTTCAGTAGGTGTTAAGTAGTTGTATCTAAATAGTATTTTAATTATTTTATTTTGGGCGACTTGTAGTCCTTTTAGGTTTGTTTTGGCAGCAGTTCCCCAAACCTCAATCAAATAGTCTATGTGAGACTTCAGCTTGGAGTTATAAATACTGTTACGTACCTGTTCAGGCAGACATCGCACTATTATACTTACAGAAATAAAATCATTTATCATTTATACCACAAAGTGCATCTGTTAGTGATGTGAGCATATTCCTAATATATTCGTGGTTTCCAGGTTAATTGATCGTCAAGTAAAAGACCAATATATTTTTCTTGATGCACTCTTTTCAGTATTTGACCATCGATATGTAAGTTTTTATGCTGACCAATCTTTTTTGTTTTTAGCAGTGAATATTACATCATTTGTTTTAGCTGTGTGTATTTTCAGTAAGTTTGATTTAAGCCAAGTGTGCAAGAGGTTTAGATAATGTTGAGTTTGTTCTATGATTGTGCAAATTGAGGCACCTGAGTAAAACAGACTCATGTCGTCAGCGTACAGTGCAATATCCCCTTTTAGGCAAATTTCATAGATGTTGTTTATGTAGATTAGGAACAATAATGGGCCAAGAATTGAGCCCTGAGGAACGCCGTAGGTAATCAATTGAGGATCTCTTTGGGTTTCACCGATTTTCACAATTTGGTTTCTGTTAGTGAGGTACGATTTAAATATTTTGTAAGCGGAATCTGTGACACCAAGGTGGTTTAGTTTCAACAGAAGTATTTCGTGACTAACAGTGTCAAATGCTTTTTTCAAATCTACAAACACTCCTAGTGTTATTTTTTATTGTCAATATTGGATTTAATTTTTGTTACTAGATCGGTTGCAGCTGTGACAGTGTTAAACTTTGGTCGAAACCCAAATTGCTTTGCGTATATAAATTTTTTGGACGCAAGAAATTCACTCAGTCGATTGTGTAAAAAAAATTCTAACACCTTTGACAATATTGGTAATACCGAAATCGGTCGGAAAATAGTTTAAATATATTTTAATTTTTATTTTACTTTTTCCTTCATTTTATTTTTTACTATTTGTATTTCCTGTGCGTGTCTCAAATAAAATATTTTTCTTTCTTTCCTTCTTTTCTTTCTACATCGAGTACATCGGGAAGCTGATTGGTATATCCGGGGAAATGAATAAATGCTTTGAGTTTGAATTTGAGTTTGAGCTTGTTCGCGTCACAAGCGATGGAGTCGTAGGCACGAATATCAGCGTTCTCCTCGGTTATCAGGTCACGTACGTCAGTAGGTAGTTTCCAGCGATGGTCTTCAATCACCGGAGTTTCTCGTGAACAATCCCTCAATACGGATTAATCGTGCTGATTGGGATTTCCGGGGAAATGATTCGGGCTCATTGGAGCGATGACGTCAAAGTTAAGGGATTCGCCTAACTTGAAGACGAATTTACCTCTGGTAGAAATCGTGCTACTATTCCATGCCGGGTATTTGGCCTAATGCCTAATACCCGGCAACCGAAGAGGGCAGTTAAGTCCTTTTGGAGTGAGACGGGATCCTCCGGACCATTGTCCGGTTGTGATATAGGCGGAAATGATGGAGATCATGCCAAGCCGACAGATAGAGCTCCCCAGATGAGAGAGGAGAGTAGGTGTATTTAAAGGGATGCAGTACAAATATTTTCTAAAGTAGATTAGGGTGTCACCCTTGTGGCATCGAGACCTGTCGTTGCGAACTACATAGTTTATAGTTGGCAATGTTCGGGTTTCGATGGTGCGGTTAGGAAGGTTTCCTGTATGAGGAGGTATGAGGAGGTATGAGGAGGCTGTATGTCAAGCTGATGGTTGCGGAGTTGACCTGAAACGCCATTTGCGTTGAAAAAGACTAATTTAAGGGACTGGGGTTTGGTACATATAATTGTTGTATTATCCATTAAGACAACACAATTAATTGCACCAAACCCCAGTCACTTGCACCCCAGACACTTGCGCAATCCCGGGATACGCGTTAAGGATTTCCAGTAAGCAAAGAGCGTTGCCATTTGCAGCAATTATTTCTTCAGCCATTTTGCGGCGGTGGTGTCGTGGGCCGCGTAGGTGCTTATAATTATTTGGGCGCTGTCCCGGCCCAGGGTTTGTTTAGGTGCAACCGGAGTGGCCGTAGAGCCCGCGGGGGCTACCAAAGGCGCTGGGATGGCGTTAGCCATCAGCGCTAGAATTTCAGAGGGTTGATCAGGTTGGGAGGGCACTCAACCTACGGGAGCTTGGAGGTAGTTTAGGTTTGCCCAAGGAGAGGGGCCTTTGCGGACTAAGCCGTTCAGGCATCTGCGCGGAGGGAAACTTTCCCTGTGCTGGCGTTCGCTTGCGCGTTTCACGAGTTTGGGAGAGGAGGCCTTCGAGGCTTGCGATGGATATGCCCGAGAGAGAGCAGACCGACTTCACCTTGAAGATCAGGTAGTGACGTTCAGTGGCGTTGCAGATGACCAGGACTATGTCGTAGACGAGGCCCTGTCTAGCTTTAAGCAAGCGATGGACGGCGGAAACCGGAACGCCTTGTAGAATAAGGTCGTTTTATGATCTGCTCGACGAGCCTAATGACGACTTGAGTCGGTGCCAAAAAGACCTTACATTCGAACCCGTTAACACGGCGTTGATCAGTAGGTACACAATTTTATTTTATAACAGCATCATAGGGATGCTGTTATAAAATAAAATTGTGACCAACATTTAAAAAAATCGGACATGTATTGAATTTGAAATAAGGCATAGTAAAAATAAGATAATCGATAAAGACACCGCGCGTTTGGTCTATTTTAGCTACTTCCACAGCATTATGTCTTATGGCATTTTACTGTGGGGTCGGGCTGCTGACATTGAATCCATTTTTATTTTGCAAAAGAGAGCTGTCAGAGCCATATACAATCTTCCTCGTCGCGAATCTCTCAGGGAACTATTTAAAGGGATTAATATTATGACAGTACCTTGCCAATTCATTTATGAAAATATTATGTATGTAAGAAAAAATCTACATCTTTTTAATAAAATAAGTGATAGACATTATTTGAATACCAGAAATAAAGATAAAATAGATCAACCATTTTTCAGATTAGCTAAAGTACATACATCATTTATGGGGTACTGTGTTAAATGTTATAACAAAATACCTTGTGATATATTGCAATTAAATGAAAGAAAATTTAAAATTCGTATAAAAAGTACACTTTGCAGACAAGCTTATTACAAATTAGAGGACTATATACAAGATAAGAATGCTTGGAAACATGATGGTCCAGCTCCATAGGACAATCCCGTCTAGACAAAATCACACTGGTTGCTAATTGAATTTTTTATTTTTATTTTTTTTTACTTACTCACACACTGACCTATTCCTAGTTAATATTTTAGGAAAGTCATATATTTTTACAGTGTTTGTAAATATGTGAGCACAATGTACCTATCGCGTCATTCATTTATCTGCCTTTGCTATATTTTTAGTTCTTCTTACCACTTGTGGTATAGTATTTTTATTCTTGGTGCATCGTTTTCACATATAAAAATATAATTAATGTATACAAATATTGTAAAATATTTTAAAAGAGTAACGGTGGAGTTTCTTGCCACTTCTTCTCCATACGAAACTACTTTTTGGAAGTGGCGCCTAGAATCAGTTATATTTTTATTGTAATTTTTGACGTTCAAAAGTGCCATGTTATGGGCGGGCCTATTTGAAATAAATGCTTTGACTTTGACTTTGACAGTTAAATCGATGTAAATATGAAGAAGCTACACACTTTAAAAGATTTTGGAGGGGCTTATTCCCGTCCTTGTCGCGCGATACGGACAATGTATGAAGCTAGTATAAATTACATGATAGTAGCGTCGTTTCTGCAATAGTGGTGTGCTTTTCTAACACTTATTTTAAAACGTTTATAACTTTTAAATTTTTAAGCTTTTACACTTTTTCCAACATTGTTTGCACTATTTGGAAACAAACATGTTTTTTTAGATTTAAAAAAATGTGATCATCATAGGGAATGTGGAATCACATGGCAGTTTGAAACTGCATTTGTTTTTAACCGCACTGTGCTTTGATGTTGACGTGTGATCTCAACTATTTACCATAAAATATCGTTACTGAGGATGATGCAAGTATGTCAAGCCCAATCTAGGGTAAACTATGCTGAACCTCTTATAATAAATGTAAACGCCTCTTAAATAATGTGTGTATTTTGAGGGTTGTAGCTACAGCCCTCAAAATACACACACAAAGAGGAGGCCTTTATCCCAGCAGTTGTCATCGTAATGTTGCCAACATTATAGGCTAATTATGAATGTAGCCAATGTGATAATAGCATACCATATCAGCAGTTGATAGGTAGTTTGATGTATTTTTCTGTTTTAAGTCGTCCTGATATATCAGGATTCGGTTGTGAGCCGTCGTAGCAAGCGGTTGTCTCGGCTGTGTTCCTACAAAAACAAAAAACAAAAAAAAAAGCGTGCACTGCACGTGCGCCAACCCTGCGCCCAGTTTCGGACAACGAAGTGATAAGTGTTTAAGAAACTACTAGTGTGCCCTGTGTCGCGAAATTCAATTCTTTGGAATTGCACACCTACATACATGCGAGGAACTGCTTGCCTGCCAAAAGATCCTGAGCATCGAATTTGGTGAGATCAATCCATTCTATGGTTAAGGAAATTTAATTCTCAACAAGAAAGTACAAAGATCTCACTTAGCTTAGCTATTGTTTTAATTTATAGCAAATCATTTAAGGCTCCAACGAGCATCAATAACAACCTCGAAGGCAATGAACAACTTGCGTAAAGAGCCTAAAAGCCTGGATCTGTTGTGATCAAGTTTCATTGTCCAGCTTAACTGTTTCTGTTAAGGCCAAAAGTCTAAATAAGCCAGTCGAACCGAGTTTTGATTTTCAGCTTTAATCTAATTGTGGTTGGGCCTAGTGGGTCAGCAGGGTCGTGAACTTGAGGTTTGGCGGTTCTTATTTCAAGGCTTATTCTGGTGAAAGGTTTTTGTAGGATGTTATTAACTCAAAACAAAACGAACGCTGTCG
The DNA here is from genome assembly GCA_963555695.1 of Dasypolia templi. Taxonomy (NCBI): domain Eukaryota; kingdom Metazoa; phylum Arthropoda; class Insecta; order Lepidoptera; family Noctuidae; genus Dasypolia; species Dasypolia templi. The sequence continues at coordinate 9,054,523 of OY743158.1, read as the reverse complement.
ATTTAGATTTCGTACAAGAACTTATTGCCTTGACCTAGACACAAACCTATCATATGTTAACAATTGTAGCATTTGTTCCCAGGAAATACGGCTAATAAATGATCCAAGTAGATGTAAACCTTATTGCCGCGTCAGAACTGTACCTTGTAAACGTGTGTTCTAACTTGAAAAGGGCGGAAAGAGAGATTTTTGTTTAGTAGCTGATTCGTCATATCATTAAAATGAAAGCATTATTTCTACAAACTTGTATTTTGTTGCACCAAGCTTACAGAAATGTGCTTCAGGTAGCCGGCCCGAGGGTATTTTTTTTTATATAGCCGCACAATAAGTCGGTCCCAGTGTCAAGTGTTAAGTTCAAAAGTGCTGCAAAAACAGTGAGTGTGACGTGACGCGCTTTGTAGGAATGCGGAAGCCATGTTGTAGTGAAAGTATTTGAACATACTAAGCCCTTTGGGATCGTTATTTGGTTGTGGATTAAATAAATATAGTAGTGTGAATGTAAATTGTGATGCGAAGTCACCAATACCATTTATAATAAACTCAAATATGGGCTAGAAATTAGCCAGACTCATGTATCAAATGGTGATCTTACCTTCTATGATACACAGTCTGAAAGTGTCGGCACTCACTAAAGCAAACAGATCAAGACTGTGAAAATATGAAAGAATTATCATGAGAGACCGGATTAACCACGCTAAGAATAAACCAAGACAAATGAAAATGCATGAAATTTTAAAAGGATAACCCGTAACCAAACGCATCAAGAACCACAGGATGTGTTATCTCGCACATCTCCACAGACGACGAAAATCACACCTGCTGCAATGCAGTACAAGGCCAAATCCAAATAAGTCGGCCGAACTATTTACACTTGGAATGACAACCTCAAACAGGACATGACTTACTTCGACAAGGAAATCAACTTCTGGATGAACACGGCTGTAGAACGAGATAAGATAAAAAAAGCTGCTAGCGAAACATAAAAGAAACCTGAAACGGATAGTAGCGAGACCTCAGACGAAGATATTGGAACAACACAGCATAGCAGAGACCGGCTGCGACGTCGTTAAAAGATGCCCTCCCATAGACAAATATTACCCGTCCCTCCACTAGTCCAATGCTAATTTTAGGGTGCACTACTCGATTGGCTCTCACTCTCCTTCCTATCCTAAGGGCACGTCCACACCCTACCATTAAAGCGCCCCCCGGTCTATTCTTTGATATGCAATGGTCTTTGTAGCACCATGAAGCATGAGGCTTCAAGGGCTAGTGCAAATCTTGGGGTTCATTCGATTAATCGAGTCTGGTCAAACCACGCTGGGGTCGGTGCATTTCATTCATTCATTCATTCATTTAAGTCGTCCTGATATATCATATTATGTACGTTATCTAAGCCAAGTCAATAACTGTGTTACCAAAGAACATTGACGACATGCCAAACGAATTTTAAAATATTTACAGTGAACCAAATTTGATGCCTTGAAATTTATTTCAAGTCAAAATTCTGCTATACTTGGCTATATTGATGCTGATTGGGGTGACATTGTTAGTAAAAGGTTTAATTTTAATATTTTTTTAATTACGAGGAGGAGCAACATCCTGGGAAAGCAGGAAATTAAGGGAATTCCAGAAGAAACTGAGTATGTAGGAATTTTAGAACGTTGCAAATAAGCAATTTACCAAAGAAACCTGCAATGTGAAATTACAGACATATTATAAAACGATTGTTGTTTACAATGAGAATCAAAGTGCTCAAAAATCTGTTTACCATAATAAATCTAAGCATTATTATAAGAATTCAATTTTGTTAATAAATTATTGCACAAAAGTTTGTTCAGTATCTATTTACCCCTAATATGCCAGCAGGTTTTTTTGACCAAAAGTTTAATTTAAATTAAACTAATGAGTAATTAACTCATCTAGTGTAGAGTGTGCTTCTCTTACAAGAAATGGAAACTTTATTTATTTAATACTTTACGCACACAAACGTACAGAGGCGGACTTAATAATGCCGTAGGCATTTTCTACCAGTCAACTTTTGGGTGATGCAGAGACAAACAGTGGTGCAAATTAAAAAATTAAAATAAATATTTTAAATATAGAGATACACATAAACCTATTCAAAATATACATATAATATGTACCTAATTATATGCAATTATTATTATAAATTATTTATTTATTTATTTCAGATCAAATTACAAGATCCATAAGTTGTTAGTTAACAATAACCTAATGTTAGTAAAAACCACACAATATACAAATCTAAAACGACTGACACCTACGTGTGCAGCCGTACCCAGTGAGCCAGCATGGGGCTGTCCCACCTATCACACAGTACACTCGGGATGCCGTGGGAGCTAGCACGTATTCTACCGAGAATAGAAGCGCACCGTTTCCTTATAATGGTATGAAAACCATCAACCCTGGCCTCGGCGAATATCCTGAAAGTGCTACAAAAGCGTGGTATACCCAACAGCATCCTGAATATATTGTTATATTGGACACGCAGGGCGTTGTTTGCCCTCAGCGTTTACCCGATCCACAGACTGCACGTGTAAAAAGACTGGCAGTATGCTCTGAAAAGGGTAACTTTGACTTGCTTCATACAACGTGCAAATCTGCGGATCAGCATATTACCTCGGACAGCCATCGCCCTGCGTTCCCTTTCTATGTCCAGGTCATCATTCAGGTCATGAGTAACCCAGTGACCCAGGTACTTAAATTTTATTACTCTAGATAACGGAGTATTATTTATGGTCACATTTGGCACGTTAGTGTAACATTTGGTGCCCGCCTTGAATAACAATAATTCACATTTTTTTTGCATTGTACCTGAGTCCTTGAGTGACCGCGTAGTCTTCACACATCTTAACAAGACGCCTGAGAGCGCTTATTGATGGACTCAGCTGCACCATGTCGTCAGCGTAACTTATATTGTTAACGCAAACTCCATCAATGTGACAGCCTATACGGGTGCTGCTGATGTCATTTTGTGGTGTATAATAAAGTATATATACATAAATATAAATAAATAAACCTTAAACACGGAGAACTTACCTCAGCGCCAATCACCGACGACGACACGGGCGCAGCAGGTCCCGATAAGGGATCAACTTGGAACTGATTCACAAACAAATTTGAAATGGCTTGAGGGCACACATTCCTGCTACGCTCACAGCCAGACTCGGCTTGGGGTTCAGTTTCGAAGTACTCTTCCAAAACTTACCGAAATCTTTAGATTTGCACTGCTCAGCCAAGCAATATAAATACAAGCTCAAATAAATATACATATGTATATACTAAAAACAAATAAGACTAACAAAGAGAAAACATTTAAGTTGTTATGATACTGATACTGCCAGCTTCTTGAGAATAATGGCTCATGAATTTCATCTTTAAAGGATAATCGGTTCGTTGCCATTCTGATTTCTTGGGGAAGTGCATTCCACAGAGAGATTTTCAAATCACACCAGCAAAAAGAAGAATTCCCAACACGAACGGAATGCTGACGTTCCTGAAGGTAAGATGAGAACCATTTCAATGCTTCGGGTGGGACCATAATGTATGACACTGATGATACTTTGTCTCTGGTCGCTTTATATGTGGTAACAAAACTCTCTGAATATGATAGTTCATGTGAAAACACGCTCGTTTTATTCTCAAGTTTAAGTAGGTACGGTAAAGGGCAGTTGTCCTGTATAGTATTTTTATCTCACGAAGCGACGCGCGCCTTCCATGTAGTAACCAAGTGTACAAACACGCTGTGAATGTGTGCGTGAAGACTAGTAACGTTAGCACGTAACACACGCACACACACTTTTGACTTCATCCTTGTCTCGAACGGTACCGAGAGCTTCTGCGCTTACATAAACATTCACAGCATGTATGTACACTTGGTAACCACGAATTAACCGCGTCGCTTTGTGAGATAAAAACTATACAGGACAACCTGTACGATATTTGACGGTAAATAATTGAGACACATAAAGGCCGCAGTGAAAACTGTCATAAAACTTGCTATCAGCGAGGTTTAACTTAGAGGAAAAAAAAACCTTTGGGAAACACACCAACTTACAATAAAAAATAACGTTTCAATTACGTCATTTGACGGCAAATTGCGGACGCTATGTGCAGCCAGCGCTCTCCTAAAGTTTGTTTTTTAATACAGTAATCTAACATTTCAAGACTTTTTGTTTTTGTCAAACTCCTGATACGTTTACATAGGAGTTTGACAAAAACCAAATAACATCTGTCAATTTATTAACTGGGTTTTCAAAAAAGGAACTTATTCTATTGTTATCAACATAACCGACTGTCAGTTAAATTTATATAAAGTTATAGTTATTTATGGAACTGGTATGAATATTAAAAATAATCATTTCATATTTACACAATTTATACCTATTTCATGAGACTTTAATATAGCTGGAGAAATATGGGTGTAATAAAGGTTCAACGGCACGGTTGGCGCAGTGGTTGAGTGTTCGGCTGTTGCGCTGCATGTCGCGGGTTCAATTCCCGCACGGAACAAATATTTGTATGACCTACAAATAGTTGTTTCGGGTCTGGGTGTCTTGTGTATGTGAGTTTTCATGTTTGTGAACGCACCCACGATACAGGAGTAATTCCTAGTGTGGAGCAACGTTTAAAAAAAAACTCTGTCTAACCGTTAGGGGAATATGTTTTATTTTATTTATAATATTTTGAATCGTTTTGGGGTCTAATCAGGCTGAGGAAAACAACGCGCAATGGACAGGGCTCTACTTTTCAATTGGCAATACAGATTATTTATAATGAATGATCGATGCGAATGAATGCACTCTAAGTAAAGATAAACGACAGTGAAATATCACAACCTGATAACAATACTCGAAAATAATATTATACGTTACCATGCTTGTTTTTTTTTTTAAATCTGGTTCAATTTGCTAGCTATTGAGTTTCAAATTGAAAAGGTATCAAGAACGGCTTGTATGCATACTAGTTCTGACAATGTGGAAATCGGATTATTCTAGAGCTTTTCATTAACATCGAGCTTTTTAACAACATAACATAACATCACGCACTAAATCCTAGAAGGGTAAGGCAGAGGCGTACCTATAGTACACCAACATTTCGTCAGTTATGTTTAAGTCCCATGTAATAGGGGGCGAGCCTATTGCCATTAAGCGGGCACAAATCCAGACTCCGGGCTGCTACTGATAAATTCTAGATTAAAAAAAACCAATAACATTTTGCCCGACCAGGGAATCGAACCCAGGAGCTCATGCTCAGCAGTGGCTCTTGCGACCACTAGACCAACGAGGCTGTCACATCAAAACAGCCTCGTATTTAAATTGTGAATTCGCTATTGCGATATTATTGCGATGGAAAAAAATATAAAGTAACGTCAAAAGTGAAAGGTCAGCTATTTTGAAGGGTTTGTTAAGGTGTCAATGGCTACTGAAAAATCCTTACCAATTGTAATACTTACACCTTATATTAAAGATAACTCTTACATGGTATTGAGGGGCTCGTGGCAACCGCACGGGTCGATCGGAGGTTAAGATACGCTTGTCGTGACCATCCATTACGTCACACTGAGAAGCCTCGAAAAGCACGTTCAGCCGTTGGTTCCCGCTTTCATTCGTTGAGCTTTAACAGTCGTAACGGATAGTCTGCAGCCCAACAGTCTGACAACCAAAGGTTATTGTGTTCACCAGTAACTGGGTTGTAGAGTCAGATAGGCAGTCGATCCATGTAAAACACTAGTATTTAGCTGTATCCAGTCAGACTGGAAGCTGACCACAAAAGTCAGACAGGGAAGGCAGATTGATATATGGATAGATTCGTTTATTTGCTTGAAATATGGTATCTTACAGATTTTATAACACATACACAGTAGTAGCTAAATTCGGCATGCAAATGTGACAATAGTAATAATTTAAAAATAATTAGATTCCCATGTCAAAAAAAATACTAAACCAAGATTTGTCTACATATCAAAATGCAAATATCATAAATTACAAATAGTTTATAAGTCAACTTTCAAATGTCAACAAAGGAAATAAAATTACAAATGTCTTAAATAAAATTATTAAACATTTTCATGTCATGCTAACAAAATAATTAGATACCCATGTCAAAAAAAGTACTAAACCAAGATTTGTCTACATATCAAAATACAAATATCATAAATTACAAATAGTTTATAAGTCAACTTTCAAATGTCAACAAAGGAAATAAAATTACAAATGTCTTAAATAAAATTATTAAAACATTTTCATGTCATGCTACTTTTCCGATTGTCTTATAACTCATAAATTCCTTAATAGTATGTAAACAATTTTCAATAAGCCATGCGCTGAGATGTTTTTGAAATAAGCTGGTTCACAGTTCTCTAATAACATTCGGTATATTATTAAATATCTTTATTGCCATTCGACTAGTGTTTTATGGCAGAACGCTGTTCTACATCTTGGCATTGCCAATTTTGTTGGATCCCTTGAGATTTTGCCTACCTTATAAACATTGACGCTATCAGCTTTACTGAATACGTGAGGATGTTTTTTTACAAATACTCCAATTTCCATTATAGATAAGCATGAACAAAAAATTTACTATTTTTAAAATATTCTAATGAGATCCCACTATATTGATTCATGAGGTGGTGTCAGAATTAGTTTCCAAATATAGTGATTGGAATAAAATTTTCACAGACGCTTCAAAAAGTGTAAATGGGTGTGGCTGCATTCTTTTTCCAAAACACAGATTATAAAGCTAGTTTTAAAATCAATGCTACTGTATGTATAATGTCTCTGGAACTTATTGCAATATATGAGGCAGTGGCTTATGTAGTTAGTGAAAATCTCAATAAAGTAGTTATTTTCACTGATAGCAGGAGTGCTATACAACATGTGGCTCGATGCGTCTCTGGTTGCAGAGGTGCATCGATAGCCTATGATATTCTCAATTTGATTAGTAATTTTAACAAAGACGAGACTAGGGTAATATTGCAATGGGTTCCAGCACACATAGGCTTACGGGGCAACGAGGAGGCTGACCGTTTGTCAAAGCTTGCAGTGGAGACGGGTTGTGAGAAGCCGTATATCCCAGATTATTGGGAATATTGCACAAAGTTTAAACTGTTGTGTTTTGACGGATGGAGGAATTACTTCGATGAAATATCAAAAAAGAAAGGGATCTGGTATAAAGTAATTCAAAATGAGCCTCCTCGCGTGCCCTGGTTTGAGGATACAAGTTTGGGTAGAAGTTATGTTAAGTTAGCACTAAGACTCCGGGCACTATCCGTCGGCAAAATTTGCTTTCCTAATGCAAAAGGTCGCTTCTCCTAATTGTGAAATATGTGAACAAATTGAAGATGTACAACATTTGTTGATGGAGTGTGTTAAGAGCAAGAATGAAAGGGAATCATTGATAAGAGACTTTAAATTGAACATGTTGGACGTTGGGCTCATTCAAAGTATTTTATCAAACCCTAAATCAGCGATTGCAAAGAGGTTGTGTGGCCTGGTGAAGATGCCTAATCAATGATTCCTTTTATGTTACATAGTATGTAGGTACACCTAAATTAAAGTTAAATTGTTAAAAGGTACGATGGGGTTGGCATATCCGTATGGATAAAAACCCTTTTAATAATAAGCAATTTAAAAAAAAAATTAAAAAAATCTAATGAGTCTACACCAAACACAGCTCTTAAACACTTTTTTTGCACAATAAATGCCTTATTGCTGTCAGTGGAATTTCCCCATATAATAATATTAAGCCTTTATTGATGTTGACTCTTTATTATTCCGTGAAAACCATGTTTTTTTTTTCAATTTGTTTTATTAGATTGTTCTCACTTAAAGCTTATAGCAGCAAGAATAATGTAAAAAAGAATTTACTTAATATCTTGATTTAAAAGAGTGTCAAAAGTGCCTGTAAATGGTTTAATTGAAATAGATGCTTTGAGTTTGTGTTTGACCCACTCTATTATGGAAAATTTTCACCGATGCCTTTGGACATCTGAAATTGCTAACCCAGAGATAGAGCTAAAATGTCTCATGTTCGACACCTGACAGCATAACATAGCATCATCAGCCTGTAATGTTTGTTCTGCTGGGACCTATGCGTCCTCTCTGTGGGAAGAAAGGGCCGTAATGCACCACGCGGGCCCAGTGCGGGTCGGTGGAAGTCACACCTGGTCCTTCCTGCCAATGAATAAAATATTTAACCCCACTCAGTCTCCACTACGTTACCCCAGGAATATTCACGATAATACGCTGTTTACTTCGTAACCGTTCTCATATAATAATACACCGAAGCGGTGGGGTAGTAAATAAATAATAATTCACAAATATTACCATCACTGGGCACATAGCTTTAAAATTTTACGGTAAAAAATTGTGGCAAGTGAAGTCGCTTCGCGAGAATGATCTGGTAGTCACAACGATATATCAAGCTTTACAAGGCCAGTGTAAGCTGATCTCTCATAGTGCGGAAAGTCTAGATAATGCGAGGTCAGGGTTTATTGAAATGCATACTATGCAATCAAATTTAATAGGAAATTGTATTCATTTCGTTTAAAACAGCGTACATTGTGCAATATTCGATTGAATTGGTTGTCTTTTCGATGTTTGGCGACGACAGTCACACGACGGTATTTAGCGATAAACATAGTACATATAGTTTATTTGCTATAAATAATTTAATGAGCATAGTTAAATAGTTTTTTTTTCTGATGTGAAATGTTATAAATAGAGATCGGATATTTTGGGCGCATATTTACCAAAACTTAATGTTGCTATGAAAGTACGGAAGCGGCTTCCGAAAATATATTTTTTTGTAAAAAAAAAACTACGGAAATGCATAACAAGTCGGGTGTGTCGGGATGGAAGCGACTTAAAAAAATATACCTCGGGATTCTTTACAATATTAGGTAGGAAGCGCATTCTACTACTACATTCTACAACTTTAGTTAAATATGCGCGCGAATGTCCGATATTTAGTTAAACACAATCAAAATTAAATTTTAATTATATACTCCAGTACCTAACTCCCAATTAAAACTCAACCATAAGCAATTTTTTACTAGAGCTTTTTCAATCTGTATAAAATGATTAAACTCATACCATCACTGATTTCATCAAGTATATCCACTACACACAATTGCAAATGTGTGGATTTGCAATAACAGAAGTGGATATACTTGATAAATCATTCAAAAATATTTCAAAATAATTATAAAAACCGGCGATACAGGTACCAATCTGGCCCAAAGCTGATTCGATAACGGTTTCATTTACCAATACCAAGCACAGACCACTTAAAATAAACATTAAATCTTACAACGTATTCACTAATTAAAGCACAGAGTACATCGAACAATGCGAATTAATTAATCGTACGAAATGAATTGAAAATCGTCAATGTTAAAATTAGATTTAATTTACATTACTTGCATGTTTAAATACCGTTAACTCTTGGGATTTTTGTTGGGTACAGAGAAACAATCAACGATGAGGTTGACCGGGATACTGATTTTGATTATTATCCTCTTTTAAAAGAAGTTACTTCAGCTTTACGTATTCAAATGGGACTGTAAGGAAACTAAAGCACTATTATTAGTACAAACAAAATTTAATTCTTGACAAAAATATTACATTGTAATATATTCTACCAAACTACGACTTCTGCGATTGCTATTCTTCGCTATAGGACTAATCCTATTCATCTTCTAAAACTGACATCAGTAGTGTGAAGAACGACATTACGGTTTTAATAAACTGAAACAAAAATAAAATAATTGGCCACATAGATAATGATGTTGCCACTGAGGCTAGCCTACAATATTACACATTTTCTGATAGGTCTGCGATAGGTTCGTCCTACACAGACTGGCAGGGACGAAATTGTAACCACGAAATCAGTGTATTATTCTGGACGAAACATTTTAACGCGGGGAAAAATATAAATTTTTCTTCGGTTAAAAAAAAACTGCTGCTTCACACAAAATTGCAATACGCGGTCAAAATGTATGGAACTTCAAAAATTTTTTTTATATAACTGACGAATAATGTACTGAGTACTGTATCCATGGCAACAGGTTTCTATTCAGTGTCTCTGCCACCCTGTCTGAAGGACATCAGACGTCGCGGGGTAACACTTCTACCTTGAGCTGGTCTATGGGGCAGTCTTATACTGGTTTTGTAACTACTGATTTGTGGCCTACTGTATTATAAACGTGCACATACCAGGAATACAGAAATTCAGACGACCACCTAAAAAGAAAAATCACTACACAGCCAATAACTACACAAATCTATACAAAGATGTCTCTAATGCCAATTACATAACAACAAATGACGACTACCATACTCTAGAGAGTTTTATAAAGAATAAAGTAAACATAGTACAAAAAAATAAGCACTCTCGATAGAGAAGGTTTTTGTCTATGTAAATGTACTTACCCAGGTAAAAGTCGGTAAAGACAGTTGAATAGTTCCAAATAAGTAGATAGGCATTCCTTGTCTGAGTGCCATGCTGAAAATCAACACATTGGTCTTATGTGGTCTGTTGAAGATGTACCATTTCTCAGTAACCGCGTTTTCTAATTCTTCACACTGTAATTGTGTTAATAAGTCAATAGTTTAAAACGTCACCAAAACGAAGATTGAACAGTTTTCGTTGACAAATGGAATAGGTTAAAATACAAAACCAGACCACACCGTATCCTATCCTGGGAATTCTGGCATAGTATGTGTCCCAGACGGACGGAAATAACTGGCCAAGGGCGAGTCAAATGTCAAATAAGGGAAATTAGTTTGTCTATAAAATTGACCACCAACTTAAATTGTCGGCATAATCAAATAACAACATACATAACACATCATGCCTTGTTTACCAAAAGGGTTAGGCAGAGGTGTACCTGCAGTACAACCACATTTCGCCATAGAGGGCGAGCCTATTGCCATCAACCGGGCGTAAATCCAGACTCCGGTCTGCTACTGTGAAATGACAACTGTCATTGTTATCGTTATTGATATGTTATCACACGGCAAATTGGCGTAGTGTGTCAATTTGATGAAAATAATTTCCCTTACTGTACCTGCATCTAAAACTTTAGATGGGTAGAGTTTATATTTTTTCTATAATTGTTTTACATGATTATGATAATTGCCATGGCATCATGTATATATTTGAGCTGAGCACTTAAAACGGTAAAAAAATAAAGCCCTGCAACAGAAAGATGGTGTTAGGTTTAGTAATAGGGTCCCGTTTTCACCATTTGGGGCATGAAATCCTATGAACAATTGAATGCATCTGTGCTGGCATCTACGTCGCCACTTTCAAACTATGCATAATACTGACGTCACGCAAAATACTACATCGCGCAAGCAGAGTTTACCGCGCGACTAGCATATAATTATACAACGTCCCCACATCAATCGTCGGGCAGGCCCGCCAAGACACACTACATCCACCTGGTCGGAGAGTGATGAGTGAACTTTACACCCTGTTCCTCATACCTCTATAAGTCTAATCTCAATAAATCCTAGGACACTGCAAGGCAGGAGAAAGAGAATCACTTACCTCATTCTCAACTTGCTGTCCAATCAAACAGAACAGAAGAACTATCAGTGTCATACAAAACTCGTGGACATAATACTTCATCGTTTCCAAAGAAAATTTATTCTGAAACCGAAACATTTTGTGTAATAAAACATTAACTAGTTAATTTATTAAATAAAAATTTGGATTGCGGTGAGGTCACTGAATATTAGAGTGTATCACATTCGTACAAGTTTGTTTTGTAATATATCCTGTTTTTTTTATTAGTTGCTTTTTAACTTTGTACAATAATGGTCTTAATAATAGGGTTATGATCTACATGTCTTGCCACGGACTTGCAATTTTTTAAAAGAAAATATGTGAATAAGTATTTAGCATTCACATTAAAGGTGTAGTCAAACCGTCATTAAATTTGAAACTTTCTTTTGCATCAGTGATGGGTTTATTAGTTGTTACATTATTCATGACCATGCGTGGAGCTTCTAATTAATTTGTGCCTCTAACTATACCCGCTGAAATGCCAAAGGGCAACCAGAGTTTAATCCAATATCAAATAACAAGTATTTATCCTAATTGATACTACAGAGTCATAAAAATCTACAATTAAATATATTTCGAAATTCTAAATGTTATCAATCGCAATTATAAATTTCTACGATCACTAAATTAGCGTACTGATTCCAAAATACTGACACAAAATTATATACAAAATTTGTGGTTCAAATTAAATCTAACTTTGAAACATTTCCCATCTTTTAACGTTACGTTTAGCCGGCTAGCCAAACGTGGTGACAAGTAATATAAATTTAATAATAAACTAAAATACAAATTAAAATTAAAAGATTAGATGACGCGAGAAAAACGCGTAATTTAAATTACATGTGACCGTTACGTAACGTTTGGACAGTCGGCTAAACGTTACGTTACAATCTCTCCTTAAGCTGCCTTTCCACCAAACATGTGCGAGGTAGCTAAGTGGTGAGCGAGGATAAAGTTAAGCAACGAAACTTATTATGTTTCTTTTTTTAGGATTATATTTTCGTCTACTTATTTTATAAAGATTCGTGAAGCACTTAGGTACACGCATGTGTAATTTGTGCCCTCTAGACAAAAAAGGCCAACCAGAATATAATCCAATATAAAATGTCCTCCAATCAATTAATACTACGCTCCAAAAAACCTTTAAACACATTTCAAAATTCTAAATGTTATCAATGCCAATAAAAAATCTACAAACACTATAATAGCTTACAGATTTCTAAATTCTGAATCAGAATTATACGAAATTAGTCATTCAAATATATTAAAATTTTGAAATATTTCACATCACACTTGAGGATTTCCAGCGGATATGCTACTCCAAAACCATGTCATTGTCTATTTCCACCATTGGTAAGTGGCCTAGCGGGTCGGATAAGATGTGCTATGAAAATGCGATTTGACCCTGTGGCCGCAAGCGACACGTATCTTGCTATAAAAACAAATTAAAAAAGTAACGACTGCCTGGAAAACAAATTAAAAAAGTTAAAGTTCTTTGGAGTGCGACAGGACTCACCGCGACGCGACTTCCGGAACGACGGCCTGTATCACCCCAACTAGCAAAGTCAGTATTTATCACTCAAGACTATTTTCATGCAATTATAAGATACTTGAAATATGCTACAAACAAGGATTTGGGCCCCAGTATATGAGCATATATTTTTGTAACAATCTCACAATGAATTTGATAATATACTTGCCGAATTACAATAGTTTCAATAACAGTCTAAGCCTATGCAGTAAGAGGCACTAGTACTTCTATTACGCTCTGACTCAAGTATCTTATAAAACTATCATTTTTATAATTCGCTTGTAACATACTTGGTTATTTGTTATAAGTACGTTTTATAAACTGTAACGTGCAAGTGTTTTGTGTTTGAGAAATGTTTTTTCTCATATTCCTTACTAATGTCATACTGGTTTCATTACTAATATAACATTTTAAAACGTAAGTACAGTTTCTATCACCATTAGTATTCATTAATTTTTACAGTTAGTTACTTTGTGAAAATAGCGTGTAAGCTCGTGGGAAAGTCAAATTTACTGTGAATATGTTATAAAATTAAACATTTTGTAGTTGTTGTTAAAATTTGATAACAATGATTCTTGTGAAAATTCACCGTTTAGTGAACATAACTTTTCCTCCATTTTAAAACAAATTAGGGTTCCTCATGAATCGTTTATCAACCTCACCCGTTAAATCTCGCTCGATGTGTGCATGTTCATAAACAAGATTTTTTTTTTCGACATTCAACTATTTTGCAAGATTACAAAAACATAGATGCCTGATGATCCTATAACTGTCCTATAATTCAATATTGTAGTAGCTATAGGACTTAGTTATAAAATCCAATAATCATGAGTATACTTAGTCCTGTGAATGCATTTATAAGTATACGAGACTTATAACTGTAGTTATAGTAACGATAGTTTAAACTAGTATTTACTATAAGACTAAGTTATAGAAGCAAATGCTCCTGAGTAAATTAAACTTGTGAAATGCTACTATATGTAAAATAGTCTACAATGGAAGAATCTTATAAGTGTTAACAGACTTATAACAACATCATTGATGTATCAGTGATGCATTCCTAGCTCTGCAAGTTAGCTAAGCTATTTAACTCAACTGATCCTTTTGGTTGACACCATACACATCTCTAGCTAAAACTCAGCACATCTCCGGTGCAAAAGCAGCCTTATCCCAAAGTCAAATTTATCGCTTTAGACAGACATTTTATCGCTTTATAGCAGATAAAGCGATAAAATGTAATTATCGTAATTACCAAAGTTTGCATTACTTACCGATGTAGCGATTTTCACAGAGCACATGGATACTAGCAATAAAGCGACTAATATCAATGCTAGGTAAAATGAACGGCAGATAACATTGAGCCGATTGCTGAACCTATAAAACAGATATTTAGATTCACGATTTGTTAGGTATTAGCTTGTATCGAATGTTGTAATGTTACTGAAAATTCAATGTTCGTGTACTTATGCTGAATTATAAGCTAGTTTGTACTTTAAGTAATTGTTTCATGTCAGGTTTTCTCATAGTTCAACACTCGTACTTATAAACAAGTAATAGTGATTACTTGAGTAAAAGTAATTACTCAAGTAATGATTCTGGAATTTCCCAGTAACAGCCCGAAGTCTGGATTTGTGCCCGGTAGATGGCAATAGGCTCGCCCCCTATTACATGGGACTTAAACATAACTGGCGAAATGTGGGTGTACTATAGGTACACCTCTGCCCAACCCTTCGGGGAAACAAGGCGTGATGTTATGTTATGTGTCAAGTAATGATTTTTATTTTATAGTTTAGTAATTTCTTGAAGTTAGAAATTCTTAGCCAAGTAATAGTCACCATTTTTTTTACTTTTGTGTTGTGTATTCATTTCATGATAATTCAGTTTTTTATTTAAAGAGTTTCGCTTTTCCAAATTTTTGTGATGAATGTGATTTTATCGAGAATCACGGACTCTTTACAATTGGCGACACAAGGAGGGCTTCCTGTAAGTCCACTATACGAGTTACTAACAGCGTTACGTTTTTTATGCCTTTGATAGCTTCCAGATTGTATGTGGAGACATCGTGCATATTCAAATTTCACAATCGACAGAGTGTAATATAGTGAAGAGAGTTTCTCGTGCATTGGCCTTGCTCATGCATTTTTGCAATTTAGGATCAAATCCTTTTCAAGACTCGAGAATGGTTGTTTCTTGTCTACTTTAGAAATAATTATATTTTTTGTTTGTTTTCAAAGAAACCAATAGAATATCAGATCTTGAACTCGCCAAAAATCGAAATGAATGACACACTACAAAGTGCCTTATATAAGAAACTATGTTAACTAATTCAAGTGAAAAAAGATAATAACCACTTTCGTAGGGTTATGTCGTGTCAAAGGTTTTGTTTCCCAAAAACAACAATCACTTCTTTTATATATAAATAATTAAATGAAAAAAGTATGTTATTCATCAAAATGTGTGTTTTAAGATAATTTTAACATAATTAAAAAGTAAAATGTCACATTATAGACGTTAAAGTAAAATAATCAACATCTCACACACACAATGAAACAAAACGCAGTAACTGAGTATTAGCAGAAAGAAACAACTATCTAGCGTTGATTCTTACTCAAGCATTTACTCAAGTAAGTAACATACATTACTCGACTAAAGAATAAGAATTTAAAATGAAGAATTCTATCCTCAAGTAATGACTTTACTAAGAAATTACTTAACAGCAAGTAATTACTTGTTTTTAAATACGGGTGCAAGAGAACTAGCACAAAATCCAAATAATTGAAATCATTTGCTAAGAGTAAGGTTTAACAATGTTATTAAAATTACTGCATTTTCTTCATTCCCAGAAAAGTTACTTTTTGATTCTGTTATTTTTGTATTTGTCTATGATTTGATTAGTTATTCCTGTTCGCTTCAGTGATAATATCAATGGTATACAATTTTTTTGTTATTAAATTCTTCCAGTTATTGTTTTGTGTTTTCTTTTGTTGGTATGAAAACTATTTACACAAAATATCAACCTCAAAATGGAAAATGGAGTGTGTGATTTCTTTTTATTTTGTGACACATACAAGTTTGTCAACTCGATCGTAATATGTTTCAGATTTAATTATAAAAAGTAATATAAAAGTAATCTCCAATTTCCTATGTATAATGATGCTGTACAGTCTGCCGGAAAACTACGAAAATTTCAGAATCTCGTGACAAGTTGCCTAGGCCTGACGAGCTAAAAACAAAAATAACAGAAGAAAGTGAAGCTAGAAAAAACACAAAAACAGAAGAAGAAGCTTTCTATACTAAAAAGAAAACCAAGTTTTGCAATACCTGTAAGAAAAAAGGACATACTACAGAAATATGTTGGAGCAAAAAGAAGGTTGTTAAAATGAAACAAGAAAATGACAAAAGACGTCTAGAAAAGTCTTATAACCTTGCACCAATTTGTTTGTCTGCCACCTCTCCTAATACGTGGTGTTTAGACAGTAGATGTACTTCTCATATGTGTGCTCAAAAAGAACAGTTTGAATCAATAAATTCTGAAACCGGAAAACTTAAATTAGCGTCAAATGAAAACACAACAAAAGTAGAAGGAAGAGGCAAAGTTCGCATGAGCATTAATGACGAAATAATCAAGTTTCAAGATACATTGTACTTGCTTGTGTGACGGTACCTAAATTACCCTAGGCTGATAAATTTTTCGTTTTTCCTAATTATGTTAATATTAGCGTTAAGGTCGGTTTCCCCCGAAGGGGAAAAGGCCGCACTCCAACCCCGTGCGGCCCTGTAGAGCTCGTCACCAGACTTGGTCACTCTCCCACCGATAATAGAAGTGAATTCCCAAATTTATAGAAGCCAAATGCCTTGATATTATTAATGAGGCAAGGAAACAATGTATCAGTATTAGACGATACTTGGGAATTCATAGTTATGAAATATATTGGAAGTGATTTTAGAAAGCTAAATAATAGCGGGATGCAGAGTAAATTATTATATATACTTGTGAGTAACCCAAACGCTAGCGCGTAACAGGTATTTGATCAGTCGTAACTCACACAATACCTCGCATCTACACTCGGAGTACTCAGAGATACACTTCCATAAAGTGACGCAAGCGGCTTTACAGCGGCATAGCGTCGACATCATGCTCTTTTGGAGTCATGGCCCCTAGCAGTTCTCTCGAACTGATAAACGTGACGAAGCGGCTTTTCCTGCGGCAACCGTGCGACTGTCCTTGTCTAGCAACGGAGCGGCTAGTTCTAGCGGCATTGCGTCTACATCATGCTCTTAAGGAGACATGGTCCCTATCAGTCCTTAGACTGGATATGAGATAGTTGTGGTCACCCAAACCCCTGGAAGCTCACTCTTTGCACAACAAGCATATTTGCAAGACACGTGCTCATGTCAGTCTGACCGAGTTATTAGTCTAAGATATAGAATATAATATTCTTTGAATTATTAGATAATTTGAATTGAGAAGTAGATAATCAAGGATCTTTATTAAATAGAGTTTAGAGTTATAGTATCGGCCAAAGGCAACGAATACAACATTCAAGAATTACTAGTTATGAGAGTAGAGAATCAAACTCAAGCATAATTAATAGAGTTGTGAATCAACTCTTTTGAAAGTCTATAGACAGCCCCAAACAGCCCACCCGTCACCACTTCCTAGTGCTTATGCTGGGGAGAAGAAGTGGCGCAACAAACTCCCCAGCAACACGAGTCTGTCTGATTAGTTATAATGACTATCAACTCCATCAGCCTAGGATAACTATAATAACTAAAGTATACATACTACGTTAAAACTAGATGATAGAATAATAATAAACTAAATCTGTGCTTCAACACAACTATATTTTACTTATTTAATATTAACTCGTTCTCCTACAACAACCCACTTGGACAAGGCCTCTGGCACTCAATAATTCTACTAGCTTTCTTAGCCTAGCCTTACACCGACCGTTTCCTACCGCGGTCTGTCTTCCTTCTCACAGGTAGCGCTAATAATACCTGTAATAGAATCTTCATAATGTGAAGAGGTACGGGAATCGTTACGCTTGCGCTTTAATCAATCAATAATAGCTACGTTAATGTATCTGTGTATGATGTACCCATTTCAGTGAGACGGGGAACCATTTTACAACGTTTGTCTCTTTGTACGTGTTCTACTAAACCTAACGCATAAAACCTCTGAAGGCAATATACGATTTTAATAGAACATGTTCCCTAAGCACAATATAAATGTCTTACTCAATCCTAGAGACAGTGAACTACGAAGCCCAACTGCCATTGAGTGAGACAAGTATGTATTGAGTATAAAATTCTAAACGCGTGCTAAAGTTAATATCATCTTTACGGCAGCCTAGCCCCATTTCTAAAATAACAGAAAATATTACACAAGCGTACCGTAGACTCAGTCTGTAGCAAAACTCAATGCGATCGTACTCGGTGTCTGCCGAGGTGGTTATTTCGTCACCTCACATCTCGTTAACCTTCCCCATTTCGTGGATAAAGTGCGGCTGTAAGCGGCAAAGCGTCCAAATTGACGTGTTTCGATAAATAGTGTCGATTTAGAAATTGGCGTACCATATGCCGGGTGTAGGTTTTATCGAGACACGGTCCCTAGCGTTCTTAGAACGACTACCAATCCAGTTTGGGGAAGTGTGTGAAGCCTACCCCCTCTCCCCGGAGACGTGCATATAACGAGCCTTTCGTAAAGAGTTGTGTGGCCAAACCTTTTTGGAAGCAGTAATTATCACTAACGTTTGATTGTTTTATAATGCCGATTTAGATCGACTTTATAGCATATGTTGTTTTAAATGAACTGAGAGTATTTACGGTTCTGCCTTCCGTATGTGGTTGCGCATATTACAGGTCAAAGTCGTCAAAAGTCGAGCGTCAGTGCTCAGTGTCAAATAAAGTGGAAGGCCTTCTCCGTTTCCCTATAATCAAACGCAAATGACAAATATCTGTCAGGGTATGGATTAGGAGATGGACACGTAATACAATAGAAAATAGAGTTAATTAATAGCGCAATTTCGCTATGCTGAAATAAATGATTATTAATAGCTCTGCAGCGATATTATCTAAATGATACCTACAAATCATAAAACAAATCAGCCTACGAGAACAATACAATGGAAAAGGCACATTATTAGTAAAGAGTTTAACACTTACCAATGATATCTTTGTAGGGGATTAGATTACTACTCACGAAATGCCGCACGCAGTATCAACTTCACCTCGAACACAGCTCCTCCCAGCTCACAACACTCACCAACCTCCTAACTTAACTAGCTTTCCTTCTTGAGACTATAACGACCGAACCCTGTCATGTCCTAAGACCAACTGCCCTTCCTCAACACCCCCGCCAACTATCCAAAATCTGGGCTCGGTACTTTCCCACACTACTTTTTTGTAAACTTCGAATTAAAACACATTTTTCTATTTCTTAATTGCTTTTACGATTCACAGCTGGTTGCAATAACGCGCCCTCGCTTTAACTTTCTCAGAATTCGTAAAGAACTATGGGTTTCGATTGTCTAAACATTTCTTTCAAGCGACGACGGCTGCCATAAGTGGCCATTTGCGTGTGCCATTAAGTAGAAATGGAATGGACCTCTAAGAGTTTCTAAACTATTTTACAAGTGCAAAGAATTAGGATATCTTGTTATTTATTAGGGTAACGCGTCAAGCTGTCAGACCATAAAATTAAGATTTAATGTGTTTCGTAAAGTGGGCCGAACCACGTGCATGGTTTTAGAATAAATAATTATAATATTTTGTTATTAAATAGGAATAAGTGACAGACAGTCACACCTGCTTTGGCAACAAACTTAATGTCAGTTACAAAAATCACTGAAAAAGGTAACACTGTTGTTTTCAATAAAGACAAAGCTTATATCAAAGATGAGAAAGGCCAAACCTCTGTACTACATTAAAAGTGATGAAAAGGCGCAAGTGGCCCACACTGTAAACGATGATATTCAGATGTGGCATCAAAAGATAGGCCATCTTAATTAAAATGACTTGAAGTTGGTTGCGAAGAAGAACCTTATCAAAGGAATATAACTGGACAGAGCGAAACATGCATAAAAAGAAAGATGACACGATTGCCATTCCAATCCGTAGAAGGATCCCAGTCTAATCAACCATTAGAAATAATACACACCGATTTGTGTGGACCCATACAACCGGAAACTTTGGGCCGAGCGAAATATTTTGTAACATTCATTGACGATTACACAAAATATTGCTGCGTATATTATATTAAAAACAAAAATGAAGTTTTCGAGATTTTCAAGGAATATAAACAAAAAGTCGAGAAATTCCATGAAAAATATAAAATAAAGAACTTACAGTCCGACAATGGATCTGAGTACCGTAATCGGGAGTTTTCCTGGGAACAAAATGGGATTAAACGAAGGTTCACTGCACCATATACCCCCCAACAAAATGGGCAGAGTGAGCGAAAGAACAGATCATTACTGGACAAAGCTCGATGACTAATGATTGATGGAAATATGCCTAAAGAATTATGGGCGGAAGCGGTACATACTGCCAATTATTTAATTAACCGATGCCCAGCTAAAGCTCTAAAAGGTTGTACCCCTTACGAAAAATGGACTGGACCGTCAGGAAACCATCTAAAGATATTTGGTTACAAAGCTTACGTTTTGGACAAGAACAGGAAAGGGAAATTTACCCCAAATGCCACAGAAGGAGTTTTTGTAGGCTGTGCCCAAAATGCGAAAGGTTACCGAATATACTTACTACAAAAGAAGACCGTGATAATAAGCAGAGATGTAAAGATAGTTGAGCGAATGTATTATCACAGTCATCATGATAATAGTGACGAAAAGTATAGAAATATCTTCGGAGAACAGGAACAACAACAGCCAGAAAAAGAAAAACTGAAAGAGGATGAATACATACCTGTTGTAGATATCGAAGTAATGTCGAACTCATTTCAGGAACCTGCTGCACCTGAAACCAGTTTAAGTACTGAATGCAGTCAAAGCAGGACGAGCGTAAGAGACCCTGAACCTGAAAGTAGAAGATCTTGTATACAGAAAAAAGTCCCAACCTGACATAAAGACTATGTGCTAGATCAGTCATCTACATCACAATCGTCTTCGGATGAATATCAGGAAGTATCAAGCTTAAATGAAAGAGACAGATGAAATTACTTACCTGTGCGAAGTCGAAAATAAAAATGGAAAAGATTCTGAATGGCATGAAGCTATAAAATCGGAATTAAGAGCGCATATTGAAAATGGCACTTGGAAAATAAAGAAGAAAGAAAATGAGAAAAACATTATAGATTTCAAGATGATACTTAAAGAGAAAGCAGATAAAACTAAAAAGGCTCGCCTCGTAGCACGTGGATTTACACAAAGACCTGGCATAGATTACAATGAAACTTGGGCGCCGGTTGCCAAACTGAGCTCCATTAGACTAATGTTGGCTACTGCGATCCAAGAAGATTTGAAACATCATCAATTGGATGTCACAACTGCTTATCTAAACGGTCATCTAAGTATCATGGAAGTTATGACAGATGAAAGCTCAAACGAGGATCACACTGTTTTTCATAAAGCAAAGAAAATGCTAGAAGATGTTACAAAGATCAAAGGAGAAAAAGTATAGTAAACACTAAAGAAAGCTTTGTATGGCCTTAAGCAATCCGGGCGACAATGGTTTAAAAAAATAGATAATGAACTGAAGAAGCTTGGCTTCATCTCATCAGCAGCTGATCCATGTATCAATGTACTGGAGAGAGGAGGAGCTAAAGTTATTCTAGGATTATACGTCGACGACATGCTGATGGCTTACTCCTGCAAACAATTGTTTGAGCAAGTAAATGAAAAATTTAAATCAATTTTTGAAATGAAGGATCTTGGCCCTGTAAACGATTTTGTAGGAATTGAAAATAAACAAGAAAATGACAAAATAAAACTAAAACAGGAAAAGTATATAGGAAAATTACTCACCAAATTCAGAATGGAAGACTGCAAGCCGAGCGTTACGCCAATAGAGCCCCGCCTTAAGTTGCAAAAAGAAGGGAAAAGTGATGAGACAATACCCTATCAGAACCTCATTGGATCCTTAATTTTTGTAGCTGTAGCCACGCGACCAGACATCATGTTTGCTGTAAGCTATTTATCACAGTTGTACAATTGTTATGGAAGTGAACATTACAAGGCTGCAAAAAGGATCTTACGTTATCTTAAAGGAACTAAAACAATGGGGATAAGTTTCGGGAAAACTACAAATAAAGAAATGGTTGGATATGCAGATGCCGATTGGGCAGCATGTACCTTAGATCGTCCTATACTGGATACTGCTTTATGATGGCGAATAGAGTAGTCAGCTGGGAGTCAAGGAAGCAAAGAGCTACAGCCATGTCTACAGCGGAAGCAGAGTACATGACATTATCTGATGCTGTAAAAGAAGCCTTTCATATCAGAATATTGCTTAAAGACATAACAACGCTAAAACAAAATAAACTACAAATATTCAACGACAATCAAGCCGCATTAAAGATATACCAGAATGAAATAATAAGCAGTACTCGTAAAACTAAGCACATTGATCTAAGAATTCATTTTTTGAAGGAGCATATTAATAATGGGGTGATCATTGTGAGATATATGGAAACATCCAAGATGTTAGCCGATTTGTTAACAAAAGGAGTTCCAGGACCTCGGCACCTAGAGTTGAGAAAATCTTTAGGGTTGCTATTGTGAGGAGGAGTGTTGGTATGAAAACAAATAGTTTTCACAAAATATCAACCTTAAAATGGAAAACGGAGTGTGCGATTTCTTTTTATTTTGTGACACATTCAAGTTTGTCAACTCGATCGTAGTATAGTAATATAAAAGTAATCTCCAATTTCCTTGTTTAACTCTGGACCTTAAGGAATATATATAACATCTTTCTCTAATGTCTCCAATTTCCAAATCATATACCTACTAATACAACAATTTAGTCATAAATCTGAATAGTTTTAAGTGACTTTCAAATAAAAGAAATAAGTACCTCTTTATCTTCACGTAATGATCGATACACCTAGACAGAGCCCAAGTACAGTACGCTTGCCATCTGTCATCTTGAATACCAGTTATTTCCAGTACCAGTTCATTCATGTTTAGAAGTATGAACGTCAGAATCCTTAAATGACGAATCACTTGACCAATTAGCAGGATTATAGTTAATTGCAGACCTGAATAAGCTGTAGGAAAGAAACATTCTATCAACACTAATATACTAATTTCTTATATAAAAATCAAAAATAGTATGACAGACTTTATTTACGTGAAATTAAAACGTTATACTAGAACACACTTTTCCTAACAAAGTATTGCTTTAATAAGAATTATTATCATTAGAATCATCAATACAACCCTCTTAGTTCTTTTACTGCGTTTTTTTATGAATTGATTGAGTTTAGATATTAGTGTATATAATAACTATTTTTTTATTATCAAAAATAACTATTGATGAATTAATTGGATTATTATCAGTGTAGCATATTTCGACATCACCGTCATTGGCTAGCTTGTTTTACCCACTGCCACTGATGCTTGTTCCTTCCTCCCTTTTGTGTCATGCTTCCCTGGTCTGAGTGAGGTCTACCACGCAAGGGATTTTGATCTTAAACCGTAAGATTTGCAAGTGATTGAATTATATTGTTAAGTCTTTTGTTCAATTTCATTAACAATGGATCTAACCCTACACTTAAGACAGCTTCAAACCAAATTGATATATGCTCGATTTATCGTGATTTCAATAGAAATCCTTTTCAAAGTAACCAGGAAACAATTTTCCAGACACTTATTTTCAACAAAGGCTTTACGCAGACATTGATAAATGCTTAGATTTACTCTGATCTTCAAGACGTACGCTATAGTCTCGGGTTTCAATACACTGAACAACTACCAAAATAATGTAATGTGAGTTCATAAAGTATCGCGTGTGAAAATAATATTTATATATCCACGCCCGGTGCAATCTTTACAGTTAGTTTCGCAACCAACCTAAAACCTCACTATTGGCTTATATCCTTTACACGGATTCCTTGTAAGTTATCCACACATGAGCCGAAACAAAGAGTAAAACTGTTTATAAAAGTTAAAAAGGTTCATCTTTTACTTACCTATGCAGCACAGATAACCAGCATAAGCATTGAATATGAATGATACAATATAAACGGTGTAGTTTTCAAAACTCCATGGAAACCACATGTCGTAAACTGAAACAAGGAAGCATGTGAAAAGGTAGCAGTAGGTGCTTTACTTGATAAGAATACAAATAATTAAATTTTTCTCATCATCGTCATTTCAGCCGAAAGACGTCCACCGCTGGACATAAGCCTCCCCCAAGCATCGCCACTTCGAACGGTTCTGAGCTTCCCGCATCCAGCGGATTCCTGCGGCCTTCACAAGCTCATCGGTCCCCCTTATGGGAGGCCTTCCGGTACGTTACGTATTAAATTATTGGAATATGCATAAATTTGCGTAATTCTATAAAGCTACAACACTATTATCTACACAAGATGTTAATTTCTTATAGAAAGACTCGTATTTTTTTTCTTAAGTACAATAAACAAACATTTTATTTAAAACCTTCGATAACACATACTTAGGGCTCAAACTTACCCATCAAACGCAAAGACAAATCCTGTTGAACAATCATTTGATAAATTGGACTGCAAAGGTACATGGTTGCAATAAATAAGGAGCTAGCAAGATACGTATTCAAAAGAATCCTTGTGTACTTAAACACCCTCTCCTGTGTATCAAACACTAGGTCTCTTAATTCTGCTATCTTTTCCCCGCCTAACTGCACTAACAAAATATGCTTTATCAACGGCATTTCCAACATAGCATCTTTAAAGGCCATCTCTTCAAGGAAATTTCGAAATTGATTGCGAAATATGAGGCAGACTCCCAAAGAAATCGACATGATGACACCAGTAGTCCAGACACAAGCCCCTTGGATGAAGAGAATGTTATCAGAGTAGTTAGTAGCGACAAAAACAGTGGTGGAAATGAAGCACAAGCCACCAAAGACGAAGTTGAGGATTTGCAAAAGCAACCATGGTGTGGAACTCCAGTGTTTTTGGCGAAAAAGGGAACTCCTGCGATGGATAGGACCCGGTGAAACGTAAGTAAAGTCTCGTCCATTTCGAATCGGTGAATGATGTTGGAAAGTAATGGCAAGGCGTTTTTATTTGAAGCTTAAATTGGTACAGTCGAGTACACGAGTGGTCTTGAGAAATGTCTGTGTGTATATTTTATAACTTTCCTAAGAGTAATATTTTATCAAATGCTTTTTCAATTAATTTTAACAGCATATTGAATAAGAAGACGGGTGTTTACTATATTTCACTTTTCGCTGTATTTTTAATTAGTTAGGCTACCATTTTGGCAATTTGATTACTGACCACCATACAATGTACACGACAAAAAGTAGCTTATGACCTAACCAAGGTCATGTGCAATCCATGCGCCAAATTTCATAGAAATCCGTTCAGCCGTTTTAGCGTGAAAGCGTAACAAACCAACAAATTCACTTTGGCATTTATAATATCAAATAATAGGTTGACTGGTAGATAAAGCCTATGGCATTAAGTCCGCCTCTGTTCATCCTTGTGCGTAAAGTATTAAATACTAAATATTAAAAGTTTTGATTTTCTTGCATATTGTGACAAATCCACAGTAGGAAGGTAATTATTTTGTATATTTGCATTTCCTTACAAATTACCTTAACATTCACTCCCAGTTGTTCGCGGTTAGGTACAGCCTTCAGATTATACAGAAAACTCACAAAAAATAACTTACACATTTAGAATAACACCGCCATCAACAACTGTACCTGTCACGCCAATCATCTTTAAGGGATATACTTAACAAGAATGCAAAATGATATACGACGCTCGTGGCCGTGTGTTTATAAATGCTTGAGTGACACCCCTTTGATACTTTGATTTGTAAAGCTAAGAAGAAATTCTCTTTGATAAGGACTTGAGTGACAGTTAACCAGTATTTCTTTTTACTTCAAAGTAGATTTTTCCACATTGACATAAATCATAAGTATTCTTTTTATTAAAAGGTACTATTGCTAATACTATCGTGTGTTTTAAAGAGCTTCGAATGTAAATTGTGGGAAATAATGCAGCCGCTTTATAATATTCTAGTGATCTCGGTTGGTTCCATGCAAATAGACATACCTACTTCTCCAGCACAAAATTATTAAAATATTATACGATATATTTATTGTCACGATTAATTAATCTTTTCAACATTATTTACGAAAAAATAATTACGAAAAATAACATTTTCAATCACAATTTTTCCTACTACCGGTTTTTTGAAAACCGAAATATTTTTTGGTAATAAAAATATGTAACAATAATATATACCTTGTTTCTCAACATTAACTTTTATTTTGGCAAGTCCAAGTGATCCAGAAATATTAGACCGCAGCCAGCAGAGTATTAGCCCGCTAGAAGAGGGCAATAAGTGACTAGCTGGATCTGGATTTGAGTGATTTTGGGACGAATTTAAAGTTACAGGCTCAGCGACGCGGGCTGGGTCGAAAAAGGGACGAGAGGGGCGTGGATATGGGCGTTGTGGCGGGCATCGGCGGAGAGGACTATAGGACGGCGATCGGGTTATGCGCTTGTGTTAAGTGCTGGTGGCCTTACTGCTGGAGGAGGGTAGCCGATTAGGGTATGCCTTGGTTGGCGAAAACTGCTTATGCGACAGGGAGTATAGCGGGCGGCCGCTGAAATCAGGGGATTTGAGTGTTTTATGCCACAGTTGAAAAACACTTAGATAAGCGTTTCATAAACTGGTATATGGTTGGCATTTTCACGTGGACGTGGAGATCTATATTGCGGATATAATAGAGGGCTCACGTTCTGAGTAAGCGGTTCTGGAGGGTCTGCATCCTATGGAGAAGACCACGTCTTCTCCATAGAATGCAGACCGTGCGCGTGCAGCATTTCTTAATTGCTTTTACGATTCACAGCTGGTTGCAATAACGCGCCCTCGCTTTAACTTTCTCAGAATTTGTAAAGAACTATGGGTTTCGATTGTCTAAACATTTCTTTCAAGCGACGACGGCTGCCATAAGTGGCCATTTGCGTGTGCCATTAAGTAGAAATGGAATGGACCTCTAAGAGTTTCTAAACTATTTTACAAGTGCAAAGAATTAGGATATCTTGTTATTTATTAGGGTAACGCGTCAAGCTGTCAGACCATAAAATTAAGATTTAATGTGTTTCGTAAAGTGGGCCGAACCACGTGCATGGTTTTAGAATAAATAATTATAATATTTTGTTATTAAATAGGAATAAGTGACAGACAGTCACACCTGCTTTGGCAACAAACTTAATGTCAGTTACAAAAATCACTGAAAAAGGTAACACTGTTGTTTTCAATAAAGACAAAGCTTATATCAAAGATGAGAAAGGCCAAACCTCTGTACTACATTAAAAGTGATGAAAAGGCGCAAGTGGCCCACACTGTAAACGATGATATTCAGATGTGGCATCAAAAGATAGGCCATCTTAATTAAAATGACTTGAAGTTGGTTGCGAAGAAGAACCTTATCAAAGGAATATAACTGGACAGAGCGAAACATGCATAAAAAGAAAGATGACACGATTGCCATTCCAATCCGTAGAAGGATCCCAGTCTAATCAACCATTAGAAATAATACACACCGATTTGTGTGGACCCATACAACCGGAAACTTTGGGCCGAGCGAAATATTTTGTAACATTCATTGACGATTACACAAAATATTGCTGCGTATATTATATTAAAAACAAAAATGAAGTTTTCGAGATTTTCAAGGAATATAAACAAAAAGTCGAGAAATTCCATGAAAAATATAAAATAAAGAACTTACAGTCCGACAATGGATCTGAGTACCGTAATCGGGAGTTTTCCTGGGAACAAAATGGGATTAAACGAAGGTTCACTGCACCATATACCCCCCAACAAAATGGGCAGAGTGAGCGAAAGAACAGATCATTACTGGACAAAGCTCGATGACTAATGATTGATGGAAATATGCCTAAAGAATTATGGGCGGAAGCGGTACATACTGCCAATTATTTAATTAACCGATGCCCAGCTAAAGCTCTAAAAGGTTGTACCCCTTACGAAAAATGGACTGGACCGTCAGGAAACCATCTAAAGATATTTGGTTACAAAGCTTACGTTTTGGACAAGAACAGGAAAGGGAAATTTACCCCAAATGCCACAGAAGGAGTTTTTGTAGGCTGTGCCCAAAATGCGAAAGGTTACCGAATATACTTACTACAAAAGAAGACCGTGATAATAAGCAGAGATGTAAAGATAGTTGAGCGAATGTATTATCACAGTCATCATGATAATAGTGACGAAAAGTATAGAAATATCTTCGGAGAACAGGAACAACAACAGCCAGAAAAAGAAAAACTGAAAGAGGATGAATACATACCTGTTGTAGATATCGAAGTAATGTCGAACTCATTTCAGGAACCTGCTGCACCTGAAACCAGTTTAAGTACTGAATGCAGTCAAAGCAGGACGAGCGTAAGAGACCCTGAACCTGAAAGTAGAAGATCTTGTATACAGAAAAAAGTCCCAACCTGACATAAAGACTATGTGCTAGATCAGTCATCTACATCACAATCGTCTTCGGATGAATATCAGGAAGTATCAAGCTTAAATGAAAGAGACAGATGAAATTACTTACCTGTGCGAAGTCGAAAATAAAAATGGAAAAGATTCTGAATGGCATGAAGCTATAAAATCGGAATTAAGAGCGCATATTGAAAATGGCACTTGGAAAATAAAGAAGAAAGAAAATGAGAAAAACATTATAGATTTCAAGATGATACTTAAAGAGAAAGCAGATAAAACTAAAAAGGCTCGCCTCGTAGCACGTGGATTTACACAAAGACCTGGCATAGATTACAATGAAACTTGGGCGCCGGTTGCCAAACTGAGCTCCATTAGACTAATGTTGGCTACTGCGATCCAAGAAGATTTGAAACATCATCAATTGGATGTCACAACTGCTTATCTAAACGGTCATCTAAGTATCATGGAAGTTATGACAGATGAAAGCTCAAACGAGGATCACACTGTTTTTCATAAAGCAAAGAAAATGCTAGAAGATGTTACAAAGATCAAAGGAGAAAAAGTATAGAAAACACTAAAGAAAGCTTTGTATGGCCTTAAGCAATCCGGGCGACAATGGTTTAAAAAAATAGATAATGAACTGAAGAAGCTTGGCTTCATCTCATCAGCAGCTGATCCATGTATCAATGTACTGGAGAGAGGAGGAGCTAAAGTTATTCTAGGATTATACGTCGACGACATGCTGATGGCTTACTCCTGCAAACAATTGTTTGAGCAAGTAAATGAAAAATTTAAATCAATTTTTGAAATGAAGGATCTTGGCCCTGTAAACGATTTTGTAGGAATTGAAAATAAACAAGAAAATGACAAAATAAAACTAAAACAGGAAAAGTATATAGGAAAATTACTCACCAAATTCAGAATGGAAGACTGCAAGCCGAGCGTTACGCCAATAGAGCCCCGCCTTAAGTTGCAAAAAGAAGGGAAAAGTGATGAGACAATACCCTATCAGAACCTCATTGGATCCTTAATTTTTGTAGCTGTAGCCACGCGACCAGACATCATGTTTGCTGTAAGCTATTTATCACAGTTGTACAATTGTTATGGAAGTGAACATTACAAGGCTGCAAAAAGGATCTTACGTTATCTTAAAGGAACTAAAACAATGGGGATAAGTTTCGGGAAAACTACAAATAAAGAAATGGTTGGATATGCAGATGCCGATTGGGCAGCATGTACCTTAGATCGTCCTATACTGGATACTGCTTTATGATGGCGAATGGAGTAGTCAGCTGGGAGTCAAGGAAGCAAAGAGCTACAGCCATGTCTACAGCGGAAGCAGAGTACATGACATTATCTGATGCTGTAAAAGAAGCCTTTCATATCAGAATATTGCTTAAAGACATAACAACGCTAAAACAAAATAAACTACAAATATTCAACGACAATCAAGCCGCATTAAAGATATACCAGAATGAAATAATAAGCAGTACTCGTAAAACTAAGCACATTGATCTAAGAATTCATTTTTTGAAGGAGCATATTAATAATGGGGTGATCATTGTGAGATATATGGAAACATCCAAGATGTTAGCCGATTTGTTAACAAAAGGAGTTCCAGGACCTCGGCACCTAGAGTTGAGAAAATCTTTAGGGTTGCTATTGTGAGGAGGAGTGTTGGTATGAAAACAAATAGTTTTCACAAAATATCAACCTTAAAATGGAAAACGGAGTGTGCGATTTCTTTTTATTTTGTGACACATTCAAGTTTGTCAACTCGATCGTAGTATAGTAATATAAAAGTAATCTCCAATTTCCTTGTTTAACTCTGGACCTTAAGGAATATATATAACATCTTTCTCTAATGTCTCCAATTTCCAAATCATATACCTACTAATACAACAATTTAGTCATAAATCTGAATAGTTTTAAGTGACTTTCAAATAAAAGAAATAAGTACCTCTTTATCTTCACGTAATGATCGATACACCTAGACAGAGCCCAAGTACAGTACGCTTGCCATCTGTCATCTTGAATACCAGTTATTTCCAGTACCAGTTCATTCATGTTTAGAAGTATGAACGTCAGAATCCTTATATGACGAATCACTTGACCAATTAGCAGGATTATAGTTAATTGCAGACCTGAATAAGCTGTAGGAAAGAAACATTCTATCAACACTAATATACTAATTTCTTATATAAAAATCAAAAATAGTATGACAGGCTTTATTTACGTGAAATTAAAACGTTATACTAGAACACACTTTTCCTAACAAAGTATTGCTTTAATAAGAATTATTATCATTAGAATCATCAATACAACCCTCTTAGTTCTTTTACTGCGTTTTTTTATGAATTGATTGAGTTTAGATATTAGTGTATATAATAACTATTTTTTTATTATCAAAAATAACTATTGATGAATTAATTGGATTATTATCAGTGTAGCATATTTCGACATCACCGTCATTGGCTAGCTTGTTTTACCCACTGCCACTGATGCTTGTTCCTTCCTCTCTTTTGTGTCATGCTTCCCTGGTCTGAGTGAGGTCTACCACGCAAGGGATTTTGATCTTAAACCGTAAGATTTGCAAGTGATTGAATTATATTGTTAAGTCTTTTGTTCAATTTCATTAACAATGGATCTAACCCTACACTTAAGACAGCTTCAAACCAAATTGATATATGCTCGATTTATCGTGATTTCAATAGAAATCCTTTTCAAAGTAACCAGGAAACAATTTTCCAGACACTTATTTTCGACAAAGGCTTTACGCAGACATTGATAAATGCTTAGATTTACTCTGATCTTCAAGACGTACGCTATAGTCTCGGGTTTCAATACACTGAACAACTACCAAAATAATGTAATGTGAGTTCATAAAGTATCGCGTGTGAAAATAATATTTATATATCCACGCCCGGTGCAATCTTTACAGTTAGTTTCGCAACCAACCTAAAACCTCACTATTGGCTTATATCCTTTACACGGATTCCTTGTAAGTTATCCACACATGAGCCGAAACAAAGAGTAAAACTGTTTATAAAAGTTAAAAAGGTTCATCTTTTACTTACCTATGCAGCACAGATAACCAGCATAAGCATTGAATATGAATGATACAATATAAACGGTGTAGTTTTCAAAACTCCATGGAAACCACATGTCGTAAACTGAAACAAGGAAGCATGTGAAAAGGTAGCAGTAGGTGCTTTACTTGATAAGAATACAAATAATTAAATTTTTCTCATCATCGTCATTTCAGCCGAAAGACGTCCACCGCTGGACATAAGCCTCCCCCAAGCATCGCCACTTCGAACGGTTCTGAGCTTCCCGCATCCAGCGGATTCCTGCGGCCTTCACAAGCTCATCGGTCCCCCTTATGGGAGGCCTTCCGGTACGTTACGTATTAAATTATTGGAATATGCATAAATTTGCGTAATTCTATAAAGCTACAACACTATTATCTACACAAGATGTTAATTTCTTATAGAAAGACTCGTATTTTTTTTCTTAAGTACAATAAACAAACATTTTATTTAAAACCTTCGATAACACATACTTAGGGCTCAAACTTACCCATCAAACGCAAAGACAAATCCTGTTGAACAATCATTTGATAAATTGGACTGCAAAGGTACATGGTTGCAATAAATAAGGAGCTAGCAAGATACGTATTCAAAAGAATCCTTGTGTACTTAAACACCCTCTCCTGTGTATCAAACACTAGGTCTCTTAATTCTGCTATCTTTTCCCCGCCTAACTGCACTAACAAAATATGCTTTATCAACGGCATTTCCAACATAGCATCTTTAAAGGCCATCTCTTCAAGGAAATTTCGAAATTGATTGCGAAATATGAGGCAGACTCCCAAAGAAATCGACATGATGACACCAGTAGTCCAGACACAAGCCCCTTGGATGAAGAGAATGTTATCAGAGTAGTTAGTAGCGACAAAAACAGTGGTGGAAATGAAGCACAAGCCACCAAAGACGAAGTTGAGGATTTGCAAAAGCAACCATGGTGTGGAACTCCAGTGTTTTTTGGCGAAAAAGGGAACTCCTGCGATGGATAGGACCCGGTGAAACGTAAGTAAAGTCTCGTCCATTTCGAATCGGTGAATGATGTTGGAAAGTAATGGCAAGGCGTTTTTATTTGAAGCTTAAATTGGTACAGTCGAGTACACGAGTGGTCTTGAGAAATGTCTGTGTGTATATTTTATAACTTTCCTAAGAGTAATATTTTATCAAATGCTTTTTCAATTAATTTTAACAGCATATTGAATAAGAAGACGGGTGTTTACTATATTTCACTTTTCGCTGTATTTTTAATTAGTTAGGCTACCATTTTGGCAATTTGATTACTGACCACCATACAATGTACACGACAAAAAGTAGCTTATGACCTAACCAAGGTCATGTGCAATCCATGCGCCAAATTTCATAGAAATCCGTTCAGCCG
Organism: Dasypolia templi; assembly: GCA_963555695.1. Lineage (NCBI taxonomy): Eukaryota > Metazoa > Arthropoda > Insecta > Lepidoptera > Noctuidae > Dasypolia > Dasypolia templi. Next base: position 9,021,301 of record OY743158.1, on the reverse strand, counting down.
TTTTAGCGTGAAAGCGTAACAAACCAACAAATTCACTTTGGCATTTATAATATCAAATAATAGGTTGACTGGTAGATAAAGCCTATGGCATTAAGTCCGCCTCTGTTCATCCTTGTGCGTAAAGTATTAAATACTAAATATTAAAAGTTTTGATTTTCTTGCATATTGTGACAAATCCACAGTAGGAAGGTAATTATTTTGTATATTTGCATTTCCTTACAAATTACCTTAACATTCACTCCCAGTTGTTCGCGGTTAGGTACAGCCTTCAGATTATACAGAAAACTCACAAAAAATAACTTACACATTTAGAATAACACCGCCATCAACAACTGTACCTGTCACGCCAATCATCTTTAAGGGATATACTTAACAAGAATGCAAAATGATATACGACGCTCGTGGCCGTGTGTTTATAAATGCTTGAGTGACACCCCTTTGATACTTTGATTTGTAAAGCTAAGAAGAAATTCTCTTTGATAAGGACTTGAGTGACAGTTAACCAGTATTTCTTTTTACTTCAAAGTAGATTTTTCCACATTGACATAAATCAGAAGTATTCTTTTTATTAAAAGGTACTATTGCTAATACTATCGTGTGTTTTAAACAGCTTCGAATGTAAATTGTGGGAAATAATGCAGCCGCTTTATAATATTCTAGTGATCTCGGTTGGTTCCATGCAAATAGACATACCTACTTCTCCAGCACAAAATTATTAAAATATTATACGATATATTTATTGTCACGATTAATTAATCTTTTCAACATTATTTACGAAAAAATAATTACGAAAAATAACATTTTCAATCACAATTTTTCCTACTTCCGGTTTTTTGAAAACCGAAATATTTTTTGGTAATAAAAATATGTAACAATAATATATACCTTGTTTCTCAACATTAACTTTTATTTTGGCAAGTCCAAGTGATCCAGAAATATTAGACCGCAGCCAGCAGAGTATTAGCCCGCTAGAAGAGGGCAATAAGTGACTAGCTGGATCTGGATTTGAGTGATTTTGGGACGAATTTAAAGTTACAGGCTCAGCGACGCGGGCTGGGTCGAAAAAGGGACGAGAGGGGCGTGGATATGGGCGTTGTGGCGGGCATCGGCGGAGAGGACTATAGGACGGCGATCGGGTTATGCGCTTGTGACAAGTGCTGGTGGCCTTACTGCTGGAGGAGGGTAGCCGATTAGGGTATGCCTTGGTTGGCGAAAACTGCTTATGCGACAGGGAGTATAGCGGGCGGCCGCTGAAATCAGGGGATTTGAGTGTTTTATGCCACAGTTGAAAAACACTTAGATAAGCGTTTCATAAACTGGTATATGGTTGGCATTTTAACGTGGACGTGGAGATCTATATTGCGGATATAATAGAGGGCTCACGTTCTGAGTAAGCGGTTCTGGAGGGTCTGCATCCTATGGAGAAGACCACGTCTTCTCCATAGGATGCAGACCGTGCGCGTGCAGGTGGGCGTGCGCAAATACAAGGCAGGCATAGGTCATGATGGGACGGATGACTGCGGTATAGGTTGCATTTAAGTGACAGTTTACTACGGGCTGTCAGTATGAAATGGAGTCTACCAAGAGCGAATATGGCGCGCGCGCGAACCGCTTTGTGCTGCTTAAAGGTGAGATTTTGGTCTAGGATCACGCCTAGGTACTTAGCTTGCTTCTCCCAAGAGATCGGCTTGCCGTACATAGTAATCGGGCTGGGAAGGGGGAGGGGGAATCGATGACGTCTCGAGAAGAGAACAGCCTGACTCTTATCGGGGTTGACCTCGATTCTCCATTTCCGGAACCAAGCGCCTAAGACGTTTGCGGAGGTTTGGAGAGTACGAGCTATAGCTATGGGACAGTGACCGGTATAGTAAATGGCAGTTTCGTCGGCGAAGAGAGTCAACGGAGCCTTTTTACTCTTTGGGATATCGCTGGTGAACGTGCGTGAAGACTAGAGGAGATATAACGGAACCCTGAGGGACACCGGCGCCAATAGGGTGAGGGGACGAGAGTGCACCCTCGATGCGATAGCGGAAGGTACGATTCGACAAAAAGTCTCGCAAGATGAGCACGAGACGATCTGGTACTCCTAGTTGGTAAAGCTTGTATAACAAGCCGTTGTGTCAGACTTTGTCGAAGGCTTTCGCTATGTCGAAGAATAGCACACCCAACCTCTCGTTACGCTGCAGACCAGCGCACAAGCGCTCGACGATACGGTGGACCCGGTGGATACTCGAGTATTGGGGTCGTAAACCAAACCGCTCGTTGGGAATGAGGCTCTTTGCTTCGGCAGAGTCTTTGAGACGCTTATAAATAAGCCTCTCGTAGATTTTGCCGAGAACTTTGAGCAAGGTAATAGGGCGATAGCTAGAGGGCTAAGAATTTGGCTTGCCTGGCTTTGGGATACCGATGACCATAATATTTCCCCAGGGTGCGTTTGGCTTTATTATAGTTTACAGCAAAAGGAAGTAGCAGTAAAGGTAGGTCTGGTCCTTAGTCTGACTTGAGTTGAACACCTCAATAGTTAGCTCGTTTCATAGTCATTCCAAGTCCTTCCAGGTGTTCCATCGAGGTCTTCTACTCAGAGCACTGATTTGAACGGCACTTGACCGAACCTGACACCTGAGCACTCCCACTGACCACACTGAAACAACATTTTGATAAGTGCGGTTCTTGCGGTTCAGTTTATCAATATTATTTTAAGTCCCCGAGCTTCATCTACGTAAAACATTTAGGTCGCTCCATAGCGCGCTAAGCGACCATAAATTTGAGGGCCCTCCTAACTGCCAGTGTCCACGTTTGGGTTTTTGAGTTTCGACACCGTACTTCATAACGGGCAGGATGCACCGGTTGAAGTTTAGAGTCTTCAAACATTGAGGGTTAGGCGACGAGGAGACTTGAGAAAGTTTTCCAACTGGATTTCTGTCGGCTTCTTTCTCAAAGTTGTGTCTACCGAGCTGGATGACTTCCCCTAGGTAGACATACTCCTTCATCACTTCGAGAAGCGACCCTTCGATGTAGATTGGTCTAGGCAAGGCGTGTGAATTGTACATAACTTGTGTCTTGTCCAAATTCATGCCAAGGCCAACACGTCGAGAGGTTCCATTAAGGCTGTGCGGTATTTTGTTAATAGTTAGACCAGAATTTCAGCGTCTCTGCATAAGACCATGTCGTCGGCAAAGCGAAGGTAGAGAAATGTACTCGCTGTTCACGTTGTGATACCCTTTCCAGTCCAGTCTAGCGTCTTGAAGACGTACTCCAACGCGTTGGTGAGTACTTTCGGGGATATCACATCCCCTTGTCTCCCCACTCTGAGCAGTTGTATGTGATCAGATAAGATAAGATAAGATTTATTTACTCAAACATGTGTACACATAAAAGAGTAAAAACGTGCATGCAGGATAACATAAAGAGTCAATCAATCATTTATTTTGTTAAACATAGGTTTGGTATTGATAATGAGATGTCTAAAATATGTGCACTATATTTTGCCAATGTATGGCGTACAAAAATAACATAAACAAGCAATTATAATTACGGTGGCATATCAATAGATTACATTTAAAAAAATCAATTTAAAATATGTCAGTTAGGTAAATAGGTCGTTACTGAGATGGATCAAGCTCCCATACAAGTTTGGCTCCGCATGGACATAAATAAAACAATACATGATATGATGGAATATTTGCATGCAGTATTGCAACTCGGGATTGACGAGATACAAGACTTTTAGGTTAATACTTTGTTAGGACATTTTGACGTTTAATACAGTGAGCTTGTACATTGTCGTGATGGTTTAGCGGTTAAGGTCTCACTTCCCATGCACGAGGTTGTGGGTTCAATTCTTGGCACTTGGTACTTTCTATGTTGACAGACATCGGTAAATAAAAAACATTGCGAGGAAACCTGGTCTTATCTATACTAATAAAATAAAGAGGAAAGATTTGATTGTTTGTTTGTATTGAATAGGCTCCGAAACTACTGGACCGATTTGAAAAATTGTTTTACCGTTAGAAGCCGAAATTATGTCTCATCACTTTTTTTTTCGAAATCCACACGGACTAAGTCCCGGGTGAAATGCTAGTAGTTAATCTAAGTCTGAAATCGCCAACCTGTCTTTAGCAAGCGTGCAATACTCGTGCATTCTCTGTTCGAGGAGCCCTGCATTATTATTTTTATAGTTAACTTTTAATCATTTTAACTACGTGTGTACAATCATCTGTAGGTATCACATATACCCGTCCTGTGCTTCTGGCATACAGCAAATTCCCACGAGGGGCCTACCTACGTCTAGCATTGGACTTCTTTGGCTAAAAGATGATGATGAATATTATTTTAGGAAACGCTTTCGTTTGTTAGAACGTAATAATATGAATAGCGTGGTGATCAATGCTCACGCCTTCTCTGTATGAGAAGAGGCCTTTTCCCAGCAGTGGGACAAGCATAGGATGGTATTATTCCCTTCCCTGGAGTGGCATCAGGGAGGCATTGCGTTATCACCGGATGCCGACCTACCTCTTTCGTGTGGTCGAGGCCTACTTGACGGACAAGGCCGTCATCTACCCCGGTCACCGAGGAGAGTGGAACCGGCGAGAGATGTCGTGCAGTGTCCCAAAGGGATCGGTTCTGGGGCCGCTTCTGTGGGGTATCGGTTACGACTGGGTGCTGCGCGCCGACCTCCCTAGTCGCGTCAGCGTGGTTTGCCCCGCTGCCGATACTTGGTCCTGGCACAGAGGAGGTCGCACCAGGAGGTGGCCGGGCTAGCGACACTCGAGGTTGCGACAATCGTCGAGAGGATCCGGCAGTTGGGACTCGAAGTGGCCCTGCACAAGTCCGAGGCCATGTGTTTTCATGGTCCTCGGAACGCGCCACAGTCGGGTTCCCTGATAACGGCGGGAGGGGTACACATTGGCGTCGAGACGACGATGAAGTACAGTAAGCGTTCAAAAGTGCATAGGCACGTTAAGAGTCGTAACATATTTATTTGTTATAATATTTCACATATAGATAACAAACCGATACGATTATTTATAATAACTTCTGCAGTCAAATTGGATGTGCAAAACTATATCAAGGAACTTAGAAGCAATTTGTTTTATTTTGACATGTGAAATGTAAAAAAAAAAATAAGCAGATTTATTTCACCCTAAACATTACGCTTCGATCTTTAATTTCCAAATAAGTGGTTTTAGAGCAGTTTGTTTACATGAAGTATTTCACATTTTATTTGGCTTTAGTGAATATAGATTACATAATGAAGATAGTTTAGGTATTCATTTTCTGTAAGAGGATTGAAACTAAACCTCAATTTTTTTAAATGAAATTATCATGGATATACTTTCGCAATGTTTGTAAATATTTGAGCACCATGTACCTCGCGTGATTGATTTGTCTGTCTTTGCTTATTTTAAATTATTTTTACCTATTTGTGCTATAGTATTTTTGTTCTGGGTGCATCGTCTTCACATTTAAAAATATAATTAATGTACACCAAATATTGTTAATCATTTTAAAAGAGTAACGGTGGAGTTTCTTTCCCCTTCTTCTCCATACGAAACTACCTTTTGGAAGGGGCGCCTAGAATCAATTCTATTTAAATGAAAATATTGACGTTCAAAAGTGCCTTTTAGGGCCTATTTGAAATAAAATGCTTTGACTTTTGACTTTGACTCCTCCCATACCTATTAACACTGTTATTTGAAAACATTGTAAAATCCAATTATTTTTAAAAGAGTAACCGTGGAGTTTCTTGCATAGGAAACGTCTAATTGGAAACGTGCACCTAGCTTCTGACGTTTCATAAGTGTAGTATTTTATTTAACATAAATGTATCAGGCTTCCCTTAGCCACAGTCAACCAAAATAATACAATCCACGCAGGTAACTTCTACAGCCAAAAACGACACGTACATGATACAAAGAACGCGTAAAGCTAGTAAGCTACAAATATCAAGTAATATGTTTTCCCCGTCTTTCCCATTCCGACATGAATATATTTTAGGAAAATTATGTAGCTCATTCGAGAAAGGTAATACCCATCGGCTTGGCGACCTACCTATGCGAGATTTTTGTCACTGACAATTTGTTACAATCCTTTATATTTTTGGAGAATATGCGAGGGGCGATGGTATCAAATAACCCTTATTATTGTACCTATAGAAGACAATTTATAATGTCTTTATTGTTTTTGTAATGATTTGAATTGATGTTTTAGACTTTTGTCTGCTCTCGTTGGTACTCTCTTATTTCTCTCGGATTATG